>CM068953.1:10308513-10341890 GCA_035128595.1 Eptatretus atami | reverse complement strand
ATCATGGATATTCCAAATTACAACCGTTTTTTCTGTGAAATTCAATCCTTGCCCGACACACCACGTGATCGGATTGCTTTTTTTGTTATTAATTAAAACACAAGATGATTAAAAAAACAACATCACAATAAGGCTCGAAAATCACCAGGTCACAGGCTAAGGTCACATTTGGCTCGGCGCCCGGAGGGTCTAGCAAAGACTGTACGGCACTAGCACTCTTAACGGCGGCCCAGTATTTCCACGGTCACCACAATGCTCACCCGTCACTACTTTTTATTTTTCGGGTACCGCCACCGGCGTGTTTTAAATTGTGGAGACCGAAAACGTGGGGGTGCCGTAATTTTTTGGGGGTTGGGAAATTCATTTTTCATTAAGAAGAGCTTACGGCAGCCGCACGGAAAACGCACACGCACGCCCCACGCTACGTCACGGTGACCGTGGAACACATCTACGTCATAGCTTGGCTTGTCGATTTGTACGGCGACGGTAGAAATGAAAAAAGTTATAACTCCGCAGTTAATTCCACGGCGCCCTACGGCCTGTAAAATATAGCCAACCGGCTAGGGCCACCCTAAAGCCACCTCAGTTTCTCTGCGGCCCGCACGTTCTGTCAATTCAGAGGGCGTACGGCCGCTTATCCTCGCCGATAGAGCAAATGTGACTGAGTACTTCACCGACGACTGAATGACCAAAGCGCGAAGATGCGGGTCGAACAGGTGGGGGAGACACGTGACAACATGAACGCTACTTTTGTTCGGTTTTTTAAAATGTATTGGGTTTTTAAGGGCCCAAACTTTCTCGAAAAAACTCCTGTTCTGATTCCAATTTGTTCAAACAGCTTGGCCGTTCGGATTCTGGGGGACCACGGTATATTATAGTCATAGTATATTCAGTTATATATACTGTTATATTTTTATTTCAGTAAAAAAAAGGACTGGTATATATACCCACTCGTTACCATCCGTCTGGCCGCACGTTCGCCTTAGGGCCCCCCTGCGGTCGCCTTGCGTCTGCCTTGAAAATTCTATGGCCGCCGCAGTGACGCCCTAAGGTCACCGTGCGACATCAAATCAAAGACCGTACGGCACCCCCACGTTTTCGGTGTCCACAATTTATAAACACGCCGTGCGGCTACCCGAAAAATAAAAACATATGTGACTGCTACATTGTGTGACCGTGGAAATACTGCGGCCGCCGTAGAATTGCTAGTGGCCGGAGATTTTGGAGACCCCATGGCCGCCGTAGCAAATGTGACCGAGGCCTAAGTTGTACTTTTACAACATAAATGTTGCATTTTCTTATTGAGCATCAGGTCCGGTGTATGATTTTGAAGTATTGTTTCGTTACGGACATACATGGAGCGGCAGTAGAGCAATTCCATGAACATGTCAACCAAGAATAACAAAATTCAACTTCTTTGTAGTGATGCGGATGGTGTAAATTTTCGACACTGACATTCTGCTGTTTTAAAAAACAGTGGCGGTCTCCATCCAAAATGTCAGCTGAAACATTGTGACGCATATTTGAATTATTGATATGCTGGGGGCAAAATATCCAGTAAAAGTGAGGCTGTCAGAAGTACAGGTGGTACAGAGTCAAAATATTGTCTAATCATACAATCTTCTGGTCGTGGCAATCGACCAACTTCTGTATAATCACCATGTGAAACAAATGTGGGGATTTATCTGATAGTTTTCATGAATCAGTATGTCGGGATTTGATCAATTCTGTTTCATTGTTCCACCACATTTGATTATATTTATTCCCCTTTATTATTTTAGCTCAACTGCTGGTTCATTGCAATATAATAAGTTATCATTCGTTATTAATTATGATTTGTCGTGTGCTATTTGTTCTTGTATGCCTGTAATTAATTATTTGTTTATAATCAAAATGTTTTTACTTGTTGGTTTCCATTTGGTATCCCTCTCTCGACCATCATCATGCACGGATACCTGTCGTGCTCAAGCTTCATTGAGAATGTATGCCTCTCTTCCCTCTCTCTCTCTCTATCCGATCCCAATCAATTTGAAATTCAAAATACAAAGCAATATAATCTGCTCTGTAATCTGACTTTTCAAACACATTCTGCTTTTTCATTAACAAATAAATTTTAAAAATTTTCTCCATCAGTCAGTAAAAAAAACATGAATTTCAGCCTGAATGGAAGACGTCAAATAAGAAACGAGATATCATTTTACACTTCTACATGGAGTGCTCCAAAATGTTATACAAACAACAACAACAACAACAACAATAACAACATGAAATACAGTTGAGCAAGACACAGCCAGCAACCATTTAACGAGGAATATAAAGAACTTAAAAACATATTGATGTACAGTACTTTCTCATTATTATTACCTCCACCACTAAAGGTGGACCGAGGTTATGTTTTCACCTTTGTTTGGCTCTGTCTGTTTGTCTATTTCTTTGTCTACAAGCAGAATATCTCAAAAAATTATTCAGACAAAACTTAGATCTTCACGGAAAAAATCAAATCAATTCTTCCTTGTCACACACCCAATCTATCCACCAAATTTCGTCCGAATCTGTCCATAAAATTTTGAGATATCCTGCTCACAGGCAGACAGACAAACAGACAAAACACAGGGGTGAAAACATAACCTCCGTCCACCTTTGATGGTGGAGGTAACTATCCATTTACTTGCTTCTGGGGTCTGGGCTGACAGGTATAGGGTTTGATTTCTTCTGAGGCCTTACATATTTGATTGGGTACTGTTGCACATTGTGGTGCCAGCAGACAGACCTCATTGTAGAGCATGTACTCCATTAAAAGCGATATATGTGATGTAAAGCTGCCAAGGACATATCATGGACATCTACATCATGGACATAAAAATATTCCATTGCATCTTTCACAAGAATAGGCCTTGCGCCAGGATACGAGAGCCACGTACTCCATGTTAATAAATAAATAGGATGTCCTTGCTACTTATGGATTTTAAGTAAAAGTTTGGACGTGGACATTAAATTAATTACTCGTGTAAGTAGTTAAATGAATATGATTCTGATGAATCATTGTTGGCAAAGGAATTTTGGACCGGGCTTCAACAACAAGTTTGGCCCATGGGTTTCATCAACCCTGAGGCTTAATGCCCTGAACATTAGGAATTTGGAATTTGTCCAGCATGCCTGAAACAATTGCGTACTTTAAGCGAAAGACACCATGGGATCTTTGTCGTCTACCAGCTAAGGCTACAGATGGTCCTCAGCTGAAAGTACATTCGAGGGACCGGACACTGCATTCTCTGATGCAATGCGTGGCCTGTGAATCACAAGTCTGATGGGATGTTTTGAGGCTTTGTATTGAACCAGGACTCGAGAACGTAAATGCAAGTGTGCTACTTCTGTGCTATCCTGCCTGACATTTGGTTTTGAGTAAATATGTAAGAATCAAGCATGATGGTCCAAATATGGAAGAAACTCTGACTGCACATACGTTATCTTGTACTTTCTTGTCCATACAATCATTATATAATTGGTTTGCAAATAGTCAAACCCACTGAGAGGTCAAAATATATATATATATACACTTGTGTGTGTGTGTGTGTGTGTTCGTGAATGAATATATCTACACTAACAAATGGCAATGTGTGTGTCTCCTACATAACTCCAAAACCATAAAATCTAGCAATCTGAAACTTTGCGTGCATACGAGGGGAACTCCACGGAGTGCAAGAGTGAAAATAGGGTGTTTGGGTTAATTAAAAACCCCTTTTGAAGATAATTAACAACCTTATTTAATGATATCCTTTATCAGGTGCATCCTCAGCCACCTCGCTCTTTGGTGTCTTCACACGTCTCCTCGGTAACCTCGCCGGGGTTTGAAGCCGCCATATTTTTTGGCCTGATCAACTATGCCTTGACTTGGAACAGGCTGCAACGATATTTTTTCATGATGAAGTTATTTTTTCAACTTCCTCACTCATATAATTGAATGCCTGTTCATCATCGCTAAGATTCGCTGTGTATATCGCATTTGTAAATGCTATTGTTTTCAAATTAGGAGCTTGGAGCGATTTCATGCATTGTATGATCTGATTTTCCATGATCTACTCTCACAGACTAATTAAAGTCTATTAACTAAATATTTTATTGATCAACATAATACATATATATATATATATATATATATATATATATATATATATATGTATATAAATACACACACACACGCACGCACACGCACGCACGCGCACACACACACACACACACACACACACACACACACACACACGCCGATGCAATCCATTTGAACAGTAATTGCAAATATTGATTGAGTGCGTGCCGTTTGGGGGGGTGGGGGGGGTAGAAGAGGGAAGAGAACAAATTGTCTGTGCAAAAGTGCTTTATCATCAGTTTGCCCAGGTAAAAAAAAGGAAATTGTAATACCCTCTGCCACACCACCAATTGGCACGACAAGGTACACATTCACATTCGACAATTTACATTACCGCCCACCACCCACACCCCCGCGTGAGGCTGCGGTCGGTCACATAGCCAATGTTACCCCCACACATGTCATGACACACAGACATGCACATGCATGCGCATACACACATTACACACACCACACACACCCACATACACAGTTGTATTTGTTCCCCGAGTTTGGAGTTTGTAACTTAAACGTTTTGGCCGGCATAACACTACAAACAGAGACAGAGACAGAGACAGAGGGAGACAGAGAGTGAGAGTGAGAGTGAGAGTGAGAGTGAGAGTGAGAGGAGAGAGAGAGAGAGAGAGAGGAGAAGAGAAGAGAGAGAGAGAGAGAGAGAGAGAGAGAGAGAAGAGAGAACAGAGAGACACACACACAAGAGACACAGAGACAGACAGAGATTTTCTTTTGCCTTTTGTAGGTGTAGATATTTTGTCAAGGGCTGTAAGTCGGATGTCATGTCTGCTTGTATGTTTGGGTCATAAAGAAATAATGCCACAGTGTCTTTCATAAGAGTGGACCTTTGAGTTGATTCTTGAGGCAAATATTAAACTCCTGCAATGTTATTTAAAACCCATTGAGAATGTCATGATGTTAGTGGCCTGGCAGGATAGTCGAGGTACTGTATGCACACTCATGTTGGAGCGGTTTTGCCTGAGTTTGACTCCCGACCCAGTTATTAAGTGTCACCAGGGCGTTTGGCATGCAGGGCGATGGTTCAATGTGCGCACTATCCATCAGAAGGACGTCTGCTAGCACTGGTCATTGGTGGACTTTAAACATCTCATGGTGTCTTTTGTGAAGAGTAGGTGAGTTATCACCGGAAAAACAAACAAATTCCAAATTACTGCTCTAACCTAGATGGGGTAATGAATCAGTGGCACAGCTGCACTCCCAGGATTGAGGCAAACCAGCAGCAACGCACGACACACAAATGAGCGAATGGATCGATGTCGTCTCTCTTTGGCATCACGACATCGTGATTCCAACTGAGAGAGAATCTTGTGGCTGGTACTGCAGTCACTCCGAGCTATTCAAAATGAAACACAAAGTTAATGTAACAAATCAACAGTTACAGTTTGTCACTATTATTAAATTTTTACCTTCGGATGTTTATTTGGCAAAAGCTGCGTTAAGCAGAAATTATATATTGTTGCATATCTTATTTGTCTGCATCATCATGTTGGTTTTTCTTCTTCTGTTTTTCCTCGTCTTTCTCGCTGTATACCATCCAACCCCATTCTGCCCAAATTTGAACCGTCTCCCAATTTTGAAAATTGCAACTTTGTGAATTTTTCGATAATTCATGACGAGGCAGCCACCACCTCTTGCGCACGACTGGCTGTGAAAAGGTACATCTGATGTCACATTGGTTATGGCCAATTGAATAAGATCTGGCTGCCTCAACCGATACTATTGGAAAATTCAATGAATTTGCATTTAATGCTTATTCACACATTTTACATCCAACATTTACAGGTGAAATTCAGTATTTTAATCATCCAGTACTATACATACAATAAGATTTTTCAGGTGCATTGTGTTAAACTTCAAACCAAGAAAAAACAAAATCAGCATCCTTTTTCAAGAGAGGTACATACAGTAGGGTGCATCAAACGCCCCCTTTTTTGCGAAAGTTTGAAAAACATAACGGCGATAGGACAGATGTGTTTGAATACATGAAAAAACATTTCTCATTTTTTTTCAGAATTTTCGGTCATCATCTTGGGGGTCCACATCGGGGTCAAATTTCAGGCACGCAGCTCCTGCGCATTTTTCAGAATAAGTGTTATTTTTCACTGTATAGTGATCAAAACTTGTGTCTGGTGGTGAAATAATTCTGACATATCAATGTACTGCTACTTTGGTGATGTTTGTAACACGGTTGGCTTGTAATTTGTTGGCACAGTTTCCCGGAAAAGTTGATTGGCTCTATATCGCTGGAACATCACCAAAGGAGCAGTACATTGATATGTCAGAATTATTTCACCACCAGACACAAGTTTTGATCACTATACAGTGAAAAATAACACTTATTCTGAAAAATGCGCAGGAGCTGTGTGCCTGAAATTTGACCCCGATGTGGACCCCCAAGATGATGACCGAAAATTCTGAAAAAAAATGAGAAATGTTTTTTCATGTATTCAAACACATCTGTCCTATCGCCGTTATGTTTTTCAAACTCTCGCAAAAAAGGGGGCGTTTGATGCACCCTAAGGTACAGTATCATATTAAAATATGCTATTTGGGGTGTGTGTGTGTGTGTGTGTGTGTGTGTCTGTCTGAACGCAATACATTCGGTCGTTACTCATCCGATCTCAACCAAACTTGACAGGACTACTAAGGGTCACATGATGGAGGTTGTAGCGACTTAATTTGCCACCGAGCTTATCGTAGCATTTCGTGCGGCACCCCTACCAGAAGTAAAAATTCGATAAACCACAAATACATATGCTTACCTTTTTAAACAGTCACTACTGATGTTTGACACTAAACCCAAAGTTTTTGAGGCATTATTTGCTTATCATGTACCCACAGACTAATGGACCCAAGTCTAAATCGACTCCAATCCATATACCTCAGAGAGGGTAATAACATGACCTTTCCTGTCGCTGCGTTGGGAGCAGGTGTACTAGTTCATTTAAATGTCCTTTTTGACCGAGGAAGACAACTCTCTTCGATGGGTCAATGTGTGCAGGTTAGTGGAACTCTAAGGAAACAGTGAACAAAATGTTCCATAAAAAGTAAGACATGCAAATTTATGATCAAGTTTTGTTCTCCTTTTTAACTCGGATAATAATACGTTTTTAAGAGCAAGTTTGAAGGCAAACTGTTCCAGTCTAATATTAATGGTGTTGTGGAAATGGCTCCTCAGGGCTAATAGTAATTAGAAGAGAGCAATTATTCCCCAAAAGTGAATGTCTAGCATAAACGTAAAGTAATTAATTGTGATATCAGATATGCGTCACTTTGATGTCCGGTGTGACAGGGTATAGCCACCCATATGTCTGCATCGCCACTTTTACCGTTCTGCCCTCTGTAATATTATTTTGCATACAGAGTCGAGGCTCGTGGAAGAGCTAGTGCACTGAATAGATCAGGACGTAACAGGACAAAAGGAGCAGCAGAGAGAGGGGGGCACTGACAGCGGAGTTTAAGGACAAGATAGGGGGACACTTGGACAAGCAATGGGTGGTGGGGAGCAAGGGGGGAAGGGGGACAATAAAGGACACAATGGGTGGACAGGATAGAAAACAGAAGGAAACTCTCAAGAAGGAAAAACTGGAAATTTGGAAGGAGGTGGGATTGGGGTGGAATGGGAGGTACCAAAGATTGTGGTTTTGGATTGGGGATGATCCAAGATGGTGCTGAACAGCTGCCTTGAAGACCCGGACGAAAGAGTGAGATTGAAAAGAATGGGGAAGTTGGTTCCACAGGTGGGAAAAAAAGAGTAAGAAAATAAGTAAAGGTGAGCAGTGATCCTGGATTTAGTAGTTTCACCAGAAGGGGTTTGATGGTGGACCGTGGGTGCCCTTTGGATAAACTTGCAGGGGGGCGGGGGGGACAAAACACGTAAATATTAGATGGTGCAAGACCTGAAAGGAGGTGGGAGAGAGAGAGAGAGAGAGAGAGAGAGAGAGAGAGAGAGAGAGAGAGAGAGAGAGAGAGAGAGAGAGAGAGAGAGAGAGAGAGAGAGAGAGAGAGAGACCACTGACCGATCTGTGATGGGAAAGTGACAGGCCCATCGACTCAGCTTCAGTGCAGGAGTTTCCAATGACCTTGGAGGCCTTGGTTTCTATGGCATCAAGATGAGCAAGGTGTGAGGCAGGGGAGCAAGCTGTGGATGAAGGAGGCCTTGTGGTTGGATAGGAGTTCAGGTGTGCCAAATAACAACTTTGTATGACAGAGGATGTCCAGTCAGTTACTGGCTTTGAGGGCCAATTTGGAAATGTGGTTTGCCCAAGAAAGATTGTGGCTGATGTTGAGACTTGAGGAGTTTGAGTGAAAGAACTTCCTCAAGAGGATTGTTAAGAAAGTAGATGGGGGGTGGAAGGGGGTATGGATTGATAAAGGTGATTATCCAGAGAATTAGAGATCTTAATGAAGATCAGGAATAAGACTTGGACCAGAACACGACCTCGGGGCACTCGAGCCTCGACAGCTGGGAGGGTCGATGAGAGGATTCCGGTGAGAGCCACACATAGCCGATAAGAGTTGAGGAAGTCAGGAAGCCATGTGTAGAATATGCCTTGGATGCCGTAGGCAGAGAGTTTGCAGAGCAGGGCAGGATGACAGACTATGTCGAAAGCACGAGATATGTCCAAGGAGGTGACCCTGATCTCATGCCTGACATTGAGGGCTTCCAACCATTGTTGGATGAGTGGAATCAGCGTGTCCAAAGTACATTGACCTGGTCTGAATCCAAATTGGTGATCTGAGATGAGTTGTTTGGAGAAAAGGAAGGATTTCATACCAGTTGCTATGGTGGATTCCATGACCTTGCTGGTGATTGTAAGTAGATAAGGGGATAAGTTTTTGCTCCTTTTTATATAATTCAGTAATGGTGGCTGATTTCCAAGCAGATGAAAGATGACCTGGGGGCAAATGATTGGGTGAAATGGCAGAGAGAGGATGTGCAAGAGCAGTAGAGCAGGTTTTTAGGATGCATGAGCTGATGCTGTCCGGTCCAATAACAGCAGTCAGAGTTGAGAGTCGTCACAAACTTCTCCACCTTCTCATGTGCAAAAGATGCACAGTCCAGGAGCAGTTGGGTGTGATTGGAAGGGTGGGTACAGAGAGTGAGGGGTTGTGGACACAAGATTTGGAAGCAAACACAGAATTGAGGCATTCGACCTTCTCACGAGCGGAGTCGGCTGTGATGGCATTTGATGAGAGGGAAGGGATGGAAGAGGAACATACATCAGAGACAGACATAGTGAGGTGCAACCAGGTTTTATAGGAGGGAGACAAGTTTGAAAATTCAATCTTGAGGTTGGACAGATGTTGTTTTCTGCTCTCCTAAGAATGGACACACACTTGTTGTGGGCTTCTTGTTATGCACTGAGATTGCTTTTTGTCAAATTTGCCTTCCAGGAAGAGACAGCAAGTTGTTTCAGAGCAACTGCCTCATCACAACTGTCCAAAATGTCCTCTTCGCATTCACAAGGCCTAGCATTGCAAGATTTTGCAGCAAACACCGTCAACTCGGCTGTCATCATTCAGAGCTTTTGGGTGAGAGTTCAAGAAGGTCACTCCACACACTACATTAGCCCATGTCCAATGGTGAGCGAGTGGGAAGGGGTATTGTGCATCATCCGTGAAGCATGGTCCCAAGAGCATAAAGGTGGGGGCGATAACAGAAGTGGAAGAAGATACCACAGAAGCCCAGAGCATGAAGGCCAATCTGTTGAACTGCTCTCAGTGTGAAAAAGCCACGCCCCCACTCAACCAGCCCCACAGAGCAGCCCCCTCCCCGCCTCTCCCCCTCCTTGCAGGTTTCATGGCAGGAGCTGATTTGCCAGTGCCGACGGGCTCAGGGCCTGTTCACAAATCGTGCCATCTCCACCAACTCTGCCAGGTTTATCGGAACACTCTTTTGTCATCTATTGTGGTGTGTCTGAGGGCCCAATAAGGACATGAATAATTAAGGAATCCAGCACATCATTGGTTCTGTGAGCGTGAATGCGGATGTGGGTTAAGAGATTTCCATTATTACTGAATGTGATTGATTGCTTCCTTCTGTTTCCTTCCCCCATACTATTTTCTTATGAAATATACCTGGACTCGGGGGGTGGAGGTGAAATCTGGTTGTTATGGTTGAAGGATAATTGGTCACGATTCGTCGCACCGCACACCTGGATTCGTCGCACCGTCACACGTCAGGCTCACTCGGCCTAATGTGCATCCGATGTGCGACGTCTAATCGGCATAACGCTGGACCAATTCGGACTTCCATTCCATATGGGATCGTGGCAATAGGCGCGTGATCTAGCAGGGAGGACCATAAAAAGTTGGACCGTTACAGTTGTATTAAAGGGATTCTTTGGATTGGAACCAGGCAGCTGGGATGACCGGACATCCACAATCGTTAGAACTGCAAAAATATCAACATCCCTGTCCCTAAAAAGTCATGGAAGCACATGTCAAAAAGAATGATCCATGATGAAGACATAATACCCACTTGTGACCTGACCATTCAATCAAGCGTGGATACCGAAAACCTGGCAGTGAGACCAGACATCATACTCAGAAATAAAAAAAAAGGACATCATTGCGAGCTGCAGTATTAGTATTTGATCCCAAAGACATTGCTCAAAATTACTCAGAAATAACAAGAGCGAAGTGCAAATAAAGAATGAAGAAAAATATAATACGAGTTTCCTTTGAAAGAGGAACTTCACTGGAGGGGGAAGCCATTTGGCCCAATCAAGCCTGTGCAATGATTGCCAACCTATGGTTGTTTTTTATGCTCTCTCCTTTTTAAATGCTGAGCATCAAGCAAGGAAGCAGCAAGTATCATTTTAAATGTCTTCGGGATGATTCGGCCAGGATTTGAACCACTGACTTCCCAGACTCAAAGTCGACGCTTTAAGCATTATGCAACCAAATCTGGTCCAAAAAATGCCATAAAAAGCGAGAGCATGAAAACTGAAGAAAGCCGATGTCATACTAGTAATAGGCAGAGTGGCAAGATGAGGGCGATTAACTGTAGCCTTGCGGAGTACGTCGGAGTTGGAAATACCAGGAACCTGGTTCTAGCAACAGATACATCATGTTTGAACCCGAGTTGTGTTTTTATATTCTCTGATTGCCGACTTGACCAGACCTAACCGTTTCATTGACACATTCAATAACGATGTCGGAAGTGATATTCAGACAGTTTCGTTACTTATTCAGATTGAATGCATTTCCAGCTTTCCATAAAGTTTAGAGGTTGCACATGATCAATTTCAAAGAAGGGCATGTTACATATGTGAACATGTTAAAAAATAAAATATAACTATCAGTGATTGCAAAGCTGCATGAACTTCCACCATACCTGTCCACAGCGTCGTCATGGTATCTATCGCAAAAGCTAACTTCAAAAACTCCCAGCATATCTGATCCTCACTGGAAGTGATTTTTCCGTGCTCAAAATAAAATATAAATAAAACACATCACTTTCAGCCTGCCGCACACCTTCCAAGTTCGGTGAGAACCACAATTTTTGCCGCTGCCATTACTCAAACATGCTTTAGGGTGGAAATTTGATTGACGAGGTCTCGGGTGACATGTGGCCTGCTGTGGGGGCGGCGGTGCAATGGGGAGCGACGGCGGGCCCCAGCCAGGTCCAATATCCGCAGGCCAATTTGCAGCTGGCAGCGGAAGACATTCCAAGGAAGACAAATTCTCAGGTCAAACTGCTTTTAAATATCAGATCCCCAAGCACGCTGCACAAGCACGAAGCACGGCTATGGAATACAAAACGGAAGCCAACGGTTGATCCACGGAAGGGATGATGATAAACGAAATTACAAACGTTGCTCTCCATCCTCCCATCAATCGTCACGCTTCCTGTGGTATCCAACAGGACACGAGTGCACATTTACTTATAGAAATGATAAAATAAATCTTCTGACGACAGGACCTTAGCAACCATCAGGCAATGGATAGCGATACAAATCTCACATCGGAAACGCCCGGGCACTTTATGGAATAGCAATTGCAAACACACAAACAAATCGAGGACATACAGTCAAGGCAGACTCAACCAACGACCTGGCGACAATCAGTGCAGCAAAAAAGGTCCACATTTGTCATCCAAATCCAAAAAAACAATGGAAGATATTAAGCATACACATATGTGCCTGTCACGATGGATAAGTGGGGACTTAAAGGTATAGGTACTGCAGCCAGCTTAACCAATGAGACAGCAGCTCAAATTTAACGAAGAAAAATGGAATTGCCACAAACAAAATGGACAACACGACGTTCAAATCCAGCAACCAACCTGTGTCGTGGTTTGTTATGTAAATGGATTGCTCGCCATTGACAATATCTCGAGTAACACCATGTAAAAGGCAAACGTATGAAACGCACCAAAGGGAGGTTCGAGTCCCATGGCTTACCAAAGTCCGAAGCAGGTGCTGAGCGCCACCGAAGATTCGTAATACTCCCGCACGGCACCATGGTAATAACAGTGGTCCTGGTGAAAGGCAAACGGTTAACATAATAAAAAGGATTATCAAAAACATACGGTGCTTTCCGCGCAAATATTAATAAACAATTAGATTTTCTTTTTCTTTTAAATGAAGGGAAAAAAAAAAAAAAGGATTCCCCAAGTGGCCCCTTCATTAGTACACGGGATGTCCCATAAAAGGTCACACAGTTATAAACACCTGTGTATAAAGTCGTTTAGTTTTGACGCCGTGATCATGAGCCTGGCATCATTAGAAAGTAGAGCATCCTCCAAAGTTTTGTACAACGGAAATTTCAGTAAATTTAGTTCTGTAATGTCTTAAATTGATTGTTGCATTGTCATTATTACCCCCGCCACCAAAGGTGGACGGAGGTCACGTTTTCACCTCTGTCTATCTGTTTGTCTGTGATATCAAACCGTTAAGGACGGATTCGGACAAAACTTGGTGGATGGGTTGGCAGTGTGACATGGACAAATTGATTCAATTTTGGTGAAGATCCGGACACGAGAATCTTATGTAGCATGATTCTACTATAAATGGACAAGTTGTGTGTTGTTGTGTGTTGTGTGTGTGTGTGGCTGTGTGTGTGTGTGGTGTGTGTGTGTGCGTGTGTCTGTCCGGGCCTAACTTTTGTCATCAAATTTTCATCAAAGCTTTATGATGAGTATATGGAGAAGACAAATTAATAATTTGGTCAAAAGGTCAAAGGTCTACATCATAAAATCATCACTTTTCATCCAATGGACCTGAAATTTGAAGAATTTGCATATTGGGTCACTGAATTAGTTCACCAATAAAACGCTCGAAGCTGATTGTTTTTAGGTTAAAAGGTCAAAGGTGGAGGTCACAAAATCAACAATTTCCATCTGATTGACTTGAAATTTGAGCAGGGTTTACACATTGGGTCACTGAAGCCTATTGCCTTTGAGGTCAAAAGGTCAAGGTCACTTCAAATCGTCAATTGTTTTTGTATGTCTTTTTTTTTTTAGCCGTTTTTGTCACGTCGAGCATACGGAAGAATAAGGTTTTGTATTTTCAGATGTTTTCCAGTTGGATATTTGATTAATTCTTGCATAATCCAAAACAGATTATGATCATCAATCAAAAATGTAAATACACTTCCTGGAGCAGAGTGTGGTTCTGATCACCAACTGCTTTGCATAACCCTTACAATCATCAAGCTTGCTAAATCGAAATCACATCAAAGCCACAGAAAAGATCTTACCTATATAAGTAGTAATTACACGGATAATATACAAAATTCATGGAAATAAAGAAAAGACTCAACGTAAATCAAGAGAAGGAACGAAGTCAAGATAAAGAAAGAAAACAGATGCTATTCTCTGTGAAGTTTGTGCAACAATGAAAGACATGAAAAAAATGGAAGGGCACTCGGTGGCGCGCATACCTCCGCCACGCAATGCCTGATCCAGCAGAACATATTGGGCCCAATACATTTTTGAATTAAAATAAAATAATTATCGTATCCGGATCTGGATCCGGATCTTCACCAAAATCGAATCAATTTGTCCTCGTCACACACCCAACCTGCTCACCAAATTCTGTCCAAATCGGTCCAAAACTTTTTGAGATGTCCTACTCACAAACAGACAGACAGGGGTGAAAACATAACCTTCCACCTTTGGTGGCGGAGATAATAACAATTCTCCTGGAATTGAGAATGTATCAAGAGAGCTAATCAATGTCGCTGCAGGATCGAGCATCCTGATAATTCACAAACTTTACAATAACACCTGGGAAACTGGAGTGTGGCCATCCGAACGGCCAACAATCCATCTACGTCCATCCCGTTGCCGAAAAAAAGGTGACACCGGATCATGTGAAAACAATAGAACCATCGCACTGATTTCACATGCCAGCAAGATCCTCATTAATAATATTCAAGAAAGGCTCAGACCCTTTGCAGAAAACTGGATTCAGAAGAGGACGTGACACTGGTGACCAGATAAGCAATCTTGACACACTAGTTAAAGCTGTGGAAAATGTAAAAGGAAGCTTGTTATCTGTTTCTTCAATTGTGAACCACACACCCTCCTAAGGAAGATCTTGGCAGAAACGGAATATCCCACGCATGCCTCAATTGGCTCATAAAGAGCCACAAGGACAGAAAGGTTCGAACCTAAGTAGGAAATTCGGACCGATTTGAAGTTTTTAAAGCCATGAGACAAGGATACATCCTTCCCCCTACTTTGTTTAACATCGATGCTGAATAAAGCACAAGAAGCACCATCGAGAACTGGACTGCCTGCATTGCGCTCGGTTGTAAAGAGATTAATGCGATCGGATATGGAGATGACACGACTCTGCTGGTAGAGTCTGTCATTGAAATGAAGAGGTTTCTTAAATAAATAAATAAAAATCAAGAACGACAGCTTAACAGCAGGCTTATGCATCAATACCAGCAAGACTAAAGTAAATAGACGAATAAAAAGAAACTATCAACACGGATGGAAAGTCTTTCAAAATCATAAAAAGTTACATCTTTTGAGGATCTTTGGCCACAAATGATGGATAAGTTTGTGAAAGGGATATTAGATGGTGTCGAGTGATGAGAAGAACGGCAATGAGCAACTCGAACAAGATCTGGTGTAATTGTGACATTGATCAACAAACGCACTCCAGTCCACCTTGTCAAAGCTCTCGTATTTCCCATCAGAACATATTAATCTGAAAGCTTGAAAATGACCAAAAGAGATAGGAAATGTCTGGAGAGTTTTGAAAAGAGCAATTAGGGTGTCGTGGATAAAGAAGAGAACCAATAAGTGTGAAAGAAAATAACTTGGCGTTAACAACACCAATTTAATGAGCAATATCCAGGGCTGAAAGGATGGCCTCGAGGTATGCACACTCGCTTCTAAGTGGTCTAGCCTGGGTTTGGATCCCGACCCGGCTACAAACTGTCATCCCGGTGTTTCACAGCCAGCGGGATTCATCAATGTGTGTATCGTCCCTCGGATGGACGTTAAACGGACGTCCCATCTGCTGGCATTTGTTGGTGGGCATTAAATATCCCACGGTGTCCTTTGCAAAGCGTAGGTGAGCTATCACCAGCACCATGGACAAATTACAAATTCCTGCCATAACCAGCAGATGGCACTGCATCAGTGGCACAGCCGTGCCTCACAGTCAGTGATGCTACCCCGCAGCCTTGTGCTGCATATGGATAAAGATGAAGCAGTGTCTAAACCTATTCATTGTCGTACTTTGGCCACATTTTCCGAAGAGATGGCAAATATTTTGAAAAAACAAAAATTGCAGAGTTGATGGAAAAAGAGGAAAGGGATGTCCAAGAGGTAAATTGTTAGATAAAATCAAGGAATTTGGTGGAACCAATCGAATGAACATTCTTGATGCTGCTCAACATCACAGAAGCTGGTAGAACATAACGAGAGTCACATGTGTCTCAGACATGAGATGATGGAATCATCATCCTCATTATGAAAAAGGAAGACAGCAGAATTAGTCTTCTGATATTCTTCCATTGTGAACGCTCTTCGTTCTTCAGTGAACAGATTTTTTTTTTTCATCAAATCCATCAATCTGGAAAAAGAGAAAATAATAGAATCTAGAGTTGTGCTTTCTATTGATGGTAGTCACTCAATTAATCGAATCCGGCATACTCTTAATAGAGCGTCCGTCGGTGATGCCGAAGCAGTTCTTGAGCAAAATATGTACTGGAGGGTTTACTGTCGCTTCGCCAACAGCTCGTTTAACGCCCATCCGAGGGATGGTACACACACGTTGATGAATCACCCTGCCTGTGAGACACCAGGGTGACAGTTTATGGTTGGGGTGAGATTCAAGCCCAGGCTAGATGGCTCAAAGATAAGTGTGCACACATTTGAGCTGTCTTGCCGGCCCAACCATAGGACAAGAACACAAAAAAGCTTATTAGCATTTAAAACTGTGTAACCTATTCTGGTATACCCTTGTACATGCTTTAGATCACTCGGCAAGCTTACAGTTCGACATATTTTCACATTCTTGATACAATCTTCTTTTAACAATGCAAGCGATGTTGTGAATTCAAGCGGTTATTGAATGCAAAGCAAATGATAAACCTATTGAAGAGAGGCATGCATCATTCCATTAGGCTGTGACAAGACGTGCGCTCCACAATTTACAGGATGTACTAATGTGCGAAATGTGCACCGGGATTTAGTGATCAAGGTTCGTAACCTCAGTGCCAGGAATGACATTTACATTAAAAAAAAAAGTTAAAAAAAATAAAAGGAAAATAAAATTTAATAAAACCAGAAAATAACTCGAAGGGCACTCGATAGAGCACATACCTCCGCCACGCAATGACTGATCCAGTGGAACATATCGGGCCCAATACATTTTTGAAATATCATGCCACATATTGTTTTTGGCCCAATCTCTCAACGGTGAAGAATAACATTTAAAGTTAAATAATTCTCGAATTCGGATTCAGATTAGGATCTTTTCCAAAATGGAATCAATTCGTCCTTGTCATACACCCAACCTGTCCACCAAGTTTCGTTCAACTCAGCCTACTATTTTTTGAGAAAACATGCTGTATATCGTTTTGGCCCGATCTTTCAATGGTGAAGAATCATTAAAAAAAAATGGTCGTATCTGGATCCGGATCCGTATCTTCACCAAAAGCAAGTGAGTTAGTCCTCGTCATACTCCCAACCTGTCCACCAAATTTCATCCGGATCCGTCAACGACTTTTTGAGATATCCTGCACACACAGACAAACAGACAGACAAACAAATAGACAAACAAGAAAAAGACATCATGCAAAGCACGATAATTGCAAAATCCACCCCCCCCTCTCCAAAGGTTGCCATGGATACATCAAATTGTCCATTTCATTAACATTAAAACTGACAATCATAATCAAAACTCAGGTCAATCGGATGAAAATTGATTATATTTCAGATTGAAATTGATATTCAAGGTTCGACCTCGAGTTGACCTTTGACATTTTGACATCAAAAAAAACAGTTGGTTTCAAAATTCAGTGATGCACGATGTAATCGCTGCTTGATTTTCAAGTTAATCGGATGTAGATTGACGATTTTTCAGATTAAATTTGATGATTTAAAAAGTTTGACCTTCAGTTGACCTTTAACCTTTTGACCTCAAATTTTTTTAGTTGCTTTCCCAATGCAGTGATTGACTATGCAATTGCCGTTTGCTTTTCAAGTCAATCGGAAGAAAATTGACAATTTTAGAATTTTGACCTCAATAATCTTGACCTCAAGAATTTTGACCTCAAGATGACCTTTGACCTTTGACCTCAAAAATCAACGGGCTTCTCAGTTGAGACTATCTGCGCAACTTGGTGAAGTTTCATGGGATTGGTTTGGAATTGTGACGTGTCGGCGATTGACAAACAGACGGAATAACAAAATCGACTGGCCAAGACACTGTACGTGAAAAATCTTCGATTTTGCAAGTAACAAACACACAGATGGGGTTTATAACATAACCTCCTTCCACCTTCAGTGAACGGAAGTAATAATCTTTAATGACTTTCGCAAAATGTCTGGGATGTTCAAACTGCCAAACTCTCCTTGTACTTATCACGATCCTTTTATGATCTCCCAAAAGAGGGAGTGCGATGAGCACATTATGTCCACTCTCACAATATTATTTTTTCCTGATTAAATATGATTGTCGACGAAATTCATCGTTTTTGTGAAATAACGATTGCAAATTGAGCAAAGACCTAAAATGAGTGTCTACGAATTGTGATGAATCGTCTTACTGCCCTTGAATTCCAGTCCGTCCCAATTACTCGCAGGTACCTGTCCAAACACCACAATTATTTCGGAGAATCCATCACAATTAGAACAAGGACAATGGAGGGAAAGCAACTGATGATGCGGAATGGAAATGAGTGCATTGTGAGCTGAATCGAAGGATTCTTGGCTGCACACCTATGGGTAGAACTGGTGCAGATCATTAAAGAGTAATTTGATGATAATGTGAGTGCAGAAAGAGGGGAAGGAGTTTCCTCTGCACGCTTTAGGATGTGCTCCTCTCATTTCGTCTTCAAATAAATTGCATTTGCGATTTCTCGTGCCAATGAGCTGCAAATTGATGTTCTCGCACAAGGAACCTCAGGGCTGATGTGACCTCAAAATGGGTAATGAACCAACGCTGTGCGAAGTTGTGTGTGTGTGTGTGTGTGTGTGTGTGTGTGTGTGTGTGTGTGTGTGTGTGTGTGTGTGTGTGTGTGTGTGTGTGTGTGTGTGTGTGTGTGTGTGTGTGTGTGTGTCGCATGCACATATTTAATACTGTTCCACTGTTGCAAGTTATATTGTGCCGTTCTTTCCACCATTTTTTGGGACAATATCAAAACGCTTTTCGATAAGCGCTGAAGGGGATCAAACCATGTGAAGGAGTGGAGTCATATTGCTGTCTCATTGCATGTGTGTGTGTGGGGAGGGATGACTTAACATGGCAGGTAATAACATGTTTTCAGGAGACTGGGAACGTTACAGCCGAACTTGGTCAATGTGTTTTAGGTAGTTTGAGCTGCCAAATTATACAGGGAAATCTCGACACAGGAGTGGGCAATAGACCCATCATGCCTGTGGCACAAGCACATCCTCTCACCCCAAAATAATTACACAATGCACCAGCACACCAACCTTCACTCTCTACACACCCTCCCTCTTCCAACCCCAACCAAATTACGCAATCTGAAAACTCAATCGCCGTCCATGACTCTGACCCACCGACACCACAAACGCAATCCAATCAGACTTAAACGCAATAGGAAGAAGGAAGAGGAGCAGTGGTCGAAGAGCAGGGGTGAAGAGGTACATCACAGACATCAACAATCACCATATGGGGACATTTGGAAGGGCATGGGGTGGGGGGCAGTTGGGTGAAGATTATATTAACACAGATGACATGTTGACACTTGACACCACTCACAACTCAGAGAATCAACCTTGAGATACTGAGACAGCAAAACCCGCACACGTTGCTCACAGATCACCCAATTCAATAACGGTTTAATTTCTACCTTTCTCCCCATACCCTGCTATCGCCATCGCTTCTAGGTACCTATCCAATTACATTTCAAACCATCCCTGCTGCTTCCACCTTCCCAGGAAAACCATGCCATCCTGTACATTAACGGCTGTGTGTAACATGCTCCTGCCTTGCTACACTCTTAATGCTCCTCTTATTTACTCTCAAGCTATGCACCCTGGTGGTGTCATTCTCCAACCTGGTTAAAAAAGAAGAAGTTGTTCTTCATGTCTTTTATCAACACTCTTCATTAGACAAAACATTTTCAATGAGATCTCCTCCAATTGACTCCTTTTATAAATAAAGTAAAAGGTCCACTCTCCCTCAGCCACCACTCAAGTCCATTGGTCGTCTTTCACACAGAGTTTCAAGGATGCTTGATGAAGGGTTGTGAATTGCTGTGCATATTGTTATCCTGAGCCCAGAGCCAGCCGCAGATTGTACTGAGATTCCCCAAATCTTTTCTCTCAATCAAAACAGCTCATTCCTAAGGGTCTGCAGTGATCGCTTGAGAGCTACAGAACACAGACCGAGGAAAGAGGAGGAAGAGAATGATGTGGGGCATGTCGTTATTATTATCTTGAGTGGGACAACACATGGTAATTACCCCGCACACGCGAATCAAAAAATAGGGTTAAGCAATTGGTTCACTTCCGTTTGTCTGTCTTCTGTCCACAAACGTCAGTTTATTATCGAGGAACAACTTCATTTCAATTGATTGGTATATTTTGAATACGAATCAGAACATGAATCAGAAAACAAATCTGCAGTTTTGCAGTACTTTGCCTCTGAATTTGTCCTGATCGCACATGAACAGAGAGGAGCCGAGATAATTAAAAACAACATCAAATGAGCTAAGATCCTCGTCCTCTTTATGATGACGTCATAAAAACGAATATGACGTCATTGTGATGTATCAGGTTTGCGATAAATTATCTGTGCTAATGCCCGGCTTGATTCCCGCAAACAAATTCAAACAGCTTGCCTAGTTTCGGAGATAATGGTATAGGCGATTTCCATTAGCGGCGATATTATGACGTCAACTTTTTTTCTAGGAAGAAATTTCCAAAATCGGAGATGGTTACTGTCTGCGCGTGGGCTTTCTGCATATACATGGCAAGTTTCACAAAGATCCGATGAAAACTCTGGGTTGTGAAACAAAAAATGTCAAAAAATAGGAATGACGTCATAAAATTGATATGACGTCATAGTGATGTATCATATGTGCGGTAATTCATCTCTGCTAATGCCCTGTTCGATTCCCGCAAACAGAATTCAAAAAGCTTGCCCAGTTTCGGAGATAATTTTTTAGGCGATTCCATTAGCGGAGATATTTTGACGTCATAACTTTTTTTCTCGGAAGAATTTCCAAAATCGGAGATGGTTACTGTCTGCGCAGGGTATTTTTACATGTATATGCCAAGTTTCAGGAAGTTTCGATGAAAACTGTAGGCTGTGAAACAAAAAGTCCACAAGAAGAAGATGAAGAAAAACAACGTGAGTAAGACTTAGAGATCCTCCACGAGGATCTAAAAAATTATGTCTGAGTCTGGCACAGTCAAAGAAATTTAAAAATCATTCCAAACAGGAAACTTACTGTTTTTAAGGATGTCATAAAGGACACATACAACAGGCATGAAGAACGAATGTCACATGATATTATGTATATATATTACAGTGGGGAGACAAGTATTTGATACACTGCCGATTTGCAGGTTTTCCCACTTACAAAGCACGTAGAGGTCTGTAATTTTTATCATAGGTACACTTCAACTGTGAAAGACAGAATGTAAAACAAAAATCCTAAATCACATTGTATGATTTTTAAATAATTAATTTGCATTTTATTGCATGAAATAAGTATTTGATCACCTACCAACCAGTAAGAATTCCGGCTCTCACAGACCTGTTAGTTTTGTCTTTAAGAAGCCCTCCATTCTCCACTCATTACTTGTATCAACTGCACCTGTTTGAACTCGTTATCTGCATAAAAGACAGCTTCCACACTCAATCAATCAGACTCCAACCTCTCCACAATGGGCAAGACCAGAGAGCGTCTAAGGACATCAGGGACAAAATTGTAGACTTGCACAAGGCTCGGATGGGCTACAGGACAATTGGCAAGCAGCTTGGTGAGAAGGCAACAACTGTTGGCGCAATTATTAGAAATGGAAGAAGTTCAAGATAACAGTCAATCTCCCTCGGTCTGGGGTTCCATGCAAGATCTCACCTCGTGGAGCCCAATGATCATGAGAAAGGTGAGGGATCAGCCTAGAACTACACGGCAGGACCTGGTAAATGACCTGAAGAGAGCTGGGACCACAGTATCAAAGAAAACCATAAGTAACACACTACGCCGTCATGGATTAAAATCCTGCAGCGCACGCAAGGTCCCTCTGCTCAACCCAGCGCATGTCCAGGCCCGTCTGAAGTTTGCCAATGACCATCTGGATGATCCAGAGAGGAAATGGAGAAGGTCATGTGGTCTGATGAGACCAAAATAGAGCTTTTTGGTTTAAACTCCACTCGCCGTGTTTGGAGGAAGAAGAAGGATGAGTACAACCCCAAGAACACCATCCCAACCGTGAAGCATGGAGGTGGAAACATCATTCTTTGGGGATGCTTTTCTGCAAAGGGGACAGGACGACTGCACCGTATTGAGGGAGGATGGATGGGCCATGTATCGCGAGATCTTGGCTAACAACCTCCTTCTCTCAACAAGAGCATTGAAGATGGGGCGTGGCTGGGTCTTCCAGCATGACAACGACCCGAAACACACAGCCAGGGCAACTAAGGAGTGGCTCCGTAAGAAGCATCTCAAGGTCCTGGAGTGGCCTAGCCAGTCTCCAGACCTGAACCCAATAGAAAATCTTTGGAGGGAGCTGAAAGTCTGTGTTGCCCATCGACAGCCCCGAAACCTGAAGGATCTGGAGAAGATCTGTATGGAGGAGTGGGCCAAAATCCCTGCTGCAGTCTGTGCAAACCTGGTTAAGAACTACAGGAAACGTCTGATCTCTGTAATTGCAAACAAAGGTTTCTGTACCAAATATTAAGTTTCTGTTTTTTCTGATGTATCAAATACTTATTTCATGCAATAAAATGCAAATTAATTATTTAAAAATCATACAATGTGATTTTCAGGATTTTTATTTTAGATTCCGTCTTTCACAGTTGAAGTGTACCTATGATAAAAATTACAGACCTCTACGTGCTTTGTAAGTGGGAAAACCTGCAAAATCGGCAGTGTATCAAATACTTGTTCTCCCACTGTATATATATATATATATATATATATAATATATAATATATACGTGTGTCAGACGGTAAACTTCCGGAATTTTAATCCTCGTGGAGGATCTCTAAGTCTTACTCACGTTGTTGTTCTTCATCTTCTTGTTGTGGACTTTTTGTTTCACAGCCTACGGTTTTCATCGAAACTTCCTGAAACTTGGCATACATATGTAAAAATACCCTGCGCAGACAGTAACCATCTCCGATTTTGAAAATTCCTCTAGAAAAAAGTTATGTCAAAATATCTCTGCTAATGGAAATCGCCTAAAAAATTATCTCCGAAACTAGGCAAGCTTTTTGAATTCTGTTGCGGAATCGAACAGGGCATTAGCAGAGATGAATTACCGCACATATGATACATCACTAAGACGTCATATCAATTTTTATGACATCAATCCTATTTTTTGACATTTGTTTCATAACCCAGAGTTTTCAACGGATCTTCGTGAAACTTGCCATGTATATGCAGAAAGCCCACGCGCAGGCAGTAACCATCTCCGATTTTGGAAATTCTTCCTAGAAAAAAAGTTGACGTCATAATATCGCCGCTAATGGAAATCGCCTATACCATTATCTCCGAAACTAGGCAAGCTGTTTGAATTATTTGCGGGAATCAAGCCGGGCATTAGCACAGATAATTTATCGCAAACCTGATACATCACAATGACGTCATATTCGTTTTTATGACGTCATCATTAAGAGGACGAGGATCTTAGCTCATTTGAGCTTGTTTTTCACCAACCTGTAAAATCTTTATTTTATTTTAATTTAATCATAAATTTGAACACTTAAGAATGTAAATCGCCTCTTTGCCACTTTCAAAACCCCTTCCGTCTAACCGGACTTGGAAAAATATTACGGTATTTTACGACCATTACGACCAATCAAATTGGTCGATTACGACGATTGGTCATTACGACCAATCAAATTTGCCGCTTGTAGACCCTGGCCATGTCCTTGTTTCGCTACAACATGGGGTAAGGTGTTTTACAAACTCTCTCGTTCTTGTTGGATCTGAGAATTTGAACGTATGCATGTGGTTGTTTGATGGCAAAGTCCATTATCAAGCAGTTCAGTCTGTCTGTTTGATCACATCCCATCCTGGAATTTTAAAGTCTTTGTGTAATCAGTGGAAAAATTCATTAAATGAATTAAACTATATTTAAACACCTTCAATTATGATGTGGGCATGACAGGTCATGTGTTGAAGCACTGTGGTTACGTACGCCACATTAACATATAATCCATACAACGAAAGCACCCAAGCCTTATGGGCTGGTCAGGTTGCTGCTGGTTCTCAATCAGTGTGAGAGGAGAGTTTAATTTATACCACAACAGACCGATTCAAATAAGTGAGAAAACCAAAGGTGGAAGCAACATCACATGGGAAAATCTGAGCAAGGGTGGCTCTGTCCTCCTGCGCTCATGATGTTCTCCTCCAAGGTCCAAATACAGTCCAGTCAGTCGGTAACAAAGATTTTTTTTTTTTTTTAGACCTTGCCATTGATAAATGAAAAGTGGCAAAGCACAATGGTATGTTGACTTTTCAAATATTAAACTTTTCACAGACAAATGCTGGTTATATAATATATCTTGCAAGGAATTTCAACAAAGGTGGCCATTAGGCCCAATCCTGCACAATGGTTGTTTGTCGGTGCTCTATTCTTTAAAAATGTTAGCGTCAAAAGAAAGGAAGCAGCACATACTATCCTTAAAGTGTTTGGTATAACTCGGTCAACGTTTGAACTGTCAATCGCTCACACTCGGAGCAGATAGGATAGTATTAACCATGACGTCACAGAGTCTGGTAGAAAAAAAAAAAGCTTCACAAAGAATCATTCTGTTATTGAACTTTGCCATATTATTATTATTGAGCACTGAACATTTTTCCATTTTGACTTGAAATTTTAGACATTGTGTCAAGGGGATTCTGGATTGCTGAAGGTTACGGGCATTATGACAAAATAAACAGTTAAATCATTCCTTCTCAGGGTTTGGCAAGAAAGCGAACATGTCCAGATGGCTACATGACCGCCGTGGTGGTGTTATGTTCTGGCTTATTCATCAGGTGAAGACATGCCAAGAATTGACGATAGTGGCCGTCATATTAACTGTCTGCATTAAAATGTCAAACACAGTAATTCCATAATAATACCACAATTCCAGGATGGCATACGAATAACATTAGTTTTCTTGATATATCACCCGGTATACCACCCAGACATTTTGAAAAAGACCAGAGTAACAGACCATAACAAAGGTCCCACTTAGAAATTATTATCAAGTGACTCTCGGAGCCATAATACACTTACATTTAATAATTTAGAGTTCCTCAATACACTGAACAACGATGTGTAATGCAACTTCAAAATAGATTTCTTTCTCTTGGGATGATTTGACGGTGAAGGCAAACACATATTTCGCAAGAAGAAAACACTTATCTATAATAATAATAATAATAATAATAATAATAATAATAAAATGTCAGGGTTTGTGTGTGGCAGTGTGTCAGTCAGTGTGTCTCCTCCACAACCATTTTGATTTAACATCTCCTCCATAACTGCCATTTGGATTTGGCCTGATCCACTCTCACGGACTAATTAAAGAGTATAATCGAAATATCATTTCGGCTTTGAGGATCGGATCTCGTGGACTAAATAACTGTCAAAATTGAGAGTGAAATCTGGAAATTTTAACAAATTGATTATGTTTTTGTTTTTTCTGTTGTGTCCCATGACCAATCAGCTTGCTCTCGCTTGCTGAGCCAGCCGTTCCTCGTCACCTGTTTCGTTGGAGTGCTTGTTTGTGTACTTAAGCCACTTGCAGAGTGCTCCACAAACTGCTTGGTTGGTCGTTTGCAAGCCATGGTGATACACAGCAAACGTACCCACACAATTACTCTGCACTGTCCCTCTGCTAAACACAACCAAAAATACATCGAATGACATACAAACTTCAGGTCCTACCCACCTGTATTGGACCCTGCAGTGTGGTGCGATGTCTCAGGCACTGACTGCTGAAAATGTTGTGCAATTTTGTTTTTTACATGTTTCCACTTTTAGTGCGATCTACTTTCATTATACCACCCACCACTTTGACAAAGATGGATACACATAAAAAATATGTGTATCTATCAACCTCATGTTCGGAGTTCCGCCATGTTGGTTCGAGCTGTGAAAAGCTTAGACTGACATTTTGTATTCTCTGTGGGTTGATATATTTTTGAATTGAATTTCACTAATTTTCCACTTGAATTCCTCTTGTAAAGACCTCTGTTTGAAAGTAAACCTTTACGGTTGTCATTCTGATGTAGGGTGTGTGTGTGTGTGTGTGTGTGTGTGTGTGTGTGTGTTTTACCACAACAGAACTTGGAACAGGCTGCGGTGCCTTGGTCGCAATGGTCCACCCCACAAGCACTCATACGGGAGATAGTGGTGTGGGGTGGGAGGAGGAACCTGGCGTTGCCTGGCAACGCTGGGTACCTTTGCAAGTTACACAATAAAATAAGATAGCGTGACTTCTAAATGTCACTCTAACCACCAATTTTGGGAAGGAACTTTACAGATAACTATAACTACTTCATAATTAAGGGCTCTAATTATTCCTACCTCATTGTGTGGTCAGCCAGGGATGCTTCTGGCTCAAGTCTTTCACTACCTGGTCAGGTGACATTCTGGCAAGGCAATTTGTGAAGGAATTGTAATTTGTTCAGGGTGGAGGTGATAACTGCGTCAAGCACATGGGATCTTTAACATCCATCTACGAATGCAAGGGGACGGGACACCCGAATTAATGTCCAACTGAAAGACAGTGCACTTTGTGATACAACATCCTGCGTACGAAGTATCAATCCAGGGGCGAGAGTCATAGTCAGGACGTACATGGAACCCAGACTACACAGCTTAGAGGTAGGTACACTAACTCTGTTCCATACTGTCATACTCGCTCGGTAGCTAACTATTTGATCCCATTGACGATATTAATAGCTGGCTGAGCGCAGTTGTATTAGTTGTTGCAGCCACCAAAAAAATTCTGAGAGGTACCGAGCTTACTTGGTCAAAACCTCAACCATTTTCAGTGCTCAGCTGATAACCAGTCCAACCACCAGAGCCTCGACTCCTAATAGAATGTCTCTGAGATGATTATCACTCTTCAGAACAAGCAGGAACATTAACCATAAGGGAGACTTGAACAATTCCAGATCTGAGACACAAAATTGCTCTTCACAATAAGATCAAGCTGTTTAATGCATATTCACTTTTGGTCCTGAAAAGTTGATGAATTAATGCATTGATATCCAATCAAAGCACTCAACATATGCACAAAAATTGATTCAAAATGCCACCTGCGCATTTTAATTGTAATTCAAAACAAGATCTAAAGCTTTCAAGGATATGAACAACAAAAAAAGGAGGTATCGTGCTGGAATCGACACCATGAAAGTGGGCAGAATTGAGTTCCGACATTATCTACCGCAAAGGCAATTTCTTTGTCACGGCAAGCAATGAGAATGTAAATAAATCCAAATGCAAAACGATTGAGGTTCATTCTCTGTACAAGACAGATTCTTCTGCTCTCTCACCATCTCAATATATTAAAGTGTTCTATTTGTATGTTTCACCAGGTGTCTGTGAGTGACAGTTAACAGAGCTCACCTTGTCAAAAGTAATATTTAAAACCCACCCTTTTTAGACATGCCTTGCACATTTCACTCACGGGCAGACACGGCCAAGAAGAGCAGCGTGGTGAATTGTAAGCAAATTGGGTGAATGGGAAAACTTGCTGGAAAGACTAAATGCAATATTTGATGAAAATCTCACTAAAATGGTTTGAATCCACATGAAAAATTATTGCCACCTTCTTGTGGGGTTGGCTGGGGGAACGTTTTTGGCCCGAGTCTTTCACGAACTGGCTGAGCAAGCCCGACGTTCGACGGAAGGTGAGAGGAATAAATTGCAATTTGTTCAGGGTGCCGCCGATCAAAATTTGCCTCCTCGACGTGAAACATCCAGTGGGATCTTGTACGTCCACCAAATAATCTTTGCAGACGGGACACCCAGCTTCACGTCCTTCCATTGGACGGAGCAAATATAAATACATAAACCTGCTTGTCGAACTTCAATCAAAGAGTTTATCGTTTGGTCAGGAATCAAACATTGACTAGGTAGCTCAAAAGTAAATAGCGCTTCCTCTGCACCATCCTCTAAGACAGACATAATTATGAACAAATAATATTAATTGTAAAACTATCAAAAACTATTGGAATCAGACCTTTAATCTTTTATGCTTGAACCACAAGTCCAGGAGAGTGACATTTAAATTGCTGCACAAAATAAATCGGGAAATTTGTCGGTAAAGATTGTATAGTGACATCACAGTAGACTCATGTAATTCCATAAACAACTCAACGTAGGTCTCAGACTCAATCTACATTTTAAAATAGCATACAAAAGAAGAAGATGAGGCAGAAGGAGAGAACTCATGGAAGGAAGATGAAGAATAGCTGGAAGAGGAGTAAGAGGAGGAGGAAGATGATGACGATGATTCCTAAAATTAAAAGTGACCTGTCCTCACATGACCTCGAAAACTGACGTTCCATGCACATATCACAAGAATAAAATACTTCATCCAAACTATTTCACTGGAACACCGAAAAAAAATCTTTGCAACCGAAAATCTATAATAATAATAGAGATACTAATTTTGGGGCTTCTATCATCACATTTTTCTATTCTTATTGAAAACTAGACGACCCGTGAACCCGTTGGGTTCCCGTTGTGACAGCGGTTGATGAAAAAAAATCACTTCAAGAAAAAAAAAGATAGCTCCAGTAAACTATACCACTGAGGTTGTTTGCATTGATCAAATTCTCCCGAAGAGGACTTGACTGAATCGGGAATTGATTTTTTAATATTTTTTTTCGTTGCCCGATTTGAACGAAACTTGATACTGCACACCGCAGGAGAATGGCGAGTAAGGTGGCCCTAAAATTTTGGCGCTACCGTGCACTGTTTTGGCTGTATTTCAGGATAATACATACATACACATATATATATACATATATATATACACATATATATATATATGTGTATATATATGTATATATATACATACATACATACATACAAGATGAGAGTTTTAGTAATATATAGATGATTGGCCAAATTTGTTTAGCTGTATTTATTTAGCAATATAGATGTGCTGTATATTCACGATAGTTGGGCATGTCTCAAGAAATTGTCCCACAACTGCCTTTTTTTGCTCGGGGAGTTCGAGGAAAGGGTACTCATCGAGCACGTACCCTGACAATCCTCAATTTGTCATTTTCAGAGTATAATTTCATGAAATTGTGAAATTACATGACGTCATGCAATGTCCTAGAAAAAAAAACTCATTGAAACCAAATCAGCAAAGAGATTCGCACAAGTTTCATCAAATGTGACGACCCAATGAGCGTTGCACGTAACATTATTCATTCAAGCAACTGCACAGTTATGTGACATTATATGCATTGATACTACAGTCACACGACTTGTTATGGAACAGTGACCCCAATGTAAGAACTAAAATTAAGCTTAGAAATACAATTATAGGATAAAAGAAAAAGTATAAAACAGGTTAACATTTGATAGAATGGTTTGAGTTTGGCAGGATGGCCTGAAGGTAAGTACACTCACCTCTTGAGTTGTGTTGCCTTGTTTGCAATTTGGACCGAGCTATAAACTGTCATCTTGTTGTTTCCCTGGCAGGATGATTCATCAATGTGTGTGCACCGTCTGTTATGTTGAACTGGTTGTCGTGTCTCACAACATTAGTTGGTGGATGTTAAGGATCCCAAGGAGTGTTTTGTGAAGAGTCTGCGAGGTATCGCCGGCACCCTGAACAAATTTCAAATTCCTGCCCAAATCACCTTCAGTCGAACGTCAGGGCTGGCCAGGCAGTTTGTGAAAGCCGTGGCTCAAAAACGTTCCGTAGATAACCCCACAAGAAGGTGGGAATAGTTGGGGCAATTAAGGAAGTAGTAGTAGTAGTTTGTTTGGAATAAACACAGAAAGAAGCAAAGCCTTAATGGTGTTGACTGTTGACACGGACAATTCCGCACTTCATGTCGGACTGATTAGCAAAGGAGCAAAGTTTGCATTTTTAACTCCAGTGAGTCGTGTAGAGCAGCTCAGGTAACAAAACCCATACCAGGCGTTTGTGAAGTTGTGATTCAACAGAAAGGTGTGACTTTAAAAACTTTTCCCCCAAATGAGTTGTGAAAATCTGGAATCGTCAACGACAGTATTAACTTTGAGATTTACTTTATCCAACGTGGAGTTCTCAAAAAGTTATTCAAACGAGTTCCACCAATTTCAATTGTAAGTATATTCAACTCACAGGAAAATTATTAATCATAAACTCTTGTGAAATGAAAATCAAGAGCATTGGATCCACTCGAGGCAACTTTTGGAACACTCCTCAAAGGATCCACTATAGGCAACAAGGTTATGAAACATGTGTAGAAAAGTAAATAAGTCACGGCGGTTTTCACAGTAGAACCGAGCTGGATATTCCCCCAAATTGCACAGAACTAACAGCATTATTGGTGGATCAGCTAACAGCAGTTCAGTGGAGTATAGCCAATGATTTCAGATGGTGCAGTAAACAAGAGAACATTCTTATTACCGCGTAGTCTGGCTTCTCCGTAATCAATGTTCCATTCTGCGAATAATGCATCTCCACGTATCCACGTGGGAGCAGGCCCCTGCAAAAACAAACGGCAGAAGAAAAATATATATATTTAGTTTATCAGAATTGCTTTGTGGATTTAAAGCTATTTTAACCACAAGACATCACATCCTTTCAAGAGCAATGTTGTCCTTTCGACCATTGTGCACTACTTCCTCTGACACTCCTTTATTAACATTATTTTTGCACCACTTGGATACTTACACACAATCTCGACACTTTCAACCCACCTTCTTCCTTTATGGGGGCAGTAAGTTAAACCTGGACAGAATCAATGACCATATTGGAATATTTACTGATAAAACACTTGTGCTGTTTTTTTTCCTGGTCATGGTACAAGGTGTCATAGCCACTAACGTTAGAAAGCTCGATATACTGTATCGTTCAACCAAAAGACCAATGCCAGTTGACGATAAACATCCCACGGACCTCTGGTAGCTTGTACTTGTTGCTGCACTCGAGTCTGGTGAGTAACTGCTGAAATCTGTCTGTCCGGGTTCTTCCCGACATCTTTGTTCTTTGGTCCTTTCACAATAATTTCTCATTTCATCACAATTCTCTTTGTTCATTCTCAGTCTTGCTTTTCCTTCTCATCTCTTTTTTCACTCTTTATTTCTCTCTTTCTTTATCTATCTGTCGAAGGAAAAGTGTATTCTTGCAGAAATTTTTCCTGGAGGGATCACTTGGCTGTGCCTGGATGGGTTTGAGGGTTCTGGAGTAGCGGCTCAATCCCGAATCCTATCCAGGTTCCTCCTGATGATTCCATCTTTGCTCTTTACTTCTTACGGTTCCTTCTTGGTCTTCTGTTTGATTTCATTTGGTAGTGGGGCAGAGGACGTGTGGACAAGCTCCAATGAGAGTGAAACGTGAGCCCCATGTAGTGGCTTCTCCCCATGACTTGACTAAATAGACAGTGTTGCTGTTTCAGTAAAAGAACAGCAGCCTATTTGGGACTGTGATGTATGCAAGCCAGCGAAAATAACTTCTTTTATGATACATTCCCAGATACAATTGCAGTTTATAAATAGAAAAGGGATGGGCGTTGAATGGCAGTAACTTATGACTGATAGGAAGGACATCGAACGATAATGGCCAGCCGTGGCACGAGATCAGAAGTATTAGAAATGTCAGTATGTAGCACCACTGTCAGAAAGAGTTTGAATAACCATTGTACATGGTGTTCAAAGTTTTATATTGTCTGTCTGTCTGTCTGTCTGTCTCATAATTGGTGGGTGAAGGATAAACAAATGCCAGTGGACCTCAGCAGAAAACATATTGCCTTTGAACAACTACTCGTACATCATATCCAAAAGGTAAAGCGATGTACATACGCAGCTATATTGGGCCTCACAGTGAGGCTTCATCATTGTATACATATCAGTGTTGCTGTCGTTCATTTATAATTAAGGAGATACAAGAAAACCGAGACACAGGGATAAGCCAATTGGCCCATCATCCTGTGCTGCATCCACAACTGATTTGTTTACTTTATAAATTTACTTTTCTTCGAAGTACCACTACATAACACCCCCATTAATAACATTCATACATATTTTATAATCGATTTCCGTACCCCATTAAATTCTTAGGAAGCAATTCAAACAGGGAACAGCACACAACAGCCTACTCATTTTGAGAAATACTGTGGGATAGTTAATGTCCACAAACCTAAATGCTGATGAAAGAATAAGCAATTTACTTACTCATCTGAAGATGATGTGGAAAATATGAAGATGATGACACTCACCTGTGCCTCCTCCAATCAAAATGAGGTTCATATTCTGTTAATTCTGATGATATTAATTTCGAGCAGGGATACCTGTGCTGCATACCTGTTGTTGTTGTTGCCCGGTGTTGTTGTAAACTTGTTGGCATTTTTAAGAAATAAATTTTTTTTTTTTCAATTTTTGTGGAACCTTACAACACTTCCATACACCCACTAAGGAATGGGGTCGGGGATCATTGAATATTACCTTTCACATCACTACAAAGGCTTAGGCACTCCAGATCAATAAATAAATTAAAAAATACAACGTTTTTTTTATTTTTAACCTCCGCCATCGAAGATGGACGGAGGTTACTGTTTTCACCCGTCTGTTTGTTTGTTGTGAACAGTATTACGGAAAAACTCTGGACGGATTTCGACGAAACTTGGTGGGGGGATTAGGTATGGTCCAAGGATCATGCCATTAGATTTTGGACTTGGTCCAAAATCCAATATGGCCGCTATGGTGGCAAATTTGAAAAAAAAATTTTTTTTGGCATTTCTACATGTTTTAAGTGATTCCCAACCCCCCCCCCAAAAAAAAAATTGTTAAAAGAAAAAACCAGAAATTTTGCACCTTTTTTTTTCAAAAAAATTTCGATTTTATTTTTTGGCATTTCTACATGCGCGTCGATCTAGTTTAGTTATTCAATCGTGGTTCAGTAGAGTGTGATCCGTTTTGACCTACAATGAATAGGATATCAGGTTCACTTAAGTGACCCAGCAGTATTGGCGGCGGAGGTTTTGCACTCTACCGAGTGCTCCCCCTCTAGTTTCAAAATGTTTTTGCCTCCAGCACTCCCCGGCACTCACTGACGAATCTCTGAAAGTTTGACGAAGACCCATTCAGTTATCGATGAGAAAATGATGACACAGACAAAGACAGACAGACGGACAAACCTCTCTCTCT
>CM068953.1:10289773-10303948 GCA_035128595.1 Eptatretus atami | reverse complement strand
CTTGCCTGGGCCATGAAGCACCGCCAGTGGATGACTAAAAATTGGAAGAAGGTCTTCTGGACCGATGAATCAAAATTTGAAATCTTCGGTTCATCACACAGGGTTTTTGTACGCCGTCGAGTCGGTGAAGGGATGGTTCCTCAGTGTGTGACACCAACTGTCAACCATGGAGGAGGAAGCGCGATGATCTGGGGCTCATTTGCTGGATCCAGTGTCAGCGACTTGCACTGAGCGACTGGCACCCTGAACCAAAAGGGCTACCACATCATTTTGCAGCACCACACAATACCCTCTGGTCTACGCCTAGTTGGTCAGGGGTTCGTCCGACAGCAAGATAATGACCCAAAACATACCTCCAGGTTATGTCAGAACTACCTTAGAAGGTAGCTTCAAATCATGGAATGACAGCACAGTCTCCAGACTTCACCCCATCGAGCTGGTTTGGATGAACTGGACAGAAGGGTGAAAGCAAAGCAACCTTCAAGAGCAACACATTTGTGGGAACTTCTGCAACAGTGTTGGGAAGAACCTCGAATAATATTTGATTTCCATTGCGGAAAGAATGCCAAGAGTATGTTCGGCTGTTATATCTGCAAAAGGTGGCTACTTTGATGAGTCAAAAATTTTGATTAAATTTTGTTCAACAAAACGATTCCTTGATTTCTTTTTTATCTCAATTTTATCTGCAATTGTTTATTTGTTCTCTGCTTTAATTTCAGAGTACATTGAAACATTAAACTGCTTAAATTCCAGCAAAAACTGGAAAAATGGGGGTGTTCTAAAACTTTTGACCGGTGGTGTATATATTTCTAATCTTCATATATTTATTTTCACAGATATATGTATATGTATAATTTTTATGTATATACAGTACATATATACATACCTTCTGTGACCTGCATGAGTATTCACCCCCTGCCAGTAATGCCACCTTTCGATGAATTGAGAATAATGCAGAAACAATTTTTCCAATTCATAACTGAAGAGATCAAACTGAACACTTATATTTCAAGGAAGTTACCTGTCAGCAATACATGCAAGACATAAAAGGAAATTTTCAAAATTCACTGGTTGCAAAAGTATTCACCTCCACAGGGCAGCAAGCATTTGGTGGAAGCACCTTTTACAGCAATGACTACGACAAGTCTTTTTGGGTAGGTCTCTACCAGCTTTGCACAGTGAGATGGTGAAATCTTTACACGTTCATCACATGAAAATTGGTCTAGTTCTGCCAAGTTTGATGGGTATCATCGAAGGACTGCAATCTTCAAGTTTTGCAATAAATGCTCAATTGAGTTCAAGTCAGGACTCTGACTGGGCCACTCACGAACATTTATTTTCTTCTTATTCAGCCGCTCCAGCGTCGCTTTAGCATTGTGCTTCGGATCATTGCCCTGCTGAAATGTGAATCTCTTATCCATTTTCAGATGCACGGCCGACTCGAGCAGGTTTTCATCACGGATTGTCCTGCACTTTGCACCGTCCATTGTCCCTTCTATCGTGACAAGCTTGTCAATCCATGCTGATGAAAAGCAGCCCCAAAACATGATGCTGCCACCACCATGGTTTTGGCTGGGTGATGTAGGGATGTGTCTTGACTGGGTGATGTGCAGTGATCGGCTTACGCCAAATCTAAGGCTTTGAATCTAGACCAAAAAGTTCAATTTTTGTCTCGTCTGGCCACAAAACGTTTCTCCACATGCCTACAGTCTCATCAAGATGCTTTTTAGCAAACTCCATACGAGCTTTTAGATACATCTTTTTCAGTAATGGCTTCTTTCTTGTCACCTGTCCATAGAAGCCGGCTTTGTGAAGGGAATGGGATATTGTTGATTGATGAACATTGACCCCCATCTCGGACATAGAGCCTTGCAGATCTTTAAAAGTCATTCTGGGATTTACAGTGACGTCCCGAACCAGTTTCCTGCTTTGTCGCCTGCTGAGTTTTGATGGGGCGACCTGATCTGGATAGAGTCTGGGTGGTATGACACGTGTTCAACTTCTTAATGATACATTACACCATACTCAAAGGGATGCCCCTGGCACAATTGTTGTGGAAGGGCAGTTAACACCGACCTGGCCGGATAGCCGAACGATTTCCCTTGGAGGCGAACAGCCGAGTTTCTTCGAGATTATAGTGCACGCTAGACGGGAGGCAATGAAGCACATACCAGAGGTGCTCATCAGGACGGTAGCACAAGGGTTTAAACTCGAACCCACGACAAATCGACAACACAAGCAACTTAAAATAAACATGGGGGTTTAATGAAAATAAATCAAATATTTACAATGGTAGTAATTCAAAATGTAATTATAAAACATGAGGTAAATTAGAGCATAAAGTCGAGGTGCCTCGACACTCGGCCTTTAATACAGACAAGGGGAAGAATAAAATAAAATAAAATCTTCCCTTTATTCTGTCATGAGGTAATTCATGAGGCGGTATTCAACGGCAGGGCTCACTAACCGATGTGCGGCTTCTTCTCATGAACGAAAATGCAGAATATTCCTCTCTTACACCAGGTCCGCTCACAATGATCACCCACCTTCCTCCTTGAACATACAATGTGATAACGCCGACTTCGCTGAGAGGCACGCTCCTCTGCCTCTCTTTCTCATCATCGTACAACTTCGTGACTCAGCCAAACAGGAATGGCTAGCGCCTTGCCCAGCATGCGAGCAAATTCGCACGCCATGAACACGAGAATTGCCAGCTTTCGTCACCATGTGAGAGGGAAGCAACCGTAATGCCCTTCTCTCTTCCAACCGCCATCTCCTCACTCCAACTGTCCGAACCTACTGATGTCCACAATCAATCATTAGCCTCGGGGTGTGGCTTGTTGAGCATGAAGCGAGAAGGTGGCTCTGCTGGTGTAGTTATTGTTGTTATAATAACGCAATTCCTTCATTTCTGGTTTTGTAATGAAAAAAAAAAACATAGGAAAAAGGTCACAGGGGAAATCACATACTGGAAGAAATTGGCCTTCATCCCTACCTAATTAACACAGGCCAACGGCCCCCGCGTGTGGTGATACCGAAAAACTTAAGCTGAGTTTTCCTACTTAAGCTTCATCAAGATGTCTTCTGCTCGTCCACGGGCCACGCCACTCGATACAATACTACCTTTGCTATGAAATTCCTCCATATACCCCCACAACCGTAACAATATATATATACATATATATATATATACATATATAATATTTATGTATTAATGCATAATCGAGACACTTGGAGTGCAACAAGCACTGCCCCAATCTCCATCATTGGACATTGTCCCACACCAAAGTATCACCTCAAACCGAGAGGCCTCGGCCCAGTGACTCTGTCAAACAAAGATTACATGGTCAACATCAGTTAAACGTCAAACTGTGCTGCTTATCTGAATTTCGGACTTATTTGTCCTCATCAGGAAAGCATACCGATAAATATCTAACCAATGACGACCACATTCGCCGTTTAAACATCAGAAGCACCTCCTGACTGTTATGGTGAGCATTGCCGTGGATTATGTTTCACATGGTGAAACCGCATAATCCGCAAAAAACAACCATCCTTCTGCCACCCAGACCATTGTTCCAGCTCATGCAAACCATTCAACCAGAAAGCACGTGATGAGATCGGCGGGTAAATCGAAACATGTGGAGAGTGATGAGCACTCCCCCAATCTCCAATGGAGAAAGCGGCGATGCTCACCATAACAGTCAGGATATTATACATACACACAAACACACACTCACACGTATATGGATATGGATATGTATATGTATCGGGTGGCACCTGATACTGCCAAGCAGGTTGAGCTTTTTCTGGCAGTGGTTTTGGGACATGTTGGATCATGAAAAGCTCTGGAGTTATTGCCCTCATGGTAGTTGGCTTTTGCCTGCGGGCCAGCGGAAGCATTATTGACCCCGCATCCCGATATACACTTCATAACGGCCTTTGGTGACCTCAAAACAGAAGTCAAGGCCAATGTTCTGTTGCTTAAAACCTGAATTCTGATATACCTGCACCCAAAATTTGGGGTCTCTAAGTGCTACATTTCAGCCGTGAAAGAATAACATACAAAGGCACAAACACACAAACAAACACATGAAATTATTTAGAACATATAAATTACTGATAAATGCCTACTGTATATGAACACAATCAAAATTATACAACTTCCTTGCAAGACTCATTTAACTTCTCCATCCACATCATATTCAAAGCAACCAAAAAATTTACGAAGTTCATTGAAGGTTATTCATATGATTTGCCAACATCACACCCAAGATAATATGGAAAAATATCAAAAATAAATAATTCATAAAACATCAAATTGTTTATTATAAAAGTTTATTTTGAGGAATTATGATAAATACGAATAAAAGTTATGAAAGATATAATTACTATTCAATTTGATTGATTTTTACCCACACATTTGGCACTTGCATTCACACCTCACTCAATATGGAGGTAAAATGTTGAGCTCCTACCATCAACGCTTTTAATGAAAACTGGAGAAACTGAACAGTTTGAATGAAATAACTAATGCTAGTTTGGCATCATTGCCATTCTGATCTGAGTGAGCACTTACTTAATGACGCTGATCCCGGGTTCAAATCCCATATATCGTGCTGCTATAATGTCCCTCGTCTGCTTCAATGTCCTTGTCCTACATGTGATATAAATTAAGTTCCTCGTGAGGTGCACATCATTGTATAATAACCCCCTCCCCAAAAAAATCATCAAAACACTCGATTAATTTCAGATAATCCGAAACACAAGGTAATGGCCACAGGTGCATTCGCAGGGAAAGGAATTTTTTTCGCAGGTAAAGCGATAACGTTTTGACGCACAAATCCAAGAGCGCATTGTCACTGTCACAAGATCTACATTGGTCAAGTCAATAATGGTACTCTGACTCAGGTTGCTTTGAAGATTTGAAAAGCTATTAGCCAAGTATTTATCACAACAAAATTTCACTCTGCACTGGAACCCTCAGTCTTAACCAGAGAAGCATTTAGAATGGCCTGGCAGAGCCATATAGTGTCTCAACGTAATTGCTTTCCACAAGGAATTGTTCATTCTGGTTGGACAGCATTGGGTGCTGGGAACATCAATCAGGAGGGGCTTTTAGCTAAATATGCCGTCCGGGGCAGCCCATGGGGCCAGGGCAAGATCGGTCAGGCTAAGTGAAATTCTCTAACATGGGCAACTGAAATTCTCTGAATCCAAGAGATTCTGACCCAAGGGCCCAGGAGATCAAATATTTAATCGATCACCATTGTAGGAAGTGTTGGGAGGGGGTTAGAACATTAACGATAGGATCAAGTTTGCTGCCCAAGGCTTACTGGATGGCATATGGATGGGAGGCAACAGGGATTAGCCCAACTTGGGTCCGGAGGCCGGAGTCGATGTTGAGAGCCACAGGATCAAGCAGAAAGAACGACGCAACAAGGAAGAGGTTCTGGCAATTAAATTGAAGAGTGCTCGCTCTTGCGGGCTGCTTGTTCATAGTGAAGGTTATGCCAATTGCATTACATGCCCTCCTTTAACACCAGCTATCGATAATGCCTCCACCATTACATCCTTTCCAAGGGTGAAAGAGCGGTGTTCACAGCAAGACACACACACTTGTCCAAATGAATCCTCGTTGGCCTACCCTTCTGAGTTCATACGTCATGTTCCTGGCGATCTCACATTGAATGTTTTCATTTTACAGTTACATTTCACGTTGCTGAAGAGTCAAAATGCTGCTTATTAGTTCAATAACTCACAGATAGTTCATACCATGAAACTTTTGAGATAGAAATGTGCTTAAAGGTGTTTTTATGAAAAATTGGTAGCATCGTGGTTAAAGTTTCCGCTCTGAATCTTGGAGGTCAGTCTGAATCCAGGAGATTCTGACCCCAGCCAAGTCATACCAAATGTCTTTAAAATGGTATTTGCTGCTTCCTGACTTAATGCTCAGCATTTGGAGAATAGAGTAAGGACAGAACCCATGAGTTGGAATCTCATGGAGTTGGGAGAGGGTGGCAATTCCTTAATTGCCCTGATGAATGTCAGAAAAGAGATGTCACGAGAGACGTACCCAGTGTGTACCCGGAAGTATATGCCACTTCTGCCAAAGTCAGTGGCTGTGTTTACCTGAAGTCCAGCCCAGCGTTGTCTCACGTACTTACATCTACATGTGTGTGCTCGATTTGTGCTGCTGCTCCTCCAGGAGGCATCAACAATGTATAAACTAGAGTTCATAGAACACGATACCCTATGCAATGTCACTTTAATTTTATTAAATAATTTCAACGATCGTGAAAAAAAATAAAAACAATCCGAAAGTTTAGTGCGATTGAAGCCGTCCAGAAGCAGTACCGAACACCACCTTTTGTCCACCACCTCATTGAACCTTTATTTATAATGAAGTTCTGCAAAACTGGACATTCTTGGAAATATTACAACAGCGATTTGTATACAACAGTCTTCGTGTATATAATTAAATTTAAACAAAAGAAAGATTGTAAAAGTCTTACAAATAAATTAATTCCAGAATTTACTGCCATTTTACGCAGCGTCGATTACATCACCTTATCTAACACGTTACATTCGTTATTCGTGCCTGTTGTTTGTGTCCTTTATGACTTCAATAAAAACAGTACGTCTCCTGTTTGGAATGATTTTTAATTTTGTTTGACTTCCAGGAAGTCAGACAGAGGAAAAAAATTATCTCACTTCACTCCTCTCTGCGCATGTGCGGTTGGGACAAATTCAGAGACAAAGTACGGTCTCTCTATCGAGTGCAGCCTGTGGCTGCTGGTTGCATCATTCGTTGGGACATGGCTTTGCTGCTGATGCAGTGTCCCCCTTACCAGTACACTGGTACTCATTTTGCCAACCTCGGAAGGATGACAGGCTGAGTCAACCTCCTGGTGTGTATTAATTCAGCGGCCAGCGGGGCTTGAACTCAGGACCCTAGGATCCCAAGCCACCCTAACCACTAAGCCAACACCAGGCTACAAAGTACGGTAAAACCAAACAATTGTCTTCAGATTCATGTTCAAAATATAACATTCAATTTAAGTTTGCTGTTCCTCTATCATAAACTGATATGACAAACAGACAGAATGGACAGAAAAACAGACAGACATGAACCAATTGCTTAACCTCGCTTTTCGCTTCACATGCGTGGGCTAAAAATTATTATTCTTCCTCTTTCATTAGAAGTGCATGGCTGTGGGTAGCATCATTTGCTGGGGGTGCAGTTGTGCCACTGATGCAGTGTCCCCGATATGTGAGAGCAGGAATTTGTAATTTGTTCAGGGTGCCGGTGATAGGTCGCCCACTCTTCGTGAAGGACACCATGGGATGTTTGACATCCACCAACTGATGCCAGCAGATGGGATTCCAAACAAAACAAAAATAATGAGATGTTAACGTCGCAATGGAAAAAGGGCAGTTGTACAGGGTTTGAACTGAGCGTACAATATTCAGACATTCAGTTTTTGGGTTATAAGCTCTGAATGCACATTCGTTCAGCTAATATGGATCTCAGACAGAAAAGGCAGGCAGGTGCAGGTCTGTTGTCAAAAGTATGAACACGAAATGCTCGTTCTGCAAAGATTGTGGTGAGAAAAAAAAAATTGTTTTTGAAAAGAATTTAACGAGCCAATATTAATAGTATCCGAGAAAAAACCCGACATCAAAAATACTTTAAATAACTTGACGGTTTGCAAAAGTTGACAAGGCAGTTGGTTCACCAAATGGGCAACTTTTTGGTGTGGTGATCGATTAGTATTCATTTAAATCATTTACCCAATGGCAATATTGACTGAATTAATGTTAATATTCAGATGTATAGATAAGTGTTGTTATTATGTCGATATAATACGTATAAAGGTAAGAAATTACATGGATGGATATATCCATCCATCCATTGGGACCACACTCTGTTCAGAGCGTTGATGCTGCCTAAGCAGTCTCCTTGGCAATTGGACACAATCCTGGACGGGTCGCCACTCCGACACAGGATACCAGCATGCTGGCACTCATTTTTCCGACCTCGGAAGGATGACAGGCAGAGTCAACCCCACCTGGTATTAATTCAACAGCCGAGTGGGATTTGAACTCAGGACCCGAGGATCCCAAGCCCTCCATTCTCACCACGGAGCCAACACCAGGCATGATGTATATATTGTGGGTTATCAAACCAGAGGTGGGAAGGATCGAAACAGCTGGCCGACAGTGATGGTGGCTAAATATGAACAAAGTAAATGAAGAGATCTAAATGTGCTTTTTGAAAACCTCCTTTTTACACTTATGTGAACAAACATTCCTCGATTTCAGAAAAAAATAATAAATTACTTTCATATATTTATGAAATATTCCAGTTTGGTAATCATGACAACAAATTTATGAAAAAAATATCAACACAAGATTGTTGATCATGATGAGAATAATAATGAAATGATCATGATGCAATGATTATTACAATGATCACAGGGATTGTGATGTGAGAAAATGATGATGATGATGATGACTCCAAAGATGATGGAGGTGATATGGTAAGAGTGACGCTGACAATGCTTGAGATGATGATCACGATAACGATGGTGATTTAATGATAAATGATGATAATGATGTCTGTGATGTTAATCAACCATTGCGCTAACGGCTGATCATTCGATGCTGCAAGCAGCACTAACTGGAACTGTCACATATCCTCCATGCAATGAACTCTCTCCACCACCCCCCCCCCCCCCCCTAACACACACACAAACACCCTTTCACAATCTGCTCATCCAGGCTGTTTCCCTTGAAATCCTGCTCTCAGCACACTTCCAACTGGCATGACTTTCTCTCGTCATTCATTTTAATTTTCCTTCTTCCACCCCACTTTGTTTTTATTTCTCTCTTCCTTGTTTTTGCCTCGGCTGTCCACCCACTGTCACTGTATGTATGTATGTATGGATGTATGTATGTGTATATTTGGGTATATCTGTATATGTTTGTCTTTATGTAATACAAGGAACTTAAATACAGAAGGAGATGACTAAGCCCCTCAAGCCTGTATATGTACATATTGTTATACTGCCAGAAAAAAAATGAAATAGCAAGCGGAATGGAGGAACAAATGGGACATGTTTTTTCAACTTTCATCAATGGCATATCAAAAACTTCAAATGTCCTTAATCTTGAATGACTCATTCCCTTCCACCTTAATATTAAAATGTGTAATTATTTCCTGGAGACTATTCTAAAAAGTCACTTACAAACAATAGTTTCCGAAGCATCAGATCATCTAATACTGAATTGGAAGATGGTTGACCGACTCCTTGTTGTATTATAAAGTTTCTCTGTTATCAAGACGTCTGGCTTACATTGGTCTTCTTCTTGCTCTCATTCTCCCACCCCCACCCAATACCAACCCCCACCCCACACACCTCAAACACACACACACACACACACACACACTCTCTCTCTCTCAACCTTAAAATCCCAAACTCCCAAACTACCCCTCTATCATTGAGTGCACTGATGAAACACTTCTTCAGTTGTCAAACAGTAGCGGGTCCTCAAGGAACACAAAAACAAATCGGTGCCAAGAGCTGGTTGTGGAGATTGATGACAGCAAACTCCAGGTCTCAGCATGCTCACAAAAGGCCGTAGGCAACAAACCGATGGTTTGAGCATTTGCCTCCGGGGCCTCATATCTAAACAGAAATGTGTGTACTCATGTGGACAATGACAATGAACAATGATGGATGAAAACATTAACACAGAAAAGCACATGGACTCTACTCGAGCGGAGTTGTCACATGTCAACACCATCAACAAGCAATAAAAACATTTCGATTCAAAAAAATAAATAATTGCTGAGAGATGGAGACCATGACAGTGTATTGCACAGTTTGATCTTTGTAAAAAATTTTTATTGTTCTCTTTCCTTTGACCTTGATGTCTCTTTGAAAATAAAACAGTTTTCTACCTGCTTCTACCTGCGCTGTTAAAAAATACGTGTTGTATTCCAAAGATTCTGAAATGTGAAATCGTTTAAATTTTCAAAAATATCGCCAAAAAATATCGTTGCAGACAAGATAGCTTAGCCACTGATTACAGTATGCAAGTGGCCCGTTGGATACTCCACCAGAGAAGAGGTTGCGTTATGATTCCAATATCCTGCAAAAATACTGGCTTTAAGACATCAGGCCAAAAACGATATATACATACATATACATATATCAAAACATGTGGAGTGTGACAGCACTCCGCCGATCCCCATTGGACACAGTCCGACACCCATTGGACACAAGTGAAGGACTATGTCCAATGGGGATCGGTGGAGTGCTCATCACACTTCACATATTTTGAGATATATATATATATATATATTATATTCTATCAAAAGAAGCTGCATAAAGCAACCAAGAAAGCCGACCGAGGTAAGCCTTTTGCTGCTCCAAACCCTTCTAGAGTTCCTCCACAGCTATATAGACGTTCACACATAGTACACACACACAATATATATATATATATATATATATATATATATATATATATATATATATATAAACACTTACATAATATATACATCTATATACATGTATATACACATCTATATATACGTCTATATATATATATGTATATATATAGATGTATATATATACATATATATGTACATATATATACATATATATACATATGTATACGTATATATACATATATATACATATACATATACATATATATGGATACAAACAAACATGACATAATAGTGACCAAAGTTTTTCGTGCTGCACTCTTCAGGGTAAAAATCGCAGCAAGTAAAAATCTCCCATCAGGTGCTCTCGCATGCTTGCTCCTGTCACATTTCGCATGCTTGTTCATGGCACTTGGTGCTCGGCATGGCCTGTGAGGCGCAGCCCTTCTCGCGGGCATGGTACAGTGCAAAACAGTGCGGCTCGGCATTTTTCGTGCGAAGGAGGGGGCTGAGGGCTCTCGTTTCGGATTTGGGCACGTGAGGGATAGGGCAGGGGTTTCATTGAAACTTCCCTCAGAATCGTGTGACAATTTCCACAAGTGAAGTCATGCACCTGCCCTCATCGGCTGCAGACCAATGGGAGGGGGAGAAGGTTTGTGGATGGAGGGAAAGAAAGCTGATGTGAATTAGAAGCAGATAAGTGAAGAGAAGAACTTGTGACAAGCTCACACAAGCAGGGACGAAGAGTGCTCCTGGGCAGACGGCTCAAAGTTGAAAAGGAAGAAGGAAAAGGCAGAAAGCAGATGCAGAAGGCTGAGGGAAGCAGGAAGGAGAAGCAAATGGGACAAGCTCGCATGAGCAAAAGACTAAAAGACTGAAAAGGCTCGTGAGGGAAGGAACAAAAACGTTTGAGGGGAAAGAAAGGAAAGTTTCACGAAGGGCAGTTGGTGTCGAGCTTCCGTGGAAAAAGAACACTCCTTCCATGAGCCTCATCCTGCTCTCTCGATCCCGTTAGCCAGGAAGGAAGAGGAGGGTGAATGGCAGCACCTCATCGACGGAGGTCTGAGGAGGAAGAATCTTAGGCAGAGGAGGTCGAGTCGCACATCTAGCTCACATATCTGGGACGCCAGAGAGGACTCGCTTTCTCGGTCTGGCCACCTCAGGGATGGTGCTGCGTGTCCCCATCACCACTTCCCATCTTCCCCATCCATTTTCCTTCGCATTCTCCTGCATGCCTGTGTGAAGTGAGGGAGAGAAGGAAAGACTGCTTTCCTTTTCTCCATTCATTACTTTATTTTATTTTCAAGTACTTGTTTTATTCTTTGCCCATGAGTGAATGATGGCCAAGTCTTTTGTGGAGGTAAGATTGAAAAAGAATATGTGTGAAGGTTAAATATGCTCTTACGTGCCTTTCTGCTTATAAAGACATGCTTTTAAATGATTCCTTGCTTGTGTGTTTGGAAATTGCAATAAACAATTATTTATTACAATCTGTATCGGTTGTCTTTTTCCTTGATTGGTTCGATGCAGTGCACAAGTAAGGTTATGAGGTTAAATCTACTCTTACGTGCCTTTTTGCCTTCTTGCTTATAAATACATGCTTTTAAATGATTCCTTGCTTGTGTGTTTGTAATAACTAATTGTTTGTTGCAATTTCCAATCTGTCTCGGTTGTCTTTTCCTTGATTGGACTGATGCAGTGCACAAGTAAGGTTCCACCCCAATAATTTGCTTTGTCAGCCAGCGCATGCTCACTGTAACGCTCGTCAGTAATCTGAGTACGCGCTGAGGGCACTGACCCAGATTAGCCAACTGTCCACAGGAAAAGTATCACGCGAAGTAGTGTAACCCTGCCCGGATTGGACGTGCCAATCAGCATTCGTGATTGCTTTGCAAGCTGCCGGTGTGTGGAGTTATCTGTGCCTGGCAGCCTCAGGACCGGGCATTCAGGAGGGACCCAAGTGCTTCCCATCGTGGCAAGCATCGAACCCTGGATCCCACGAAATATATATATGTATGTATATATGTATGTGTATATTAGATATATATATATATATGTAATAATATATGTGTATATATATATGTATATATATATATATATATATATATCTATAGATCCAAGATGTATGCCACAAACTTTTTCCGACAAAGAAATTGAATGTTGCATCATTTGCTCAACAAATAATGAAAAAGCAGTTTTTTGGGTGTATTGTTTAATCAGGTTCTCTTTCTCTATTATTTGGACTTAGACAAAGATCTGATCACATTTTTAGGTAAAATTTATGCAAAAATAAAGAAAATTTGAAAGGGTTCACAAACTTATCACCACTGTGAGTTTAATAATGAATCCTCATCAAACAGGAAATGACATGCAGATATCCTGTCATACTAGATCTACAATATCAAGTCACCACATAACAGTTAATAATGGCCCCCAAGCGTGAAACGTATTTGATAATACTGTCAGCCCGGAGACATGCTTTTGATCAAAGTATTCTACGGAATCTGTCTTTCAATTCCATAACCAAACTCTGCAAATAAAAGGGATAATGCAGATACATGTATTGTCGAACGAAGGACTGCAATTTAATATGTCCACAAATGACATTAAATCTCAGAAATATAAAGACAATGTTTTGTGAAATGCAACATTTGTCAAGTGCTATTGTTTTGGCGAAGGCATCTGAATATCGTTGTGAAGAGACCCGATTGTGTTTACAAAGGGTGGATTTATGATTCTATGATACAATGACACAGGCCTTGATCCTGTTCTAAGATTATGTTTTGCTGCTGAAATTGGCCCAGAATTCATGAGAATGCTAAACGTCACACTTCTGGAATTGCCAAGGAGTTATTTGAAGAGGTTAATGGTTAAAGTTATGGAGTTTTCAGCATGAAGCACAGATCTTTATTGCAGAAACCTCTTTGGGAGCAGTCTGTCAACATAATAACTCTATAAATGACCTCAGAAAGCGTGATTCTGAACGAGAAACATTTCAACACACATCGTTCGATGCCTCGTTACCGATGCAAAATATTGATGTAGAGACTGTGTTAATTGCAGGGGAACTCGTACTTGATACTGAGGCCTTTTTACATTTACTCAGCTGCCTCGAGACATAATATAAGGGTGTATATATCTTAATGGGGAAGGGAGGGGATGTGGTTGGGCGGGACTTTGTTTGTCATTCAGTGCCTTAAGAGTGGGTTGAGGTTTGAAATGTTACTTCTTTAACTTTTTGAGTGTTGTGTGTCTTTCAGCCCAGAGAGCTAATAAATTTAAACCAAACAAATAACTTAAACCCCGTTTATAAAATGTCTAAAAACAATGTTTATAAAATGTCTAAATCATGTTTTTAAAATGTCTAAAACCCTGTTTTTAAAATGTCGAAACCCTGTTTTAAAAATGGCTAAACCCTGTTTTAAAAATGTCTAAACCCTGTTTATGAAATGGCTAAACCCTGTTTAAACATGTCTGAAGCATGTTTTAAACATGTCTAAACCCTGTTTTAAAAATGTCTAAACCCTGTTTTAAAAATGTCTAAACCCTGTTTTTAAAATGTCTAAATCCTGTTTTAAAAATGTCTAAACCCTGTTTTAAAGATGTCTAAACCCTGTTTTAAAAATGTCTAAACGCTGTTTTAAAAAATGTCTAAACCCTGTGTAAAAATGTCTAAAGCATGTTTTAAAAATGGCTAAACCCCGTTTTAAAAATGG
>CM068953.1:10266082-10276215 GCA_035128595.1 Eptatretus atami | reverse complement strand
TAATACGCTCGTTGACCGGTGTTACCTCAATTATCATAGGAGTCAGCTTATTAGACACAGCTACAGCAACTCCTTGGGCATGGTAACCATCAGAGCGACTAGACCAATAGTAGGTGTAACCACCCACCATGATCTCACCACAATCCAGTCTCTGAACCTCAGAGAGTGCTGCAATAACGATGTTCCAACGCTTCAATTCAGATGATATCAGAGACAGGTGGTCATGCTCTCTCAGGGATAGGACCTTCCAGGCACCTACCCGGAAGGACCGCCTCAGGTTAACCCAAGGAGACCACCCTCTGGTGGACAACCCCCATCCAGGCATAATCACCATCCAGATATGTTTGGAGACAGAGAGAGGGAGAGAGGGGGGAGAAAGAGGGAGAGGGTGGGAGAGAGTGAGATAGAGAGAGAGAGAGAGAGAGAGAGGGGGGGAGGTGAGAGGGGAGAGACAGAGGGAGAGTCGAGAGAGATGGGAAGGGGGAGGAGAGTGTGGCAGAGAGTGGAGAGGAGGGGGGATTCCGGCAGATGAGATGCCCAGGTTAACGTCCATCCAAGAGACGGCACACACATTGATGAATCACACTGCCTGTGAAACACCGGGATGCCAGTTTATAGCTGGGTCCAGATTCAAACCTCAGGCTCAACAGCTTTGAGCTGGTGCGCATTCCTCTTAGCTAGCCTGCCGTGATGTTAATGAAACATTTCATTTTTTTTGCATGTAACTATGCCAAAGTGACCACAGAACAACGTGGGGCCATCGCAGGTGAGTGGCCTCTGAACATTGTTAAAGTCGATCGATAGTGACAGTGCGAATATTGGAATGCACTCGCCAAGTGGCTTAAGCACTCCAATGAAATGGTTGCTAAGGAACGGTTCGCTTGGAACGTGATTAACAATCACAATTCCGTGCAATTAAACACGTACCTCCCAGAGACACCTGAAATATCAAATATGTCTGAATATTCTTTAGGAGTCGGAACTGCTGCTAAGATAAATTCTGGAGCTTAAATTTTGTAATTCGGCTTAGTTTAAGAGATTCAAGATGTTATGCCATGTGCGGAAATGAAATAAAGCCATGAACGCTGGCGTCTCCGGGCGTTTATAAGCATTGCAATGTATCCAGCGATTTGTAGCTATGATGAATGGACATTCAATAAAATGAGTGAGGAAAGTGGAAAAAAAAAAACTTTATCGTGAAGAAATTGTTGCGGCCTTTTCCAAGTCAAGACATGGTTGAGCAGGCAAAAAAAATCATGGCGGCTTCAGACCCCAGCGAAGTAACCTTGGATACGCCTTAAGACCCCAGAGAGCAAGGTGACCAAGGTTGGCGCCTGATAAAGGTTATCATTAAATAAGGCCGCTAATTATCTTCAAAAATGGTGTTTTAATTTTACCCAAACACCAAATTTGCACTCTTGCACTTCCTTGGAGTTCTCTTCGTTTCCATGCAAACTTTCAGGCTGCTAGATTTCATGGTTTTGTAGATATGGAGGAGACACACTGATACACAGACATGCACATGTGCGTGCACGCACACACGCACGCACACACACATTTATTAGGATAGATATCACAATGTAAACACCCCTGCCCACTGTTTTTCAACCAGCCTGCAGGATGGTAATACACAATTTAGGAGATCCTCATACAGACACGATGAAAAGGAAAGATTAATAATAAAACTTGATGGTATTCATAGAATACATCCTCCAGAAAATCTTGAGAAGGACTTGATGTGAGCCAACCCTTTTGTTTCAGGTTATATATTTTTTCTTTGACCCAATATGGCTGCCAGACCAAGTGATTCATGACAACATATTTATCAAACCATATTTCCCATCGGTTAAAATTTGCATTAATCAGTGAAGCGGTTTCTCCTACCAAGATTTTCAAAGATTTTTCCCTTCCATCCAATATAGCTGCCAGACCACGTGACACGTGATGGTCATTTGTATGAAAATCCTGTTCAAATTTCAAATCAATCAGAAGAAAATTGAGGATTTCAGAAATTTGGCCTAGGTTGACCTTTTGGCTTATGTTGACCTCAAAAACAAAATGTTAGTTGACTTCAGTGAGGTAATTTGAAAAAGTTATTCAAATTTCAGGTCAATCGGATTAAAATTGACAATTAAAAAAATTACGGCCTAGGTTGACCTTTTGGCCAATGTTGACATCAAAAGAGTGACCACTGTATCACATGGTCATGTCACATGTGATAAAGTTTCAATTTTCTCCACTGAACGGTTTTTGATGTAAGCACTTAACAAAATGCAGACACGACTTATAAAGTACGATGTACGCCATACGTATGTACGTGACTGTTCGCTTAACCCTGCCAGTCGCTTCGTGAGCGCAGGGTAAAAAGCTGTTGTAATGAGATTTTCACTCAAATGGCAAGCTGTGAAAAATATGCATGGACTCCCAATGTGTTTGTCAACTGTGAGCATTTCAGATAAAGCAGGAACTTCCATCAATTGCTCATGCCTTACTGATGTTGCAGAGGACGTGAGGCATAATGTTGGCATATGATGTGAATTTCACCTCTTGGAGTAAGTATGTACTATCAATCTGTTACATTTATCTAACATAAACACATGCAACACGTTCTGCTGATGTCGACACTTGCACAGAAATATAGTAAATGGATGTTGGCTGTCTGTCTGCACCTGTTGTCCTTTGCAACTTCCTTTCACTGCTTCGTGCATCGTCAGCAAACTCCGTATGCATAATTATCAATGCCTTACAATTATGTCTCCCTCATCTAAATGTAAATGCCTCCCAATTCCTGCATTATTCCAATCAGTCAAGTAAAAGTAGACTTTTCTCAAAGCGTTCCCATGCTGATGACATCACATCACTCCAATGGGTGATGCTTCTGGTACAGTACCATTAAATCCAGAACTGTTGTTGTTGTTATATGGTCTTCTTGTATTTTGAAGTGCCAAAGCAATCCCATCATCAGTCCGTCAAGAGCATATCAGCTCTGTGGGTGATGCTTCTTGCAGCATTCGGTCAAGGGTTTGCTGTTGTTATTGTTGCACTGTGGCCCTCCCAGTCGATGAAGTCCCATATCATCCCGCCACCCATCCTTGATGGGCATATCTGCTAGTTTTGACGAAACCATCCGTGCATTTTAAAAATATCGCTGTGGTATTTTTGTCGTTTTTTTTGTTGTTTAATTTGAGGTCTCAGGCTCGAAATGGATCTCACACATTTCACACAACTGGGAATATACTGATGGGAAAAACAGAGCCACTAAGCTTGGGGGAATGCCGTCACCTCCCGGGATACTCTGGTACCAGCGCCGTCACAACAATGGCACCGCTTTTCTTAGCGCACTTGGCAGGGCCTTTCCTCAAGAGGAATTTCCTCCTCCCCATGGATGCCAACCGCTGCCTAACATTTTAAACTGTGAACTTGGGGGTGGGGGGGAACCTTCATGACTATTATCTGAGAAAATAAAAATTGGAAGAAATATATATACGAGGTCCGTCTAAAAAGTAAAGGGACTGAACCTGCTGTGTGCTCCACTTACACAACTTGAATGAACTGGTTGCGTCACAGCGTCTTTTCCATTCCAGCATTAATATATATATATATATATTATATATATATATATATATATATATATATACATATATACATATATATATGATTGGTGATGGTGACCTGCGCTCATTGTGTGATTTTTTTTACAGGTCTGCTTTACACGTTGTTGAGTCTCTGAGTTGTTGCGCTCTGAGTCGTGAGCAGAGAGCCAATCTGAAGTTTCTTGCCAAGCTTGACAAAACACCTTCCGAATCCTTTGCTATTCTGCAGAGTCTACGGGAAGAAACGATGTCACGTACACATGTTATTTGATGCACAAGAGGTTCAAAGAGGCGAGGAGGAGGTTGAAGACGATCCACGGTCTGGAAGACTTCAACGAGCAGAACGGGGAGGAGCAATCGAGCGTAACGGCTAGAGAGCGCAGATGCGCATGCAATCATTGACTCACGGTGCGATGACTGCTGAGGAACTTTCCATCAACAAGGACAATGTCTGGAGCATCATCACTGAAATCTCGAAATGCGTAAGGTGTGTGCAAAGATGTGTCCCAAGTGTTGTCCGAGGACCAGAAACAGCAAAGTCACTGTCTGTCAAGACATTATCAGCAGCCTCCGAGGACGATCCAGACCTGGTCGGGAGAGTCATTACTGGCGATGAATCATGGATATTCGAATACGATCCCGAGACCAAACGGCAGAGACGTCAGTGGAAAAGTCCGGCATCACCAAGACCAAAGAAAGCAAGGATGTCGAAGTCGAAGGTCAAGGTGATGCTCATCGCAATTTTTGACATCAAGGGCATCGTCCGCTTCGAGTTTCTCCACAGGGTCAAACAGTGAATCAATACGTGTCCAAGGGATCCTCCGGCGCCTCATGAGATCAGTCCGGGACAGAGGAGGGTCTGTGGGAGAATAACGCCTGGTGCTCCACCATGACAGGCCCCTGCTCACAGTGCCCTGAGCATCTGACAGTTTCTGGCGGAGAGGAACGTGCCAACTCTGGAGCAACTGCCGTATTCACCAGACTTGACCCCTTGTGATTTTTTCCGATTCCCAAGCTCAAGGGAGTGATCAAGGGACCGATTTCCTGATGTGGAGGCCATCAAAGGGCCGTGACGACTGAGCTCTGGAGGATTCCAAGAAGCCTTTCGGGGGTGCATCGAAGTGTGGAAGAGAGAGAGGCAAGTGTGTGAGACTGGAGGAAACTATTTTGAAGGGACAAGCTGTGATTTCAATATATTTTTTGGAATAAATTTCTGTGAAGTCAGTCCCATTACTTTTTAGACAGACCTTGTTTGTGTGTGTTGTGTGTGTGTTGTTTTATATATTAATATATATATATGTAAATAAATATATCATACATATATACACATTATTCACTCGACCGTTCGAAAGGTTTACAACAAAATATTTGTTTGGTTCTCGGAACCGTATGTACAACAAACATACAGTTGTCCCAAAGTCAGTTATTTCATTAAATATATGTGTAGATAGAACCCCTCCTTGTGTTTAGTGGGAAATGAAAGGGGTACGTTGCGATGGTTTTTTAGTTAGATTAATAAATCTTATATCCCCTCCATTATGAACCACAGTACCTTCTCTCGCATGGCTGAACAAACGCTTGTTCGGCTATCTCGCCCAACCGGCGACTCGCTGTCCGAGGCAAAATCCTCTTGCAGTAGTTCCTTTTAGGCAAGTCCGCACGTGTGAGGTGGGCGGGCTTCCAGGTATGGCCGAAATCCCGCCCAGAAAGGGTGGCCCATGGAAGCCCCGTCCAATCCGGGCGGAACCGTGGCATCGGCTTCACCAAGCCCCTCCCGGCTGAGGGAGATCTATAAATTACGACACCATCCTCAGGGTAGAGTGCTGAGAGAGTCGGAGGGTTCGTTGGTTGAGTGCTGAGAGGGAGAGCGGATGGGCTGGAAAGTGAGTCGTCTGGTGAGGCTGGAAAGTGAGTCCTCTTGGGAGTAAGCTGGAAATCCTGATCCCCGCCTCGGACTCTGCTCTCCCAATCCAGGCTCTTTCGCAGACACGGTCTCCACGCGTGCGGCCGTGGACGAGCCGCACGGACCATTGACGTGCCGCACCACAGAGCATCCCTTCCCTTCCAACGTTCAGGTACCCGAAGAACTGCGCCCTCAGCACCTCCCTCTGGCTGTGGGGGTCCTTTGCAAACATCTGATTTCTGGAGGGGATCTGGGTGTGTGGGGCTGTTGTCCCTTTACAGCTTGAACCGCATACGTCTGTGGTGTTATTTAGTTGATCATTGTAAATCTCGCCTGTTGTATTCCCGCGTAAGTCTGCTCTGTGTCTTTCTTTTGTAAGTGCTTGTAAATAAATTATTGAAGAAATGTTCCCAGTTCGTTTCTGTCTTTTCCTTCATTGGTCCAGCATGGTTCGGATCTGAGGTTAGTCCGCGGTCTTTATCCCCGATAATCTGTTCATCCTAGTCGGTACGTCCTGGTAGTTCCACTCGGCTGCATCCGATTCGGAGTTGGTAGTTGTACTCTACCGTAGTTGGTAGAGTGATCCGGTTTGGGCAAGGCATACCGAGGGCGTGGTTCCCCGGTAGACGACACCGCTTGGTTAATTAGGTAAATTGGTTCTAGACAAAAAGACCCTACGCTACGCGGTTGAGTATTGGCGTCCACGGTCGGTTAAGCGACCGCCGCGTCATGGAATTATCTGTGAGCAACGGCCTACAATTCTGGGAGTCTGGTGGGAGGCGACTTAACGTCCCCACCTCACGGTCGCTCTCGCCCACCGGTCCTAGCCCGCAACCAATATATTTATATATATATATATTATATAATAATATAATATACTATATTATATTATATATATATATATATATCTATATATGACGTTGACGTATTTTGGAAGCGGTGCAATGAAACAGAATGTACTACTGCTAAGATTTGATCATCATCCTGTGCAATCCAAAATTAATGATGTATGACGATGAAAAATATTGATTCCAAAAATATGAAAAGATGTAAGCACAAGGTTGATAACAATAACAGCTGTAACTGTGCCGATGATTGATTAGATTCATGCGAGGTAGAAAATATAATTTTACTAAATACCTTTAAAAATGCATTTATTCAACCCCAAAACCTCTTTTTGGCATTGTTCTTGGAAACAAGACCGTTGGGTATTTATTACCCTTTAGGCTAGCTTCTATGGAGTCCTGGAAAGAATGAATAATATAACTTCACCAAAGTGCTGGGTCAGCAATATAATGGACCATTATTCTTATAAGATCAACCATTGATAAAGCAGCCTGAAGACTGCTATCCCATGTGACATCATTAAATATGAGGAAACAAAAGGACACTTTGGCGCAGGTAAAGGTCATTCGGCCGATAATGTTTCTGTCATCTCTGCATCACAGCACTTCCACTTACTCAAGGTAGTGCAAATTATACAGTTTACACCAAGCAAGAATTTTTTGCAGGGTGTCAACCAGCACACAATTGGTAACCGTGTTTGGAAAAACACTGGGATTCTTGATGTAAACAATCTTAATGCAAAGGGGCACAGTCGACTTGACATCCCATTCCGAAGGAGTACGTGCCCCTCGGTGGCCACGTCCCCAAATGGCAGTCTTACGTTAAAACCAATACGATCATTCATTGGATCCAGATGAAATAGCTCACTATAAATGAGTTAGCCTGCTGTCCGAAACATGAACAATATCTCAGCGGAACCAGCCAACGATATTACATCATACTTTTGGAACTTTCTTGGTTGCATGTTGGGGATATATATATATATATATCAGGCCCAATTTTAAGCAACATATACAATATCATTAAAAAAAACACTTTTCACACTTCTCTAGAGAACTTACAGTGCGCAAATCCCCCCCAAAAAACGTTCTGTTAAGGCAATGTATTTGGAAAGATAGTGCATCGTTCACATCAAAAACAAGAGATTTCAACTCTCATATAAGTTTCACTGTGATTCCAGCTTTTGATAACGAACCAGGTTAGTATGATTTACATTTAATCGATTTACAATAAGGGTATGAGGTCACGGTGGATGAATTAACGTAGTAAATGGCAATTACAACATGCAGGTCACGGCATCACGTCGTGAGCATGCGGACGGTAATGAGAAAGCCAAGCCGACGGGCCAGATTTATTGACAATAATTCACAGAAAATCCGAGAATAACAGGAAGAATGGTGGAAAAGAAGCAAAGGATTCGTTCCGTTCGCATCCTGGGAAAACAAAAACATGCTGGAGCAAAAAGGACGCGTACGTAATCGGCTATCCTTGCGTGCAGGTTAGCACACCGTGCCACCATCCCCGAAAGAAGATAGTCGATTTTGTGTGTGATGCGACCAAGAAAAGACCTCCAAGATAACATCCTCATCTGAGAGATTGATTGAGAGAGTTTTCAGTCAAACCTCTACTGACTTCATCCTTATCACGCACGTGTACAAAATTGCAAGAGCTTACGATGAAAAGTTGAGATTAAAAACGTTTACGAACCAATGCACAACCTTGTCTTTTCTGCAAAGCATTCTTCATGTCAGTGACCTCTGTGTGCTTGAAGAATTCCAAGCTGCAGTGAAGTTCTGAGGTATCCACAGCAACCAGGGAAGTACAATGTTTGACTCAGTATAAACTCCCTGGAGTTTTCTGTGAATGGAACTTGGTAGAATAGCAACTGCCATGCCAAGAGAGAAGCTCCACGCAGAAAATATATACAGCAATCAAACCCCCCTGCTCTTCCAGCTCAAGAAAGTTAAATAAAGCAATGAATAAAAGCTACACAAGGTAAGCCCTTTCCTATTTCAAACTCTAACTGGGTTCCTCTTCAGCTGCACAAATATGATGCACATGAGAATCCAAACACGAAATGCCAGCATCAGCTGCCAGAGCAGTTTCATCGCTAATGGGTGAGTCATCAGCGACAGCGCAGACAGACACGTGCAACACCAAGGCTCCCAACCATGTACCACTTGCAATGTCGATAGGGGGGTCATCGTATAAATAGCAAGACCCAATCACGTGTCTCAACCGTAATTGGAGAGAACAACCAATCAGCTCTCATATATCAATTAACCCCAGGTGGAAAAGACCTTGATACACACATAAAGAAGATCAACCACTCCTTTCATGTCTTCAAATGCATTTTGCTGCCGAGGCAGTTTTCCATCGGCTATGGGGAACAATCCTGAATGGGTTTCCAATCTGACGCTGCGGCCACATAACCTATGTTACCCACCACACAAAGTTGTATTTGTAACCTGAGTTTGTATCTTCAAAGATGTGGCCGTACATAGAACACATACAAACAAAGGGAGAGAGAGGGGGGGGGGGAGAGGGGTGGGGGCAGAGAGAGAGAGAGAGGAGGAAAGGAAGGGAGAGAGATGAGGGGGAGAAAGGGGAGAGAAAGAGAGTATGGAGAGAAGGGGGGAGCTAGGAGGAAAGAGTGAGGAGGGGGAAGTGGGGAGGGGAAGGGGGTGTTCTGCACTTGTGTTTGGAAGCTGGAACCGAATGGAAAGGGGGCAGTCAACTTTCATTTGGGAAGGGGATTTGAGGGGAAGTGGGGGAGATGGTCCTGTCTGCCGGTATTAGTATAGGGCTGAACAAAATGGGGTACGTTAAAACAGCACGTTAAATCAGGATCGCAAAACCACCCGTCACTTTGAAACAGTATGTACCATTATTAAAGAGATAAAAACATGCTCTGCCCTTGAGGTAAGCAACTCGAACTGCAGCTGCCATCCTGTTTACCTGCTCTGGAACTGGATCTCTCCGAGTGGATCACGCACCGCCCGGAGTGCCAAAGAATGTGCGAACTGGACAAACGAACACCCCTCCAGCAGCTGGACCTGCTGCGAAGCTGAACCCCACAATCCAAAGCCCAAAACCTGGCTCAAGGCAAGAGACTCTAGAGCCCATCACACATGAGCTGCAATGCTTAAAAATGCCCAGAGATGCCATTGTTTTGTGCCTTTATTTAATTTCAGCACACGTTTTACAACTGAGATGCAATAAGCCACAGAATCTCTCAACCTGAGCCAAATTCCAAAATTCAAACAACTGAATCAAATACAGCAGCAGCCCCGACTGCCAAAAAAAAGTGTCCATCCGCCCAAACCCCTACAATGAGCAACACTCCGGGCTCAAAACATCTCACAAACACCACAGCACAACATGACCGCCTATGGGAACTTTCACAACTACCCATTGTTTATCACTTCATGAAAGTTGGAAGTGTGGTGAGAGAGGGAGGAGAGAGGGGAAGAAGGGGTGGGGCAGCAAGGACAAAGAGATGGATGGAGGGAAGGAATGAATGTAAGGAAGGGAGATGGAGTTACCACCTGCTGTTCCTTTGTCTGCCATTACATTCCCTGCAGCATCTGAGAAGAGCTTGGGTTTTGGAAACAACTCTCCACCAAATAACCTCTAAAGTACTCTACCAGCGGGTGCGTCTCTGAGTGTCTCGTGTGGTACTCAGCATGACCGCTCCGAGGTGAGGGCTACAATTTAAACTTTTGTCAGATTTAACTCAGACAATGGAACACACATTTATATGTGTACTTCATTTACATTGTCAACTAACA
>CM068953.1:10224309-10254887 GCA_035128595.1 Eptatretus atami | reverse complement strand
GATTCTTCACCATTGAGAGATTGGGCTAAACTCATATATAGCATGATATCTCAAAAAGTTGTAAACGGATTCGGATGAACCATGGTGGACAGGTTGGGTGTGTGACTGTGACGAAATTGATTCAAATTTTTTTGAATTTGAATTTTGGTGAAGATCTGTATCCGGATCTGGATACGAGAATTATTTATTTTTTTAAGTGATTCTTCACCATTGAGAGATGGGGCTCAAAAACGATATGGCACTGTATCGCATGATATTTCAAAAGGTTATTAGGCCCGATATGTTCTCGTGGATCAGGCATTACATGGCGGAGGTAAGCGCTCTCCCGAGTGCCCTTCTCGTTGGGACTGTATTCATTGCTGTTTTGGTTTCACGTGTGACATCTTCCATTTGCACCTGTCTTTGGAAATTTTTTTGCTGGGTGGGTTAGGGATACCTTTTCTGGCTTGTTGTCTTCGTGTTTCCTTACAAATTGTATTCGTTATTCTGTTGAACTATTCACGTATTCAGCCAGTTTGACAAATGTCATTCCGCGCACTTGGTTGAATTCCATCAGGCTGCTACCTCCTCCATGTCTTGGCAGGTACATTCTCGGAATGCACTGAGTTTTTGTGGAACATTATCGGTACGCTTGGGTATGCCCAGTCTCGATCTCTTCCATCTCGGTCTCTGTGTGCATCTGTGTGTGTCTGCGCGTCTGCGTGTGGATGCGTGTGGCTGCATGTGTTGTAATTTGCCTTCAAGTCAGAAAATCAAGAGGCAGGAATTTATATAGAATTGTCCAGAGTACCCACACACATTGGAATCCTCGTTTTAAAAATAAAAGCAGAATTCCTTTTTCAGCAATTACAAGTGAGTGCTAGCAGATGGGAGACACCCAACTGATTGTCCTCTCCGAAGGAATTGTAAAAATTATCTTACAAGTAACAGAAACTGCCATACTTTGGACACATCATGCGTGCAGAAAATGAAAGTCTGAATAAATCAACCATGCTGGGTATGGTTGAGAGAAGAAGATAATGTGCAGACATCGTATGTGCTGGATGAATGTGGTAAAGTCTGCAACCAAGCTATCGCTGCCAGAGCTTCAGGAAGCAGTGCAGGATCGGGACCTCCGACCTCCCAGACTCAGAACCGACCCTCAAACCATTATGTGACCGAGTCTGGTTAAATGGTGTTCTCTAATGGTGCACTCTCGCATGCAACACCATTACAGAGAAGCATCAGGATAAAAGTTTGTTGTCGTATCCTCTTCCACCGAGAATCAACCTGAGGCCACGTGACATGACTCGGAGTCATCTTGCACTGAAATAAAGTGCCAACAATGGCGCACGTAATGGACCGTGAAAATGTCACATTTCTGCGCCACTTTATATAAGTAGTTGAGATAAACAATTGGCATTCCTCAGGCGTTTCAAACAAGCCAAACCCTGTCGCCATAAGTCACAATTCGTCACATATATTCTACTTAATGTTGAATGAGCTCTCCAGGCAACAAAAACTTTTGTTGTCAGAAAAATTCAGAACAGATTGAGGGTTGGTCATAAGTAGAGATTTAAAAAATGATAAGATTAATGATGCTTATGACATTGAATAAAACTATTTATGGGGACATTTTCCAGACAAGGGTCTCGACCAATGGAGGAGATAAATCACAAAGGGCATCAGATTCAATCAATACTCGATGGTATGGCAGAGAAGCAGAAATAACGAGGAGGAAAGGAGAAATAATACAAAAACAAGCAACAATGGCCCAAAGAGGAACAGAATGGGTGAGAATAATTGTGTGTTGAAGATATTGCGGATGTGCATGTGTGAGTGCATGAGGTAGTGATGGGCAGCACATTTGAAAGTCTTAAAGTGAGGAGGACGAGAGAACGGAATCAAGGAGACGATTCCACAATCGGGAGAATTAAGGGATCAATTAATGCGGGTGGGGAACTAGCCTGTACTTTGGGAGGATGAGCAAATGAAGGATGTCAGAAGAATGTGTGCAACTTGGAGTGGCTTTGGGAAGACAGCTGTAGAAGAGGGTAGAAGGAGCAAGGACAGATGTAAGCTTGTGTAAAAGAGAGCACACCAATTTTCCATCAGTGCTAGAGTCCTTGGGAATCCACATCCTCTCATGAGACTTTAATGATGTGGAAGGTCTCGTTTTCAAGCACCCCAAGAAGAGCAAGGCTGGGGTCTATCAGATGGTGACTGGCCTTTGATGATAGTTCAGTGATGTGATCCTCTGAAGAAACTTGATGGCAGATAGTGAGGCCAATGAGTTCTGTCCAGGGACTGTACCTCTTCAAGTGGCTGGCTGGTGAAGTGAATTGGATACATTGATTGCTGATCCTTGTGGAGAGACCGTGTGAGAGATTGCGACCTATTGGCATTTAAGTGCCATCAAAGTTCCACAAGGGGCTGGCATGATAGCCTAGAGATAAGTGCACTCAGCTTTGGGCTGTCTAGCCCAGTTTGAATCTCAACCGAGCTATAAACTGTAAGTCGGCATGTCACATGCAGGGTGATGCAGCAATGTGTACGCATAATGCATCGGAAGGACATGAAGCTGAATGACCCATCTGCCAGCAATATTTGTTGGTGGAAGTTGTCAATCCCATTTTTTCACAAAGTGAATTGTCGGCACGCTGAACAAATTACAAATTCCGACCCAAATAAACTCGTCAAAGATCAGGCCTGTCGAGAAGGTCCATCGACCAAAAACTTTTCCCAGCCGAGACTACAAGAAGGTGGGATCATTTAGGTCATTAAAGTAGTTGTTGGCATAGTCGTAGTAGTAGTAGTTAGTAGTCGTAGTAATTAAAGGGTCACAAAGGCTATTTTCCATGATAAATATGATATTATACATAAATCTATTTGTCAACTCGAAGGGCACTCGGTCGAGCGCATACCTCAGCCACGCAATGCCTGATCCACGAGAACATATCGGGCCCAATACATATTTGAAATATCATGCTATACAGTACTGTATCATTTTTGGCCCAATCTCTCAATGGTGAAGAATCACTTAATATATTCTAGGAGTCAGATCTGGATCCGGATCTTCTCCAAAATCGAATCAGTTTGTCCTTGTTACACACCCAACCTGCACACAAATTTCATCCGGATCCGTCCACACCTTTTTGAGATATCCTGTACATAGACAAACAGACAGACAAGCAAGCTGGTAGGCGACATGGGTGGTCGCTACATAATTGCATACTAGTCATACAGCTTTTGACGGATCGGGCTGAAATTTTTTGACAAAGAGGTTGATTATAGTGCGCATAAAAGCAGGGAAGCTGATTTTTGATTTTCGAAAAAATATTTTTTTTAGGATTTTCCAAAAATTTCAAAGTCCCGTTGCTGGTCAACGGTGGCGTCCATAGCAACGGTGCTCAAAACCGTACAACTAGATCCTGGTATGAACCTACCTGTCAAGTTTCATCAAAATCGGTTGACTCCTCTGGCCTCCAGAGCTGTCCATTACATACAGATATACAGACAGACGGAAAACCTGAGAATAATGGTAGTCTCGCGACCACCCAACAGAAAGAGGTGAAAACATAACCTCCTTCACCTTCGGTGGCAGAGGTAATTATGAATCAATCATCATAATTTTGCAGCACTCAGTTTCACAAAACACACAAAAGGACTTAATGAACCGTCATCCAAGCTGTAGGTTACAGTACATCAGCAATGCCTCCATTGTCAAAAGAAGAGAAGTTAAAGGACACTTTTTAGAATTTTTGCCATCGCTGACTTCATCAAGTGAAAGAGCTTTGTCGAAAGGAATGAGGATCGTTAACAATGAGTCAGACATCATGTTATGGATTGCATTAGAAATATCTTGTTCATTAAAGAAGGAGCAGATGAAACACTGAAGAAATGGGTCACCAAGCCTCCCTTTCAAAACAATTATCGCCTTCCTTTACATTTTTTTTCAGGTGAGTAGAATAAAAAGATATCTGAACGGTTTTTTTTTGCAACGAATAAAAGAACCTTGAAAGCACACAAGCAATTTCGAGAAAATGTGAGCTGCATGAAAATAGTTCATCTGCAAAGCTGTTGTTAACCTGCCGTCTACAGAGTATTCCTTAAAAATGCAGCTTTGGTGGACAAACAAAAAGGCTTTTCACACATTTCCGTGTAGTGTCCCACAGGGAGAAGTGGAAAAAAAAATCACAATTTCTTATGAAATCTAGGGCAGTTATGTCGACCTGAGCAAACTTTTTACCAAACCAAACTATCTGTAAATACGAGGGGAGTTATGCCTGTTGTTGGCTGAGCGGTGAGGATGGCTGGCTTGGGATCCTAGGGTCCTGAGTTCGACCTCCTGTCAGCTGCTGAATTAACACCAGGTGGGGTTGACTCAGCCTGCCATCCTTCCGAGGTCGGTGAAATGAACACCGGTGTCCTGGTAATCGGGGCACTGCATCAGCGGCATCGCCTTGTCCCAAACCAATGATGCAACCAGCAGCCAAATCAGTCAAGGTAAACCGAGATTCTCACAATTGCTTCAATATGTGCAATATATTTATTCTTTGCTTTTCCAATATGGAGTCCAGAGACTTCCAGGAATTTCTTGATTTGTCCTTCAAACTGTCTATGCCAATGTACTCGATGTCATCAGATTGCTCCTTCAGCCACGCATAGAGATACCTCAACAGGTTCCTCGATGATGAACATGTATGTTTTGTTTTTGCGTCGCACCCTGCACTCATGGAAACCGTGAAGGCCAAGGCTCTCTCTTTTCCTGCGGATGGAATTAACTCACTACATCTGTCCAATCATCCCCCCCCACCTCCAACTCCATTGGTTCAAGGTTGCAGGCCACTACAATGTCACGTCATTTTCAATTTACATTCATGATGTTTTAGATTCCCTCTCACCTGACACCGAACATTTTTCTGTCGCAGGTTCTGTTGTTATATCCATCGAATGCCCACTTGTTCCCTTCTGTCCTTTAGCATCAATCAAAACATCCTCATCCTTTTTAGTTTGCTTCTCCATGAGCTTCGTAAAGACTAAAACCCAAACACTAATTGTGTTGTTTTTTTTTGGGGGGGGGATATGTGCTGTCACCTGATGTAGTAATTGTCCTCCACATGAGTTCGTTGATCACTTAATCAATCGGCTCGATTCTCGTATTCACATTTTATAGCTCGATGTGTCCTGCAGGTGGTGGCGAGCAGAATCATATTGCGTCGATGAAAACCTTCGTGAGCCAAAGAAAGGATCTTCGCTAAAATTTAGGCTTTCAAAAAAAAAATTACAATTTTTTACGTCGTGAACAGAAGATATTTTTCCAAGGACTTTTCATTAACAGGAAAGAAAAGAAAAATAAGTTTGAATTGAATGCAATGAGACGAACAAGGAAGGTAATGATTCGATTTGCATGAGTAAAACAATTACTCCATTAAAAGAGTAATAGTTACAACTTGAGTTCGGAGGGCATAACTATTGTGATGTGTACACTGATTGTGACTCATTAAGAAAATGAAAGGTCATTCATTTACAATCCACCCCCCCCCCTCCCCCCAACACACACACACACACACACACACCAAAACCTCAATTTAACAAAACCATAATGATTTGTTCAACATTAATTGAGGTTGGATGTAATTCATTTATCCTCAATACATGTTGAGAAAAGACAAGAGAACAATTCGTCACGAAATCTTGAAACATAATGTAAATTGTCTGCTGTGTTGTTGAAAGCCTGGCGTTGGCTTTTTGGTTAGGGTGGCTGGCTTGGGATCCTAGGGTCCCGAGTTTGAGCCCTGTTGGTTGCTAAATTAACACCAGGTGGGGTTGACTCAGTGTGTCGTCCTCCTGAGGTTGGCAAAATGATTACCAGTGCACTGATGGAGGGGCGCAGCTGTGCTGCAAGAAATGGTCGGAGTGGTGACCCGTCCATGATTGTGCCATATAGCCATGGAAAAACTACTTTGGCAGTTCCAATGCTCTGTTCAAGAGGATGGGTCGAGAATAATAATAATAATAATAATAATAATAATCATCATCATCATCATAATAAGACTGTGTTGTTGATCCCGAAGTGAGTATAAATAAAAACTTCAATAAACAGCAAAAACATAATTATCTTTTTCATGTGACTAATGACGCTGAAAGCCCCCTTGGGAAGAAAAAGAGAAACAGGAAACTCTTGCAAAGTAAATGAGTGAAAAGTTGTAATTAATTAAATCAGGGATGATGTCATTCACTCCAAATCAAATCTCTCTTCCAATCACACTGCTCACCCTGCACTCCTTTCTTCAGCTTTGTAATACGAGTTCCTTGAGGAGTAGCTTTGAAGCAGGAGGAGGCCATCAATGTCTGCACTACTGTTACCAACCTATGGTAGTTTGTGCGTGCTCGATACTTTTAAATGCTGAGCGTTGAGCAACGAAGGTGTATCGGGATGACCTGGCTGGGGTTCAAACCAATGACCACCTAGACTCATATAGCAGAATCTCGAACCATTACACCACTGAAGCTTTATTATGCTATCACCTTTTGTGGTTACAACCAACATCGTTTTTTAGGTCTTGTTTGGTTTTACTTCTGGAAGGAGTGATCTCAACATTTCAACAGCGCTGACAACCCAAAAGAGCCAGCGGCCAAGAGCTAAGTGGATAAATGTGTCGTCAACATCAGACTCGGGCAGCAATCATCTTGGACTTAACTACCAAAGACAGAAAGACAAATCGAGGTGATACAACATGTTTGTTACAGGACTACGATAAGTGGCTGGCTTAAAGGCAAATACCTTTGAAGGGAGAAAAGTGAAAGAAACAGAGTTATGAATCGTGGCCGAGTTCCTGTTATCATCTTAAACGATGATCCATGATTGTTGCTTGGAACCAAGATTCTAATACTACTTGTTTTTACCCATGGTTTACCAATGTCCTTGTAATTTAAATGAAGGTGCATTGATGTCTTCTCGTGTCTTTGTCCTGCAGGTGAGCTACGTACAAGCTGCAGTCTGAACCTTAAATCAGTGGTTCCTAATCTGTGGTCCGTGGACCGCTAGTGATCCACGAGGCCAGCAGCGGGGATCGATAAGCGAGAAAAAGTAACAATAGCCTCCCTGCACCAACTAATGACATCACACACTGTGAATCACTGCACCGTCAAAGGCAACCAATCGTGAAAGGCCAGGATTCATCTTCCGTGTCATAATTACATCAATATCACAATGACAGTTCCGTGTCACTACACTACGTCACCACAATATCATGTCACTATGATACACGTACACGGTAGTGCACAGAATCTTTGGAGGTTCGGAATGGTTCTCCGCACACCAAAAGAGATTGGGAACCGGTGCCTGAAATCAGTGTCAAAAAAAACAACACAGGAAACAGAAAAAGGAAGTCAGAACGCATGAAAAGATAACAAAGAAAAGAGTAAGAAAAGGTACAAAATTGCAAAGCATCTCAAGAGCATTCACCTATCACAAGTGTGAGTTAACCACAAGCAGTCGAGTGCAATGATGGAATTCAAATCGGATAATCCTCAGCCGAACAGGTCATCAATCCACGGAGAGATCTTCACATGTGACTTAACCAGGATGCGCACCTGATGGACACAATGCCAATTTCATGCGTCTGGTTCCTTGTAACGCGTAAAGGTTGTGATTAAGGAGTATAAAGGAAAGAGAACATACGACAAGAAATAAAACTCCTGGAGTACATCTGATCTCAAATAACGCCAATCATGTTAAATAAATAAATAAATAAATAAATAAATAAAACACGACACGTTTTTCCCCCCTCTCCAGGAAAATATCATTAATTTACTCCTTTCCAACATGCATACAAAGATCAAACAAGCTCCATTATTTCTTCCTGCCGCAAGGTTTTTGTTATTTATTGAAACTGTTCTACATCCAAATAGAAGTTATAAGGCTTTCAATCATTCTGTCATAAAACAGATTCTCTCCGAGTGACCGATGCGTTTGGTAAAACTTTGAGAAACCCCGAGACCCTCCCATCTCCCTCTGCGTTTGATTGGTTTTCCTTGAGTTTTGGTGAAACTTTGAGAAGCCCCGAGACCCTCGCATCTCTCTCGGAATTCAGCGCCTCACTTCCCAACAACCAAGCTTGCAGTCCCTTTTCATGAATACTTCTGAACCTCAGCAAGTGAAAAACGTCTGCTCATCAAGGTGACGCTGGATGAGATGTTGATTTGTGTATGGTCACCCCCTTTTGCTCCCCTGCAATATAAAACTTAAAGGTCGAGGTGTGTCGCTGAAATTGGAGGCCATTTCGACGCCCTCTCTCTCATCAGAATATTGCATTACTAGCCGGGTGTGCTTACACATTGTAAGCAATAATGAACGGTGGGTGCTTCTCCATTGTCTCGGGTCGCTCACCTGCAGTTGATTTTTTTTCAATTATTTATTTACATTTATTAATTTTTTTCTTAATATTTTCATTTACGGATGCTTTCCGACGGTTCTGTGATTTTTCCCGGTGTATCGGCTTCGATGTCTGTCGACATGCGAAATTTCGGCTTTCCACGCCACCCAGAAGGTACCGATCTATAATATCAGTCAGAGGATCAGTCAGTCAGTGAATCGGTGGTTATAATGAGCTTTATAATTCTATGAGATATTAAGTCTCAACACATTGGCACTTACAACATCTTAGTGATGATGCTTTGCAGGCACGGTGTTGAATCGAAAAGTTACACCGTTCATCAGTTGCTATGCTAAGCTGGGGACCTACCTGCCCATCAGCATCCATTGCTGGTGGACATTAAAGTTCCCAATGTTCTGCCCTAACTAGCTCTAGAAAGTCCACCCCTCCAATTAGGGGTCCCATGGCACCCCTCACCCTCGGCCTCGGTTTTCAGATACAAAAGAGACTGATTACAGATATAAGCTTCCTGTATTTTCCATTTGGATTAACCTAAGGATTTAAAAATGCCTTTCCACCAATGACAATGACTTCCCGAAGAGGTCAAAGCTGTGTCAATTCCCATGGTTCTGCCGCATTATACAATCGGTGATCATTGCAATTATTTTCAGCACCGATAGGTTGACCGGTAACTGCAAACCATTCTGGGCCAAATTGAGATGCTCAGCCATATTTTGTTGGAGTCAATACATCCAATGCTTATCTGATAAAGTCCTTTGACAAAAAAATAAACCTATTCTTCACTCCTCCCCAGGAAGGCTGCAGCGGTATCCTGCTGCGCCAATCTTGAGAGAATAATGAACTTGTTTTCTACTTGGGACACGTCTTTTAACGCAGGAAATTCCCATCTTCTCACTTTGTCCTTGCAGTGATGCAGCTTTGGACAATATTTTTGGAAAATGGGGACATTCCGGACAAAGGCACCAATTTTTTTTCTTGCATTATTTTATGTCAAATACATTAATTTTTTGATGGAGACCACTGACCTAGGTCATTCTGGGTCATTATAATGACCAATAACTATTTGTGCCTACATATTTTCAAAAAAAAAAAAATCATGAAAAAAATGCATTTTGTTTTGTATGACATTGGAAATCAAACTTCGGTCATAATTATTGATAGATACATATATATACACTACGCGTCAAAAGTTTTAGCACACCCCCATTTTTCCAGGTTTTTAATGAAATTTAGCAGTTTAATGTTTCAATGTACTCTGAAATTAAAGCATGAACAAATAAACAATTGCAGATAAAAATAAATCATGGAATCGTTTTGTTGAACAAAATTTAATCTAAATTTTGACTCATCAAAGTAACACCTTTTGCAGAAATAACAGCCGAACATACTCGTGCATTCTTTCTACAATGGAAATCAAATATTGTTCGGAAAGTTTTCCCAACACTGTTGTAAAGTTCCACAAATGTGTTGCACTTGTAGGTTGCTTTGCTTTCACCCTTCTGTCCGTTCATCCCAAACCAGCTCCATGGGGTTAAGTCTGGAGACTGTGCTGGCCATTCCATGATTTGAAGCTACCGTCTTGTTCTTTCTTCAAGGTAGTTCTGCCATAGCCTGGAGGTATGTTTAGGTCGTTATCTTGCTGTCGGATGAACCCCTGACCAACTAGGCGTAGACCAGAGAGTATTGCATGGCGCTGCCAAAGAGCCCCAGATCATCATGCTTCTCCTCCATTTTGACAGTTGGTGTCACACGCTGAGGAAACATCATTTCACCTTCTCGAGGCGTACAAAAACCCTCGTGATGAACCGAAAATTTCAAATTTTGATTAATCGGTCCATAAACCTTTTCCAGTTTTCAGTAGTCCATGGGGTCTTCATGCCCAGGCAAGCCTCTTTTTCTTTTTTGCCATCTAGCAATGGCTTTCTTCTGCCACTGATCGACTGTCAAACCTGCAGCTCAAAGTTTCTTTTACAGTTGAAACTGAGACTTCCTTATTTCGACCAGTGTTAAGCTGTGCTTGAAGCTGCTGTCCTGTGAGCCGCCTATCACGCGCTGTTGACTCTCAGAAACTTGTCTTCTGATTGTGTTGTGGCTTTGGGTCTGCCAGACCTCTTCCAGTCGAGTTTCCTCCAGTTTCCAAGTGACTTTTGATGGTGAAGGAAACTGAACTCACTGACACTGCTTCTTTGCAACTTCTCTAAGGAAGAAACTTATTTGCAACTTCTCTAAGGAAAGACAACACTTTTAAGGGTTATAATGGTTGTCTGTCTTCCTTTGTTAATTGTCTTTTTCTCGTCTTATGATAGCAATATACTACTTCCTGCAGTGCAATATTGTCCAAATAATTCTTCAGAGGGTGGACAACACAGTCTCTTCCAACACTGCTTTATACAGACAGAGGGTTTGTAACTAATCAACAAAAGTTGGAACACTTGGAGGAATTGTTTTCATCTACTTTCAAGGCTTAATTTACTTCCATTGCTCAGAACAGCTGCAGTTGCTAACCCATTACTTGTTCCCTGAAAAGGGGCTTTTTTAACAACTCTGAAATTTACATTATTTTTCAGTTTTTGGGAAACTAAACTTTTTTTTTAACCTCTCACAGTTTACCGTTTAGCTTTGTACCATTTCAGGTTATTCACTGAACTTGAACTGCTTAAATTTCAGTAAAAAACTGAAAAATGGGGTGTTATAAACTTTTGACTGGTAGTGTACATACTATATATGTTACATATATTCTTCTTACATCTATATTATACATATTTGAGCCGTGTGTGTGTGTGTGTGTGTGTGTGTGTGTGTGTGTGTGTGTGTGTGTGTGTGTGTGTGTGTGTGTGTGTGTGTGTGTGTGTGTGTGTTGTGTGTTTTTCTGATTTGCCAACCACACCTTTTGAACCACAGGGCTCAAACTTTCCACGAAGACTGTTCACTCCCCCAGGGTGGATTTGCACTATAATCCTCCCCCAAAACCCCTAACAACCCCTCCCACCAACCTCAACCTCCCCTCCCCCTCCCCCACCATGTGTGTTTGCTTCCGTTAAACAGGTACACCCTTTCACTCCTGGGGCTCACTCACACTTGGCATGAAGAATGCCTACTCTCCCAGGATAGTTTTGCACTCTGCCCCACATCTTGCCCCAAACCCCACCTCCATTATGCCCATTACCTCCAACACTCCCCTACTCCGTGTGTTTGTTCTGATCTGCCTGCTACACCTTTTCAATGATGCCAATAGACCAGGGCCATGAGCAAAACAATGACATGGTCAAGGGTTCGGGAGGTGCAATGGAACTGACAGGGAATCCATCCGCCTTCAGGAAATGGATGGTAGTTTGAGAGGGAATACTCTGCTGAAGAAGACCAATCTTATCACCACCACAAAGAAGGCACGTCTACCCAGAAAACTTTCAAACAGCAGGCTCTGAGTCTGGTTCAGACCATCAGTGACCTTGGCAATCCCTTTCTCAATGAAACTGAAGAATTGATGACCTTGGACACACGTAATGTCCTGGATGCATCCGTGGTTAGTACAGTCCACACAGCAGAAACTCCAGGAAAGGATCAGTACAACAATTACCACAATCAGTGCTGGTAGATAATACCTCCACTATCCAATGTGACAATCAAGTAACACTCCCTGTGACTTCAGACCTCCAGCACCCAAGATCCAGGCAAATCAAGCTGAGCAGATCACAATGCTCAACATGGATGTGGACATCTTCCCCAGATTGTACATTGCGACGCAGCACAGAGAAGTAGACATGGGCACGTTCTTCAAGCACGAAAATCATCCATATCCTCATTCACTATCTGACAAGGGAAACACTTCAGCTGGGAAAGAAGTCTGATATGCTGATGTGCCTGGAGAAGCATACCCTAACTATGCCACCAAATCTCCCAAGTTAATTTGGCATCAGGATCCTAAATGGTACAGCTGTCGTGCATCTTCTTTCGCCCAGCAGTGCCACCACCTTCAATCAATATGCAGATGATGTCTTCCTTCAACACATCATGAAACAACTGGAGAGCTCCACCAGGGTATATGTGGTGTGGGACACTTACATCACCAGTAGTATTAAGGAGTCAACGAGAGAAGAGGGGCAAAGGCATTCACAGGAAGGTAGCTGGCCAGAACAAGATCCCCGGGAACTGGCAGAACTTCTTGGGGCAGAACTTCAATAAGCAGGAACGCTTCAAATTCCTCTCCAGCTGGATTGCAAGTGTGGATTTCCCACCTGAAAAGGAGGTCATCATCACCTCTAGCCAGGGAGTGGTCTCCAGAGGAAGGAGTCCGAGCAACGAGGAAGCGGACACCAGAATTCTGATTCACCTGCATGATGGATTAAAGCGTGGCTTGTCAACCTGCCTGATTCGGACGGTGGATACTGACATTGTTGTGATCTTGGTCGGAATGTTCGACCATTTTCTGATGGTGTGTCCAGCTGCAAACATATGGGTGGCCTTTGGTACGGGAAACAATTTCACACATCTGTTTGTCAACGCCATTGCTTGTGGATGAGGAGAAGAACAAGCCAAGGCTTTGTCCATCTTCCACAGCTTCACAGGCTGTGTGTGACACTGTATCTGCCTTCTTTGGAAAGAGGAAGAAGTCTGCATGGGAAGCATGGAAGTCCGACCCCCAAGTCATTGATTCTTTCTCCTGCATTGCAGGCAATTTAAACTGTGAGCTAGACATGGACAGCAGCATCTTCAAACTCCTAGAATGCAACACAGTTGTCCTCTATGACAAGACCAGCAACCAGGACTTTGTCAACGAGGCATGGAGAAAGATGTTCTGCCAACAAAGCAAATCGATGGAAAACATATCCCACCTCGGCAGGACGCATTGTTTGAGCACTCAAAGCGAGCTGTCCACCAGGGTTGGGATCTGGACCATGGGCGACGTGACCCTGCAAGAAACTCCATCTCCACGAGGACGAGGCTGGACTCTGGACAAGGCCATCAAGTCCTGTTTCCCTGTGTGGACCACACTCCCCATGGCATCAGAAGCATTGAATGAGCTGCTAAAATGTGGCTGCAAGAGCACGAAAGGCTGTTGTGGGAGATGTACATGCAAGAAGGCTCCTTTGAAATGCACAGAACTTTGCAGCTGTAAATGTCTCAAGTAGAGACATCAGAGAATGATCGACATGTTTGTGTAAGGAGCTGCGATTGGGGTGAGAATTGGTAAAGGATATAAGCTGTGATTATACCTGTTTCTGTACGGAGTCCATAAGGGCATGACCATGGAGTTAAAGACCAATCACATCACTAGCATCTCACGACAGGATGCTGAGTCTCAGGGTTTGCTTCTCACTCACCAGAGGACATTTAGGCAAACAAACACCAGGCAAATAGGACATTTACATTTGACAAATGCCGAATGGATATATATGGGAGAGAATGAAAAGAAGAGGTGGGGAGAAGAAAGAAGAAGATGGAGGAAGCAAAGACAACAATCTTTAAGGGGAAGTGAGAAAGCTTAGCATTTTAAGGATTAGTCCTTGGCACGTGTTTCTGCTTTCATTCTTCTTCAAAAAGATAGTCTCAGTCTAAAACGCAAAGCTTGCAGGAAACCTGTATGCCGATAGACGACGCATACAATGTCAGGTACCAGAAAGTGAAGTGAGGCAGGGCGGCTCATTTACCTATCCCAATACATCACCAATGATGGCATAATTTACATCAAATCACGAGAAGGATAAGCCACACAGGAATGAGAGCCAAAAATGAGTTTACGTCTGCCCTTTCTGTGCCTGACATCACCCCCGATTCCTTCCCCCACCCCCACTCAGATTGTTTGAGGTCACACGTGGTCAAGCAGTCACCCACTTCTGGTGAAACTCCCAAAATCCAAGGTTAATGGTCACCTCCACTCACCTAACAACTTCCTCAGTCTTCTCCATCTAACTCCTCCCTCTCGAGCTTCAGGATGGCTGCTCACCTCCTCCTCATATCACCCTGATCCATACTCATGATGTTTACTACCCATATTAACCCTCCCCAGGAAGCCCATCACTTCCTTACCAGGTTGTTGTATTTTCTCCCCTGTCCCTCCACCCACCTCTCTGCTTTTGTTTCTTGCTGATCCTTTCATGGTTTTACCTTTCTCTTCTTTCAGCCGAATATATATGTTTAAGTTTCTATCCAGCTTTTCATCCCCCCCCCGCCCCCACTGCCTTCCCACTGCCTTCCCACCCTCCACATGTGTCCACCACCCATCCTTCTTGCGTTATTCCCCTGGCCCATTCTTACTCCAGGGGTCCCTCTAACTAACTTGCTGTCAGTGTGCTTCCCAACTTTCCAATGTTTTCTTCTTCTGTCCTGTCCTGTCTGCGTCCTGTTCCTTTCTGTTCTGTTCTAATCTGCTTTCGAGCTCTTCCAAGATCCTCTACTTTGTACTAAAAAACAACAACTTGAGAGATATGTCCCACTCAAAAGACAAAAACCTCTGAAAATGGGGGAGTTTGCAAGCTCAGCATTTTAAGCGTCAGTATCGGATGTCTTCCACTTTCACTGAGAAACTCATCACAGTCTTCAATTCATATTGAGATAACATTTGCTATCAATGAAGAGCTCCACCATGTGAGAGCATTCTTTGTACAACTGACATATACTGCAGTGAAAAGTCTTTGGGGACATAGAGAGCACAGTACTACTACTACTACTACTACTACTACTACTACTATGACTACTACTCTCTCCTGCTCCTCCTCCTCCTCCGTGTGCAGCACAATCAAAATAAAGACAATTACTGCACCGTAGTTCAAGAAGGAAACCAGACATAAACACACACACACAACCACACAACACAACACACACCCCAACACACACACACACACACACACACACACACACACAGCATGTATTATGTACTGGTAGTACTGACAAAATCTATTTCATTTGAAGTTATAACCTTAACTTTTAAGCAATTTACTGATTTCCCAACTGCGCTGTCTTCAGCTGGGCCCCGTTTATCATCGAGGTTTCCATCCTTTCAACCCAGAACCTCTCCAAACAGTGGATCCACAACCCCAGTGGCAGGTCCACATCAGGAGATTACTCAACATTAATGGACCCACAACCTCAAAGTTGTGTCCAGACATTCAGTCAACACAGCAATGCAATATCCTCATTCAAACTTGTTTAATTTTTACTTTTATTTGAAGTATGACCACATTTGAATAATAGTGGGGCGGATATTTGAAATCAGTGTGCACTTCTGGAAAGAAGCATGAAACTTTGCCCTAGGGGGTGTTTGGGTGTGCCGATTTCAAATATTGCGGGAACCACGATGTCACTCCAGCGGTTCTCGCCAAAAATTAAGAAATTCAAAATGACCGTCGCAAAACACATTTTTCCCCATTAAACGGCTCTAAGTAGCCCGATTGCCTTGATCTGGATGTCTATACCTATGTTTTTGAGGTCAAGGAATCCAATAAAACACATATGAAGACTCTTAACATATATCTGTATTGTAAAAAAAATTTTTTAAACGCACATAGCGATTTCCTACAACAGTCAACATCAAAAGTGAGTGCACCGATTGCCATCTGGCACCAATTCAATTTTTTGAGTTTAAGGGATCCAATTGTGTGTCATTCGTTCTGTTAAAGGGACACTATGCTACACAACAAAATGACATGAACAAGTTCCAAGAATTACCACCAGGGGTTTTACTATTGCTCCAGTAGCCAGGCTTAACTCTGTACTATTCAGCCATGGAATGATCAGGTACAACACATGTGTTCTTTAGAATATGTATTTCTCAATATTGCAGGAACTATATGATGGAAAAACTAGGAAAAACCTGTGCTAAGGGTGCAGCATATGTGTCCATTTAAAATGTTGGCGAATTACTCTATTGCATCAGTCACTATGTCACTGTAGTGTTGTGTTAACATGGCCAAGATTTACTTCTTACTCTCTGTTACACTGTCGCAGCAGAAGCACACTGTGTACATGGCAGATTTGCTTTGACACAAGTGCATCTTTTAGTGCATTCTTTTTGCATCCGCATTTCAACAGTTTCTTGACAACCTTTGGCTGCCTCTGGCAGAGTAGACCAGCATGGAGTCCATGGGGAATCATCTTTCACTCTCTCCCAGCCCATATATCTGGTGATGGAACTTTGGGCTTTCTAGAAGTGATTGTCCCAGATATGCCCTGCCTGATAAACAGCCCTTTTCACATGCTGTTCTAGGGCATGTAATGTTGGAGAATGTTTTCCATCTTACGGTTGTTAGTGAACAACTGCTTCCTGGCTTCATTCACATGGCAAAGTGCAGAATGTTCGCTGATACAAGATAACAACATATCTTTCTATTTGGTCCATATCGTCTTGGGATATCTAAGCTGGAGCACGTCATTGCATCGTCATTGAATGACAGTACAGTACCGAATTGCTGTGATGAGCTTCTAGGTTGGAATATGCTGTAGGAGTTTCTCTTGCCAGTCGAGTGGAATGGATGTTCCAGTTGTGTTACCACCTAATTTTTGAAGCCGCTCACAATACAATGCCTTGAGATCAGTAAGTTTGAAAACATGATTCTGGTCTCCTCCCAATTGACCATATTCCTCAATATAAGATACCACTCAGCAATGCAAGTGAGTCTGCGTTGATTTGGTGACACTTTTCAATCGAATGTCTTCGTTGAGATCTATGTTTGTTATAGATATGTCAAGCACTTTAAGTGATATACAGCATCAATAGCGATCATATCTCCAACTGACAATTTTGCCAAGTTTTGTATCTCGGAGTTCTGTAGCGATATTTCGGACACGAGTACAAGGGTATTGTTTCGGCTTTGTGAAAGTCCCTGTTTGTTCATCACAGAAAAAAACAAGCTGGTCAATGACTCTCTTCTGTTTCCATTGGACATGCTGGAGTGGTTGAACTGCGAAGGTGTTTTTTCAGTGGTGACGGAACTGTATTCGAACAGGCCTTTTCTTGCAGCTTCCTGGTTCTCTCCACTTTTGTTGCATTACACAAGCGTAACATGCTTTGTGCCATTTGCTTCATGCTCAGCCAACGTTTTCTCCATGCCGTCGCCATCATCATCGAGTCGTGAAATGTTTATGCTCAATGGCACATGGTTCAGTCATTAAGGGCAGATAAATTCGTAGCTAGTGTTGCATAACCTTTTATGGATGGGTTTATGAGATTTCACCATGTTCTTGACACAGAGCACAAATGTCCCAGTTTGTCGTTGAACCGGTGCAAGCGCATGCCCGAGGAGCAAGTTTAAGTCTTTTGGACATGGCAATCAGCTAGATGATCATCAACCACATGGAAGTCACTGGTTTCTGAAAAATAGGAAAGATAACTTGTGAATATACTTGAATAAATGTGTTTCCAGTTCATCTCGTCACGTTTAGGTCCGGATACTTTTGATTATAATCTGCTGACGAGAAATATCATTATCAATAATCTGTGCTTTGTATCTAAACACTGAAGAAGCTCTGAAATGTGAAATCACTGAAATGAGTTGAATCAATTAAGCATGTATAATGAGACATTGAAAGTCACCAATGTCATCTGAATGTTTCTGCATTAAATGATGAATGAGTAAAAACAACATCAGATGGGATGATGAAAGTTTGTGTTTTATTACATTTATTACATTTACACAATTTGCTATGCATTTATATGGCAATGGTGCATGAATAACATCAAGAATGTGCTAAATTCAAGCCTGACCAGGTTTCTGCTCTAGTGGCATGAACACAATTATTTAAGGAATTAAGGTTAGGTGCAAATCACTATGATACGTTTCTATGAAATTAGTGTTATAACAGCAATATTTTAAAATTTTCAGCATGAAGATGTAGGTTATGAGTCTTCTCATGTGTTTTATTGGATTCCTTGACCTCAAAAACATAGGTGTAGACATCAAGATCAAGGCAATCGGGCTACTTCGAGCCGTTTTATGGGCAAAAATGTGTTTTGCGGCGGCCATTTTGAATTTCTTAATTTTTGGCGAGAACACCTGGGGTGACATCGTGGTTCCCGCAATTTTTGAAATCAGCAGCCCAAAACCCCCCAGGGCAAAGTTTCATGCTTTTTCCAGAAGTGACAACTCCACCAAAAAAGTTACATATCTGCCCCACTATAACTTTAATCATACATCACTTGATATGATAATATATTAAGTGATAAACACTTTACCTTGTAGACATGTCCATTACACAGCACCTCCATCTAACCATCGACTCAAACTGTCATTCAAACACTCAAACTGTCATTAACAACCGATTTCAACATGCTGCACTGTGTATCCTCGCAACCACATTAAATTATTTGAATGCTTATTAATAATGTATTTCACAAATATCATTTATTTATTGTATTTTTATCTAAATACCTCCATTATTTAATACTATCTATAAATATATAAATAAATATATGTTTAATCAATAATATTAATTAAGAATTTACCTCATAAAATAATTAATTCATTATTAATATATGCAATGCAATAAGAACTTGTTTACATGAAACCAACCAAACTAAAATAAAGGTGACGATGGAGTCTGAAGACATTCTCACAAGACCTGATCAAGCAATCAGCCAAATATCCTTGTTTAACATGATGATAAAAACCTTCTCAGCACGTTCCACAAAAATCATCCTTTACTGAACAAATTCTTACAATTCTAAGTAGCTGAGATGAAAAGATATTGTAACCCATTTTAATTGGTGCATTGCTACCTGGAAAGGTGCACAAGACGACCGGGAAACTGAAATCATAAACTTCATGATATACACTTTTACTAAAACCATTCTGTCCAACTCTAACCAACACATCCAGATATGCAGAACTGTACAATCATTACCACTGCTGTTTGTATTCAGACTATCTGGATCAATCTTGTGAAGCTGCCTATCAAAACATTATCGTTAACCACACAAATATCATTCTATGTACGAATGTATGAAATAATATTTGAGCTAATCCGAATTTTTTCTCCTTCATCAGTTTCTGTATGAATGAAAATTCACAGAAAATAAGAAAAATGTCCGCTAGTAGGGGGCTGCAATTCCCACCCATGGGAATACCCTGAACCCGTTGAAACATTATCCCACGAAAAAAAACCACAAAAGTATGAAATAAACCAAAATTAACAGCATCCTGAAACTTTTGCTTATCAAAACAATGAAAACTTGAGTATTTCTTTTTAGAAAAGAATGTTCTATCAAACCTGACACAAAAACTTATTCAAAGAGTTAAAAACCTTGTCAATTACTTTGAACAGTGAATCCCTCACTTAGTACTAAATCCAAATTTGTAAATAAAGTTGAAAAATCAAAAACTTCAAATGACTTGAATATTGAGGCATCTAATTCTATCTGAGAACTCTAACAAAGAATTAATATTCCAGAAAGTGTTAATACCAGAATTATTCACAATTAGTAAATAGTATTTCCTGAACTGTTCCCTAACAACTTGTAAGCCTGAGTTAACGATAACCGATAACTGTTTAGTGGAACACTGCCTGGCACCCGCTATAAACCTGTACTTGTACGGGTTCTTATGAAGCTTAGGAATCCAGAAAAGATGAGGAATACAAAGATTTATATTTAATACTGAAATTAATAACTAAAACTTCCTGATGCTCAGAGATAATATCTTGGAGTGACTTATGACAAGGAACATACTGTCTGTGCTATTTCCTATACCAGTGAAAGTAACCGTATCAATGCCTAACTCTATTAATAAAACCTCCACATAAATTTTTTAACAAACCACAACAAAATTATTGGCAGCCTTATCCGCTGGAGCTATGACGTATCTGTCGTGGAGCTCCCGAATGTCTTTACGAACACTCGGCTTGTTCAACACTGGTTTTGACCGACCCAGTGAAAGCAAGCCCCGACTACTAAAAAACTTAATCCTATTATCCAGGACTTCCACAACTCTGTTAAACCATGTACTAAAAATGTTTACAGATAACTTAAACTTGGTGCACATTTTGTTAACAAAATTAGACACAGAATCCACAATTGAAGACCTAATGCAGCTCCACGGTTGAGTTACTGGTTCCCTGTACGTATTTAGCTCACATTTTCATCAGATCCCTAATTTCACTTTTACTAATTATACATGGCTGCAGATAGCATCATTGGCTGAGGGCAAGGCTGTGCCACTGATGCAATGACTCCAAACCATTCATCCATCAGGCCCATACTCCGTGCAGAATGTTGGTGCTGCCTAAGCAGTCTCCTTGGTATTTGGCACAATCCTGAATGGGTCACCACTCCGACACAGGATACCAGCAAGTTGGCACTCATTTTGCCGACCTCAGAAGGATGACAGGCTGAGTCAACCCACCTGGTGTTATTTCAACAGAAAAACAGGAGGTCGAACTCAGGACCCTAAGATTCCAAGCCAGCCACCCTAACAATGAAGCCAACAACAGGTTTGAGAATGGTACTCTTAGCATGGAATGTTAAAGCAGCTGCTGCATTTGCTCATGTTAATTTTAATGACAGAATTAACAAAAATAAATCTTTAATATATTTAGGGATATAATTGGGGTTCTCGCCTTCCTTGTATTGGCAAAGTTGTGCAATTATTCTCATCAGAATCTTTCCCGGTCCAGAAGCATCCCTCCGTTCCATGAATATCAAGTTCTCAATTCAAATTCGTGCTTTCAACTACAGAACACAAAACAAAGAGCAGAACATACATCTATAACACTTAAACAACCATGGCTTTTGATATAACGTTCAATCATCCATCCATCCATTGGGACCATACTCTGTGCAGAGCGTTGGTGCTGCCTAAGCAGTCGCCTTGGATATTGGGTACAATCCTGGACAGATCGCCACTCCACCACATAACAGGATACCAGCAAGCTAGCACTCATTTTGCCGACCTCGGAAGAATGACAGGTAGAGTCAACCCCACCTGGTATTAATTCAACAGCCAAACAGGATTTAGAACTCAGGATCCTAAGATCCCAAGCCCACCACCCTCACCATTAAGCCAACACCAGGCATATATATATATATAACATTCAACGTGCCATTCAATCATAAGGATCCTCTGTTTGCAGAGGGTCGCTTTTCTCACGACAGGGTCTGCGAGTGTTTCCATTGCCAAGAACCAACATCGAAAAGGTCACCATTCAATTGCCGGGCATTTAATGTGCAATTATATTTGATTGTGCAAACTTGTTAGCAAATTCAATTGCAAAAACAGTGTAATCCCATCGTGGCATGTAAGTTAATGAAACTACTTTGCAACAGCTGAAATAGTATTTAACAATGACCACATCAGGCAGCATCAGTCGATGGATGTCAAAGATCCCACTGTGAACTTTTCTGAAGAGGTGAGCTATCACCGGCAACCTGAGCAAAGGAAAACTTCCTTGCCAAATCAGCTCCAGTGGAACGTCCGGCCTGGCCAGCTAATCTGTGAAAGACTTGGGCCAAAAACCACCTCCTGCCAACCCCACAAGAAGTTGGGAAAAAGTAGGGGCCAGTAATGAACTCGTTATAGTCGTAGTGGTACAGTTGTCCCTCCATGTTGGGATTAAAGATATCAGGAAACATAGCCATACAAAACAGACAAAAACATCAACTGTTGTTTCTCCGACCTGTGTGTCCTCCTGGCGTGAACCTCGGCCTGCCTTTAATCGATCCAGTCCCGTCAAGGTGAGTCACATGAATTACCTGAAAATGGAGATAATGTAAACTGTAGTGTTTAATTGCAAATCGAAAATATGCTGAGGCACAGACTCCATGAGGGTGTATTGTTCCGATTCATCGTGCTATCAGAGGGCGGATGATAACAGAACTCCTGCTTGCCAAATTGCTCAGATCTCCTTGCCTGCTTGCCAACTGCATAACTGCGTGCAGAATGGTCGCACTGTGTTGAAAGGATATGCATCATCAACATTGACATAAGGTGTTGCCGGGTGAAGGGGAGTGTCGAGGGGTGAACGGGGCAAGATGGTTGATCGAAGATTGCCGATATGGTTGAGATTTTGGATGCACGAGTGTGAATACTCACGGTGTAGAGCTTCGAGGGGAAATATCCCCAGGCAAAAATAGCATTCCTTTTCCTGCAGTAATTCTCTGCAGACTACTGTACTAGGACCTATTACCAACTATAGTTTATGAGAGTACTACTCTCGTATACTATAATTCTAACTGTAGCATTTTTGCCTGGGGTAGCTGCCAAGGTGATCTAAAGGATCTGAGGCTTGACAAGGTTTCAGGTGGCGGGGTGTGGAAGACAGATGAAGGGAAAAATGAGGGAGGGTGCATGCGAGATGTTGCTGATGAGATGAAGAATAGGCGCGCTCGATTTAGTGCTTCCGAACAAGAACAGCTGTGTAGTTTCTCCGAGGCTTAACCTCAAGCTGCCCCTAAAGTGCGATGAAATAAAGAAAAATAAAACTGACTTGGAATTGCTCGCAGCTGCTGGAGCTTTGCTGCATTAAATTACCACCCCCAACCTGCATGGTCACCGCTTGCGAGATGAAATCCATTTGTACGTGCGGACTTATCCATCATCAAAGGAAGCAATCGCGAGGAAAGAACGGAAAACAAATGGCAATGCATAGGACGACATGCCTATGAGGTCTCTAATGACTTTACCAAAAGTAGTTCAGTTACAAAGGAAAACAAAAGCCCACAAGTTTGCACCGTACAAATTATGTAAATTAAGGTCATGTGCAATATTGCGTTGCAAAATGGAAAATATTCTCGAAAAGCAATGTCGGAACGTTTGGGCACATATGCCCAGAGGTATACAACGCTCTAGTGCTTACCTGCAACACCATTCTTTTATTCCAAAGAGCTTATCGAATGCTACAGTCCTGCAAAATCCAGCTGATTAAAAAATATATATAACAATGGCTGCAGAATTGAGATCATTCAGACAAATACCTTGCTGCAATGGAGTACATGTTGAAGCACGACAGTTAATAATGCTCTGTAGATATGAAAACGTGACAACTTAATATGATACAGGTATGAAACTCAAGTTAGCATGGCGTTTACAAGGGATATTGCTTCATATTTCCAGGTTATTTAGATGATACCTTGATGACATCATCGTCCAAACAATGAACCGAGTGTGTTTGGGACGCCTCAGTGAATGTCCTGTTCATTTCATCCATTGTTCTACTTGTCCGCCGATACAGATCGACATGACTGATCTACAAACTGTCACCTTGGTGCTTTGCATGCAGGCGATGCATCGGTGTGTGTGCCTTCCATCGAAAGGACGTTAAGCTGCAGGACGCACCTGCCGGCACTGGTCATGAGTAGTGGAGGGTAGAGGTTGCAGGAAGAGGCAAGTTATCACCGGCACCCCGAAAAATAAAAAAAAATTCATGCTAAACCCACCTTCAATTTATTTAAATGTCGGGCCTGGCAAGCAGGTTCGTAAAATACTTGGCCCAGAAAACGTTTCCCAGCCGACCCCACAAGAGGGTGATAATAATTGGGGTCATTAAAGTAGAAGCAGTGGTCGTAGTAGTAGTAGCAGAAACAGCAGTAGTTGATTTGTCTATATTAATACACTTCAAAAAGATCTCCAATTAAATAAAAAGCACGTGATAAATAAATGTAATGCATTGTGGTGCCATTTTCCGTTCCACCAAGAGATGTGCAGCCTCGCGGAAACATGAAAGCAGCTCCAACTTAACAGGACAATCAGTCTGATGCTAAATTACAAGTGGTGACAGGGCTTACCTTATCAAATTGGCGTGATGCTACAACTAACCCAAATACGTCTCTCACCTCTACCACCATACTCCATTCCCATCTCCGCAACACACTACTTGAACAAAAACGACCAAAAAAAACCCCCAAACAACTCAGCTGTTTGAACACGTTGAGGCTGTTCATATCTCTGCCATGACTGCTGTCAGGAGTATAGCATTGCCCTGACCCAGTGAGCAGAATGAAGCTATTACAGAAAGCATTGGGTGAGCATCTCCCACGATCGCCAGCAACCATTCCGATTTTGATTCCACCTCCAGCTGTGGATTTTGATTTCACCTCCTTAAGAGCTTGCTCCTGGGCATGTTTTCAGTCAAATCGCTGCCGTAACAGGCAATGGGACTTCTTTCTATCAAACAGTCATCGAAGCCTCTGCCTCTCGGTTTGTATATGCTCAGGGTGACACCTTCAGAGTGATTCTCACTTGAATAGTCACCTTCATCACCGATTCATTCTCCGTGTGGGCATGTCAGTATGCTTATCCATCTGTATGCCAGACGAGTCTGAGGCCTGTATGGTAATGTACAAAGACAATTTCACAACAGCTCAGCAGACAAGACATATTCAGTTCAGCTGCGTTTTTTTACCCGAGTTCGTCGCTGTAGGGTTTTGCATGCTGCATCTGGCAAATGTCAAGTAAGACCTCAAGTACCAGGTTTGATAATTGATTCTTATCTTCTTGTAACCTCTTACATCAAACGCTTCACCATCCCAATGGATGGGAAAAGCTAACGGACGGGAATTAAGCACCACGACACTATAGACACAGTAATCACAACTTAGTCATACAAACTATCATTTGCACACAACGGAGGAGGTGGAGTCCGCTTTCTCTTGCCCTTGAAAAAAGCCCCAAGCATGCTGATCTTCAATTCAAGACCATCCACATTCAACACAATGGATTCCTTTGCTTTCGTCCATCTTCTCTTTGCATTCTGAGCTTATATGGAGTGAAAAATAAAACAAAAGCGAATTGAAAACAAAAACCCTTTGTGGAAAAAAATCTGCCTTGTTCCATGATACTTACATCTTATTTACAATTTGCTTATTAGTCCCCAGAGGGGACTACAGGTTTCCTCCCCATCTGAACATCCGTCAGTCTGTCTGTCTGTCCATCCCACTTGTGGTTTTTCAGACTTTTTTCCCTTACCCTTTAGCATGTTCGACTGAAACTTCGTACATGGCTTTATTACGGTAATTTACAAAACAAGTTCGAGTTTCATGGCATTTTGTCAATTTTTCATAGAATTATGCCCTTTTTAAACTTAGAAAATGTAATATATTATATATAGTCAGTTAGTCAGTATATATAGTCAGTATATATAGCCCTGACTCCAACCCACTACCTTACACCCCATTGGCTGGACAGCTGGCCTTACTCCACCCCAATAAAATCATGCGCCGCCATTGCATGAAGCAGCACAAATCGGCAGGCCTCAGGCCTTCGGCCTGGGTGTTAGTCCATGGTCGAGTGCGATTGAAATGATCCCACGTTTATAACAACAATGTATTATATATGCACATAAGCCGTACGCATGTTTGTGCTGCAAGTATGTACATCGGGCTATTTTTCATATAAAATAGGCAAAGCCTAGAAACGAACGAAACATGGTGGGTTAGAGTTTCTTCTTCTTCATTATGGTTCCGGTATCGGCTCATCCGTGCATGAAAGCAAACTAATTATATCTTCGGTTTATTGTCCTGGTTGTCTTTATTAAGATATCAGGAAATGAAAATTGTTTTCCCTTTAATTTTGTCGAATGGACCCAAATACGCTAGGTTGGAGAGTTTCTTCTTCTTCATTTTGGTTCCGGTATCGGCTCAAGCGTGAGTTAAATGCAAACAATTTTTTATCTCCCAAACATTCATTGGGACCGGTAGGGGACATGTATTGCAAAGCAATTCTCACTCCTGTTTTATCTTCTTCCTGAATGCAACTCCACCGAATGAATGCACTTCGTGTTTGATTCAAACAACTTAGAATACAGATTCAAAATACACATTCCATCACTTACAAAAATCCCAAATGCATTTCTCATGAGAGTCTCATCAGATCGCATGAGAAATGCATAATGGGTTTTGTTAAGGTTTTATTATTTTGGGGGGTACAGAAGATAATGACTCCAAACTCAAGGACTGATACTTTGGAATGACATAACAGACTTCACTGTGTCCTAAACCTTTCATCTTTTACATCTTGGAGCATTGTGCCGAAACTGATCATGCGTTGAGGTGGTGCCGACTGCGAAGGAAGGTCACAGGCCTTTCAACCCGTCACATTGTGGTTCTCGATCTGATTGAAAACTGTCGGATTGGTGTATTTAGGGTGACCAGCTCTCATGGAAAAAAAAGGAAACTCAAGCAAGGGTCAAGTGGGGCACCATAGATTTCCTTGCAGGGTGAAGGGGGCAATGCCCCTTGTCAGGGTCAGTAGGTGAAGCCCCCTGAAGCTATGAGGTTTTAAGTGTTTAAATATGTCTGAGATGGCTTCTAGAGTGTGCAGCCTTTCAAAACGACAAGCATTTTTACAATTACCAATCTATAATTAAATCAGTATACATTTACGACATCAAAATCCCAATTAATTTTGAGTGTCACTGCGGCCTTATGTGTTGAAATACACGATGAGGATAAGTATGGAAGGACAGAAGTAAGTAAGTAAAGGGTTTCCTTTTCCAGGATTGTGCGATCAGTTGCCTCCTAGCTTCTAATCTCTTGAAATAAATATTTTTCTACATGAAATCAAGGGTCATGTTTGAGTGAGGTGAAATGGGGCAAAAGGGCAACGCACTGTCAGTGGAGACAATGGGTGGACACGACAAGCAAGGGAATGATTTAACAAGAAAAGATGAGAGGCAGAAGAGAGAAAGGGGGGGGAGTGAGAGAGAGGGGGTGGGGGGGAGTGAGAGAGAGGGGGGTGGGGGGGAGTGAGAGAGAGGGGGTGGGGGGGAGTGAGAGAGAGGGGGTGGGGGGGGAGTGAGAGAGAGGGGTGGGGGGAGTGGAGGAGAGGGGAGGAGGGGAGGGGGTGGGGGAGTGAGAGGGAGGGGGTGGGAGGGAGTGAGAGGGAGGGGTGGGAGGGAGTGAGAGGAGGGGGGTGGAGGGAGTGAGAGGAGGGGTGGGAGGGAGTGAGAGGGAGGGGGTGGGAGGGAGTGAGAGGGAGGGGTTGGGGGAGTGAGAGGGAGGGGGTGGAGGATGAGAGGGAGGGGGTGGAGGGAGTGAGAGGGAGGGGAGAGAGGGGTGGAGGGAGGGGAGAGGGGTGGGAGGGAGGAGAGAGAGGGGTGGGAGGGAGGGAGAGAGGGGTGGGGAGGAGTGAGAGGGAGGGTGGGAGGGTGAGTGGAGGGGGGGAGGGGTGAAGGGAGGGGGTGGGGGGAGGAGAGGAGGGGTGGGAGGGAGTGAGAGGGAGGAGGTGGGAGGGAGTGAGAGGGAGGGAGTGAGAGGGAGGGGTGGGAGGGAGTGAGGGGAGGGGGTGGGAGGGAGTGAGGGGAGGGGTGGAGAGAGAGGAGGGGTGGGGGAGTGAAGAGAGAGGGGGTGGGGGGGAGTGAGAGAGAGGGGGTGGGGGAGTGAGAGGGAGGGGGTGGGAGGGAGTGAGAGGGAGGGGGTGGGAGGGAGTGAGAGGGGGGGGTGGGAGGGAGTGGAGGGAAGGGGGTGGGAGGGAGTGAGAGGGGGGGGGGGAGGAAGTGAAGAGGGGGTGGGAGGGAGGGAGAGAGAGGGGGTGGGAGGAGGGAGAGAGAGGGTGGAGGGAGGGAGAGAGGGGGTGGGGGAGTGAGAGGGGAGGGGTGGGCAGGGAGTGAGAGGGGGGGGTGGGAGGGAGTGAGAGGGAGGGGTGGGAGGGAGTGAGAGGGAGGGGTGGGAGGGAGTGAGAGGAGGGGTGGGAGGGAGTGAGAGGGAGGAGGTGGGAGGAGTGAGAGGGAGGAGGTGGAGGGAGTGAGAGGGAGGGAGTGAGAGAGGGGAGGGGTGGGAGGAGTGAGAGGGAGGGGGTGGGAGGGAGTGAGAGGGAGGGTGGGAGGAGTGAGAGGGAGGGGGGAGGGAGTGAGAGGGGGGTGGGAGGGAGTGAGAGGGAGGGGGTGGGAGGAGTGAGAGGAGGGGTGGAGGGATGTGGAGAGGGGGGGTGGGAGGGAGTGAGAGGGAGGGAGTGAGAGGAGGGGTGGGAGGAGTGAGAGGGAGGGGTGGGAGGGAAGTGAGAGGGGGGGTGGGAGGGAGTGAGAGGAGGGGTGGGAGGGAGTGAGAGGGAGGGTGGAGGGAAGTGAGAGGGAGGGGTGGGAGGGAGTGAGAGGCGAGGAGTGGGAGGGAGTGAGGGGGAGGGAGTGAGAGGGAGGGGTGGGAGGGAGTGAGAGGAGGGGGTGGGAGGAGTGAGAGGGAGGGGTGGGAGGAGTGAGAGGGAGGGTGTGGGAGGGAGTGGAGAGGGGGAGGTGGGGAGGGAGTGAGAGGGAGGAGTGAGAGGAGGGTGGGAGGGAGTGAGAGGGAGGGGTGGGAGGGAGTGAGGAGGGAGGGGTGGGAGGGAGTGTAGAAGAGGGAGGGGGTGGGGGAAGTGGAGAGGGGAGGGGTGGGAGGGAGTGAGAGGGGAGGGGGGTGGGAGGGGGAGTGAGAGGAGTGAGAGGGAGGGAGTGAGAGGGAGGGGTGGGAGGGAGTGAGAGGGAGGGGTGGGAGGGAGTGAGAGGGAGGGTGGAGGGAGTGAGAGGGAGGGGGGTGGAGGGGTGGGAGGGGATGAGTGAGAGGGAGGTGAGGAGGAGGGGGGGAGGGGGTGGGAGGGAGTGAGAGGGAGTGAGAGGGAGGGGGTGGGAGGAGTGAGAGGGAGGGGTGGAGGAGTGAGAGGGAGGGGTGGGGAGGAGTGAGAGGGAGGTGGGGGGAGTGAGAGGGAGGGGGTGGGAGGTGAGGGAGTAAGAGAGGGGGTGGGAGGGAGGGAGAGAGAGGGGTGGGAGGGGGGAGAAGAGAGGGGGTGGGAGGGAGGGAGAGAGAGGGGTGGGAGGGAGGGAGAGAGAGGGGTGGGAGGAGGAGAGAGAGGGGGTGGGAGGAGGGAAGAGAGGGGGTGGGAGGGAGGGAGAGAGAGGGGGTGGGAGGGAGGGAGAGAGAGGGGTGGGAGGGAGGGAGAGAGAGGGGGTGGAGGAGGGAGGAGAGAGGGGTGGGAGGGAGAGAGAGGGGGGAGATGGAGAGAGAGGGGTGGGGAGGGTGAGAGAGGGGTGGGATGGAGAGAGAGGGGTGGAGGGAGAGAGAGGGGTGGAGGACGAGAGAGGGGGGAGGGCGAGAGAGAGAAGGGGGAGGGAGAGAGGGGGAGGGAGGTAGAGAGAGAGGAGGGAGGGAGAGAGGGGGGGAGGAGAGAAGGGGGAGGGTAGGAGAGAGAGGGGGAGGGAGAGAGAGGGGGGAGGGAGAGAGAGAGGGGGAGGGAGAGAGGAGGAGAGGGGGAGGGAGAGAGGAGAGGGGGGAGGGAGAGAGAAGGAGGGAGAGAAGAGGGAGGGAGAGAAGAGAAGGGGGAGTGAAGAGAGGGGGTGGGAGTGAGAGAGAGGGGGGGGAGGGAGAGAGAGGGGGTGGGGGGGAGAGATGGTGGGAGGGCGAGGGGGGAGAGGGAGAAGAGGGGGAGGGAGAGAGAGGGGAGAGGGAGAGAGGGGGAGGGAGGGGAGGGAGGGAGAGAGGGGTGGGAGGGCGAGAGAGGGGAGAGGGAGAGAGAGGGGAGGAGAGAGAGGGGAGGGGGGTAGAGAGAGAGGGGGAGGGAGAGAGCGGGGGGGAGAGAGAGAGGGGGGAGGTAGAGAGAGAGCGGGAGGGAGAGAGAGGGGAGGGAGAGAGAGAGGGGCGAGAGGGAGAGAGAGGCGGAGGGAGGAGAGAGAGGGGAGGGGGAGAGAGAGAGGAGGGGTGGGGAGAGGTAGGGGTGGAGAGGAAGGGGTGGAGAGGAGAGAGAGAGAGAGACAGAGACAGACAGACAGAAGAGAGAGACAGACAGACAGAGAGAGAGAGACAGACGAGACAGAGAGAGATAGAGAGACAGAGACAGAGACAGACAACGAGGGACAGGGACAGGGACAGGGACAGAGGACAGACAGAGACAGAAGACAGAGACAGAGACAGAGACAGAGACAGAGAGACAGAGACAGAGAGAGAGAGAAGAGAGAGGAGAGAGAGAGGAGAGAGAGAGAGAGAGAGAGAGAGACGGTCGAGGTTTATTCGAGGCTTATGGAAGAGATGGTACACTGAATGGATCAGGATATCTGAGATGGTGGTGAACAGCTGCACTGAAGACCTGGAGGGAAGATGAGATTGAAGAGAATGTGGAAGTTGGTTCCACAGGCCTTGGAGGAAAAAGTGGGCTTGAACAATTTCAAGAAGGTGGTTCCATGGACTGGATAAGTGAGGAACAAAATAATTGACGTGAACAGAAATCCTGGCTTTTGAGAGTTTTATTAAGATGGAGTTATTGGAATAGCTTGCATGTCCTAGAGGAGCTGGGGAGGGTCGGAGGGCTGAGATAG
>CM068953.1:10203028-10217623 GCA_035128595.1 Eptatretus atami | reverse complement strand
GAACCAATACAGTTTTGACGACTCACCTTTGCACATCATGCTACATGTTAATGTACTAATGCTGGCAGACAGAACCAACCCCACCCAAGCGTTCCCCTCGAAAGTCCCCCTACACCAAATTCAAGTCAAAATCCCAACCCCCCTCCCCCCCCTTTTCTTCTCAAGTCCCCCTCCTAAACAATTTGAGAACCCCTCCCCTCCTTTCTCCACTTAAGTCCCCCTAAACAAACACAAGTCCAAACACACTCCTCCCTCCCCAGTTAACCTTCCTCTTCTCCTCGCACCATTCTCCTTCTTCCAGATGTATAGCGACATGTGGGAAGGCGTCACTCTCCCTCTCTGTCCTTGCTCTTCCCCCCTTCCTAAGCTCCCCCTCTCCCATACCCCTTCCTTGCTCCATCACCCCTCTTGGCTCCTCCTCCTCACTCCCCTCCGCTTCTCTATTTCCCACGATATTTCCTCTCTTCTCCTTCTCAATACTCCAGTCAGCGAAGACACAGGTTGTATTTGCTAAGTTGTATAATGAACATTGCAAAAGGCTGCATTGTAGCTTTTCATAATGATCTATGCCTCCTTGGACCTTGTGATTGAAAAATTAATCCGGTCTGGTAAGAATCGTGGAAAATTATCAGCCCACTCGCTAAGGTAATATACAACATCTGTGCACCACCTCCATTAAATCAGGAATCCATTTTGTTCTGGCACTGATGAGTGTATTAATATTGTACCACATTACCATCTGCATTAACCTATGTTTTGGGAAGGAAAAAATGGTTTCAAAGCAAGGGAGAGAGAGACAGAGACACAGACAGAGACCAACAGACACAGACGGAGGATGGATACGGATATGGAGAATGGAGACGGAGACAGAGACAGACACGTGGCTTTAATATTAAGGGAGTTAATGTACTGTTGAAACTGCTTTTGAGACTTATACTGACTGCCAACTGTTGTCTTCATCAACTGGGAGTGATTTCTTCTTTTAGCTTTTGCTTTCCAATAATATTTGCCTGGTGTTGCCAGCAATTGCAACTTGCTAATAAGGTGGACTTCTGAGTCCTGAAATCCTTAATTCCTTTAGCCCGTGTCATTTGCCTCTCTGCTAAATTGCACAAGAAACATGTCCACATGGATTATATCCCTACAGTAATCAATACACATCTTCACCGTGAAATAATCGGATCAATAGCATAATTGTTGATTTGTTTCTTATGACTTCGTGCAACAATTCTCTGTTTTTTTAATTTATTTTTTTGTATGCAACTGTTGAGCTGTATGAGAGCTAACACACAGAATGTACAACAAAAAGCAGCAGGAGACAAGAGGGGCGGGAAGAAGGGAGGAAAAAACAGGTGTGGAACAGAGACATGGAGATCTGTGGAAGGAGAGGGATGGGGTGGCGTACACAGGGGAAACAGTATGGACACACACAAGGGACTTTCAGTTCCTTAACGGTGACAGGGACTTCCTCAGAAGGAAATCAGGGAATTATGAAGGAGGTGCATTTGGGGGGGATTAGCTGGGGAGAAGGATCGTGTTTTGATGGGGAAGATGAGAGGATGGTGGTGAACAGCTGTTTTGAAGACCTGAGGGGAAGTGTGGGATTGAAGAGAGTGTCTGTTCCCAAAGGAGAACAAAAAAAAGAAGGAATGAAAAAGTGAAGGTGGCCAGTGATTCTTAATTTTAGTAGTTTTTAACAGAAGGAGGTTTGCCTGGCGGATCTTGAGCGCCATTGCGGAAATCATGGGTTGGTGGGGTAGGGTGGGGGGGGGGGACAATATCGAAAATAGAGCAGCGGGGCGTGACCGAGAGGAGATGGTTGAAGACAGAAGACCATGTACTGCCTGCAGTGAGAGAGAGTGGAGAGGCCAAAGACTCAGCTCATTGGTGGGGGATTCCAATGATCGTCTAAAATGCCTTGGTTTTACCCCGCGTGAAGCCGCGAAAGGTGAGGCAGGAGCACCAGCCCGGTGCGAGAGCAGTACTCCATCAGGCTCGGACGAAGCTAATATGTGGTCAGGGAGCTCAGGTGGGCCGAGGAAGGCTTTCAGCGATGGAGGATTCCCAGTTCGGCCGACTGGCTTTGTGGCAGTTTGGAAAATGTGGCTTCCTGGAAAGATCATGGCAATATAGTGAGATCCAGAAGCTTGAATGAAAAGGACTTCTTCAAGAGATTGTTGAAGAAAGTTGATGGGGGTTTTTTTCCAAACGGTCCTTTCAAGAGAGACATCGTGAGACTATGAGAGTGAGAGAATTTGTCAGGAGTTACACCATTAGGCCAGGGTAGGGATATTTATTGTGGAATCATGCCGACACGGACCGCAGGAAGTGTGGTCAAAATGGCCGACCTTTTTCCATTTTTGGGGAAAATTTCCGTAAAATTCCTTCAAAAATCTTCTTCAGACGCGCCAGTCAAAATCTAAACCCAAATTGGATGAATTAGGACAAGGACCTGATGTTAAATTGTGGAGGCAGGCCGATCACATGAACAGAAGATGTGTCAAAATGGCCGACCCTATTCATTTTTGGGGGAAAATTTTGTAATTTCCCTTCAAAAAACTTCCTTCTCAGACCCAGCAGCCAGAATGCCTACCAAATTTGGGTTGCGCTATTTGGATTGGTCCTGAATGTTAAATTGCCGAGGCCATGCTGATTACTTGACTGGAATGTGTCAAAAATGGCAGTCAATGCAAATTCCTTCCAAAAATCTTCTTCTCTAGACCCACCAGTCAGAATGACAGCAAATTTACATTGCAACATGAGGCTAGGGAAGGATGTTATAATTAATATTGCAGAAGTCATGCCGATCACATGAACTGAGAGTGTGTCAAAACTGGCCGACTTCGTCAACTTTGGGAAAAAATCAAATTAATTCCTTTAAAAACCTTTTTACACCAGACCACCAGTCAAGAATGCTACTACAATTTGGGTAACAACATTAGACAGGGTCCTGATGTTAAATTTAGAGGTCCATGTGCCGATCAACAATGACCGGAAGGTTTGCAAAATGGTGGATTTGGTAAATGTTTGGGAAAATTGCATAAATCGCTTCAAAAACCTTCTCTCCAACACCAGTCAGAATGCTACCAAATTTGGGGTTACAACATAAGGTCAGGGCCCAGATTAAGCTACAGGTCCAGCGGTCTATTTTTTAGTTCCTCTTGTTGGCTAACGGGGCCATACAGAAGGAATATTGTTGATCAAGTTGTACACATTATCCCTTGTGTTGTGAGATATAAATGCCTTGAGTGAAGCGTCAATTTTGCCTTTTGTCTTTTTATTTTTTGTCGACAAGGTCAAAGGCTATGGAAGAGCTAGTACAACTCCATGGAAGAAAAAAAATGGGAATGGGGGGCTGGGGAGAAAACACAAAAGCAGGGTTGAAGGACGAAAATACAGGGGGTACTTGGACAACAATGGGTGTGGGCAGGAATGAGGGGTAGGGGAGAATGCCAATAATGTGACAACATTGACACACCAAGGAAACTCTCAGAAGGAAAAACTGGAAATTTGGAAGGAGGGAGGTCAGGCTTGGGAGTGGGGGGGGGGGTTACGGGGGTAAAAATTCAATGGTTTTGGATTGGGGAAGATCGAGATGGTGTTGCAGCTGTTCTTGAAGAATTGGAGGAAGAATGAGATTGGACAGAATGTGTAAACTGTTCCATGGGTAGAAAAAAGAAGAACAAATGAGTGGGAGTGAGCAGAGCAATGATTTCGGATTTTGAGAGTTTTCACCAGAAGAGAGGCTCATGTTAGACTGTGTGCGCCCTGCAGAAACCAGGGGGGGAGGGGAGTTAACATACACATGGAAAGAGCCGAGGGTAAGTGGGTTTCTGAAGATCGATTGTAATTTGTATTTCTAGCTTTTAACTTGTCGAAATGACTTCAAGCAACATTGCAATTCACCACAATCATTGATTTAACTCGCTGAATTTATTGAGTATTTTTTTATTTTTTTTTTAAAGAATTGACCCTACACCCCCATCATTATTGGTGAAAAAGTAAAGCTCAAATCTTTCTTTTGGGTCTAGAATGAATTAGCTGGTCAGGGAGTGTGTTTGTAAGTCAGTTTTGTCTGTCCCTCTTACGTCTACACTCAAGAACTGGACTAAAACTGAAATTTTGCCAGCTCTTCATCATGCCAAGACAAAGATTTGAACTCTGTCAGCATCAATGAGCACTGTTTGAGGAAATGTTACAAGTGGCTGCATATGTACTGTTCTACTAGAATGCAAAGTCCTGAAATTTGCACACATCTGCATTCAGACGTTGCCTTGATCATAATATTCAATACACTGTTTTCGTAATAAGTGCCAGTTCCAAGGAAACACTGCAAGACATACAAGTATGGTCTTGCTTCAATGGACTGTTTTTGTCCCCCCCTCAATTAGACCGTTTGAAAGACTCTGTTCTTGTGAATAGTCACCTAAGAGGGTGAAATGTTGAAACGCAAGTTTGGTTACATCTGTAATGCACCACAATCGCCATGATTGTAATATCTCAAACAACGCTTGCATAATGAAAGACCAAAATTTGATATTCATCAATTTTAAATAAATGTTCAACAAGACATTCAGCCAGCAGCATTACAAATTGGAAACAATAATTTTTTTTTTAATATCATGCCATACATCTGTTTTGGCCTCATCTATCAATGGTGAAAAATCGGTTTATGATATTAAAAAAAGGCTCATATCTGGATCTGGATTCAGATCATCAACCAAGTCGAATGCAATTGTCCTTGTACACACCCAACCCGTCATCCCAAGTTTCATCCAAAATTTGCACACAAACTTCTTAAGAATATCCTGCACACAAACAGCAGACAGGGGTGAAAACATAACCTCTTCCACCTGCCTGACGGAGGTAACTAAGGGGTTCATAGAACACCTTACCCTTGAGAGTCCTTAAAAAAATAAAGAAGAACATGGGATGGGGTCTGTGAGCGAAATTTGACTGGTGAGATGACGTAAAATTCCTGCAACATTTGTCCAAGTACAGCTAAATGAAGGTTTTTTGAAAGTGCCAAAAAAGGTGATTTTTTGTTCGTGTTCAAGTATATAATGCAATTGAATAATAGATATAATTAATTAAAGGTTGTAGAAAAAGATTCAGAAAGTTTAACCGCCATTGGTGAACACTTTTACAACACCTTATTTTAAAACGTTAGAATAATTATTTATCCTGTGTCTGTGTCCTTGATGAAGTTCCTAAAGAACCATGTACGTTTCCTGTTCAGAATGGTTTTCAATATTTTGTTTTGAGACTTGCCAAGCAAACTAAAAAAAAAATAAAAGACAGGTAGACAAACATAAAAACTTACCTTACTTCCTCTGCACATACGTGGTCGTGACGAATTCTGTATAATTTGCCAAAATTCAGAGACATGTATCGTTAAACTACAGGTTTGTCTTCCGATTTGTTTCAAACTATAACTTTAATTGAAATCAAGTTATTCCTCGTACCATGAACAGACATTTGTAGACAGACATGACAGAGATGACAGACAAGACAAAGTGAATAATTGCTTCATCCGCTTTTTGCTTCGCGTGTCATGGGTAAACATATGTCATCCTCGTCCTGACCCAATGATTCTTTATTACTCCCAATAAACCCTTCCTTACCCAATGTGTGTGTGTGTGGTGTGTGTGTGTGTTGTTTGTGTGTGTGTGTGTGAGGTGTGGTGTGTTGTGTGTGTCCCTACTGTTTTTCAAAAGGTATTTCGATCATTTATCATGCACAAGCGAAGGCTAGAAGACCGGAAAGCCGGCTTAAAATGTCCCTGCCAAAGGATGGCCCCACGACACATCGGTGCACGCCCCTGCCTACAAAAACCAGGGTGACGAGTTTAAAGTCAAGTCCGAGAATTAAACCAAGAGAATCGGAACAGCTCAAAGACAGTGTGGCTAAACTTCTGAGTATCTTGTCCAGATCAAACACTTGTGTAATTTTAAGGCACCTCAAAGTTCGATCCATTTTAAAAACGCAAAGGATTGACACACAAGACTGTTAGACCTTCGGATGCGTTCAATTGCCAAGTTTCTTGGAGAGCGCTCGCCAAGTGGCTTAAGCAATCAAGCAAGCATTTGACCATTCGACACTGTTAAGGAACGGCTGTGTTTGTCTGTGTACAGGATATCTCAAAAAGTTGTGGACGGATCCGGATGAAATTTTGTGGACAGGACGGTTCGGTGTGTGATAAGGACGAACTGATTAGATTTTGGTGAAGATCTGGATCCGGATCCAACTACTCGGATTTTAAAGTGATTCTTCACCATTGAGAGATTCACCAAGGCTAAACTAATATATAGCACGATATCTCAAAATGTTGTGGACGGGTTCGGATTCGAATGTGTTGGGCCCGATATGTTCTCGTGGATCAGGCATTACAGGGTGGAGGTATGCGCTCTAACGAGTGCCCTTCTCGTTGATAATGGAACACACCCAGGGTCTGTTCAGTTACCAAGCAGTCAGTGTTTTGTTGGGGTGCTTGCTTGATTGCTTTAGCCACTTGGCAAGTGCTCTACATGCTGATTGGTACTGGAACACACACACACACACACACACACACACACACACACACACACACCCCCCTGAAGCTAATGTATCCCTCGAGTCAATTGGCTGTGTGATGTCATGAGCTTTCTCTCCCCGAAAGGCACATCACCATCCTCCAGGATTCCACACGCGGTATCACTTCCGATCACGTCTAATAAACGAATAACCCAGTTTTGATTCCCACCAACCCGTTTTTGGTAACCCCCAACTTGCCATGTATGATCTATTGATATATCCAGTGATTACCAAGTCACCACATATGGACATTACACAATGGAAACATTCAGCACATCTTTGTGTAAATCACCATCTTGCTGCAAACAGCACCATCTGAGCTGTTACATTTTAAAAATGCTCAGCATAATCTGCCTGCAAATAGGAAAGACGTCATGTCCTGTGAGTTAAAGAATGGAAACATTCAGCATATCTATTCATGTAATTAGCAGCTAGTTACATACAGAGTAATTACACAATGACATCGCTCACCACATCTATTATCAGCTGCCGAATACAGCATCACCCGTAAAAAATCCCCCACAAACAATGTGCAGACTACTCACCCCTCCCATATTTACCCACAATGCACGCATCAAACTCATCGGGGAGCGTGCCTCCACGGACCACGACGCGGCCAATGCATTCCCTGCAGAACTCGCGAGCCTCATCGAGGAGAAGGGGTAGCTGCCAGAGCAGGTCTTTAATGCTGAAGAGACCGGCTTATTTTGGAAAAAGATGCCAACCAGAATGTTCATCTCACTGCGCGAGAGCAAAGTAGCCGGCTTCAAGGCTGCAAAGGACCAGGTATCCCTTCTCCTCTGCGCAAATGCCAAAGGGGACTTCATGGTAAAACCCATGATGCTCTACCATTCCCTGAACCCGTGTGCGCAAAAGAACAAAAACAAGCAGGTGCAGCCTGTGTACTGGAGGGGGAACAGAAAGGTGTGGGTGACGTCTGAACTTTTTATGGACTGGTTCCGTAACTGTTTCATTCCTCAGGTCGAGAGGAACTTGGCAGGAAAGAACCTTTTGTTTAAGGTACTCCTCCTGCTTGACAACGCTCCTGGCCACCCCACGGACATAAACGGTGCATCTCCATCATCATCATCATCATCATCATCATCATCATTTTGCAAAGTTACGTGTGCTGTGTTTGTTTAATGAAAAATTGAAATGGTACATCATGATGATGATGATGATGTGTTTTTTTCATTTTGCGGTAAAGTACGGAATGGTTAAGAGACTTTAAAATGCATTCTTTAATCAATTGTAAATGGTACCTGATGTTTTCTTTATTATTTGTAAGCATATCTGATGAAACTGTAATCGTGCATTCATAGTCGAAAACATTTTTAACTTCAAAAACTTTCCCATTTGAACCAGGATTTGAAAATCCCCCACAAACAATGTACAGACGACTCACCCCTCCTGCAGTTATCCACAATGCACGCGTCATGCTTGTAGGGGAGTGTGCCCCCGCGGACCACGATGCGGCCAAGGCATTCCCCGCAGCGAACTGATGACGCTATACCCCTTGTCTCCATTGTAACAATGACAAAACACTCACGAATTTTTCCCACACATTCGCGGATTTTTCACGGGTCAGAAAATCCTCGGAACCTATACCCAAATTTCCCGTTGAAACAATGCCCTCATATTCACGGGGTTTTCCCGGAACGTATCCCCTGTGAATGTCGCGCCGCTGCTGGTGTGTGCGTGTGTGTCTGTGTGTGTGTGTGTGTGTGTGTGTGTGGTGGTGTGTGTGTTTGTGTGGTGTGCTGTTGTTGTGTTGTGTGTTGTCTATATATATGTATATATATATATATATATATATATATATATATATATATATATATTAATATATATATATAATATACCTTTATATCATATATTATATTATATCTTTCTAACCACGTTGCTAAGATATTATTTTTACACACTTCTGATGCAAATGGCAAAAACTGATGGTGCAAACAGATGGATAAGGTTGCGCAACAAAACACTACAATCCAAACACACATCTGTGCATGTGCTACAACAATCCAAACGACAACGCCCAAACACTAGCAACAATCAACCTGCATGGTGTCGCAACCCAGACACGAAACTCAGCCCAGTGTTTCGTGCTCCGGAAATCACAAAGAAAGTAAACAACAAGCGCCACCGCCAACACACATAGAACACACCACAATCAACGTGCAAGTAAAAACAAAAAAAGAGCAGAAGCACCCATTCCGAGTGATTGGAAACCTTGGTTTTGCTTGGAATTGTTTTCACAAATAAATTTTTTTTTTTTAACAAAAAAAAAAAAAAAAAAGCCCCCCTCCCAAAACCCCTTCCTTTCCATTTGACTTCGAGCACCAGCACATGACCGGACATGAGCGGTCAGATTGAAATAAAAACCGGACACGTGTTGAGGCTCGGGGTCTATTGGCCTAAGGAAACCGGCTGTGAAGCTGGTGAAACGTCACCTGAGACCGGGTCTGCTCTTGCTTATTTCTCAAATTAGCAGAATAGATTTAGTTTTACTTTTGGTTGGAAGCGCCTTCTTCTTCTTTAAAAATAAAGAAAAAGTAGAAATACATATATCTATATTATTTATATATACATATATATTGTTACGGCTGTGGAAATTCGCAAAACACCATTCAGGTCCCGTAGGTGAGGTATTCTTTTAAGTACATGTATAGGTTAAGCCCCAACCCGTTGTATTAGAGGGAATTTATTGTATCCATTCGGGGGGGGGGGGGAGCCTTTTTTGCGGGGGGGGGGGAAACAAATATTGAGTTAGGTCATTTTTTCTTTCCCTATCTTTGATTTCAATCCGAACGGCAAACAAGCGCAAGGAAGGGCTCGATGGGCACGCGGTTTTCCCTCTGTTTCCCGCCATTTTTTCCGCGCTGGTCTGAGGAGACAAGGCGGGTGGGGGCAGCTGGCGGCCGATTGTGGATTGCGCGGGTGTCTGGGCCCGGGAGGAGGAACGCCCTCTTCGCAGACTTCGAACTCTTCGAAGGAGGGTGGAGCCGAAAAGAACGGGGCGGAGTGAAGGGCGAGAGCTCCGGGTATTAAGAGTCGGAGACGGGGGGAAGCGTCGAGGTCGATGTCGATGCTCTCGTTTTTGGTCGATGCTTTGTTTTGGTGGTGCTCTGGCCGCCGTCCTGGGGAGGCGCTGGCTGGTCTTTGGTGGGGCAGGTATGGCGGACCCGTGCGCGGGAAGGAGCGTCCGCCATTCCCCTCTCCCGACTTCGGGCATCCACGGTTCACCCCCCCTCTATCCGCGCTGGGATAGCGCCGAACACTCCGTTCGTGGCGTCGAGTGGAAAACACGTGCAAGCGCGAGGCACGCAGGAGAGGACTCGCATACCACGCCAGGGCAAGGAGTCGCGGCCAGGCGGGACCACGTCGACGGACGTAGGAGAGGGACTCGACGGCCCAAAACAGGGAAGTCTGCCTGCCATTTCCTTTGGGGTTGGTGTAAACGTGTGTTGTGCGCCATGCTGGTGAAGTAAAACTGGATAAGTGTTGCCGTGTGTTCGCGATTCGGTTGTAGCGCTGCTGCGTCGTTGCTTTATTGTTTCTTTCTCATCTTGCATTGCTTATGTGCATACTGTATGGGGTATATGTGTGCTATCCCGTGTGTGTGAAATAAATGTGTGCTTTTGTGTTGAATTGTTCCCCGTCGCTGCGTCCTTTCCTTCGTTGAAACTCCAATCTTGCTCACGTAAAAGGTTCGTAAAGTGGGCGTGATACGCCCGAGTAATAATTGAACCGTCGAGGCCGACGATAAACACCGCTCGGTTATCGATAGGCACGGAACGGACCGCTTAAGCGTTCGTGTCCGAAGTCGACCTGCGCGCAGGTACGAATCTGCCCGGTTTTAACCAATCCGCGTGGGTACTTAGGTAGGTCGCAGTTGGCGAACAACCTATCCTGCACGGGTTGGGCAATTGGCACGGTGGGTGGGTTAAACCCCACCCGTGACTAGCTCCCGGCGTTGTCGAGAGGGGCCACGACTGAATTGTCCCGTCCGTGGGCACGTGCCGCGATTCGAGTCACGTGGCCGTTCGCCACGCCGGCGGGCCCCGCGAAATTCGCAACAATATTATATAATATATATATATATATATTATATATATATATTATATATATATATTGTTGCGAATTAGCGTCCCGCGCGTGCGATCGGCAACGCGACTCGAACCGCGACCGCCTCGCCCACCGGACGGACAATTCAGTCGGACCCTCCCAGGCTTAAACGCCGGGACCAGTCGACGTGGCCTTCGACATCACCAACACGTGCCCGCAATTCGGCCACCGCGTAGGATAGGGTTGTCCCAAAATTCGACTACCTAAGTACCGCACGCGGATGGGTAAACCGGGCGATCTACCTCGCCGCAGTCGACTCCGGACACGCCGCTGGACGTTCGACTATCGGATAACCGACGGTCGTTATCGTCTGACCTCGACGTTCAGAAATCATTTAACCGGCTTTGCACCCACAACGAACCCTTTACGTGAAGGAGGATGGAGTTACAATTAAGAAAAAAGACGAAGCGAAACGGGAAAACATTCACACAAGACATTATTCCGGCACACGGAGCACACCTACAGCACAACTAAACAAACAGCAATGTATTTACAGTCACAAAAGCGAATCGCACATATACACATGAACAAAAGAAATGCACATATAAGAAAGTAAACCGACTACACGACAACACGGACCAACTTTAACAGTTACTACCATTACAAACACGGCGCACAGACACGCATTCACAATGGCCGAAGCAAAGAAAGACCCCTCAAAAGGCAAAGGGAGTCAGACGGGCCCGTGGCCCTAAATGCGGCTGGGACCTGGATGAGCGGCCAGCCCACGAGACCGAAGGTCCTACCCGCGCCCTCGTGGGAGCGCAGAATGTCGCTGCACGGCGTTCTCGTGGGCAACCTGCTGGTGTGGGTGGAACGGGCCCCTTTCGCACTCTCTCAGGCGCGGGGGAAAAGGGGGATGTGATGCTCTGGGGAAGGAGTATGGCTGGCCTCGCATCGAATCCCGACGGCCGAGCCCCAGGTCACCTCAGCCGTCCGCCGCTCGCAGCCTGTCTGCCCACGAGCTCGCCCGCCGATCTCCTGTCGCACCGATATCTCTCACGATCCTGCTCTACTGGCTTCGCCCCACATACTGCTCAACTTGGTGCTCCACCGACCTCCTCGATACTCCTCACGATCTCTCCACGATACCCCCGAGCTCCTCACTGAGCTCGCCTTTTTTATTGCTTCGGGAACGCCACCATATGCAAATATCGATCCAAACGACCTCAAAGGGGCAGAGCCACGCTCGCCGATGGATGGAGAAAAAGGGGCGTGATCAGTTCCTGATCCTCAAATTTGGCAATATGCCGATTTGTTCAGGCGCCGTCGGAAGGTGGGCCAAAGCCGCCCCGCGCTTCCTATTGGGTGGATCAGATGTGGGCGTGCATCATTCCTGATTCCGAATTCCCTCAAGAAACCCGCCCTCTGCACTCGCGTCTTCGGCGTGTCTCGCTGAAGACATCCGACGCTCGCGCCCACAGGTGGCGGGAAATGGCCGTAGGAGAAGGTGTGGAGGGTTTCGGGCGGTGATCCGATGGCCATGGAGCTTGCCTGAATGGCGTGATGTGAAGGTTTGCGGTAGCCGAGTGGTGAAGGTAGGTTTGCTGCTGCGTTGTTGTGTTGTTGGCGTGGGTGGCCTGCAAACAAAGGTAGAACAGAAAAACGCCTACTCAAAGATCGCAGCCGAATGGATAATAGCACATTAATATTCCCATCAATAGCAATGGTTTGGCTAACTAACATGTACTTAAAAAATACTCACCTACGGGACCTGAAATGGTGTTTTGCGAATTTCCACAGCCGTAACACACCCCCTCCCCTTTTTACAGACTCGTCCCGAGTCGTCAAATTTCGTGTGCCATCATGTGTAGTTCTCCCCTAGTAACGTTTACCTACGGATCCCTGAAGGCGACATTCATGGTATTCGTGTCCCAAAATAATAACCTGAGGCTGAGTAACTAACTAAACAAACCCACTCACAAACACTTAAATAAATTGCCGGCGCTAGACAAACATGCCGGGCGCAACTCATATTCAATACAACTTAACACTTAACATCTTACAAATTAAACAATGCCCAGGATCAATGGACTCTGCAGGAAAAGAAGAAGAGTCAACAGAGAACCGGCATGGCAGCCACGCAGGCCCGTGTTGTAGCTGCAACAGACAAGTTCCTGCAGCTTGCAAACTGTTGCTTGCGATCCTGGGGCACATGAATGAAAAGGGGGGCAAGCAAAATTGAACGGGGTCTGGTGAACCAGGGCAGTTGGGCAATGATGGCAAAGGAAAGGCAAGGCATGCTGCAAAAAGGCCCGTTTGAGCAAACACAATCCGGCAGAAAGAACTGGGCCGGCACAGGCCTTGCAGAAAACAGCTGCTTGAACGATTGCCGCCTGCTTGCCGTGCAGTGCAAGGTGGTGGAGGGAGGTGCGGTGTGCTGGCCACTAAGGCCGGGCTCGGATACCCTACTGTCTCCTTCCACGCTATCGCCTTTGCCTTGTCACGTCCATACACCCCATAATGTTGTCAAAACCCAATTAGCCCAACTATATTTCTTTGTGTTTTTATTTACTACACTCCGCCACTATAAATCTGTCCCAACCCCCTTTATCGTCCTTGTTTCGGCTAACCTAATCGTTGTCCCTACTACTCCCACCCCTACGTCCCTTCCGGAGGGGAATAAGGGAGAGCTAGCGTCCTGTGTCGAGGCCCAACAAGCCCAGATGGCCTCCCAGATCTCAGCGATCTTAACCCAAAGTGGGTCAGCGGCCCACAACGAGAGCGAAGGGATGGATGGTGCGGAGGGGTACACTTCCTATCTACCTCACCATTTAACTGTTAAACTACCGGGGCTTTCAAACAAGCGCCTCTCGCTTACCACTATTGGTTCTACAACCAATTCCGTCGCTGTGTTGGTGTCCTCACAATTCGGGCCTCGCCCTCCCATTTTTCCCGTGCCTCACGTTTCGTGCTGGGACGCGTGGCTCCCTTGGCAGGCACGACCCTCTGCCGATTCTCCAACAATGGCACCCGGGCAACTACACTGCCTCCAGCCTACACAGCTCCTAAACACCGGGAGTGCCCCCTCATGGCACTCCCCTGAAACGCTCACTGGCAAGCTGGCGCCGCGGCCCCTTTCCGAGGTCACCCGTCCCACGACACTGCCTACGCGGCCAACGGCGCTCCGGGCCCCCGCACCAAGCGGCGCACCGTGCCCACTACGCTAACGACCGGCCCCCATGGGCCATTGGCTACCCACGGCAGGCGAAGCCCGTGCCCGGGGTACCCACTCAGCGATACTCACCGTTCGCAGCCACGCTCCCGCCCGTCAACAGGGCTCCTGCACCCCTCCAACGGTTTCGAGCCTACATCCCACCACACAAAACGACCTCCATTTTCAATTAACTAACCCACGCTAACTCACTTACACTGACCCGGGTCCTTGGGCGGGAGTCACTCCTCCCCAATCACTCATCGCACCATGCATTCCCATTCCTCCATACACACAGACCCCTGGCCTCACTCACTCACCATGTACTCTCCTCACTACCTTCAACACACACCGCGAATCTGCATCCTTCTATCTACACCCTAAACTACTGTGCTCCCATCCGTCGTCCTTAACTATAGCCGTTTCCATTTAACACTACGTAGCTAAGCTACGTCCCTACTACACATCACAGTCTGTCACGTCCTACAAATTTAAAAATATTTCCCATTTCCACCTAATCTGACAACATCCTCTACTAATCCATTCCACGGCCCATGAGGACTTACCCCTGCCCATGAGCCGGTCTAACTAACTAACCCTTCCCCTAACTAGTGCATCCTGTGCCCAGGTAAGGGGTCTTCACCCCTTGCCCAGGGAATCCTGTTCACCCGAAGGCGAGGCTTGCTTTGTAAATTTTTTCCAAATTACGCGCAGCACCAGCGCGGCAAACTCACACTTGC
>CM068953.1:10170463-10191919 GCA_035128595.1 Eptatretus atami | reverse complement strand
GCCTTTGCTTTGGCCCATGCCCACTGCCCATGTTCACCAGCCCCCGTTCTATTTTGCTTTGCCCCCGTTGTTCATTGCCATGTGCGCCAGGATCAAGGCAACAGTTTGCAAGCTGCGAGAACTGTCCTTTTGGCAGCTACAACACAACCTGCAGTGGCGGCCCGTGCACTGGTTTTCTTTTGACTTTTTTTTGCTCCTTGCAGAGTCCATTGATCCTGGGCCATGGTTTAGTGTAGAATTTGTAAGTAAGATGTACTGTAATATAGTGCGCCCCCGGCAAGTCTGTCTAGCGCCGGCAATTTTATTAAGTCGTCCGTATGAGTGGGTTTGTTAGTTAGTTACTCAGCCCTCAGGTTATTTATTTTGGGACACAAATACCATGAATGTCGCACTCAGGGATCCGAGGTAAAACGTATTAGGGGAGAACTACACATGATGGCACACGAGAATTTGACGACTCGGGACGAGTCTGTAAAAAGGAGGGGGGGTAGTGTTACGGCTGTGGAAATTCGCAAAACACATTCAGGTCCCGTAGGTGAGGTATCTTTTAAGTACATGTATAGTTAGCTCCAAACCGATGTTTAGAGGGAATTAATGTGATTCATTCGGGCTGCGACACTTTGAGTTAGTCGTTTTTCTTTCCCTATCTTTGATTTCAACCGAACGGCAAACAAGGGCGCCAAGGAAGGAGCTGCGAGGACGCGCTGTTTTCCGCCATTTTTCCCGCGCTTGGTGTGAAGGAAGGGGAAGGGCAGCCCGCCGCCGATTGGTGGATGACCAGCGTGAGGCGTCGGGGTGAGGGAACGCCCCTCTTCGAGAACCCTCTCGAAGGAGGGTGGAGCCGAAAACGGGGCGGAGTGGAGGGCGGACCCGGGGTATAAGAGTCGGAGACGGGGGAAGCAGTTGGTCATGCTCTTGTTGTCATGCTCTTGTTTTTGGTCGATGCTCTTGTTTTTGGTCGATGCGCTTGTGGTGGATGCTCTTGCTTCGTGGTTGCTCTGCTCGCTGCCCGTCTTCCGGCTCGCTCGTCTGGAGGCCGCTGCGCTGGTCTTTTGTGGGGCAGTTCAAGACCCGCTGGCGGAAGGAGCGTCCGCCATTCCCCTCTCCCGACTTCGGGCATCCACGTTCACCCCCCCCCCCTCTATCCGCGCTGGATAGCGCCGAACACTCCGTTTGTGGCGTCGAGTGGCCACACGTGCAGGCGCGAGGCACGCAGGAGAGACTCGCCTACCACGCCAGGGCACGGAGTCGCGGCCAGGCGGGACCACGTCGACGGACGTAGGAGAGGACTCGACGGCCCAAAGGGAAGTCACCATTTTCTTTTCGGGGTTTTTTTGTATGGAACTTGTGGCGCGGTGTCTTGCAAGTAGAACTGTTTAAGTGTTGCCGTGTGTCGGTCTTAGTCGGTTGTAGCTCTGCGTCATCGTTGCTTTTGTCATTCCTTTTGCATTTGCTTTATGTGCATTCTGACTGTATGGCTGTATATGTGTGCTCTCCGTGTGTCGTGTGAATAAAGTGCTTGTGTGAACTTGTTCCCCGTTTCGCTGCGTCCTTCCTTTGTTGAATCTCCATCTTACTTCACGTAAAAGGGTTCGTAGTGGGCTTGATACGCCCGATAATTAATTGGAACCGTCGAGGTCGACGATAACACCGCTCGTTATCCCGATAGCACAGAACGGACCGCTTAAACGGCCGTGTCCGGAGTCGACCTACGGCGAGGTGCGATCGCCCGGTTTACCATCCGCGTGGGTACTTAGTAGGTCGAGTTTGGCGAACAACCCTATCCCAAGCGGGTGGCCGATTGGCAGATCGTGGTGAGGTCGAAAGGCCACCCGTGACTGGCTCCGGCGATAGTTCCCGGAGGGTCACGACAGAATTGTCCGTCCGTGGCGAGGCGCCGCCATTCGAGTCACGTGGCCGTTCGCTCGCGGCGGCGCGAATTCGCAACAATATATAAATATATATACATATTATATATATATATTATATATATATATATATACTGAGTATGTGTATATATATATATATTATATATATATATATATATATATATAAATATGTAATATATATAAATATGTAAATGTATATATATACATATATATATATATATATAATATATATATATATATATATATAGATATATAGATATCTATGTAGCCTGGTGTTGGCGCAGTGGTTAGGGCAGCGGCTTGGATCCAAGAGGTCCCGAGTTCAAGCCCCGTTGGACCACTGAATTAATACTCCAGGGGGTTGACTCAGCCTGTCATCCTTCCGAGGTCGGCGAAATGAGTACCAGTATACTGGGCCGGTGTATACCCCGGTTAAAATAGGTGTACCATATCCCTGTGTCGTAAGAGGCGACCAGGGTTGCGTCAGGAAGGGCATCCGGCGTAAAACATGTGCCAAATCACTATGCGGATCATACGGATGATCCGCTGTGGCGACCCTAACGGAGCAACCAGAAAGAAGAAGAAGAAGATATATAATATATATATATTATATATAATATATATATATATATATATTATATATATATATATACTAGCGATACCCGTGCACATGCACGGGATAGCAGTACAACATAGATGGTAGCAGACGACAGACCGTACAAGGGAATGACAAAAATACGCATTGTGCAAAATGCAAGTGGTACTATGGAACGCCAAGACTTCCCAAACATTGTCGGCATGTCCGCTAAGTGCCACAGCAATTTCATAGGGATCGTGTGACGGCGAGCCGAGTTTTTAGTGTGCAAGCTTGGTATTATAATAGAGAGAGTATATATATTATATATATAATATATATATATATATGTATACACACTCACATATATATATATATATATATATATATACTGTATGTATATATATGTATATATATGTATATATATATATATACATATATATATATATATACAGGTAGTCGTCGACTTACGACCGCAATTGGTTCTGACCAATCGGTCGTAAGTCGACTTGGTCATAAGTCGAACAACGTATATTTTACATACAAAAAAAAAAAAAAACGTGGTCGTAAGTCGCATAGGTCTAAGTCGACGACTACCTGTATATATATATATATATGTATATTGCATGTACAGTAAACCACACTTACACAAAGCAAATACAAAGAAATAACGAATGGTATCCGAAAGAGTTTTACGCACAAGGGCCATTTCCACAATACTGTATATGCAAGGTGTCCCAAAAGTATTGTAGAGATTTTGATTTTTTTTTTGTATCCATCGTCAAGGCTTATGGAAGAACTAGTATACTGAATGAATCAGGACGTAACAGGACGAAAGGAGGATGGCTTTGGGTGAAATTGTCATTATGAAATCCAAGATGGTGGTGAGGTCAGCTTGGCCCCCTTTCTGAAAATTTTCAACATATGCTTGTCTAACATCCTGCTAACTTTCACACTTTTATCACAAAGTTCTCAATTGTGAAGCCTAATTAACAGATGAAGCCCTGTTCACAAGTACCTTGTTAATTCACATTGCAGTGTGAGCTTTCACTTTGAAAAGCAAAAACTTCACAGTATGATTGGCAGTGAAAAGATATAATATGCATTAGGTCAGTGTTGGGTTGGTGGGAGGAGAATAGTTTCTCTGAATTTTTGACACTCTACATGTTTAATACACGGAATGCTATTCAATGTCATTACTTATCAGTGGTGTAATAGAGCATTTGATCTGGGTGTGGGAGGTTTGGGATCCAAACTCCTGGCCAAGTCATACCAAAGACGTTAGAAATGATACGTGCTGCTTCCTTCTTTGATTGTTCATCATTTTAAAAGGATACAGCTTGGATAAATCGCTATACGTTGGCAACGATTGTACAGATTTTGCTGTGCATAATGGCTTTCTCCTGCTTTGAAGCTCCTTGCAAGGGAACTCATTATTACTCACATAAGTAAATTATGTTGTTGTGTTTTTTTTACAGAACAAAAGGTTTTGTTTCCTTGCTTTATTTTTTTGTTTCCCAACCAATCATCCCTTCATAAAAGTCTTGTTTTTTGGCAGAATTACTTACTCTGGTAATCTACTAGTCCCTGTCATGTCTATTAAAGATGTCAATGTTTATGCTATGTGGAAACAAAACCAGTAGTTTATGTTTGATGTAAGCTTTGATAATTTCTGGGGATGCACTGACAATGCGGCATAAAATAAGAGTGAGAAATGATTTACAATACGTCCCCTACCGGTCCCAATAAATTTTCAGAAATTGAAATTAGTTTGCTTCAACGCACGCTCGAGCTAAGAACGGAACCAAAATGAAGAAGAATAAACTAATTACACCAACCATATTTCGCTAGTTTCTAGGCTTTTCCCATTTCATATTTTAAAAACAATAACCCCATGTGCATACGTGAAGCAAAAACATGCTTACGGCTTATGTGCATATATAATACATCGTAGTTATATACCTGGGATCATTCCAATTTCACTGGGCCATGCATGGACGAACATCCAGGCCTAAAGGCCTGAGGCCTACCGATCTGTGCTGCTTCGTGCAATGGTGACACATGATTATATTGGGGGTGGAGTCACGCTGGCTGTCCAGCTAATGGGTGTAAAGCAGTTGGGTGGAGCCAGGGCAGCTGAATACTGACCCATTTATAACATGTGATATTTTCTAAGTTTAAATTATATTTTTCTCTGAATAATAATTATATGACTAATTCATGAAATGCCCTGAAACTCGAACTTGTTCTGTAACTTACCAAAATAAAGTCATGTTCCAAGTTTCAGTTGAATATGTTAAGGGGTATGGGAAAAAGTGGTGAAAAACCACAGGTGGGATGGACGCAAGGACAGACAGACAGACAGACAGACAGACAGATGGAAAGCAAACATAGTCCCTTCTGGTAAAACCGGTCGGGGACTAATAAGACAAGGTTACAATGTGTACACTCCTCTCAGAGAAGAGCAATAACGTTTTGGACTGGTCTATCCGTGGTGCATACAAGGTGGAGGTGGGTGACTCCTCTCAGAGAAGAGCAATAACGTTTTGGACTGGTGTATCCGTGGTGCATACAAGGTGGAGGTGGATGGTACGGTTGTGGGTAACAAAATGCCTCCCATATTTACCCTGCGGTGGCAAAGTGAAATACGGGTTTAAGCAATTGGTTCACTTTGTCTGCCTGTCTTGCTGTCAATAAACATCAGTTTATGATCGAGGAACAACATAATTTCAATTGAATGTTATATTTCGAACATGAATCTGAACACAAGCCTGAAATTTAGCAGCATTTTCTCTCTGAATTTGGCAAAATGTATGGAATCTCGTCCCGATCACACACGCTGGTTTGGTTGCAGAGAAGTAAGGATTTTTATTTTTAGTCTGCCTGCCTGTCTGGCGCCCTTTTCAACAAAATTGAAAATCATTCCAAACAGGAAACTCACTGTTTTTAAGGATGTTATAAAGGACACAAACAGGCTTTTTTAATGTGTTATTTAATTTAATGTGTTAAATAAGGTGGTGGTGAAGATGCTGCATCAATAGCGGAAAACTTCCAAGAAAAGTTTTTTTTGACAAATCTTAAAATCTTCATTTCCTTGAAAAATCTTGAAAAAGCACAAACTGCCTTCTTCGCACTTTCAAAAACCTTCTGCTTAGCAGTAGTTGGACAAATTGTTTCAGCACTTTACGTCATTTCGACCAATCAAATTTGCTGCTTGCCAACCCTCCCCATGTTCCTTTTTTCTCAAGACTGTGCAGGGTAAGGTGTTCTCTGAACTCTCCAGTTACCCCTGCCACCTAAAGTGGACAGAGGTTTTGTTTTCACCCCTGTTTGTCTGTCTGTGAGCAGGATATATCAAAAGTTTATGGACAGATTCAGACAAAACTTGGTGGATGAGTTGGTAGGTCAGAAGAACAATCTGATTAGATTTTGGTTCAGGTACAGATGCAGATCCGGCCAATCAGTGGGCAACAAAACGTAAGCTGTTCAGCCTGGCAGAGGTATGTGCTCTAACGAGTGCTGTTCTAGTTGTTTATGTTATAAAGATGATTAAAAAATATATATATTTCATTCAATTTTATCTAATTGAGTTCTCACTTGGTGATCACGACAAAATGGCTTGGATGGCTAAGATGCTTATGTTAAACAAGACTCAGCAGTGCCCACGTCGATTTGCAGCAAGCAAGAATATATTTTTCCCCTCTTTTTTGACTATTTTTAATCTATTTTTTGTATTTCAGTGCTATTTAAAAACTATTTTTCCCCCCAAACAGTAAAAAGTTAGGTTTCCTTTCCTATTCTTTTTTATATTTTTTTCTATTTTGGAGATTTCGGTGGTTGCAGTGCTATTTTTTCCTGACTTTTATTCAAATTTTGTTGCTATTTTTTCACTACTTATCGATACTTTGTTGTTTTACACCAAATTTGTTGCTATGTTTTCACTATTTATCGATACTTTGTTGTTTAACACCAAATTTGTGGCCACTTTTTCACTACTTATCGATACTTTGTTGTTTTACACCAAATTTGTTGCTATGTTTTCACTATTTATCGATACTTTGTTGTTTTACACCAAAGTGGTTGCTATTTTTTTCCTGATTTGTTTTGTTCAAAACTTGCTATTTAAAAGATTTTTTTCCTCCTTTCTTTTTTGTTCCAAAACTAACTATTTAAATATATTTTACCATGTGGAAAAAAAAAATTATATATTTTTTTTTCCTTATTTTTTTTTGACTAGGGTGTCATGGCCAGAGCATCCGCTATGAGACTGGGAGGTCACCAGTTTGAACTCAACCCCAGCAGAGTCATACCAATAATTCCAAAAATGGTACATGCTGCTTCCTTGCTTGATGCTTGGCATTTAAGTGGATAGAGCATGTTGAAACAACCATTGTGCAGGCTTGATTGGCCTAATGGCATATCCTCCTGTGTTGAGGTTCCTTGTAAGGGTATTCATGTTATTTAAATTCAACAAATTATATTTTACATTTGTTCAAAGCAAGAACTTAAAATAAAATAAAAAAACAATGCTAAAGAGAAGAATAGTAGAAATTTTACAAACATTTTCAAGTTCAAAACTTGCATTAAGAACATTCCTCCACTCTGGATACAGAAAACCATATGAAGTCACTTTTTAACAACATTAGCTCTTCGAGGTTTCACAGCAAAATCACACATCTCTTTCGGTCTGATATCCCCTCAATCACGGTGTGACCTTTTTTGTGTCCTCTTTCTGAACCTCATTGCCTTTCAGAAATGGAACTGTAGACTTTACAAGCTCATGCATGGGAGTTCTCCAATGTAAAATAGAGGCCAATCTGGCAGTTTCTCAAGTATATTATCCGTGATAAAAAGAGGACTTTTACAACGGATCATAGCCTTCTGTCCGGAATCAGTTGGAATGCGGTTACACAGGTGCTGGGGCGCATCAAGACTTAAATTCCCAACCAATCATCCCCACATTCTTTTTTCTCCGACAGTCCAGTCAGCCACGAAATCGATATTGATGATAAGAAATGTGTGCTCTCTACATTTGATCGAATCTGATCTCCTGCTCGTGGCTCATCACTGTTGGAGTCTCCTGGCACCACTGTTTTGGTAAGATACCTGGTCAACCCTACAATTTGACAATTGTATTGACCAAAAGGCCTATTTTTTTTTATAAAACACTGTGGTATATTTAACATTGACAAAAATATGGGGCCGCCAGCATAATTTTTCCATTGGACGATTCAATTTCCCTCATTGGCACTGATACTACTATATGGCAGTATTCGTCTTTTTGGACAAGAGTGAGGCTCATGGAAGAGCAAGATTGAACTGGCAGTGGGGTAGCGGGACAATAATTGGACACAGCAAGCAAGCTAATGAATGAGCAGTAAAGGACTAGAGAGAAGAAGAAGGATATTTAGGAAAGAATAAAGAGGATAAAGAGGAGGACAAGGAGGAGAGGAAATGCTGAAACCATAAAGTAAGAGGGTTGGGTTGGAGCAGAGCTAATAATTGAGCACGATAATGCTGAGCCACCTTGCCAATGTGCTTCCTATCGTTATCTTGCTTATAATGAAATTTTATTTACATGTAAATTTGCATTTTGAGTACATTGTGCCCAAAAAAAGTATGTATCATAGATCTGTGCTTTGTGTAGCCTCTCCAGCAGATGCCTCAACCTACATTTTGTTCCATGCTGAGCAACAGACACAAGCTGTGCTAAGGTTCCAGATATCCATCAAATGTATAATGCACATCACCACCCACGCCGAGACCACTGGAGATTGGTTCCCTGTGATGTAACAGATGTGTTGCACCCGCATAGAAGAAAGCAGAATAATACTTTTCGTTTGTTTGTTTGCCATTGTGGGCGGTGTGCCCTCCGTGCAAAACATGGGGCACCAAGCTGAGCAAACTGCAGTGCGAAGTTAACACAACCGGCTCTCAACAAAACACCTTTTATGTGCTACAAATGCGTATGTACCAATGGAATAAAGTGATTTTGTTTACTCCGTAGTTGCACGATATGATGATTATGGCATCATTAGGATGAGAACTCAAATGAAGGTTTGACTTATTAAAGGGACTATTTTGGATGCAATTTGATGCACGCACAATGGGTTTCCTGAGAGCAGCCCTGTCACACTGTGTTCAGAGAGATATTCAGACAGAATGTGGTTTAGACGAGCGAGAGAACAGCATGCAACTTTCAATCAAATTTGATTCAATGCTCGGCCCAATGAGAAGGATAGATGAGCAATGGACTGGCAGAATCTAGTTCACATTGAATCTGATGTATCAACTGCTGGTAATGTATTGTGGGTGTAACATTGGTGAAACAATTGACCAAGCTGTGCACGAAACATGCAAATAATGTAATCCAAATGACTTAAACAACGACTCAAAATCCTATTGCAGCTCGCCTACTCACAACTTCACCACATGTGCAAATTTCATGGCCAAACACACTAACACAACCAGCTTGCTGACACATCATACCGGTAAACTGTCCAAGACAGAAAGACAGGGAGACGGGGTGCAATGCCAGGGACGTACACGAGTTGCTCGTATCCATGTGTGGAATACCAGGTCATGTTGAATGCAAATCTGTGTTAAGCACACTATCGACGATGGTGGAATGATTCCTTAACTGCATTGCCGTGGCACCAGAAGATGGCCGCAAAGGTGCTAAAAAGGTTATCCACCTGCCAGGGCGAGAACTTGTGCCCAAGTAAATCTATAGATCATAGAGGAACACCCTGAGACAAAGCCTGCTCTCTCCTATTCGTTGCATAATTATCAGTGTCGTACTTGGTACAAATTATTTGCTGCCTGTGCTTTAATTTTTTGAAAGAATGGACAAGCACACTCGAACATGTGAGAGTCCCAGAAAGTGTGTGTTTGTGTATGTATGTATGTACATATATGTACATACATGTATATATTTTTTTTTTAGGAAGAAGGCACTTCCAACCAAAAGTAAAAAAAACTAGATCAACTCTGCAAATTTGAGCAAAAAAGCGAGAGCAGACCGACCCATGGGGTCCAACTGTGAGCTTCAGTGTTACTTGTCACCACGTGGGGGGTGGTGCTCTGTTAATTACCTAGGGTTTAAGACTAATTGCCCCAGTATGTAATCGCCCCACTATGAGCTTTCCCTACATTTTGTATTCCAAGATCGGCAATAAAGGTGGGGAACACGTCCCAAAAACAACTACAAGTGGGCAGAAGCCCCACCTTCCTGGGTTTAGTGCGAGCAAGCCATGCCCCGGAGGAGAAAACAGGAGTGCAGTGTGATGTCAGTCAGAGAGAGAGAGAGATTGTGAGCGCATGCACTGAGAGCAGCGTCACCCCTCGGTAGTTGCTGCAGTCTTGGCAATCACCATTCCCTTTCCAGGGAGGGACAACAAGGCCCCTCTTCCAGTCAGTTGGGATGATGCCTGGGTTCCAGGCAGAAAACAGAACTGCATGCAATGACATGAATACAGCATTCCACCAGCCTTGAGAAGTTCAGCATGGATGCCACAAATCCCCGAAGCTTTACCCCCAATTAACCCGGTTCACCACAGACTGTGTTTCCACAAGCGAATGTGGATCACAGTTGATTGGAGGGTCAGCAATCGGGATGGTACCACCCATGTCATTCAACACAACAGCTGGTGGATCAGCCTGGTACAGCCACTCAAAGTAACCAGCCCAGCGGGCCTTCACTTCGGACTCCTCTGTCAAGAGCCCAACACCCTCCGCTCTGACTGCAGTACATCGTGGGACGGGCTAGGAGGAATGCAATGCGTGAAATTCCCTGGAAGCAGGATGAGGATTACTTGACCACAGGTGATGCTATAACCCCACACAGATTCCTCGCTCATAGGCCTCCTTGTCCACCCTCAGCGCACGTACAGTTTTACCCTCAACTCCCTGAACAGCTCAGCTCTGCCATTAAGCATGGTGATGCAACTCTGGTCAATGGTATCCAGTGTCCCTTGAGAGACAAAATTCTTCTTCGCCCTTCAGTGAGTTCTAAGACATCCACCGGCAACATCAAGGATGGTGATCTTGAAGGCATTCCACAACTCTTCAGGATTCCGCAAAGCACCCAGACCCCCCAAATCCTCACTCAGCCTGTTCACAAACTCCTCAGCTTCCCTCTCATCCTTGTGCATGCCAACATCCAGCTTAGGCTGGGATGGTACCATTCTCCTGGATTTAAGCTGCAACTTAAGAGTTGTTACAACAAGCCGGTGGTCAGTATTGAGGAACTGAGCACTCCAGTAGACCTTACAGTTCTGGATCATCCTCCAGCAACAATCAAGGAGCACATGGTCAATCTCCTTTGCCACACCGCCAGTTTTGGAATACCAAGTCCAACGATGAGCCTGTGGGCGCTGAAACCATGAACCAGCCACCCTAAGTCCATGACTTTTTGTAAAGTCAAGGAACTTATTGCTGTTCTGGTTCACAGTTCCAGACCCATGGGGACCAACACACGTCTCATAACCATCCCTGTCAGTTCCAGTCAATGCAATGAAATCCCCCAAGACGATAAGAATATCTCGCCTGGGGCACTATTCAACCACAGACTCGAGCGTGGCATAGAACGCGTCCTTCACGGTGAGATCATTCGCCTCAGTCGGAGCATAAACAGAGACCAGGGAAATGACACCCAAGGGTGACAAATCCTGAGTCTCATAATATGCTCGTTGACCGGTGTTAACCTCAATTATCATTGGAGTCAGCTTATTGGACACAGCTACAGCAACTCCTTGGGCATGGTAACTATCAGAGCGACCAGTAGGTGTAACCACCCGCCATGATCTCACCACTATCTGGTCTCCGATCCTTAGTGAGTTCTGCAATAGCTATGTTCCAACGCTTCAGTTCAGATGATAACAGAGACAGGTGGTCATGCTCTCTCAGGGATAGGACCTTCCAGGCACCTACCCGGAAGAGGCGGTTAACCCAAGGAGACCACCCTCTGGTGGACGACACCCCAGCACCACGGTTACACCGTGGTTTTCCTCCTATCCTCAAAGAGTGGGGGTCCCGAAGGCTTTGGCATAATTCCGTCATCCAGTCAGCTGCACTGCGGAGGGCAGCTGCACAGGAGATACTCCCGAGTTGGTTTTCAGTTTTCTTTGCGTTTTTGTGTTTTGCGTAATGAAGTGTTTTATGGTATAAAAAGTAACCCAACTGCAGGAGGACATCTGCAGACACAGTTGGGCACTAGATTATGGATGGCTGTTGGCTCAAAAGGAGTTCCTCTGCCCTTTAACAGGTTTTGTTTTTAATCCTGCTGGGTGTTGATATCATGCACCCTCCTCACCAGGAAACCTGGTGGGGGAGATGGTTTATTTGCCGACAACCTGACCAAGCTGTTACTCAACTACCCTCAAACCCATCCAGGCACAGCCAAATGAGCCTTACAGAAAAATTTCTGCAAGAATTCACTTCTCCTTGGAAAGATGGAGAACAAAAGAGAGAAATAGAGAGAGAGAGAGAAAAAAGTAATTTTTCTGGTTTTCATCAATGATCTCTCTGACTCTCTGGACTATCCTCTTTATCTCTTTGCTGATGACTCTGCCACACCATCCGTCATTCCTCAGAGCAGCAAGCAGCAGCCTCTTCACTCTCTGCAGATCTGGATAAAATCACAAGGTGGTCCAACATGTGGAACATGTCTTTCTATCCTGACAAATCTCACACTCTCACTTTGTCTTTCCGAAAGGACCATCTGGAAAAGCCCTCCATCTACTTTCTCAATAATCCTCTTGAAGAAGACCTTTCATCTGAGCTTCTGGGTCTCAATATCTGCCATGATCTTTCCTGGGAAAGCCACATTTCCAACCTGGCCTCCAAAGCCAGTCGCCAACTGGGTATCCTCCGTCGAGCAAAGTCCTTCCTTGACACAACTGAGCTCCTGACCATATACAAAGTTTCCATCTGCAGCCTGATGGAGTTCTGCTCTCCCATCTGGGCTGGTGCAACCACCTCTCACCTTTCTCAGCTTCACGCTGTGGAAACCAAGGCATTTAGGATCATTGGTATCTCCCGCGATGAGGCCGAGTCTTTGGGTCTCTCACTCTGTCACCTTTTGGTAAAACTACCAAAATCAAGAATCATTGCTTGCCTTCACTCTTTCGTTTCTCTTTTTTTCCCACCTTTGGAACAAACTCCCAAACTCTCTTCAATCCCACTCTTCCTTCTAGTTCTTCAAAACAGCTGTTCACCACCATCTCTGATCTCCCCCCATCTAAAACCATGATCTTTTCTTTCCCCGCTAATCCACTCCTAACCCACCTCCTTCAAATTCACTGCTTTCCTTCCCGAAAGTCCCATTATGTAAGGTCCTGAAAGTCCCTGTCGTGTAAGGTCCTGAAAGTCCCTTTCCTGTAAGGTCCTGAAAGTCCCTTTCCTGTAAGGTCCTGAAAGTCCCTGTGGTGTCCATCTTGTTTACCCCGTGTACCCGCTCCAAATCCCTCTCCCTTCCACAGTTCTCCTCATAACAGCTCGGTTCCCCACTGTTTTTTTTTCCTTTCCATCTCCTACCACTCTTGTCTCCTGCTCCCCTTGTTGTGCGTTTCTGTGTGTTGCTCTCATACGCATCTCAACAGTGTATACAAAAAAAAAACAAAAAAAAAGATGAAAGAGAAGAAAAAGCAAGAATTAGAATGAATAAAGAGGATTGCGAAACAATTAGAAAGATGTATGAAACGGACAAAGAACAAAAATGTCAGGAAGAAGCTGGACAGATAGATTTCACCAGTGACTTGCCAGGATCAAACGCAGCAACAGTTATAAGCGACCAGGGGTCCATCAGTGGGGAAGCACAGTAGTGGGGAAGCACAGCATCTGGCAATTATTTTTTCAATTTTTCTACACTCGAACTGGCTTTTAAATCAAAATTTTCAATTTTTTTTTTGTCTAAAACACTCCCTGGCACTCACTGACGAACCCCTGAAAGTATGACGAAGATCCGTTCAACCATCTTTGAGAAAAAATAGTGACACACAGACAGACATAGCATCGATACTCTTTCATGAGTGTGTCAACCAAACAGTTATTACAGGTGTAGTTCGAATCATGCAATTGAGAGTGTATTTAATTATTTATTTATTTTCTACTTTCTTGGATGAAAGATCACAATTTCTTTCGAAAAAAAAAAATGATGGAATAAAAAATGTAATAAAATATAGGCACACTTCAGTTTTAAACTACTGAGAACAAAACGTGTTGTGTGGAACTTTTGAGAGCAATTATGTCATGACTTTGGGTTTTTATCATCTTTTCCTCGAGGCTTCTAATAACTTGTCCATTTGATACATATTGCTTCACAATTGAGAGTTAATGAGGCCTAACTTATATGTTTTAGTTGCAGCTAGGAACTAGTAATTATTCTCTGGTTGGAGCAGTATCCCTTTAAAGCAGTCGAGCGTACTCTCTGATGGAATTTATGCTGGTATGACAGGATGGTGCAATGGTCTCGCACTCGCCATTGAGCCGTCTCGTCCGGGTTTGATTCTCAGCCTGATTGCAAAACTGTGGAACAACGGATGAAATAAACAGGACGTTAATTGAGGTATTTGAACCGTTGTGGGAAGCAAGGAGAAGCAGACGTTTTGGGCCTTCACCTTTCGTATGAGCAAAAGAGGACGTTCTTCGCTTTAATTCACACCAGCCTTCACCTGCAAGACCAGCTCTCTATTAAATAAAACCGTGGGATTTGTGAATCGCTCAAAGGGTAATCAGTCACAAAGTGCACCGTGCATCGAATGGACCTTATCCTGGGTTCCTCATCTGCAGGCATCAGCTGGTGCACATTAAAGATCCCACAATGTCTTTTGCTAAAGAGTAGGCAAGTTAACACCAGCACCATAATCATACAAAAATGTGCAATTTGGTGTCTGACTGACTGTCGGTCTGTTTTTTTGACCGATACATTTGGTCGTTACTTATCCAATCTGAACCAAACTTGACGGGAGGACTAAGGGTCACACGATGGAGGTTGTAGCAACTTCATTTGCTGACCCCCCCAACTCCCCAGGGGTTTTTTATCCAAGGGGATAAAGATCCGTGTTAAGATAGCTCATCGTGGCGTTCTTCCAAGGGCACTTCCAAGAACAAAAGTAATAACAACACGAATGATTATCGTATAACATTAATGTTATTACAAAACGATGTTAATACAAATAACATCCCCTCTCCCCAAGGAGTTTGTCCTTCTTTGACAAATGCAGCGTTGACACGTCGACATCGCTTATCATCGTGGGGCAAACCAACCAGACGTAAAAATATTATAAACCACAAACAAGTATGATTACATTTTGAAAACAGTCGCTACTGCTGTTGAACATGAAACTGAAAGAAATCTGGAGGAATCAAAACCCGACGTTCTTGAGGCACTCCATGCTCATCACGTCCACCACAGACGAACGGATGCGAGCCTAGATCTACTGTAAACCTGAGAGGATAATAACCTGACGATTCCTCTAACTCCTGTATGGAGTGGGTGTACGAGTTGAATAAATTACAAATTCCTCCGTAACTCACCTTCAGTCAAATGTCAGGTCGAGCCAGCAGGTTTGTGATAGATTTGGGCCAAACACCATCACCGGCCATCACCGCTCGAAGGTGGAATAATTGGGGGCGGTTAAATAAGTGCAGTTGTCACATAAACTCTCTGATGCACAACAGTTTTGGTCGTAAGTGAACGACTCCGGAAGCACGACGTCGATACATTGCCAAACTCAAACGAGACAAACAAAATGGAAGCTCACCACAGGCAAATACCCAGAGCAAGGACGCAGCACCCTGACAGCATCGTTAGAGCACAATTTCCAAACATTCATTCTTCCAGTTTTGAATTGTTCATGGCAGTGCAGAGGTCCGGAAGCACATGCGTGCATTTCGGTGGAAGTAAGGGTTCAATTTGGTGAATTATTCAAGGCCATCCTTACATTCGGCCAATATTTCACTGCATGTGGTGGTTACAAAAGCACCAGAGAGAAAAACTTAAAAAATTTATTCAAATTGTTGTGGATAGACACCATCAAAGAGGCATTTTGCTTCGTATTAAAGGCCGGGAAAATAGGCATTTTGGCTCGTCAAAAGACACGATTACATTTCACTCATAATTTCATCCTCTTCTCGTCTCGATTCTCCCAATATGCACCCGTTCTCCCTCGTGTCATCTCTTCAACCAAGTTTCTCAGTCACATTCGGTCTCTCACTTCTATCTCTTTTTGTCTTTTTTTCTCTTTTCCGCTTCTGTTATTTTTTTTATATTTTTGCTCCTCTCCTTCCTCATTTTCATGCAAATTCGAACCTACCTTTTATTTTTGTGTCCAATTTTATTTTCTCTGCGCCTCCCTCTCACCCTCTCTTTCCTTGTACTTGGATCGAGATTAATTTTGTTTGTATTTTTTTATTTCTTTTTGCAAAATCAAAGACTTGCAAGTAAATTGGTTGGTCTGCTCTGTTACGCTGTCTGTTTGTCTGTGAATTTGCATGCCAATCGCCTACGGGTTGCAATTTTACTGCGATCTTCGCAAAACATAACCACCTGGCGGAGGTGGTCTCAAGCTCGAAACCTATTGTTGTTGAGGTCATTAGGACAAAATGTGAAAGGTCAAGGTCACATAAATCATCAATTTAAAACAAAAAAAAGAACAGGGTGGACAGTGAATCCTTATTGAGGTGCATAAAGTGTTGGTCGACCTACATGAGTATGTCTATTAATTACGTTCCAGTTGAGTTTGATGATAAGTACATCTATTAAGTACATATTATTGCACTATCCATCCATCAGGACCATACTCTGTACAGAGCATCAGTGCTGCCAAAACAGTTTCCTGGGCTGTTGGGCACAATCCTGGATGGGTCACCCACCACTCCAACGCAGGATGCTCAAATGCCTCAATCATCACAACAAGCTGGTACTCATTTTGCCACACTCACAAGGATTACAGGCTGAGTCAAACCCACCTGGTATTAATTCAACAGCTGAGCAGGGTTTGAACTCAAGACCCTGGGATCCCAAGCCCATCACCCTAACCATTAATCCAACACCAAGCATATTACACGATGACAAAGTTTATGAATTACAGACTATTGGAACATACCTTTGAAACATTTAGACCTTCATACCCCTTCGACCTTTTAGACCCCTTTAGAACATTTGAGACCTTTTAGACCCTTTGGACCTTTCAACACCATTTATACCCCATTAGTCCCTTTAGATCACTTTGAACCCTTGAAACTTTAGACCCTTTTAGACCTCTTTAGACCTTTTAAAACCCTTTATACCCCCTTACACTGCTTAACCCCTTGACCCTTAAAGACTTTTTAAAATTCTTCAGATCCATTATACTCCTGAAGACCTTTACACTCTTTAGACCACTTTGACCCCTTAACCAATAAATCTTTTAGACCTATAGATCCATTAGACACTCTTTAGACACTTTAGACTCCTGAGACTCTTTAGACCTGTAACTACTGTTGGAACATACCCTGTAGACTTTTAGACCCCTTAGACCTTTTTAGACCCGCTTAGACCACCATGAGCCTTTGGGCCGCTTAGACCCCTTGGTCTTTTAGACCCATTAGATTCCTGAATATTTGACACTATTTAGACCACTTGGACTCCCTGACCCTGAGACCTTTTAGACATTTAAACCCATTAGACCCTCTTGAGACACTTTAGCCCCCTTTAGACTCCTTAGACCCGAACTACTATTGGAAAATACTCTTTAGATATTTAAACCCCTTATATACCATTGTAGACCCCTCCAGACACTTTGGACCACTTAGACCATTTAGACCTTCACACCCGTTCGACCCCTTTCGACACACACCACACAAACATCTATGGAGTCTTTTTGCAACGCACAGACTATACTTTTTCAGTATATAATGTGCAATCACCACCCACCTGGAGGGTGGGTACTCTGTTATGTCGAACAGAATTTGTATTTGGGGTCAATGAATTGGTTCACCAATCAAAAACTATCAGCATATTGATTTATCGAGGTCAAAAGCTCATAGGGTCAAAGGTCAAGGTCACATAAAACCATCAATTCTCATCCGATTGACTTGATTCTCATCCAATTGAGTTTACATGTTGGGTCAATGAAGCCTATCGTTTGATGTCAAAAGTTAAAGCTCGAGGTCACATAAAATCATCAATTTTTTAATTCTATTAAATTGAGATTTGAACAGGATTTGCATATTGGGTGACAGACCTGTTTAAGCCAAAAACAGAATGATCGATTTCGCCTTTTTCACACGACAACAATTTCATCCCATCAAATGAGACCATTTGTGAATTTGTTATTACCATACCTCAGTGATTCTTTTAAGTTATCAAAATTAAACTTACGTGGCTTATTTGTACGCATGTGTAATATATGTTAGTAACGTTTGGTCAAACTTCGTCAAAGGTCAAGGGCATCCAAAGCATGTAAAACACCTATTCAGCTAAATTTGTTATCCACAACATTCAATCATGTAAATCACTTGATAGTTCAAATTCTCAAAATTACCAAATTGCTGTTTCCGCGGCAACGATTGTTTATTTGGATTTCGCAAGTATCATGCTCGGCACGACATCTTTCTTGTTTATATTTTGGTCTGTCCACCAACTTGTTTTTCAGTCAGACTTAAGAATAATTAAACAAACTATCGTTGCTGTTTATGCTTTACCTGAATTATTAAAACACAGTACATCTCACCAAATAACTTTTTACGTTGGACGAAGGCTGATTTTTCAAGGATGATGCAGAGGCAGCACACTTTCCTTTGAGCTGTCTACTCTGGGTTTGATTCCTGACTCGACTACAAACTGTCCGATTAGTGCTTCTCAGGCAGGGTGTGAAATCACAAAATGTGCCAACCCTCGGACAGATGTTACGCCGGGTGCCCCGTCTGCAAGCAATGGTTAGTCGACCTTAAACATCTTACTTTTAGATGAAGAATCAAAGAGTTATTGCCGGCACTTTGAACAAATTACAAATTCCTACGCTGAACGACCACTGAGAAGGCAATAGCAAACCAGCCAGAATAATCCTTTCCATGAGACAGTTTTAGCAACATCAGCACTCTGTCCACAGAATATGGGAAAAGGGGGTTGGAGAGAGAGAGGAAAAAGGAAGAAGAATATCGACAGACGGAGCGAGAGAGCTCAACGGAGCTTGTACATAAATGAAGTAGAGTACAGAAATATTTTGAGATGCTGGTGTACTATAACGTGAATTACATAGACATTGCTAAACAGTAGACAGATACTTATTGTACATGGGGTTATAACCTTGGTTCTGAGTATGATGAGGCAACGGTTGAGATGAGAATGCAAAAAAGGCTAACCAAAAGTATTTGCATATTTGCGCAGTTGAAAAAAGTCCTGATAATCAGAATAAAGTTCAGTTGATAAAATATTTCCACTTCCAGGCGAAGCTGAGTCAATAAAAAGAAGAAAATAATTACTCATAAATTCAAATTCATAATGGCTATAAACCATTTCAGAAACTATGGTGCGTAACCGTCAATCATCAAACAGCATGTAAACATGATTCCTAACTCGCATCTGACTCTAATTTATGAGTAAATTAGCAAGGATTTTTGCAGTTATGCACCTCGTGCACGCATTACTCCATTCAGCCACATTATCTTCTTTGTACCACCCACCCCACCCCGCACCTTTCAATTTCCCACCTCCTCGCTTCCCTTTTCCATTGACAACAAACTCCGTGGTACGTTCTCGCTCGGCCAATGTTACGAGCTTGTAAAACTATCACCCAGAGAGATGCCGGCAATGAAAAAGAGCCGACGAGTCTTGCACGCAGGTGGACGTTCCTCATTTCTATCGCTTTTCAACTCTCCAGAGAGGTCAATAAGAGGGTGCAGGATAACCGCTTAGCTTACTCTACATGGAAATGCAGAAAGGCCCACTGTTATTCCATGTTCCTTCAATGCATGACAACAATACCTATCTGTGAGTGGTGACAAAATGTGACAACGTATATGCAAATCGCATTAAACTGAAAGTTTGCACGTAAATGTCGAGATGAGCATGCACTAGTTCTTGTGTCAGGTCAGGCCAGATTAGATCTGTGGCTTACTACAGGTACCATGTAAACCTGTACTAACCTGTTTCATGGTTGAGTTGTCAGCGACTAAACCATCTCCCCCACCAGGTTTTCTGGTGAGAAGGGTGTATGGATGTGGACACCCAGCAGGATTAAAAACAAAACCTGTCAAAGGGTGGAGGAGCTCCTTGTGAGCCAACGATCATCCATATCTAGTGCTCAACTGTGTCTGCGGACGTCCCCCTGCAGTTGGGTTACATTTTTTTAGGAGGTTGGTCGCAGGATTTGCACTCCGGCCACCATAAAACCCTTTACTCTGCAAAACACACCAAAAATGCAAACAAAACTGAAAACTCACTCCGTGAGAGTACCTCCTGTGCAGCTTCCCTTCGCAGGGCATCTCACCAGATGACGGGATTGGGGCAAAGCCTTTGGGATCCCCACTCTTTGAGGATAGGAGGAAAAACATGAGGTAACCTTCCCAGGTTGGGTTGCGGTAGTGTGTGTCGGGGTGGTGCTGATGTGTCATCCACCAGACAGCGGACTCCTTAGGTTAACCTGAGGCGGTCCCTTCGGGTGGGTGCCTGGAATGTCCTATCCCCAAGAGATGATGATCACCTGCCTCTGTTATCATCTGAGCTCAAGCATTTGGACATCGGTATTGCAGCACTCTCTGGGGTTTGGAGACCGGATTACGGCGAGATCATGGTGGGTGGTTACACCGACTATTGGTCTGGTCGTTCTGATGGTTGCCATTCCCAAGGCGTTGCTGTAGCTGTGTCCAATAAGCTGACTCCAATGATAACTGAGGTAACACCGGTAAATGAGCGTATTATGAGAAGAAGGATTCGTCACTCCTTGGGGATCATTTCCCTGGTCTCTGTATGTGCTCCGATTGAGGCGAGTGATCTCACCATGTTCGACGCATTCTATGCTACGCTCGAGTCTGTGGTTGATCAATGCCCCAGGCAAGATACTCCTCCAGTCTTGGGAGATTCCAATGTATCGACTGGAACTAATAGGGATGGTTATGAGGCATGTGTTGGTCCCCATGGGTCTGGAACTCTGAACCAGAATAGTACAAAGTAACTTGACTTGGCAAGAAGTGAGATAAACGTGAGATAAATTAAACCGAAAGTCGAGGTGCATCTACACACAAACTTAAATCCAGACAAGGGGGAAACAAAATAAAAGAAAATCCTCCCTTTATTCTAGCACTTAGCTTGTCCAGAGATGGTTTCTGTGGAACTTTGGAATTGAGGTGCTTTGTTCTGCACATGTAGACACGCCCAAAATGGCGCCAAGCCGCTCTCTTGCAGTGGGGGAAAAAACGTAGCTATTCAACACCAGGGCTCAACGACTGTCGTGCGGCTTCTTCATCGATTGTGCTTGCCGATCTATGGCACTCTGCAGAATGGCGCCGTCTCTTCAGCCATATGCACGAGGCTTTGAGGTCCTTCTCCGACAACCCAACCAAGAGTCAATGGCCAGCGTCTTGCTCCACCACACGAGCCAATTTGCCTCAGCATGAACACGACAATTGCGCTGTCTTCTTCATCCGTCTAATGAAAGCCATTTCATCGCGCCAAGAGGAGAGCAAAGCGAGATCCACCATCCCAGCCACGGTCCTCTCACGACTACAACTGCATCCTCACACCAAACCCATGCGTTTGCTCTCAATCTCTCTTCGACGTCACACTGAACAACCGTCCACCTCCGGGGCGTGGCTTGCTCACACGAAAACCCGGGAAGGCGGGGCCTCTGCCTGCTCGGCAAGCTTGGCTAGCTTTTGTTGTCATTGTTGTAATCATAGCACAACTCCATCATTGCTGGTTTGGAATACAAAAACAAAGGGAAAGCCATGGGGGGCAATTGCATACTGGGGAAAATTATCCTTAATCCCTATTTAATTAACACCATACCA
>CM068953.1:10140992-10170453 GCA_035128595.1 Eptatretus atami | reverse complement strand
ATGTGATGACACATAACACTTAAGCTCACAGTTTCCCCACTTAATTACATCGAGATGTCTCCTTCATGTCCACGGACCAAAGAACTCCATTCAATCATAACTTTCCTATTAAATTCCTCCTCCTACCCCCACAACCGTAACTACATATATATAAATATATATATATACACACACACACACACACTGTATATACACACGAGCAGGGTACCCATCAATGACGGCTTCAAAGACGGCTCACCTCAGATGAGAATTTTCTTTGGAGTGTATATTGGTAGAAAGGGCAATTCAGTGGAAATATTCAGTGTGCAGATACCACAGTGGGTGGAGCTGATAACCTCGACAACCTTCTTCCATTCTACCAATGAATATTTCCAATCCATGCTGGTTGTACTTCCGGAGTCCTGCTTGGAGTGAGGGCAATATTACGAAAGCTCGGCTGGGAAATGGATTTGGGGAAGCTGGGAAACAGCTTGGGCCTTCCACCTGAAGGAAGATCACCGAAGTTCTTTCCATGACAACCGACCACATCCAGGCACCTACCCCTCTCCCCATTGCTTCTTCAGTCCCCAACTTGCCCCCTCTCTCTGTACTCAGCTTTGCTTTCAGCAATTTCCATTCGGTATTTCTCACAGCATTTCATTCTGTTTTCCCATCTGATGATCCATACATCATTAGTGCCAGTTTGACTTTTCCACATCAGTTTCGCTTTGACAACTTATGATGCGACGTGAACGGTGCATGAAAAAGGTCATCAAAAGCCATTTTCAGGGGAAGTTTTTTTCAATTTTCTGAGCGGACTAAATTTGCTAAAGGGTCTTCAAAGGGTCTCAAGGTCTGACTAGTAAAAGGGATTTAAGTGGCATAAAAGGGTCTAAAGTGTTTTAAGGGTCATAAAGTGGTCTAAAGTGTTTAAAGGGTCAAAAAGGGATATAAAGTTTTTAAAGGGTCTTATGAGGGTCTAATGGTCTTAAAAGGGCCTATTTGGTCTAAATGGGTCCAAAGCTCGAAAGGGGTCAAAGGGCTAAAAAGCAAAAGGGGTCGAAGGTGTCCAAAAGGGTCCTGAAGTGTCCAAATGGTCTTAAGTTATCCAAAGGATCTTAAAACTTCGACAGGTCTGAAAAGTATTGGAAGGGTTGAAGGTGTATATGTCACAAAAGGGTCTAAATGCATGTGAATGGGTCTAAGGGGGTCTCAAGGATCTAAAGGGTGTAAATGAGTGATAACGGGTCAAATGACCTCCTCATGACTGTTTAAAACCCCATTCAGGTGCATCGTGGTTACAAATCTCATCGTATAAAGTTTCGTTACTCAAAGCAGTGAGGTCACAAACAAACAGCAAAACAACTTATCTTATTGTGAGGTGGTTGTTGGAGGTTTACACGTTGGCATGCGGCAGCTTGGAGATTGGTGGCACGTGAGTGAGTTGCACGGCAGGTGTTGTATATATGGATCTACCCTAGTTTAAGATGGTACAACTGCCTCACGCATGCCGTAACGACTCCAAATCTCGTTTTTTCGCCCTTTAATGACTTGTATCATTGAATGCATGGCACATCTGGCTTTAAGTTAATGTGTTTACTAATTTGTTCGATTTGTAATTTTCAAACTTCAGCCGATGGGAATTATTATGGCCTTTTCTTAAAAAGGCACCAATTGTCCCGGTTACCCAAGATCATCACGACTTAAATAAATGAGATATTTGAAATCTGTTTTGTTATCAGACAATCAGAACACACTCTCTAAACAACTCTCGAGGTATATGGATCAAAATCACTGGATTTAAACTCCAGGATGTACACGTGGAGGTGTGTATTTGGTGAAGTTTGCTAAGGTGGTAACCTTTTTTTTTCTGCAAACTTAAAAAAAATGTTTTTATGACATTCTTAATGTTCTTATAACCAAATTTCATGAAATACTACATTGTCAGTGAAAACCCCTTTTTCCCTTTTGAATAACAGGCAAAAGTGCAAACGGTGTCTTTTGTCATCGAGCCACCAAGCTGGGAGCAACAATTCATATATATCGTCACATCTGATGCAATTTAAATGCTCTAATGGCGGCAAGGTGCTCCGTTTGAAATTGTTTGACATATGGAACTTTTTGATGCCTCTGTTCGATAATAAAAAAATTGTATTGGTATCAAAAGCCAGTGACCAATTGCAAATTAATGGTGGGATTAGATATACATTTATTTAAAATAATATACAAGGTAAAATTAATCATTGTCGTCCAACCGCCAAGATCCTATCTGGCTCCGGACTTTTGGACCATCCTTTGTGATATATAATTTTTTTAACCACCTTTTTTGCAAAGCCCTTAATGATACAAGCAACAATTAACGCTCCCCGTAACAAAGCACAGGTGAGCCTTCAGCACACACTTGCATGCACATTCTTCATCCGACACAATTAAAAGTCACGCTAATATCAACTCAGGGTTGACATGGTCTGGAAGAAATGATCACATGTGTACGGTTGTTGTTCAGGTATTCTGTAGCCAACGTCTCGTCGTCGTCGCTGCGCTTACAAAATCCCTTCCCAGGCTGTCAGCTCCAATTGGGCTTTTGTGCCGTTCTTCTGCCCGGGCTCATGCCGTTCATCACCGCTTTAGCCCTCGTCTCTGACAATCGATCTCCTTTATCCAACGTCCCAGCATTGCGGCTTTTTCACCACTTAGGTTGCAACATTACAGAACGTACGCGGAATATAGAACGTTTACATCATCATTAAAAAAAAAATTCTCATTACTAGTTATGCAAATATTTCAGGTCAGGCTTCTAATTTCCCAGTTTGGTTTCTGGACACCCATGGGAATATTGCATACACATTCTATCAACCCTGAACTGTTGGCTCCTACCTGGAGGTTGTGGATGCGAGCATTGAACCCACGTGGGTAGTTCACCGTACCCTCCAGTGAAACGAATGACCCGTAGCCTTAAAGACTTTTCAACGAGTTGCAAGCATTGATGCATACATAATAAAACGAGAGATAAGAATGATACAATCAGTCTTCCAATTAATGGCAATTGGAACAAACTGCTAATGCGAAGTGTCTCGTAAATTCAAAATGAAGAAAAAAAAAATTCACGAAGAATGAGTGTAGTGCAGTACTGATTATTTAATTGTACAACGAGTGTAATGGGTATTAATTAACTATGTTGTTATCAAGGACATTGATAACATATGGGAAGCATTTATGTTCCTTACTGTTCAGAGCACCATTATAATATCATTTTCTTCCAAACACCGTCCATTTATTATAAAATTAATTCAATGCAAAAGAGGAATCTCTTTCCCATGATGACAACATGATGATATTGTGTGATGAGGCAAGAAGTGAGCAGTTGGTGGAAACTAACAGCAAGCTTTAGTGAAAGTTTTAGAAGTAGGGCAGGATTGTTACAGTGAGACGTTGAGATGACGTGAAGGAACGAGGGCGCATGTGGCTGTTACGTTGAGAGAATAACAATGAATGGTGATGCAAAACACTACAGCCATAGTTGACATTAAAGGTGAATACTTTCTGAAGCTAAATGGAAATAAAATCACAGTTTCCTACATGAAACTAGTGCTTCCCGAGAGGAACTGAGCGTATGAAGTCAAAACACTGATGTGTGAGAGTGTGAGAGTGTGAGTGTGCATGTCTGTGTGTGTTCACATGCGTGCATGATGAGTGTGTAACAATCCTAAACGTAAAAGAACTTCAGAAATGTCTTGCTTTGTTAACCAAGTATCAATAAAATGTCAAATGCGGATTTCCTACAAGTATACCACGGTGGTAATATTCCAAAATTGTTTATCATTACGTGTGTTTGATGACGTATGCAAATTGTACATCATAGCAACTACAATCTATCTCGATATAAATGAAAATAAAAAACTCGGTCCGTCCGTGAAGTCGTCTGTCCGTGAAGTCGTCCATCCGTGAGGCCGTCCGTGACGCCGTCCATCCGTGAGGCCGTCCGTGACGCCGTCCATCCGTGAGGCCGTCCGTGACGCCGTCCATCCGTGAGGCCGTCCGTGACGCCGTCCATCTGTGAGGCCGTCCGTGACATCGTCCATCCATGAGGCCGTACGTGAGGTCGTCCATCCATTAGGCTGTCTATCCATGAGGCCGTCTGTGAGACCGTCAGTGAGGCCGTCTGTGAGGCCGTCAGTGAGGCCGTCAGTGAGGCCATCTGAATATATGTCTCTTAATTACATACTGTTTGAATGTCAGTTGAATCCTGAGTACACGTACGTCTATTAATTAAGTACTATTGGAATGTACCTTTCGACCCTTTCGACTGCCAAGACCCCTTTGACCTTTGAAGACCCTTAAGACCCCCAAAACCCTAAAGATCCCCCAAAATGCCCAAGACCCTTGATGATCTTTTCATGCTCATACACCCTTCAGACCCTTTACAACCGAAGACCCATTAAGACCACAAAGACACTAAAGCTCTTAAGACCCATAAAGACCCATAAAACCCTTTAGAGCCTTTAGAACCCAAAGTCCCCAAAGACCCTTAAGACCCCTAAGAACCTTGATGACCCTTTAGACTCCAAAGCCCCATTTCTGTGAGGTGCTGTGTATGTGTGGGTGTGGTGTTGAGGATCGAGCACTGATGTTTTTTGCTCACCTTACCCAGTTGCTTGCACCAACAAGTTTTTTGCCATTTGTATCATTTGTGTATATTCATCATTTGTATCATTTGTGTGTATTCATCATTTGTATCATTTGTGTGTATTCATCATTTGTATCATTTGTATCACAGGTGTGTATTGCGTGGGTATGTGCACAGTCTCTGCAGTTAGACCACCCTCTCAGCTCTTGACGAGCCATGCTTCCAGTGTCAATCTGTGTTGATTGTTGGACGTCGTGTCCCATCGAAGTCAAATTTGTGGCCAGATTGCAGCAATGACTCATTATAACTGACTGTGTCACCTTTCCAAGCCTACTTGCTCCATCCTGGTCCTCCTGCCTTTGCCTCACAGTCCTTCCAGTTTCACCAATATAGAATTGGTGTCACAGTCACTGCATGACAAATGATTTGTCACCAGTTGATAGTGCCCTTTAGTTTTGAAAAGACATTACGGATGACATGTGGCGGCTTGTATCCCACACTAATCCATTTGCTGTGTACTATCTTGCCAATGCTTTCGGAAAGTCCTGGATACACAGTGCCCAAAGTGTCTGGTTCCTTCCGTTCTGCTCATTTTGGTTCTTTTAGTGTCGGGAGTATCCCTTTGCTGTTCCTATTATTGAGTAAGACTCCTCCAACAAATGTAATTTGTTTAATTGCATCGGCTTTGGAGGATGACATTGCCATGTTTTCCATCATTTATGATGTTCTCGAGATGAAACAAAACATGGATATTAAAAATGTACCAGGATATGATTAGGCCGAGATCTTGGATAGAATTTCCCATCTCAGCGCCAAGCACACAAAGTATTAACTTCTCTGCCATGTCTGCATTGCAGTGGAGTCCGATCAGTGGGATAGAAAATCTTTTGCTGAAATCACAACAACCTTTCCAAGGTCTGCCACCGGTGGGAAGAGCAACCATGATATTACTGTGATGATTTAATCTCATGCGGTGAAAAGGTAATGGTGTTTGCTTTGTCGTGGTGAAATGTTACGGACATCACCGCAGTGAGATCTCGAAATATTTTGTGTCTCGTGTGGAGCCTCCTCACGTTTTGCATATGCCTTTGAGAAATCATAACGCTCCATCAAAATGAAACTCAAGTTTTACATTTCTAAATGGAGAGTTATTACAAATGCTTGTTATTCAGTTTCTCACTAAAATGTTCATTAAACTAGAAGGGCATTCGGTAGAGCACATACTGACGCAACGTAATGCCTGATCCACGAGGACATATCGGGTCCAATACATTTTTGAAATATCATGCTAAACAATACTCTATCGTTTTTGGCCCAATCCCTCAATGGGGAAGAATCACTTGAAAAATAAAATAATGATCGTATCCTGATCCAGACTTGGATCTTCACCAAAATCGAATCAATTCGTCCTTGTGACACACCCAATGTGTCCACCAAGTTTCATCCGAATCCGTCCCAAACTTTTCGAGATATTGTGCTATATATCGTTTTTGGCCTTTCTTTCAATGGTGAAGAATCACTTAAAAAATTCTAGTAGTCTGATCCGGATTTGGATCTGCACCAAAATCGAATTAGCTCGTCCTTGTCACACACCGAACCTGTCCACAACTTTTTGAGATGTTCTGCACACAAACAAAAACAGACAAACAGACAGAAAGGGGTGAAAACCTTCAGTGGCGGAGGTAAACATCCTCATTTGAGCAGCAAATATAACTTGTGAATTTCTCCCTGTCTTGCCTTTGTGAATCCCCGACTGAACACGACATGCGATATGTACACTCATATGGACACTACATGCAATTCACAGCCAATCAGAGACCACCGAAGGTGTCTGCTGCCCCAGCAGAAAATAATAATTCACTTCACCTGCATTTACTCAAACACTCTTTTAATACAATTACATAAAGAGAATATACCATCAGAGATGGGGAATCCCCCACCATTGAATGAAAAAGGTCATACATATTCCAGATAATGAGGGAGGTGAATTGGAAAACAAGACCCATTTGGTCATCATCTCGAAAAAGTTCCCCAGGGGTGAGGAACGTAGTAACCAAAATATTGAAATCAAGATAAGCGGTTTTTCCATTATTACAAAAAACTTTTTTTTTCAAGATGGCCGCCCCAGTCGGCCATCTTGGATCCGGCCATGCCCAAAATCAATAGGGTTCTTCCTTTTCAGGTGGTACACGTGTGACCCAATTTCAAATCGATATGGTGAGTTATCGCACTCACAGCTATAAATGTTGAACGCGGCGACGGAACGGACGGACAGCCGGACGACCTGGGTGACAACAATATCCCCTTCCGCCACGCGGCGGGGGATAAAAAACGTAATGATGTACTATACGTCAGTACCATATGATTCTGGGCTTTGTCAATGGTTACCTTCCTTTGAATGAAAAATTAGTGAAAAGGAAAGTGTAAAAAAACACACACACACACAGCGAGCACCACGTTTAGCGGAGTTTGTAGTATGATCGCCATTGATCAGTGTGTGGTCGAGGTGCATTTCCAGGCCAGATCAAATTTAACAAAAACTGTCTTTCTGCAGGAATACTGACAGGAGGCACTGTGTCCCGAAGGAAGCAATTCTTCGGGTGTGGATACGAATCCTGGCTGTCTACTCTGCATTTTGGTTGTCGACGATAATGATGACGCAATATCTCTCAAAAGGTAGGCCATTGTGTGGCGGTACGTGGGCCAATTTCGCTACTTGTACATGTGTATTTTATAAAGATGAAGTAAAGGGAAAAATGGAGATGATTGCAAAGATAAAATTGATGTTAAGTAGTTAAAAGGTGCACATACAACAAAGACAAAATAAGCACGGGTGTGCATACGTTTTGTGACAAATCAATGTATTGGCACCAAAATGAAGTACAAAAACAAATTTAATCTCTTCATTTTTATCATACACTGAAGAAGCCAGCAAAGTGAAGTCCAGGTTAACTTCTCATCTCAGCTACTCAAACCTTCAGTGCAAAGTCATTGCACATCGGTGGATTCATTAACTGGAAGAGCGCTTGATAGAGCATATCGTCTTGCCTTGCACGCTCATTATGAACAAAAATATCATCATTAACTGAAGAGTGAACATGCTACTATTATGTCCCAGTGCCATCATAGCCCATATACCCGTATCATCCATGCACCTTTTTTTTGTCACATACATTGCCATTATCATAGCTTATTCATTATTGATTGATTACTCGAGTGAAACTGCAGAACTTTTAAAAAGGAAACTAACGACGCAAGACGCCATCTTACTCGGGGGTCCGGGGGCATTCCCCCCATAAAACTTTGAAAAATTGATGTCAAAATATGCATTTTGGAGGCCATCCTTTCCAAATTGTACCAAAAGAAAAAAATATATATATATATATATTATATATATATATTATATATAATATATATTTGTTACGGATTTTAGATTCCGGTCTGATGAATGCATCCACACATCCAGGTCCCCAGACAGTTATTTCCTTAAATACATGTTCAGATTAGCCCCATCCCCATGGTCTAATGGGATTTTAAATGTGATGCGTTGAGAGAAAGGTAATAGGATAGATCCCCTCTATGGAAGCTTTTTTTCTTTACCGACAGACTCAGTTTACACACACATTTCTTTCACGAGCTCTGAAGCCCGCCCTCATTTTTCTCGCACAGCATTCTTTCGCGAGCTCCGGCCCGCCTTTTTGAGAGCGCACGGGTCGTCATGGTAACCGTTGCCCAGTGGGGTGGGTGGTGAGCTGTGGGGCGGACGGCGAACCCCCGCGGAGAGGCCCGCCCTCGTTTTACTCAGCACAATTCCTTCGCGAGCTCCGACGTCCCGCCTTTTTGGAAGAGCGAACGCGGGTCGTTCATGGTTAATGCCGCTGTGGGATCAGACCTAGGGGGTGGGGTGAAGCTTGGGATGGACGCACCCCGTAAGAGACAGCCGCCGAAAGATATAAAAAGACGTTCTGTGAGGACGAGGCGTTCGGTTGGGAGAGGAAAAGAGGCGAGAGAAGAGAGAGGAGAGCAGGAGGAGAGAGAGAAGAGAGAGAGAGATGTGGGAGAGAAGAGAGAGACGAGAGAGAAGAGAGAGAGAGAGAGAGAGAGAGAGAGAGAGAGAGAGAGAGAGACGCTGAAGCGAGAGAGAGTGGAGGAGAGACGCGGAGGAGAGACGTTCTGTGAGGAGAGGCGTTCTGTGGAGAGAGACGTTCAGAGAGGAAAAGGCGAAAGAGGGACGTTCTGAAGGAGAGAGACGTTTTGTGAGGAGTATCAGTTGAGAGTGAGGAAAGCGGAAAGGGATACGTTCTGAATAAAGAGATACGTTGAAGAGAAAGAGTATACGTTCTGAAGAAGAAAAGATACTTCTGAATATAATAAAAAAGGTGTGAACGAAAGAGGTACAGAGAGAGAAGCGAGCAAGAAGGCGGTGTAGGCGCGCAAAAGAGGAGAAGGAAGCGGCGTGTGTGGGTGTCTGGCCAGCGCCACAGCGAGACGGTTCGTCCTGCCCAGAGCTTCGGCAAGCGAGTGTGTGGGACTGTCCGTTCAAGGCTGCCCCGCGAGAGGCTGTGACGACAAGCTGGGCTGGGCTGGCGGCACGGACGTGACACACAACGCACGGCATTTCAGAACGTTTTTGCTTCACGGACGACATTCTGGTGAACGAGATGATTTTCTCCCCCCCCCCTCCCCCTGAATTGACCATTGGGATACCCTTGTCTGTGTTAGCTGTAAGTAAGTTCAAACCCCCGTTAGCATTTACTCTTTGTCTCTTTCCTGGATTTTGATTGATTTTTGCTTTGAAATTCATTCTTTATTTACTCAGGCAAATAAAACATTCTTTTTATTTATTTATTTTATTATTAATTAATTATTGTCGATTTCCAACCTGTCCGTGTTGTCCTTTTATTCTTCTATGGTCTAGCATTGTTTCGAACCGAGATAGACTGGGAGGTAATTTACCACAAATTTGACCAAAAATTAGTCGGCACGCACCAGCGTTTAAAACGCTCGGCCGTCTAATTAAATATCTAATCAAGATAACATTGGTGCTTTGCCGAGGGCGCGCTCCCCGCTCAGGTAACCACGTGACCTCGTTTTAAACGGATAATTATATGCGCGGACACTGGAACTCGTGACTGGGTGCGTTTGTGGTTTTAAAACAACCACCGTAACACAACATTAATTGTGAGCGGTGGCCCCAGGTCCGCTCGACCGAGGAACAACCGGGGATTAATCCCCTTGAGTGACAAGCTGGGTCTCGGTACCGCGTGACCGCAACAATATATATATATATATAATATATATATATATTATATATATATTATATATATTATATATACAGTATATATATACACACACACACACACACAAATGCAAGTGATATTTGAGGAAGAATCTTTATTTCAACTGAACATTCATTGCTGGAAGATTATTTTCAGTTCATTTAATACAGCATTTTGTTATCTGACAGTATAATAAAATTGGAGGGATACTTGAAATACGCATATACTGTACCTCGTTAATTGAAATTGCAATCGTTTTGAACCTGGCCATTTTAGTTGTAAGAAAATCCAGTGTCGAACACGTCCTCAACCATTTCTTGGACATACATTTAACGATCTTGTTCAAACTTGGCAAGCCGATAAATAATGATGGCTTACATAAGCACGTCATTTTGTTTCGAGATCAGATCAAATATGTCTGACTGGTGGCCATTTTAGTTGTAAAACACCTGATGTTGAGCACGTCCTCAACCATTTCTCGGACAAGCATTTACCGATGTTGTTCAAACTTGGCGCACAGACAGTGAATGATGGCTTTCTTAAAGAAGTAAATTTTTTTTGAGATCAGATCCAAGATTTCCGACTGGTGGCCATTTTGTTACTTAAATGTGTCCCCAACCATTTTTCAGACTTGCATGGTCCGATTTTCTTCAAACTTGGCACAATCACAGTACATGATGGCATACACGTGCCCCTCACTTTATTTTGTGATCTGCTCAAAGATAGCCGACTGGATTGACTGGTGACCATTTTATTTGGACATAAATATGGGCTAGCCCTTTAACTCTGCACAGCAAAATTATTAAAACAACGGGGGCTATGACATTTTATGTCTTTTTTACTTGTTTCAAGTGGTGGTGGTGCAGCACACGCATAATGGGCCAAATGGTCTCATGCGTCAAAGTTTCTTGTTAAGATTTATTGGTTTCATCTTGATGTCGTCACAAAGTTCACCGCAACCAACAGACATCATCAGCTTTTGCATTTTTATACAGCAGAATCGTGTCTTTACTTCATGCAATGTAAAGATGACACAAATATTTCCGTGAAGTCCGTAGGAGGGAATGGCAATGGGAAAATACAACGACGTACGCTATTTCCGTATTTACCAACATAGACGGATGATCTCCTGCCTGGTGGACATCCAATCATGGTAACATGCTTGCAAGCTTTTGTACCTGGCTAACTTCTGTAAAAATACCTGAGAAAAACTACCACGGGAGTAATTGACAAAATCCTGGTCATGATGCATTAGCATTGTATCCCATCTGGATGAAATGGGTTAAGAAATGAATCAGCATATCGGAATAGCACCTCAATTTCATATAATCACGGCATGTTTTTCTAACATCGAAAATACAGAAACCTCCCAATGGGTCGTTACAAAAATATGGATTTCCGTACACATAAGGAAGAGTTTCACCCATGTGATTATTAGGACATTGAAGGACCATTTTTGTGTACATTCAGGATAAATTGCATCAATGAAGATGAATCTGAGAAAAAAATTCAAATTATATTCCCCATGGCTAGTCGATCATATGTGTGAAGTTTTGCATTGATCTGTTAGGCGGTTCTGGAGAAGAAGAAGATATTTTTGTTAGTTTTTTTAAAAAAAATTCCAATCTAATATGGCCGTCAGACTACACGACCGATGACATCATATAAATTTAATTCTTCACTCACACCGGGTCAGAGATCAGATATATGAAGTTTCCGATTTTTCTGAAAAGGATTTTGATTCAACCAATTATGGCTGGAATACCATTTGACCGAAGGCGTCATCGTTATCACCCTATATACCCTATTGAAGTACTATTCTTTTTTCAATCAAATATGGCTGTCAGACTACGTGACGGATGACATCATTTAAATTTAATTCTTCACTCACACTGATGACATTTGCCAAATTTCAATTTTTTTCATCGAGTGATTTCGGTGAAGATGATGTCCAATTTTCTTCCTTTAATCCAATAATGGCTGCCACACCATGTGATCTATGATTTCAGAGTTATCACTACAATATTCTCTGTGGTGAGACTTTTCCTCCTTTTAAAGTTTTGCATCGTTTGGACAAGCGATTGCAGAGAAAAAAAAAATGGAAGCGAAAATATGTCGATGTGGCCGCACACACACAAATCCACAGACTGACAGACAGAAAGACAAAGGCATTACAGATAGACAGACACTGCATTTTTGAAATTGTTTGTACTTTCTGTCTGGCAAGGGTTTTGACCACACTAAAAAGGGTCTGCGGGTTTTCGGCAACAAAACGGGTCAAACCCACGTGATGTGGGTCAATCGCCAGCCGAGTTTACACTAATACCTGTATTTGCCCAAGTTCACGAAACTATGGACTCTGTCATACTTGTTGGGAATTAGGTCCTCATTAGAGCAAATAAGGAGACGTTCTGAAAGAGAATTCTTGCAATCTAAAATAGCACATTAAAAACAAAGTATAATTAGAAAAGAAAGCCATGAAGGTGGCAGCTTGGGAGGCACACGTACGTACTTGTAAGTTGTGCGTCGCTTTAAGAAGTCTGCTTATAAATTCTCCCTCTAATCATCTAATGTTATTCAATTACTGCTTCTTCAACACTGTTGACTGAGTAGAAAATCAGAAATACATTCAGGAATCTTGGGACATATTATCTGCACGTGCTCGCTGTATTTAATCACCGAAGGGAATAATAATAATTTTTTTAAATCTCTTTTGTACTCTGTTCATTTTTGGAATTTTTAAATAATATTATGATTTGAAGTCAGAAACTATATTTGTAAAAATGACATACAACTAGGAAAGAAATTTACTGTTTTTCCAAAAGTTTGTATTTTTGCAGATTTATTCTTCTTTTGGAACAGTTTGGCCTTGGACAACACATGTACGTTGGAATAATTGGGGCGAGTGGGTCGTTTGGAGGTGCTGTAGCTGGCCGACAAATCCCAATGATGGACCCGTGTCTGATTCTCGGGCCATGAATTTGAATCGGCCCGGAGTGTGGAAATATATATATTTTAGGCTTGCAATCCATTTGGGCTGGAAAATTATAATCTTCTTGCTGGGGCTTTTATTCAAATTTGTTATTCCGTCATACTTTGTTTGCCACATGTATTTTTCTAATCGCTGCGCCAGTAATTAAAACTTTACAGAGTTGTTGCAGGCCCTGATATCGCATACATATACTCCCACAGTCCCACTTGTTCAAAGGTTTGGCAGCCATCTTTGATTTTATAAAATTTCAAGAAAAATTCAAAGATCTTCTTCTTAAAAATCATCAAACGGATCAATCCAAAACCTTGCGTACGTGAACGATGGACCGGCTCTTTCGGCGAGAGGAGAAGTTGCTTCGTGCAACCAAGATGGCAGTCATTGACCAATCAAAAATGCTTCCTTTTTACAATGTCATATGCACCAAAAGTCCTCAACTCCCCACCCTCAAAAAGCCTCAACCTCTCCCTCCCAACCCCAACTCTCCATCCTCCTCTACCCTCTTGGCAATCACACAACGATCATTCCATAATTCTTCATTACCTCGTTGAAACTGTTGAATATTTAACTCTTCCCCTTCTCCTGTCATGCTGTCACCGAATACACAGAAACCACGATCGAAACAGCAACCTGCGCGGCTCCTACATGGCGTTGCCCATGACGCTCACCTGTCCGACACAATCCCACGAGATATGTGGAAACCCCGTGGAATTGCAACTCTCAAGTGGCCATGAGCAGTAGAATTGTGTCGTTAAATGTGTCACTAAAAAGATCAACGTCGTAGGAAACAAATTTTCCCATTTAAATCAATGTAGATAACATTTAATGTGTCCCAAGTCGAAGATGTTTTGCAGTAAAAAAAAATAACTTTAATGATTCCACAAAGCATATTTTTGTACATTTACATTGAAAAACATTCTAATCCTAAATTAAAGTACAATACTTGTGTCAGCCGAACAGCATCCCTGGTGGTTGGTACAGTATATCTACTGTAAGCACGAGTACCATCAAACATCCACCCAGTGAACTTTCACTCTCTTTTGTGAAATGAATTTCTGCTAAACATCACCCATGAGTGAAAACATCCTGCTAATACTCCAGCCTGCCACCAAGAAGCAGAGGAAATCGATAGTCCACTCCCCCCACCATTTTCCTTCACAAGCTCCATCTACAAACATCGTCGGTGAGAACTTCACTTTACATGTTGCTTTTTAGGTTATTTCTCTGAAATCGGTTCATAGAGTGGGTCTCGGTGTCCAGCCGGCCATCCCTCGGTACATCCGTATGTTAACATTTGACTAAATCATCTTCTCCTCATGAACTACCCGACTGATTACGGGGCAAATTTGGTACAATTCATCAGGACAGTAAGGTCTCACGGGGTTGTGCTTCCCATCTGGATCTGCCCATTTAAAGGGGGGTGAAAGGGGGTGTTGCCCCAAATATTGAAATTTCATTAAAAAAAGTCTTCTCAGGAACCGACAACCAGATCCAGACCAAGCTGGCCATGCGGCATCGTGACCATGTCCTAGCCTTAAGTTGTGATCCCCATGGCCGTATTAGGGTGAAGGGGCCATCGTGGTACAGTCTCTCCTGGAAAGGAGGCCATGGTCTCCCTTCCCTGCCAAAATTTGGTACGATACATGAGAACAGTAAGGTCTCATGGGGTTATGCTTCCCATACAGATCTGCCCCTATAAGAGGCTGAAAAGAGGGGTTTTGCCTCAAATGCAAGTAATTGTTTTTTTTTAATCTTCAGGAGGCATAAACCAAACTCTTCAGGAGGCATAAACAAACATGCCGTTAACTTAAGCTGTGCTCCTCATGACCGTACCACGATGGCCCCTTCACCCTAATCCCTCATTTTCACTCTGCCTGTTGGAGAAATAACTGCCAACCCCCCCATGGGCTATTTTTTTGTTATTACCTCCATCACTGAAGGTGGACGGAAGTTATGTTTTCACCGTAGTCTGTTTGTTTGTTTGTTCATCTATGAGAAGGATATCTCAAAAAGTTAGGGATGGATTCCGACGAAATTTGGGAGACAGGTTAGGTGTGTGATAAAGACGAATTGATTGGATTTCAGTGAAGATCCGGATCACTATCTGGCTACGAGAATTTTAAATTTTTTTCGTGATTCTTCATCATTGAGAGATGGGGCCAAAAACGATATATAGCACGGTATTTCAAAAAGTTGTGGACGGATTCGGACTTAACTTGGGGGACGAGTTGGTCCGGTGACAAGATAAAGCCTATTCGATTTTGGTGAAGGTCCGGATGCAAATCAGGCCGATCAGTGGGTTACACAACATAGACTGTCCAGCCTGGTTGAGGTATGCGCTTTATCGAGTGTTGTCCTATATATTATGCTTTTATTATTTATTTATTTGTTATTAGGTACTGCATTTCCTTATTATACGTGAGGATGGAGGAAAGTCGAAAAATGTGGCACACTGACAGAAACCGACGGCGTTAGATGGAAACGTCACGACGTTGTTGGAAAAGTGGTCCACTATTGGTTCGCGATGTTATAGCAAAACGACATTGTTCGAAGCGACTTCGAAGGAGAACTTACTGTATCATTTTAAAGTTACTGAATGTTAAATTGCCGACGTTTTGACAAGCTTTCAGATTGTGCTGCTCACTCAGTTTCTCGGGGTATCCTGATTGCCGAGGAAAGTCGCACCTGTCTGATACCCTTGCCTTCACAACTCATTCTGCAGAAAATTAATGACACTCCTGAAAAAGACGCTTTGTAGTTCTCAGGTCACTGATCAAGATCTTTGCATCTGCGCTAACAAGCCTCTCGAAACGCAAAGTTGAGAAGTTTGATTTGTGCCTTGATGGAAATGGCAGTGGAATAATATTGCCTTCAGGTGGAATGACATTTCAAGTCCACATTACAAATCCAATTGTTCCGATGTCCTTTTTGAAGCACTATAATCAGTTTCACCTTTACATGTAATCAGTTTGTGAATATCAACTATAAAAGCCACATCTTGCAAGAGAACTTCTGAGGAAGTGGTGGCCACATTTCTATAACCACAAAATTGGCATTGCTTCGAGGTGGCTGAGAAAACGGTTGCAATATGGAAACCGACGGGATTTGTCTTGAATAATAATGATGTCTATAAAAAAAATTTTGAATTCATAAACACCAAAGTGAAACGAACACCACAAAGAGTTTTGAAGTATAAAGGGATAATAATAATAATAATAATAATAATAATAATAATAATAATAATCGAAGAATAGTTATCTTGTATTGAATAGTCAGTATCCAGCTATTGCTTTACGTGAATCATTTTAGAGGAATCAAAAGGATAACGATTACATTGTATACATTTTCTGGCTTGAATTTCCTCTGTACAAAATATTTTCCATGTTGATGATATTGCTCTTGTAAACGTTCACGATTTAAACCTGATATCTCATGAACTCTTGAGGATTCATGATTTCGAGAAGGAACAATGCACATCAAAAATACGAGAAAATCGTTGCAACTCCTAACACTTGTCTTCACCTGAGGATTGTCCACTGATGCATGTCTTCGCTTCTGGGAGATAAAATGTCTGAGCATGAACCAGATGTTCGGCCTGTGTACTAGTTGATTTTTTGTTGTTGTTGTTGTTACAAATTGAAGCGTAGACGAGTTCAACACCTGGAAATAGATTTGCGAATACCCAAAACAACAGTGAATCATCGAATGATGGAGAATTGCGGTTCAATAAGGGTGATACGGTTGGTGACATACATCCTCACTGTGGGCAATTTTAACAACCTTGCTTTGCTTCAACAACTGCAGCATGTCATTCCGTGCTTCTCAAGGAACGATTTTGTTTTCCCTCGAACAAATAACGCCAACGTAGTGATGTTTACTCGAGCTCCGTAATTCGGTCATCAAACTTGAAGGCTGTTCGCAATAGAATTGTCAAACGTCAGGCCTGGCTTGCCAGTTTGGTGGAATAATTGGGCCATTAAAGTAGTAGTAGTAGTAGTAGTAGTAGTAGTAGTAGTAGTAGCAGCAGCAGCAGCAGCAGCAAGTCATGCTATTCCTATGACAAGACGTTGCTATTCAATGTGCTCAAACCCCAAAAAATTCCTCAAGTATGAGTTGTAGGAATTGTAGTACAAACAACCAAACCATTAAATCCTGAATGCAAGACCAGCATAAAAAGGTTGTTCAAGAGGCTATCGACCAAAGACGTACAAAGTGGAAGGGTGGTGTTGGGTAAATTGAGAAAATGAAGGAAAGGGTAAGAAAGACAACACAAAAGGAAGGGTAAGAAAGTTGAACATAAATGTTGGTGGATGGAGGATTGGTGGAAGGACGTTTCAGGGTTAGGAAAGGTTCTTCATTTAATTTCATGTGGAGCACATAGCTACCGGTTTGCATCATCAGTGATGGGGTGGTGACCAGTCAGTGCCGCTGATGCAGTGTCCCTTGCAGGTTACATCAGGAATTTTGAATTTTTTCAGGGTGCTGTTGATAGCTCAGCTCCTCTTCGCAGCGGACACCTTGGGATCTTTAACGTCCACCAACTAATGCCGGCAGACGGGACACGCAGTTTAACATCCATCCGGGTTATGGTGAAAAAGGTTAAAATGTCTGTAATTATGTCATGACCTTAAAAACTCGGTCAGGGTCAAAAAATTTTGTTGACCCCGAAAACTTTATATCAACCATATTGAGGCAAAATGACATTCTGAAAGTCCCAGCCAGCTCCAAGATACAGCTCGGATATTGATAGCTCGGAAATTGCTGTTCAGATCAGAAATTTGGAGTGTTGGGAGTGAAGGAAGGAAGAAAAAAAAAAAGAAAAAAAAACACCTAAATGGTGGATCAGTACTCCCAGAGGTCTAAGAAACTCTGGGATAACATTAAAAATTGGGGGTACTAATCGGACAAATATCCCTGAACCCAGATTTAAAATATTAAATTATTCTGGCTGCCAGACCATGCGTCCGATCAGGTTGAAATTTAAAACATATATTCCACATGAGTACCGCATCGTAATTGTGACGCTTCACATCGATTGATGAAGCGGTTCAAGAGAAATAATTTGTTAAAGATTTTTGTTCAATCCAATATGGCTACCAGACCATGTGAAATCTTAATTATTCGTGACCATCCTGATATCCTCGAGGCTTGGGGAACATGTATGTGAAGTTTCCCCTCCATCTGTCAAGCCATTCTGGAGAGGAGGATTTTTAAAGGTTTATTCTTCAAAAAATCATAGCTGCCAAACCATATGACCTATGACATCATAGGTGGAGAAGTTTTGGTTCCGAATGGTTAGGAGATCATACCTGCAAAGTTTTGCCTCGATCTGTTGAGCCGTTTCGGAGAAGTTTTTTGAAGGTTTTTATGTTAAAAAAAACACAATGGCTACCAAACCACTAGACCGATGACATCATCATTTTTTCCCCCTCTTTCCAATTTCGCCCTAAATGACCCTCAAACATTTTCATACTGATCGGATAAAGTGTTTGACGTATGCAATTAGGACGTCATAATGAAGCCACCGATGACAACATCAACAAATCACACTCGTTTCCCATGGGGAGTACTTCACACGTGCCAAGTTTAAATTTTTTTCCATGGAAAGGTTTCGGAGATACAGAGTTCCAAAGTTTGATTTTTACCCAACATGGTTGCCGCACCACGTGACCTATGACATCATAACTATCATTAAAACATTCTACACGCGTAGTGACGTAGTCGCATCTGTGGTGACAATTTTGTGTCGATCGGATAAGCGGTTATAGAGAAAACAGAGAAAATTATCAGGGATGGACGGATGTAAGGACGGACGGATGGACAAACCAAAAACATAATGCCTCTGACGACTTCGTCAGCTGTATGGCTGTATGACACGTATGGAATTTCCAATGACATAATTGCAATGCAGATTGATTAACACGGACTTTATACACTTAAACTAAACAATATAACGGTGAAATAACTGCTTTAACGATGTGAGGATATCTCTGGGATTCATCAAAACCACAACTATGTGTGTGTGTGTGTTTTGTATGTGTGTGTGTGTGTGTGTGGTGTGTGTGTGTGTGTGTGTGTGTTGTGTGCGTGCGTGCGTGCGTCCTCCATAATTCCAAAACTATGAAAACTATCAGCCTGAAACTTTGCATGCACACGAAGAAAACTCGAAGGAAGTGCAAGAGTGAAAATTGGGTGTTTGTGTTAATTAAAACACAACTTTTGAAGATAATTAACGGCCTTATTTAATTATATCCTTCATCAGGTAATCCTCGGCCACCTCGCTCTCCCTCAATGGGGTTTTAAGGTGCATCCTCAGTTACCCCACTGGGGGTTCTAATTTGCCATGTTTTTTGGCCGCTCAACCTTGCCTTGACTCAGAACAGGCCGCAACAATTTCTTTATGTTAAAGTTTTTTTTTTTCACTTTCCTCACTCATATTATCGAATGCCTGTTAATCAAACCACGAATCGCTGGGTACATTGCAATGCTTATAAATGCACGGAGACACCAGCGTTCGTGACTTTATTTCATTTCTGCACATGCTATCATCTCGAGAATCTCTTAAACTTATCCAAATTACAGAATTTAAGCTCCAGAATTTAACTTGGTGTCAGTTCCGTCTGCGAAAAAGAAGTGCTCATTTGTCCAATTCAGATATATTTGACATTTTGGCGTGTCCGGGAGATGTTTAATAATACAACAGATCGGCGATTGCTGATTGCTTGCTCGGCAGCCATTCCTTATCAACCATTTCCTTGTGTGCTTCAGCACTTGGCACACTGCCCCTCTGCACGACCACCGCCTGTGTGTGCCCCACAGTGTCGTGCGGTACCAAGCCTGTAGTTCCTTATTAAGGGTTGGATGGAAGGAAGGAAGGAATGTATGGGATGGAGAGATGATGATGGATGGGATGAAGGGATGGATGGGATTGATGGAGAGAGGGAAAGGATGGATGGAGGGACGGGATGGATGGGTGGAGGGAAATGATGGATGGGGAAACGATATATGGATGGCATGATGATAGTGGGATGGAAGGGATGGATAGATGGAGGGAAAGGATGGATGGAGGGAAAGGATGGATGGATGGAGGGAAAGGATACTTGGAGGGATGGGATGGATGGATGGAGGAAGGATGGAGGATATATGGATGGAGGGAAAGGATGGATGGGATGGATGGGATGGAGGGAAGGGATGGAGGGATGTATGGATGGAGAGAAGGATGGATGGATGGAGGGAAGGGATGAATGGAAGCGATGTATGGATGGACCAAACAAATTCCCCACGCCGCCTGTTTCATCTCTCTCCACCCCCCCCCCCCCCACTCCCTTCCTCAGTCTTCCCTCATTCACTCTCTCTTCTGTCTCGCTTCCCTCCTCTCCTCCCTCCTCTCTCTTCCCCCTCCCCCTCCATCCTCTCTCTTCCCCCTCCCCCTCCATCCTCTCTCTCTATCTCTCCTCCCTCCTCTCTCTCTCTCCCTCCTCTATTTCCCCTACCTCCCTCCTCTCTCTCACCCCCTCTCTCCTCTCTACTCCCTCCCTCCCTCTTTCTCTCTCCCTCCATCCTCTTTTCTTCTCTCTCTCTCTCTCTCTCTCTCTCTCTCTCTCTCTCTCTTCTCTCTCTCTCTCTCTCTCTCTCTCTCTCTCTCTCTCTCTCCTCCCCCCACCACCCCCTTTCTTTCTCTTAATGTTCCTGTCAGCGAAGCAACAGGTATAATTGCTGGTATTTACGTTTTTGATTGTTCCACAATTCCCAGCATTCATTCCAAGGCCATATTCTACCCTAATCTGCAGCCCTGTACAAGAGCCTGCAAGCAAGTCAAATTATTTTTAATTCAAGAGTTTTTAAAGATTATTTATATCGATTGGCGATTCAAATCAAATCACCTGGAAACTCACTTGTTCTCAATAATCATCGAAAGATCAGGGTGTGGGAGTGGGTTGGGGGGGGGGCCATTAAATTAATTATTCAACTTTGTTGAAAAAAGAAAGTAATCACCTTGACTACGTTTGAGGCAAAAAGGACAGAGCCACACTAACTGTGGGCGCTGGTGCTGAATATCTGTGCAATGCATAATCATACTCCGTGTGATGATGACTGTTCTGCATCAACGAAGGAAGAATAAAAAAAACATTCCAGTTCTCTCGGATACAACAGGAGACGTTCACTTCAATCACGAGTCGTGTAAGCACCACACTCATGAAACGGGTTGAAAAACCTTGAAACCTCTCAAAATGAAACTTTCATCAGCACAAAAGTTCAGCCATTTACCATGAAGCCACGGGAAGTGTCTCTGCGTATGCGTAGATTTACGACTACTCGGAGCACCAAACCTTCATCCTCCGCATAAAGACGATGAAACAGGGCAGACTGGAGACAAAAAAGTAATTTGTTATGCACAAGCTGTAATTATGCTGCCACTATGTCGAAGCCATTTGCACTTACATGCTGACATGAGCAAGTTGTTTTAGTGTTTTTAGCGCTTCCACGGGTGGCCAAATAAAACAAATAAATCATGACCCGAACGTCTCAGGTAGAGTTTTTGGTGTAACGCCCGAGCGAGGCGTATTCATCCGCTTGCACAGTACGGCATATTGGAGCGCGCTGCGGAACAAACTACGTATTGTTGCCACGGTTTATAAAGCACAGCATAATCATGAGAACATGTCCCGCCGTGGTCCAAACTCGCCTCGGGAACGAAACGATACGTTGCTACAGTTGTTCGCGGAGATTTACTGCACAATAAAGAATTAAAATTCCATCGTCAGACAACAATATTTTGCATTCCAGTATGGAAGGACTTCTACACTATTTAACGACTTATCGTGAAACCGACGGCTGAAGAAGCATCGCCGCATACAGTACGAGTAGTGGCCTCCTCACGAGGCATTCTAAAGCTTCCAATCTGACTGTGCATTGGCCTGGCATTGCTGACCGCAACCTCGAGAAATATAGCACGCCAAACTGAACCTTAAAGCTTGCCTGGAGAAATAAGCATAAATTCCTGTGGATTTTTCTGTTTTTAATAAACCTGAATTTACGATTGTACAGAATTTTTTTTTAGAGTTGAAGACAATCTACACAATTGCTTGCAACACCCCCAATACACCCCCTCTTTCTCTTCCACCCATCACAATCTCCTTCCTTCTCCTGCCACTTCCCACACTCCAGCAATTCTGATGAGCTTTAATATACACTGACTGGCAAAAAGCCCTTGTTAAATATTGAAAACATTTGAGTCGACAGATATGTATGAAAAATATAAGTGGTCATGTGACACGATGCGTAAAACACTCGTCCCAATTCGCCAAGTGGGAATTGCCTGGAACTATGCATTAACAACCATGAGAAAGTGGAGAGATTTCAGTGACTTCATAAAGGGATGATAGGAAGATGGGCCGACATGAAACTGGCAGGTTTGACAACTAAATTGCTGCACATTTACAATCAAGGTTCCAAGAGCTTGATGGGGCTTTGATTATGTGTTACTTGGAGGATGCAAAGTGCTCATCAATGTGAAGAACAATACGTGAACAGCGAATGCCACCACCATCACCATACATCAGGCCTGTATTGTGTTGGACTGCTTTACAGAATGTGGCGAGAACTTAACAAATCATATATTCCTTGGCCATTGCAACATCCTCACTTCAATTCTGTTGAACCTTATATACAAGGGAATGCATTTACTGTTGATTTACTGGATACTGTACCAGCAAAACTAATCACCCTCTCCCAATTATGCCACATTCAGATGAGTTACATATTATGTGAAAACAATTTTTCCAAATGAACTTTTTGATTCATAACCGAAGAGATCAAACTGAACACTAAAAGTTGAAGGAGGTTACATGTCAGGAATACCTGAAAAAACACACACGTACAAATCAAAATTCACTGGTTGTAAAAGTATTCAGCCCTTCAGGTCAGTACCTGGTAGAAGAATCTTTTGCAGCAATGACTGCTGTGAGTCTTTTTGGTTAGGACTCTACCAGGTTTGCGCAGTGAGATGGTGACATCTTTGTCCATTTTCTTCATGTGAAAATTTCTCTCGTTCTGCCAAGTTTGATGGGGATCGTTGATGGAATGCAATCTCCACGTCTCGCCATAAATGTTCAATTGGGTTCAAGTCAGGACTTTGACTGGGCCACTCAAGAACATTAATTTTCTTCTGATTCAGCCACTCCAGTGTGGCTTCACCTTTGTGCTTCGGATCATTGTCCTGATGAAATGCGAATCTCCTACCCAGTTTCAGATTAATGGCCGACTGAGTAGGAGACTACCCAGCCGACCGACTGCATGACAGACTCGAGCATGTTTTCATCAAGGATTCTCCTGTACTTTGCACAGACCATTGTCCCTTCTATCCCGACAAGCTTGCCAGTCCCTCCTGATGAAAAGCAGCCCCATAACATGATGCTACCACCACCATGCTTGACAGTAGGGATGGTGTTGACTGGGGCGATATGTCGTGTTAGGCTTACAACAGACGTAATGCTTTGAATTTAAACCAAAAAGTTCAATATTTTTCAAGATGCTTTTTCACAAACTCCATACGAGCTTATATACGTGTTGTTTTTCAGTAATGGCTTCTTTCTTGCCATCTGTCCATGGAGGCCAGCTTTGTGAAGGGAGCAGGATATTGTTGATTGATGAACACTGAACCCCATCTCAGACATAGAGCCTTGCAGATCTTTTAAAGTCATTGTTGGATTTACAGTGACATCCCAAACCAGTTTCCTGCTTGCTCGGCTGCTCAGTTTAGATGGGCATCCTGATCTGGGTAGAGTCTTGGTGGTATGATACGTCTTCTACTTCTCAATGATGGATTTCACCGTACTCAAAGGGATAATGAAGGACTTCAAAATCTTCTTATAACCCATTCCTGAACGGTGCTTCTCCACCACTTTATGTCTGACTTATTTGGAAAGCTCTTTGGTCTTCATGTTTGCTTGTTGGTGACCAAGTGAGTTTCATCTTGAAACTCCAAGATAAGGAGGGGAGATTAATTGTAAAGTTAAACCACTGATTACATATACAGGTGAAACCTATTACACTTATTTTGTAACCTTTGAAACAAATAATTTGCTCCTGAAGTGATTACTGGTTAATTAGGTAAAGGGGTTGAATACTTTTACGCAACTGAGAATCATCTGATTTCTCTGTTAATCAAACGTATTCACATTTTATCTGAATTTTTTAGTTTTATCACTTTGGAGTAGTTTGTGAAGACTATACTCTATTAAGTTTGATTTGAAATGATGAAATATGCTCAGGTGCCATCAAAATGTGAAAACTTTGGAGGGGCTACAATTAGCCTGAACAGCATAATCTACCTAAGAAAGTCATGACATTTCAGGTCCCACTTTATTCATTCCTTTAATTATTCTCTGACACAACCCAGGGTATCCAAGCAGTTGTTTATCAGCACTTTCATTCAATAAAGCTTACCAAAGAAGGATGACCTGTTTGTTGCAAATGCTTCACCTGCAATCACAATTTGAGCTTTCTAGTCCAGTCAAAAAAATGAGATATGTAGCTAAATAACATGCAAGAGGCATTTTTGAGGAAAAGTTGGCAACCAGTTCATTTTACCTAATTTGGGTGTGCTGAATTCAAATTTGCTGTCTGCCAAGCTGTATCTTGACCGCTTGACATCAAAATGACGTAATAAGCCACGCCCGTTTTTGCCGAATGCGAAATATAATTCTCCTTAAAAATGGCATCAAAACTATCATGTGTGGTATCAAATTAAAGCTAATGACATGTACATTGCATTCATACTGCCAATGAATTAGTTTTGTATGATCTTTGGTCAATGAAATATCAAAAGGTCATGATTGTTGTGAAATATACAATCAAAATATATACATTTATGGTCCTGTAATGAAAAGGAGACGAAAGTCAACTAATGTTAATGATAACTGTCGCAATACCTAAGAGCAAAAGACTGAACATGAGACTGAAGTAACCCAAAATGACATTTGGTTTTATCAAGGTATGATACACATGTTCGAGGATTACTTCAGATGTATTCAAAGGCACAACCTTTTTATGAAGCAGAAAACATGACAAGTTTGTGACGTAGAAGAGACAATTTCAGCAAGATTGTTACTGTTTTTTAAATTCCGGTAATGGTTATTACAATGACTAAAGAATAAGATACATGTTATTTTTTGGTCAAATTAATTACTGTATGATTCCCTTTAATTTGACTTTCCTAAACAATATCGCTTTACTTCAGTCAATTTGTAATTCATGTTGTTTCGTATTTATTAATCTTGTGTAGCCTTTGGAACTTCTACTGTTACAAACAGCCCTGAATAATATCGTTTTGTAACCTTAAGGGAACAAATTAACATAATCGAAGAGATACTATAAATCTAACTAGTTCCACATCATCAAAATTAATGATGTCATTATTTTAAGACCATCAAAGTTGTTTTGCCCCACTTCCGATTTTATTACTGGAAGAGGGATGGAGGGATCAACACATAAACTAGTTAACTTCAAGGACTTCATAAATCTTTGATTTGTTCCCGACCTAAATTATCCCAGATAATGCAATATATACTTCTTATCAATGAGTTGGCAATGTTGAAATCTTGCACTTTTGTATGATACCAAACATGATTATTATGTTTATCATCACTAAGAAGGTAACCTATAGAAATGGGGGTGGCTTATAATGTGATATCATGGTCACCAGGTCAGGATACAGCTTGACAGAACTTTTATAAATTCAGCATACAGGGTAATGTAATGTATCTACCATGTACACCAAAATATTTTTGTCAGATTTTTTTTTTTTCATACTAGCAAATTATGCTTCAGGATAAGCCAGCAAGGCCAGAGAAGTAGGGGCGTTATGACTGGTATTTTGATGAGAAGCTTCTCGATTTTAATCTTGATTTACATTAAAATCGAGTTGCTCCTCGTCCAAACACTTGTTAGATCACCCCATCGCTCCCATCCCTGATGGTTTATACTGAATAATGATTCCTTAGAATGAAAAAGAACGATATGAATTTGTCTGAATTGTCTTTTGAGCTATGTAGAATACGTAATATGTATTATGACCTCATTTGACCCAAAATGACCCTTAAATGACCCACATGATGTAATATTTATTTATTGATCATGTTTTTGCAATGTTCATGTCATTACCTTTCATATGATACCACACATGATATATTTACTAACTTTACAGTAAACGTATTGCGGAATATGCAAAAAAGAGGCGTGCCTTATACGTCATTTTGAGGGTCAACGGTCAAGATACAGCTTGGCAGACAGCAAAATTGAAATCAGCATACCGAAATTAGGTAAAGTAAAGGTCTGCCAGCTTTTCCTCAAAAATGCCTCTAGGGTTGTTATATTCAGAAAACTTGACTAGTCTAATATATATATATATATATATATATATATATATATATATATATATATATATATATTATATATATATATATATATATATATATGATGTTGCAAACAGAATCAGACCATATACATCAATCCCGCTTTCCACTGGAACTGAAGAACACATTCCTGAAAATCCCGTGAACTGTCTCTCACATTTTTTTCAACCGACACACATCAGCGAGGGACATGCAATCAAAGTATCTCCAACTATAGCAATGGTTTTCATCGACTTATTTCAGACAGGAAGCACGTGTTCAATATCTTGGTGACTCATAGTATCCCAGTGTCCTGCTGTGATCACTGCTCTCATGATCACCAAAAGGTCAAGTGATGAAAAAAAAATTCAGATGCGAGACAATCTGTTCTGTATTTGGGCAGATGACGTGACTGACATATTAGTGCTCTGTTTGTTTTGTAATTAGTGTTGGTTATGTTATGTGGCACGGTCGAAACAACAACAAAAGGCACTCTGACACTGGTATTGCCATTGAACCAAGCAAAAGCCAATAACACTTCGAAACATGTCTGTGTGACTTGACTATGCTGATGATGATGATGTTCTTTTCTCATCCTTAATGTATGTGGAAGATACATCCTCAATCGAACAGTCTCTAAAAATCAGTCCCATAAAGAGCAGAAAAGAGGAATGAAAGAGGGGAGGTTTGTGGTAAGTGTGGCTTTTGGGAAGTTAACTATAGGTGGTTAATGGAACAATGTCCTTCCCCCCTTCCCAGAATTCCTCTACAGCTATAAAGACATTTACAAATAGTACACACATGAGAATCCCAATGCTACACACCCCCTCAGCTGCCAGACCGGTTTCATCACTTATTAGTGAATAATCAGCGACAGCGCAGACTGCAATGCATACCAATGAGACTCCCAAGCATGTACCACGTGCAAATGTCAAAAGCAGTCAAAAAAACCCAGAAATAACGGAAGAAGGTTGACAGTTTTGGAATGTGGTGTTGGAGACGAGTGTTAAAAATTCCATGGGCTGCAAGAAGAACAAACAAATCAGTGATTGAATAAATTAGACCACACTGTACATTGTAACAGCTGATGTGAAAACAGAAACTGTCATACTTTGGGCACATCATGCATGCAGAAAACGAAAGCATGGACATATAAACAATGCTGAGTTGAGTTCAGAGAAGAAGAGTCAGAGGCAGATCTCATACGTGTCTGATGGAGGGGTTAAAGGTTGTAACCAAGCTGTCTCTGCCAGAGCTTTGGGAAGCTGTGCAAGATTGTGATGTTTGGAGAAATCTGATCATGAATTTCACTCGAAGTCAGTTAAAAAAAACACACACACACACACACACACACACACATATATATATATATATATGTATATATGTTTTCAAGCTCCTTGCTTGATGGCGCATTGAGGCACAGATGCCACAACAGCCAAAGCTGCACGAAATGTGAGCTGCAATGGCCATCCTCCACACAAGCACATTGTCTCTGCCTCACTGCATATCAACCACCATATTATATATACACACACAGAGACTGAAAACATGGACATTGACTTTCCAAATGTATGTGGCAGGACAAAGAAAGAGCTGGAACAACAAGAAGAAAAACAAACAACAAAAAAACAGAACAGGAAGCAGATGAAGACTGTTTGGGGAAACTTAAACCAATGAACTCGAAAAACCCAGAAATGTCCAAGACCTTTCCCATAAGGTACGTATCATCCGAGTACATGAAACGGCTCTTGCACCGTCACCATCAAATGTTGGTGGTGGCAGGAAGCTTGAGAGCGAGAAAAAAAAGTTCTGTTTCCTAAAATACATTGCCCAAGCAAAGAAAAATATGGACAGAAAATCGAACAAATTCTGGAGGAGATAATTTTACGAAAGCCTTCTCAAGGACACGACAGTGATCGGATTTGATGTTGTTGGTGAGAGTTCGAAACAAGCAGTGATGATGTGCGTATTGTACGTTTCCCGTGATAAACTGTCTTAACGTGACTTGATGATTCCCAGAGAGCTGCCTCGTGAATAAATAATGCAGAAGTTTTATAAGCAGCTCTCACCTTCCAAACTGACGTTCAAGAAGCATGATGACATGGTTTGTTTAATTTTCAATACTTCAGCCCTCATCTCTCTCACAACATTCATATTTAATGGACTGTTTTTACAACAGTCTGCTTTTATTCAGCAACTTCCCAGAGACCACTTTGGCACGTAGGTCTCGTATGGTTATGGACTGCACATCCGTCAAATTACTCCTCCAGCGTCCGTTCAAATGCTTCATGAGGTATCGATGATAAAAATTTGTTTACCATAGTTGTCACCACTCCTTTGAACAACAACCAGGAGGAAAATGTTAACAAAATCTTTGTTATAATAAGCATGATCACCATCATGTTGTTTTTTTTTGTTTAATACCATTCTTCCTCTTGTTTTTTTCTTCGACGTCTGAACTATTGTCGTTAATCGAAATGATTTCGCTTTGATGGATCTTTCCTCCAAGAGATTAAAGTTCCCTTCTTTCTTTGCTGACGACCATTCATCTGGTGGATGTTAAATATCCCACGGTGTCCTTCCTTCATGAAGAGGAGGAGAGTCGTCATCAGCACCCTGGACAAATCACAAACTCTTAATTCTGTCATACCGGGGCAATAATATCCTTGATTAACAGCATGGAGATGCCCCTGCAAGCTCTGATTTTAACACGCAACCAGGCGCTGCAACACGAGCCACGATGATGAAAGCGACCACAATTCAACTGACATTCAAACAAGAGCCATGACATTGTAGGTCACACATTTTATTATAGAAGGTGTTCGGCCAACTGTCTATAAACTGCTTTGTATGCTCATAGTCATCCAACACCACCAGGTAATAAAGTTTTGGGTGTCACCCTGTACAGACTTAAAAATTATTTAACAGGATAAAGTGTGCGTATGTATGTATGTATGTATGTATGTCTATGAATAAATGTCAAGAGTGTGTGTGTGTGTGTGTGTGTGTGTGTGCTTCATAACTCCAAAACCATGAAACCTAACAGCTTGAAACTTTGCATGCATACGAAGGGAACTCCAAGGTAGTGCAGGAAAGAAAACTGGGTGTTTGGATTAATTCTTTAATTCAGTTTTGGTTAAGTTTTGGTTCATTCATTTAATTCCTTTCATTCAAGCTTCTGTGTCTCACTATC
>CM068953.1:10104363-10122605 GCA_035128595.1 Eptatretus atami | reverse complement strand
CCGACCTAAACATTGTTGCAGACCAGGTACACCCCTTCATGGCAAATGGTATTCCCTGATGGCAGTGGCCTCTTTCAGCAGGATAATGCGACCTGCCACACTGCACACGTGGTTCGGGAATGGTTTGAGGAACATGATGAAGTGTTCACGGTGTTGCCCTGGCCTCCAAATTCTCCAGATCTCAATCCGATTGAGCATCTGTGGGATGTGCTGGACCGACAAGTCCGATCCACGGCGGCTCCACCTCGCAACTTACAGGACTTGAAGGATCTGCTGCTAATGTTTTGGTGCCAGACACCACAGGACACCTTCAGGGGTCTTGTAGAGTCCACGCTTCGGCGGGTCGGCGCTGTTTTGGCGGCACACGGAGGACCAACAGCATATTAGGCAGGTGGTCATAATGTTTTGGCTCATCAGTGTATATAAAACTGCTTCAGTATCGCTAAACTTTCAGAATATTTTTAAAACGATCCTTAATTAAAATCATTATTTTATAAAAAATTGAAATATACACTTGAATACTGCGTGGGTTATTATGTTCTATGAACCCTCTAGTTGTTCCTTCTTTTGTGTTGTCCTCACACATTCAATTATTTAATGAGTATGCTTGGTGCCTCCTTCATGTTCAAGTCATGAGAGCGACAAAACCGCTTACAAACTAAGTATATGAAATAATCAAAGCATATTTTCCTTGAATTTGATCAAGTAAATGTCAAAATTAAAAGATGAAATCAGGAAATTCAGGATGAAAGAAACAAGAGGATGGATGGGGAGAAGCTTCCCAGGTAGCCAATGATACCGGACCTAATCTGATTCACTGTCAGGACGGCTGACGAGGAGTCGATCCAAAGTTGAACACCTGGGTCAGAAGGTCATGCCTTTCCTTCCTTCTAGAGCTTAAAATGTATTTCCATCATGTATTCTCCTTCACAACTACATCACCACGACCCTCTCCCCACCCCCCTCTTCCCCAGCCTCTCCACAAGTTCCTCTTCCTGAATGCAGCAAAGGCATCATGGCTTGCACAACACTATTCCAAGTTTATTTGTGTCTGCAATAGCTTTTCACTTTAATTAGACAATAAACTTTAAAATCCTTTCCTTTCTGAATTCCTCAGAAAGACCATGAACGTCAACGACTTCAGTACGTTTAGTTTGGTGCAGCATTTGATGTTTATTACAAAAAATAAACATACATCTACATGCAATCGATGCTGTTAAAACAGAGAGTAAAATGGAACACTAAACAATGAAATATACTCTCTCTTCTTCTGACGTGACCAAACAATTGTGAATATGAATGTTGCTCTGAGATTATTTCATCGTTTGGCATTCTGTAAACACCTCCGTCTCATTTGGCAATTGTATTGCATAGAACACAATCGTGTTTAAAGGACAGTGTCTAATTACAAAAGATCAATAGCATGACAGATTGACTTGAGCGGAGCCGCGAGAGGGTCGGTTCACATTTCCGAACCTAAGGATCCAACCCACAGAGAAATAACAAGCTGTAATTGCGAAAAGTGTAATTTCCCCACAAGGTTGAAAGCTGAAGGTGAAAGCCACGCAACTACGTCATTATTCATCATTCTTTCCAACAGACCCGTTTTTCCCCGCAGGGGAGGAAACTTGGAGCTATTCTAGGCTGACATGAGGATAGCAGCAAGGCAATTTGGCAAAAAAAACACACAAACATTTCAGATTGTCCACTCAGAAAAGACCAAAACAAAAAGAAAGTCCGTCACCGCGTTTGAATAACCATATCGTAAGGCGACTTGGAAGACCGAGAGAGAGAGAGAGAGCAATAGATGAAGTTTAATGACTGAAAGCTTGGATTATCCGTTGAGCATCAAATTAATTGCAGCAATTTTGAAGTAGTTCTCGAGAGCTGACATGCGAGACGTGAACATATCCAGTGAATGGCCCCGTGTCTCCTGTGATTATTGGAGCAAAATTAAAAGGCTCGGATATTTGAATATTCCATTCTATTCTCCAATAAGCTCAACCTGATGTACTTTTAATCAAGCATAAAAGCATGTCATACAATGCCAAATCATCCTGAGGGGAGGATGCCACACCACTACGTGCTATATTGGATTTGCAATTCAATTTGCAAGCTACATGCAGTTATAACGACAGAGTTCATGGAACACCTTACCCCATGCAATCTTGAGAAAAAAGGGACGCGGGCGGAGTCTGCGAGCAGCAAATTGGTCGTGATAATGTAAAATGCCAAAATATTTTGTCCAAGTACTGCTATTAAAAAAAAAAAGAGTTTTTGAAAGTGCCAAAGAGGCGATTTGTCTTCTGCAGTGTTCAAGTGTACAATTGTCAGAAAGGTTGTCAGAAAAAAAGATTCTGGAAGTTTAACGTCATTGATGGTGCATTCTGGAAGTTTACCACCATCTGGAAGGTGGTTCCAGAAATGGGAGAAATGTATTGGACTGTTGTGCAGGGTTCCTGAAGAGCTGCACCATTTTGTTCCTCACTTCTCCCATCTCTAAAACTGCCTTTACAAAGCTTATCAATCCCACTCTTCCCTCCAGGGCTTCAAGCAGGCAGTGCACCACCATGTCATCTCACCCCCAATCTCCATCCACAATCTTTTCTACCTTACCAAACCTTACCAAACCCAACACCTTTACTTGCAAGTTATGTGCTCCCATTCTCTATCTCTTTTCTGTTTGTTCGTCGTCTTGCTTATTGAGTCAAAAGGTCCCTCACCGCTCCCTCATAGTCCCACTCTCAGTATGTTGCCTTTTACACTCTGTCACCTCACTCTTCCATGATTCTCAATCTTGTATATAAAAAAAAGTGTGTTGTTTATAGAACACTAGCATGGTACCCGATGTCTCACCTCAAACGAGCAATGTTTTTGGAGTATGTATTGGTAGAAATGGGAATTCAATGTAAAGTGATGATGTGGACTGTGACACGTGGTACACGTTTACGTTTACATGATAGACAATGGCGTCCACTCAGAAGAACTATCATTATTGAGAATATATATGTATAATATATATATATATAATCATGCATGGCTTGCGAAATTTAAATACACAATAGTTGCCAAGGAAACAGCAATTTGACAAGTTGGAAAATTTGACCGATCATGTGTTTCACATGATGGAATGTTGTCCATAATAAATTTGGTTGATACATTTTGTAATTGTGGGCAGTGGGTGTTTTACATGTTTTGGTTGGCATTGACCTTTGACAAATATTGACCAGATTTTATACTCGCCAACAGAGTACCGACCGAACAGGCGATCTTGTTCCAAGTACGCAACATGTTCTTCTGACACATACCCTTATTTGGGCAGTGTACAGGTAACTGACAGCTGCCTTAATCGCTCCCAACCAAAAAAAAATAATAACCCGGGTTACCTGCATGAAGCAAAAACATTCCTACTGCTTATAATTCAAAACACCTCATTGCACTGGAAAATGTGGGGACAGGAATACTGCACTGTAAATGGTGGGGACTTGTAATACCCTTTACCACCTGGAGATGGCGTTACACGATACACATTTACATCGAGAACTTGCATCTCCCCCACCCCCTCCTCGCCTCCCCTAAGACGACCGGAAAAGATAAGATAAAACACCTCTATGCACGAATCAGGGTCATGCTGATCCTATGTACCAAGTCTGGATGTAATAGGCCCAGAACTATAGGAGTACTGTGATAAACAAACACTGGTCAGTGAATTATAGTCAGGACTAAACGGCCCGTGAACCCGTTGGGTTCCCGTTGTGACAGCGGTTGATGAAAAAAATCATTTCAAGGAAAAAAAGATAGCTCCAGCGAACTATACCGCTGAGGTTGTTTGCATTGATCAAATACTCCTGAAGAGTACTTGACTGAATCGGGAATTGATTTTTTAATAATTTTTTTCGTTGCCTGATTTGAACGAAACTTGATACTGCACACCGCAGGAGAATGGTGAGTAAGGTGGCCCGAAAATTTTTGCGCTATCTTGTACCGTTTTGGCTGTATTTTGGGAACTACATACATACATATATACAAGATGAGAGTTTTAGTAATATATAGGTATACTGTACTACATATCCACACAAAAAGCTGTGTAAGGTTTCAATCTGATATCTTGAAAAATTCATGAGGTTTGGCAAGAATAAAATCACAAAAAAATCTCATTTGATTATAATGGGGTGAAATTGTTGTCATGGATACGGTTCTCTCTTTGGCATGTGGGACTTTTTCTATGCCACCTGGGACCTGTATTTTACATCCTCTTGGTGCTGAGGTGCTTTACCAATGGGGTGAAGGGAGGTTTGTTTATTGCTGGTGACCCTCAAGTGTTAGTGCAGAAGGCCCTCAGCCAGAAGGTCTTAGGGATCTAAGGGTTCTAATGGGGTCCACAGGATCTACAGGGTCTTGGGGCCTTAAAGGGTCTTTGTGTTCTAAATGGTCTGAAGGGTTGTAGCAGTCTTAAGGGTATGAAGGGTCTTTAAGGTCTCAGTGGTCTTAGGGAGTCTTGAAGGGTCTTCAGGTTAAAAAGAATCTTTGGGGTCTTGGGTGTCTTCAAGGGTTTTAGGGCTCTAAAAGGGACTTTGGGTAATAAAGGGGTTAAAGGAGTCATAAGTATGTTTTTTGATTTTGAGGGGCTTAGGGTTCTAAACAGTCTTCGAGTATTAAGGGGTCTTTGGGTTATCAGGGGGTCTAAATGTATAGACGGATCTGAAACGTGCACGCACATGCACACGCACACACACAGTGCCTCTAATAGTGCTGAAAACATTTTGAATGCCCCTCGTGTTCATTAGATTTTTTTCACAACAACTGAGAGGAAGGGGTAACAAGATGTTTAGACCACATTGTACATACTGTAATGTACTCCTAACATGTCATATTGAAAACAAGAAGTGCACTCAGAAGAGCGCATATCTCCGCCCAGCAATGCCTGATCCAGTAGAACATATCGGGCCCAAGAAAAATGTAAAAGATCATGCCATATATCGTTTTTGGCTCAATATCTCAATGGTGAAGAATCACTTTAAAAAAAACTTATAGCATCTGGATCCGGATCTGATCTTCACCAAAATCTAATCAATTTGTCCTTTTCACACTCCCAACACATACACCAAATTTCATCCGAATCCATGAACAACTTTTTGAGATATCCTGCACAAAATCAAACAAACAAACAAACAAACAAAGGTGTCATGTATTGCACGATATCTGAGATATCCATAATATCCATAAAACAAATTTGACCTTGAAAAATAATTGGTGGTTGAATTCAATGACCAAATGCGTAAATCCTCTTCAAATTTCAAGTCAATCGGATGAAAATTGATAATTTATAAATGTGGCCTATGTTCACCTTTTTTGGTCCATGTTGACCTCAAAAATAATAAGTTGTTGAATTCAGTGATCTGAAATATAAATCCTCTTCAAATATCAAGTCAATCGGAATAAAATTGGGGATTTTAGAAATTTGCCCTTTTTCAAAGGACAAACCTTTGCCTATGTTGACCTTTTGACCTCAAAAACAATAAACTTCTTGCTTAAGATGAGCAATGCCACACGGTGAAGTTTCATGAAGATCGGTTTAAAATTGTGACCTGTAAGCGATTGACAAACAAACAAACAGACAGACAGAATAACGCACAAGACCAACCAGTATACTTGAAAAATCTTCGATTTTCGCAAGTAACAAACCTACAGGCAGACAAGGGTGAAAAGATAACCTCTTTTTTCCTTCCACGACGGAGGTAATTATGTTCGGCTGAAATGTTGCCAAATGTTAGACATTAAATACACAGAAGGCTCCACAATGGAGATGACCCTCAGTTGCAGCAACTGATGATCTTCTCAATAATTGTCACTACCACCTCCCTCAAGTTTTCAAGACCAATCTCTGGCCCTCTCTTCGCTACCATCCTCCTCAGAACTGGTGGCTTTGCTTTTGGAGACAACGCTGGACAAGGCAGACATAAAACGTTCTTGCAGAGACATTGTTAAAAGCAAAAATAAATGAGAATGAGTTCCATGCAGGAAATTCAATGCAAGAGGAGGCCATTAGGCCCATCAAGCAAGCACAATGGTTGCTTGTCCATGCTCTATCCATTCGAAATGCCAAGCGTCAAGCAAGGAAGCAGGCCGTGCAATTTTAAAAGTATTTGGTACGACTCGGCTGGGGGATTGAACTACCGACCTCGCGTACTCAGAGTAAAGTCTAACAGCATCACACTACCCAGTCTGGTTACACGTTTAATCCATCTCGATGAACTGTGGAAGAACCCGTTGCCGGATTGCTGCGCAAGCCGTTGCATGCTGATACGGTCCCACATCAGTGGTTTAAACTTCAGAAAACATGGTGAGAATAAATAAAAGAGCAAGGGTTACACTTTGTGCAGAAAACTTATTTTTGCTCAATAAAGTTTTATTAAAATGGATCTTTATGATTCACGAGCCAGATCTTTACGATTCACCTTGCGTGACTCCAGATGTAGCAAGATTGCCATGGTTTGACAATCGAGATAACCCAAATAACACGGTATTTAATGTCGAAGTACAAATGATGAGAAATGCATGTAATCCGATGAAAGTGATACATCATTCTCCCAATAAGACCATCCTGTAAAAAGTGCTCTGAATGCACAAAATCTGAAAAGCAGCTAAACACACACACACACACACACACACACACACGAATCACACATCAGCAGGTGTCCATGCCTGAAGCTGCAATGCATCCCAAAAGCCAAACGATCTGCAATCTTGTGGCGCAATCATGGCATTTGTTTCATCACTCGGTTGTTCTGCCATGTTCACAATAGAGCTGCAATTTTCTTACGCAGAAGGTAAACAAATCTGTCTACGCCTTCAAGGTTCACAACACGCAATGCAATCTTAATCACAGATTCGTATTTAGAGGCATCGGGGTAGGAGGCTGGGGGCACGGGGGACATGGGGAGATTGATAATTACAGCATCGCCTATGATCGGCTCTCCATGAATGCAACTGCAGTTATCCGATGTGGCACATTCAAACCATATGGGAAATTCTGGCTGTGCAATCAGGTCGATACATCATGGTATTGCACTCACAGCTACAAATATAAAATGGGTAATTTAAAACAAATAATTCAGCCGTTTATTTTTATGCAAAATAGATAAGGAAGGCAATTTGTGCAGTGAGCCGCACAGATATTAAGGGTTGTCGTTTGAACGGGGAAGATTTCTCGATCGAAATTGGGTGCCATTGTTCTTCGCGATGAATAATTCAATGATTGCTCGTGAAGCACAGCCATCGACTTTTCTTTTTGGGCGGCGGTGGCATTTGGCTGCACGGGCTGCGAGATTAACGTCATACGTATTAACCAACATCAACAAGATGCTTCCCCATTGATGTCAATGAAGCCCTCCACTCGAATACAAGCTGTGCACACACTTCCGATGTCAAACATTCAAAATGGTAAGCAAACTGATGTTAGATCAAAAAAAATTGGCCATTTGTTTAGCTTTCGCATCAATCCAATATTGGCAACCCAGCTACTGCCAAACACACACACTTCTGCATAGTCAGAATACACTGTTCCCGGGAGCGTCCAATCAAAACTATGAGACTCATGGAAAATCCATGAGAGCTGACACGTGTGCTGAACAATTCTGAATGCGTTGCTCATGCAAAAGTCCAAAAGTTGGTGAAAGAATGCAAACAAACTGTTCGGGAGAAATGGTAAAATCCCGCAGGTGAGCCAATTATGCACCAAGATACCAAAGTTGGTGACATACTTTCCAGGAACTTATTCAGTCTGGATTCGATCCAAAACAAAGTCGAACTTCAGCAAAAACTGTTGTTTCGTGCAGTGCCGTCAACGCATCTCCGAGAACACCGCCCTTGGTGTGGGAAGGCAGAACTGGTTGTCCCATCTGGTGTTTAGGTTGTGGTGTACCATATATTTAACAAAAATAGATATATCCATAATCTTTCGTAAAGAATAAGCCACTGTGTGCCTGCTCCCTGAATACATTTCCTGCTTGGGGTGAGCTGTGCGAGTCGCACTACCTGCAGTCATTATTAATCCTGTTATTTGGATATGACCACAGGCATTACAGGTGAAGCGGCCACCTCCAGTGTTTGAGTTTCCTTGTATTTTGCTGAACATTCGAAAATAATCCAGTCTCCTTCGGATGGCGTTGCATGTTTCTTACCTTGTACACCGAGTTCCAAAAAGGAGATTCAGACATGTTCGGGACCGAATCAAGCAAAAATTTCAAAATAAATCACTCGTCTACCATTGAGCCATGCGTCATGCATCGCTCAATCTGTATAACATGGGCAAGACCATCGGCATTGGCAGACAGAGCGCTCGAGTGTCCCATGGTTAATGGGCACCGCTGGGCCTGGCTGGCAACATGCCAAGTGCGTGGCTTTCGCCTGCGAGGGAGACTTTTCGAAAATGAGTGAGTCGACAGCAGGTTGAACAAAAGGCACATCTGGCGTTCCACAAGAACAATTCCAGATCCTTATGGCAGCTGCTCTTGAGCAGAAAGAAACTGTTCTCTGTTGTGCTGAACGCTCTCAAAAGCCAATGTTCTGAATCCTCTAAAAATGAATAAATAAATAATAATATATATGTATATATATATATATATATATCAGGCAAATCAAGGACAAACAACAGTGCAGCGGTATGAATCTTTGTGATGTCTGTGAATCATGTTTCGACAAATAGAATCCCACACCCATCACACAAGTCACCTGTTTAACGAGCACCTGTAAGCCACTTGTGCATCGATTTTCCAGAAGATTCTGAAAGATTTGTACTTACACTTCAGGGTGCAACCTGGCTGCTTCATTCTTTATTTCAAGCACATCGGCCACGGATAGCAAGGCACCGGGCAATGTTTCCACAATCAACTCAGCTTGTGTGCAAGACACACTGTAGGTCAGCAGGTGGCCTTAAACCCCATTTCTGGATTCACCATATTTGAGAAACATTGGCAAATAAAGTGCAAGGTCGAAAAAGAAAGAGGGGAAAAAAAAAAAAAAGGACTCAAAAGATCATAAAGGAAAATGAGTGAAATTTGGAGCAATGACGAGACGCAAAGTAAGTTCTGAAATGCAAAATAAGCAGACTTACGTCTCACCAGCCTTGTCCCCTACAAAAAAAATTTAGGCTTCTCGATGACTTCCTCAACGATTCGCTTAACTAACAAAGGGTGCATCTTGCAGATGTTTTCATTTATTTCTGTTCAAACAAATTGGTAGGTGCTGCACACGTGCATTGTGAAGCAATTTGCGCTGAATTAAACGAGGCCAAATAATAATTTGAGTGCTCAGTAAGGTGAGATCTTTGGAGTGAAATGGGGAAAAAAAGATTGCAAGAACAGGTCTTGGTCTGTGTTGCCCATAATCAATTGATGACATTGCGAAGAGCTGGGTAAAAAAAAGTCGATAAACGGCAGCAAGTGTCGCGGCCAGGTTGAAAAGAGGAGGGAGAATATTGTTTGCCATGGCTTTCCGGGTGCACTTCCCATCGATGATTTACAGCTCTGGGTTCAACAGCCTCCTCGTCGTGTCGAAGACAATTTGCACCTGACCTATTCTTTTGGTCGAAGATATAATGAAGAAGTCACAGCCAATAGAATGGAAGCTTATACCATATCTGTGAAAAATTTTAGAGCAGGCTCTGTGTAACATAAAGAATAAATTACGATTGATATTTTACAGTTGAGATTGGTTATGGCTCTGCTTATGATGTGGATTAATAGCACAAGTGCAATCCTGTATGTATTAATTCCTTTCACGCCGTAAAAGCGCATCGGGCTGCCGAGGCAGTTTCATTGGCAAGGAGTACAGTCCAAGACGGGTTGCCACTCCGACGCAGGTTACCCCGAATGGTTATTACCCCAGTACTCTGGTACTCATTTCATCGACGTCAGAAGGATGATAGGCGGAGTCAACCCCACCTAGTGCTAATTCAATTCCCAACATGCTCAAACTCAGGACCCTTAGGTCCCAAGCCAGCCACCTTAACCTCTAAGCCAACATCAGGCTTGTATGTATGTAATATAACAAAATAAATAATTTAACAATGAAAAGTTATCGCACGCTCCAACACAATTAATAAGGTGTTATGTTAAGTATTGCTGAGATTTACCATAACCACAACACCTACTGCTTCACAAATTTCCACAAGAGCGAAGTCGATGGCACGCCGTCACAAATCTGCACTCCTTCCACTTTAAAGTAGAAAGGTGGCAAAAAGTTCCACCAGGAATGACGACCCAATTTATAAATTTTTACGTAAATAAAATTTTCCCTGTTTTGACCACTGTGACCCCAAGTCCGCACCCCCCGGGACATGAACTGTTAAAAAAAAACAAAATCGTTACATATTTCATGTGTACCCCAATGTGATTGCAGAAACAAAGTTTCATTGAAAAAGGTTTCTTAAAAATGTGCCCGTAATTGCATTTTTTGGTATTTGACCCCAGGGAGCGGGTCAAAAATGATACTGCCCTGGCATCTTCTTGCCATGTGGTGATCATAACCACCAAGTATGATGAATAGGAGGAGATAGCATGACGGATGGACAGATGGAACGTCGATGCAGGAGGAGGCCGTTTGGCCCATCAAGCCTGCACTTCACCAACCACAGTACCGGCACCCATCCACATACAAGCCAACTACCACTCACACAAGCCAATATCCCATACCCCTCCATCTCCAATATATCCGGGTACCTATCCAAATCCAATTTAAACGTATGCACCCTCTTCACCAACACTCCTTTTTGGGAGAAGACAGTCCCATGCATCAACCACTCTCTGACTGAAAGATCCCAACCTTAAAACTGTCCTAAATTCCAAGCGATGGCCGCCCCTGGTCCCAACACTGTCTGCTCTGCTGAAAAACTTAACTCTACCTATCTTGTCCACACCCTTCATTATCTTAAACATCTCAATCAGATCCCCTCGGAATCACCTCCTTTCCAATGTACTAGAAGCACCCGCTCCCTACGGGAGCAGCGTGGGGAAAGGGACAGTTGGGAGGGTAAGTGGAGGAGATGGGGCAAATATATTTCATGCGGTGGCTAATAATCCCCCGTCTGCAGCAGGGGTCAGTAAACAACTTGCACTATGGCATGTGTGCAGGCAAAAATCATAAGTTGTCTTCCACTCGCCCCCTTGGCGGAGGTGGAGGGAAGGGGAGGGGACTTTTTTTTGTGCCAATGATCTGACTATGGGTACTAACTGCCAACATGTATGCAAAATTTGATGGAGATTGAACAAGTCCTGCTTCGTTCTCTGATATACAGATGTGCACACCTGTACAAACACACACACACACACACACACACACAATTCCCTTATTTAAAATAGAAGGATAAAGTCCTGTCTCTTTCAATGTCAAACACGAAATCGGGGCCGTCTCTCTGGCCATATGTCATGCTTTTGATACAGTCTGGCATCACACCTTACTCTCCAAACTCTCTGCCCATGGCACATCCAAGGCCAACTCCACATATGGCTTACTCACTTCCTCTACCCTCGTAGCCAACATGTGGCTCTCAACGGAATCCTTTCATCTCCTCTCCCTGTCAAGGCTGGAGTGTCCCAAGGCAGTGTTTTGGGCCCACTCCTCTTCCTGATCTTCATCAATGATGTCTCTGACTCTGGAAAATCCTCTTTATCTATTTGCTGAAGACTCCACACTCTTCCTTGATAGCCCTCATCCTTCAGACAGAAAGGCTGCAGCCTCTTCCCTCTTCTCAGACCTTGACAAAATCAAAAGATGGTCAGACACTTGGAATATGTCTTTCAATCCTAACAAATCTCACACTCTCACTATCTCTTTCCGAAAGGACTGTCTGGCAAACCCTCCAATCTGCTTTCTCAACATTGCTTTTGAGGAAGTTCAGTTACTCAAACTTGTGGGTCTCACTATCAGCCATGACCTTTCTTGGGCAAAACACATTTCAAAGTTGGTCTCCAAAGCCAGCCACCGACTGGGCATCCTCCGTCATACAAAATCCTTCCTTTGCTCACCTAAGCTCCTCTCCACCTAAAAGGCCTTCATCTGCAGCTTGATGGAGTAATGTTCTCCCCTCTGGGCTGGCTCCCCTGCCTCACATCTTGCTCAGCTTGATGCGGTGGAAACCAAGGTCTTCAAGATCACTGGAATCCCCTGCGATGAAGCTGAGTCTATGGCTCGATCACTTCACCATCACAGACAGGTCGGTGATCTCACTGTCTTATACCACATCATTTTTAGTCTTGCACTCTCTGCTCTTTCCATGCTTTGGTCCTCTAGATTTTTGCAGGGCTCAGACAATCCTTAATCAACCCACTTCTGGTGAAACGACCTGGTGAAAATCCAGGATCACTGCTCACCTTCACCCTTTCATTCCTCCTTTTTCCCATGTTTGGAACAAACTCCCACACTCTCTTCAATCTCATTCTTCCCTCCAAGTCTTCAAAACAGCTGTGCACCACCATCTCACATCGTCTCCAATCCTAGACCATGATCTTCTTCTCCCCTTATTAACCCCACCCAAATCCCTCCTCCTTCCAATTTTCCTGTTGTCATTCCTTGGAGTTTCTTTCTGTATCTTGTCTTGTCCATCTTGTCCATCCCATGCATCTTCTGTTTCTAACTTGTCCACCCAATGTGTGCATGTTTTGCATCCTGTTTGTGTCTGTTACATCCTGATCCATTCAGTGTACTAGCTACTCCATGAACCTCGACTTTGTCTACAAAAAAACCGTTCCTCATAGCTTGGTCTAGCTTGCCCTGGAATCAATCTCGTAGCTCGAAGCTGTACCCTCTCTATGGCGGTGATGTCCTTCCTCAGATGTGATGACCAAAACTGGACAGAATATTCCAGATGAAGTCTCACTAAATTCTTATTCGGTGTTCACACAAACTCTTTTGATTTATGATTTATCCCGCTAAAAATACAAAATCCCGCTATAACCCCAAGACCAAAGTACATGGTCAAACAAAGCTTTCAATCTTATGCACACGCACCATGGCCCGATGGCCAACTCTCATGATGATACAATAAAAACACATCCTCACACTCAGGGCCAAAATGCATGTTCATACAATAAACTTTTCCATTTGGTGCCCAATACCCATCATCAACGTGTAATGGATTTCCCCCAAGTGCTGAGCAGGCAAGCCATCTCATGTGAATTTATGTCTAAATATTACCTCTTAATGGTTTTAGAGCCATATACAGTATCCCTGCATCACACGAGCACGTGCTGTGAAGGTACTGACCAACAGGGGATACCTGCCACACATCCATGCTGTTTTCATCAATTTTACATTTAACAATATTTCTGAATTGTAGATGGGAAAGAGGATGCTAACGTTCAAGCGTGCTTCAAAGGGTCAAATGCACTTTCTTCTTACAGTTGATGAAACACACAGAAATGCCTATTGCGAAATGCAGTGTCAGCCTTAAGGGTTTAGAAGCATTTTGTAGCTATTGTTAACCGTGGTCCCATAAACCACACCCCCCCCCCCGCCCCCCAACCCTCCACTCCACTGGCCATTGTCAGCATGGAAGGATTCCACAATCCTGAGGTTTCAAGACCTGACAAGATGTCCAAGAGTTCAGCTGACAAGATGTCCCAAGTAAGATTGTAATTTTATATACACCATCCCAGAAACTTGGGGCAGGGAGGAATAGCCATTGTTTTTTTAAAACAAGAGGGGTCCTTCCAACTAAAGGTGTTACCAGGTTCTATTGTTCAATTTTAAAACAAACAATGAGGAGCACACTTGGTCTCAAGTGACGATTAATTCCACTCACCATGGCACTTCAGATTGCCAAATCCAGTGGAGTGATTTCCAGTGCCGGATCAGGTGGAGTGGATTTCCACATGCAGAATCCAGGTGGAGTGGACTTCCACATGCAGAATCCAGGTGGAGTGGATTTCCATGATCCAGGTGCAGTTGATTTCCGTGTGCAGAATCCAGCTGGAGTGGATATTTCCGATGTGCCGATCCAGTGGAGTGATTCCGTGTGCCGGTCCAGGTGGAGTGGATTTCCATGTGCCGATCCAGTGGATGGATTTCCATGTGCCGGATACAGGTGGAGTGGATTTCCATGTGCCGGATACAGGTGGAGTGGATTTCTATGTGCCGGATCCAGGTGGAGTGGATTGCCAGTGCTGGATCCAGGTGGAGGGATTTCCACTTGCAGAATCCAGGTAGAGTGGATTTCCGAGTGTCGAATCAGGTAGAGTGGATTTCCGAGTGCCAAATCCAGGAAGAGTGGATTTCTGAGTGCTGAATCCAGGTGGATGGATTTCCATGTGCCAAAAGCTTTCTTTCTTTCTTCACTAACAAACAAACTCATTAGGCCCCAATAATTCTGCATGTCGTGGACGAATCGTTGCCTGAGACTGGGTTTGCTCCTTGTAGTTTGTTTCTGAAAGAGACTCACTGCTTTTATACCACATCATTTTAGTCTTGCCCGTCTGCTCTCCATGCTTTGGTCCTCTAGATTTTTGCAGGGCTCAGACAATCCTTAATCAACCCACTTCTGGTGAAACGACCTGGTGAAAATCCAGGATCACTGCTCACCTTCACCCTTTCATTCCTCCTTTTCCCATGTTTGGAACAAACTCCCACACTCTCTTCAATCTCATCTTTCCCTCCAAGTCTTCAAAACAGCTGTGCACCACCATCTCACATCGTCTCTCAATCCTAGACCATGATCTTCTTCTCCCCTTATTAACCCCACCAAAAATCCTCCTCCTTCCAATTTTCCTGTTGTCATTCCTTGGAGTTTCTTTCTGTATCTTGTCTTGTCATCTGTCCATCCCATGCATCTTCTGTTGTCTAACTTGTCCACCCAATGTGTGCATTTTGCATCCTGTTTGTGTCGTTACATTCCTGATCCATCAGTGTACATAGTACTCCATGAACCTCGACTTTGTCTACAAAAAAACCGTTCCTCATAGCTTGGTCTAGCTTGCCCCTGGAATCAATCTCGTAGCTCGAACTGCTACCCTCTCTATGGCGGTGATGTCCTTCCTCAGATGTGATGACCAAAACTGGACAGAATATTCCAGATGAAGTCTCACTAAATTCTTATTCGGTGTTCACACAAACTCTTTTGATTAGGATTTATCCCGCTAAAAATACAAAATCCCGCTATAACCCCAAGACCAAAGTACATGGTCAAACAAAGCTTTTCAATCTTATGCCACACGCACCATGGCCCGATGCCAACTCTCATGATGTATACAAATAAAAACACATCCTCACACTCAGGGCCAAAATGCATGTTCATACAATAAACTTTCCATTTGGTGCCCAATACCCATCATCAACGTGTAATGGATTTCCCCCAAGTGCTGAGCAGGCAAGCCATCTCATTGAATTATGTCTAAATATATACCTCTTAATGGTTTTAGAGCCATATACAGTATCCCTGCATCACACGAGCACGTGCTGTGAAGGTACTGACCAACAGGGATACCTGCCACACATCCATCGCTGTTTTCATCAATTTTACATTTAACAATATTTCTGAATTGTAGATGGGAAAGAGGATGCTAACCTTCAAGCGTCTTCAAAGGTCAATGCACTTTCTTCTTACAGTGATGAAACACACAGAAATGCCTATTGCGAAATGCGATGTCAGCCTTAAGGGTTTAGAAGCATTTTGAGCTATTGTTAACCGTATTCCCAAAACCACACCCCCCCCCCCCCTAGCCCCCAACCCTCCACTCCACTGGCCATGTCAAGCATGGAAGGATTCCACAATCCTGAGGTTTCAAGACCTGACAAGATGTCCCAAAGAGCCAGCTGACAAGATGTCCCAAGTAAGATTGTAATTTTATATACACCATCCCAGAAACTTGGGGCAGGGAGAATAGCCATGTTTTTTTAAAAACAAGAGGGGTCCTTCCAACTAAAGGTGTTACCAGTTCTATTGTTCAATTTTAAAACAAACAATGAGGAGCACACTTGGTCTCAGTGACGATTAATCACTCCACCTGCACTTCGATTCCAAATCCAGGATGTGTATGATCCGGAATTTCAGTGCCGGATCCAGACCGTGCGGACAGTGGATTTCCACATGCAGAATCCAGTGGAGTGGACTTCACATGCAGATCAGGTGGAGTGGATTTCCATTGATCCAGGTGCAGTGATTTCCGTGTGAGAATTCCAGCCGGAGTGATTTCATGGCCGGATCCAGGTGGAGTGGCATTTCCGTGCGTGCCAGGTCCAGGTGGAGTGGATTTCCATGTGCCGATCCAGGTGGAGTGGATTTCCATGTGCCGGATACAGGTGGATGGAGTTTCCATGTGCCGGATACAGGTGGAGTGGATTTCTATGCCGGACAGTGGATGGATTGCCAAGTGCTGGATCCAGGTGGAAGTGATTTTCCAACTGCGAATCCAGGTGAGAGTGGATTTCCATGATCCAGGGCAAGTTATTTCCGTGTGCAGAATCCAGCTGGGAGTGATTCCGTCGTGCAGAATCCGCTTGGAGTGATTTCCGTGTGCGAATCCAGGTGAAGTGGATTTCCCTGTGCAGAATCATGTGGAGTGGATTCTAGCGCTGTGGAGCTGAATTTCCGTGTAGCAGAATCCATTGGTAGTGATTCGTGTTGCATAATCCAGGTGGAGTGGATTCCCGACTGCAGATCCAAAGGTTGAGTGACTTCACATGCAGAAATCCATGGAGTGTGATTTCACATGATCCAGGTTGCAGTTTATTTCCTGTGCAGAATCCAGCTGAGGGAGTCCGTGCAAGAATCCATGTGAGAGTGGACTTCCGTTGCAGAATCCAGGTGAAGTGGATTCATCGTTGCAATCCATTTGGAGTGATCCGTGCAATCCAGTGTGGATTCCTGTAGCGTGGATGATTCTATGTCGAGTCAGGTGGAGTGGATTGTAGTCCTGCAGTGGTTTCATGCCAAATCCAGGTGGAGGGATTTCATGTCACAAATCAAGGTGGAGTGAAATTCCGTGTGCAGAATTCCAGGTGAGTGGATTTCTGTGTGAATCGAGGTGAGTGGATTCCATGTGCCAAATCCAGGTGGAGTGGATTCCGTGTGCTGAATCGAGGTGGAGTGGATTCCATGTGTCAAATCGAGGTGGAGTGGATTTCCGTGTGCATGAATCGAGGTGGAGTGGATTTCTGTGTGCTGAATCGAGTGGAGTGGATTTCCATGGCGCAAATCCAGTGGAGGAATTCCGTGTTGCAGAATCCAGGTGAGTGGATTTCTGTGTGCTGAATCGAGTGTGGATGTGGATATTCCTGTGCACAAATCCAAGTGGAGTGGATTTTCCGTCTGCCAAGATCCAGATGATAGTGATTTCCGTGTGCAGAATCCAGTTGGAGTTGGATTTTCTGTGTGCTTGAATCCAGGTGTTTTCTTGTGCAGAATCCAGTGGAGTGGATTTCTGTGTGCTGAATCCAGGTGGAGTGGATTCCGTGTGCAGGAAACCAGGTAGGAGTGGATTTCCATGTGCCAAATCCAGATGGAGTGGATTTCCACATACAGAATCCATGTGGAGTTGGATTTCCAAAGTGCCAAATCCAGGTTGTAGTGGATTTCCATGTGCCAAATCCAGATGGAGTGGATTTCCACATACAGAATCCATGTGGAGTGGATTTCCAAGTGCCAAATCCAGGTAGAGTGAATTCCATGTGCAGAATCCATGTGGAGTGGATTTCCATGTGCAGAATCCAGGTAGAGTGGATTTCCGAGTGTCGAATCAGGTAGAGTGATTCCGAGTGCCAAATCCAGGAAGAGTGGATTCTGAGTGCTGAATCCAGGTGGGTGGATTTCCGTGTGCCAAAAGCTTTCTTTCTTTCTTCATAACAAACAACTCATTAGCCCCAATAATTCTGCATGTCGTGGACGAATCGTTGCCTGAGACTGGGTTTCCCTTGTAGTTTGTTTCGAAATTGGTGGAATAGAACTGAATTAACAACTTGGTTGGAATAATGTGTTCTTTGAAAAACACACACACCACACACACACACATACACACATACACACATACACACACACAACACACAGCACACACACGCACCACACACAACACATTAAAAAAACACACACAACACGTGCACACAGTAAAAAAGAAACACACACAACAACACACAGAAAACACACACAACACACAGAAAACACACACATACACAACACACAGAAAACACACACAACACACAGAAAACACACAGTAAACACACACACACACACACACACACCATTCAAGAGTTCT
>CM068953.1:10089427-10104338 GCA_035128595.1 Eptatretus atami | reverse complement strand
TAGGTTGATTCAAAATTGGTGGAATAGAACTGAATTAACAACTTTGTTGGAATAATGTGTCTTTGAAAAACAACAACACACACACACACACACACACACACACACACACACATACACACATAACACAACACACACACACACACGCACACGACACACACACAACACATAAAAAAACACACACAACACGTGCACACAGTAAAAAAGAAACACACACACACAACACACAGAAAATCTCTCTCTGTGGCTGAATGAGACCCTTGCAATTATTCGAAGACACACCGATATATTTTTTTCTTGACCCTCAATGAGCAAGTATTGCACATATAATTAGAAAATATTTTCTATACGATCATAAACACACAAACATTGAAGAGAATACAAAACCCATGATTACATAATCCGAGACAGCTGCGAGCATCATGTTCAGAGAACCCTTAGATCACCCACCCCATTGCATACAGACAGTGTGGGGTGGTGTATAAGAAGATAATGAGCGAACTATAATGGGTATTGAAGTTTTCCACCATCTATCTTATATTACGAAAACCTCATCTTGTATGTATGTATGTATGTATGATATGTATATGTTATATACATGTATATATATGTATGTATTGTATGTATGTATGTTATTTATATATACATGTATATATATATTGTATGTATTATGTAGTATGTATGTATGTATATGTATATATAATGTATATATATATATATGTTATGTATGTAGGTATGTATGTATGTATGTATGTATATGTTATTATAGTACATGTAATATATGTATTATGTATGTATGTATGTATATGTATATATACATGTATATATATGTAGTATGTATGTATATTTATATGTATATATACATGTATATATGTAGTATGTATGTATATGTATTTTTATATATACATGTGTATATATATATGTATGTATGTATATATAGTATATATGTATGTATGTATGTAGGTATGTATGTATGTTCCGAAATACAGCCAAAACAGTACACAATAGCGCAAAAATTTTTAATGCCATCTTACTCACCATTTTCCTGCGGTGTTGCGTATCAAGTTTCGTTCAAATCGGGCAACGAAAAATTATTATAAAATCAATTCCGATTCAGTCAAGTACTCTTCGGGAGAATTTGATCATGCAAACAACCTCAGCGGTATAGTTCGCTGGAGCTATCTTTTTTTTTTTTCTTGAAATGATTTATTTAAAAATCTCAAACATTTAGTATATACAAAGAACGATTATTTTTCAGCATAAAAATTTTTTCAGCATAAAAATATTTTTCAGCATAAAAAAAAATGTTCATTAATAAATAAAATTGTGTTCGAAGATTACGCACAATAATTTCTTCGACTTTCTTTTCTCCGTTTTTTTTTTCACATTGACGCGCAATATCAATCGTTTTTCAAATGGGTAACGAAAAAATATTATTTAAAAAAATCAATTCCTGATTCAGTCAACTACTCCTCAGGATTATTTGATCAATGCAAACAACCTCAGCGGTATAGTTCGCTGGAGCTATCTTTTTTTCTTTTTTTCTTTTGAAATGATTTTTTAAATCAACCGCTGTCACAACGGGAACCCAACGGGTTCATGGGTCATCTAGTTAAATATTGAAAATTACAATCCCAAGTTTGTTTTTATACAGACATGAAATATCCAAGATATAATTATTACACTCGCCACACGAGAGGGGATTGCATTTGGGTCCGTTTGTCTGGCTGTTTGTCTGTTTTTCTTTCCGCACAGAACAAGTTATTTTTTTTTCTCTGCAACCGCTTGTCAGATTGAGACGAAATTTTCACCACAGGAGACACTACTCATGTAGAATGTTTTTATGATAATTTGACGTCAGGAATCACATGTGGCAGCCATGTTAGAAAAAAAAAGGAAAAACTTTTGACCTCTGTATCTCTGAAACCGCCCCAAGGAAAAAATATGACATTTGGCACACGGTAAGTACGCCACATGGGGAATAAGTGTGATTCGTTTTATTATGATGTCATAGGTGCCTTTGTGTGATTACGTCATCATTGCATATATAGAATGCTATATTTCTGATCAGTATGAATATTTTGGAGGGTCATTTCGGGATAAATTGGTCCACACAAAAAAAAATTGATGACGTCATGGTTTGGCAGCCATATTGTTTTTGTTGTATTTTTATTATAAAAAAAACCTTCAAAAATCTCCTTCTATAAAAAGGCTGAACAGATCGAGGCGAATCCTTCGGGAATAGGCGGTCATACTTTAAACGTATGACCACCTATCCATGGAGAATAAAATGTTCACAAATATGATATCATCGGTCAAATGGTTTGGCAGCCATATTTGATGTACCAAAGAATGTATGAAAATCTTATTCTCCAGAAAGGCTGGACAGAGTGTGGAAGCTTCACAAAAATGTTCGCCAAGACTTGTTGATACCAGGGTATTCATGAACAATTGATAGGTCACATGGTCTGGCAGCCACATTGCATTTCGCAGAAATCTTTTACAAATTCTTTCTCTTGAGTTGCTTCATCAATCGATGTGAAACTTCACAATCATGATCTATTCGTGATGTGGAAGCGGTGTTTTAAATTTCAAGCTGATCGGACTCATGGAGTGGCAGCCAGAATTATTTGATTTTTTGACTATTTGTGTTTTTTCTTATTTTTAATGAGGTACACGTGGTTCTTCCTGGATGGGCTTGAGGTGGAGGAGGCGCAGTTGAAACGAGAAACCTATTCGGGTTCCTCCTGATGACTCAATCTTTGCCCGTTCAGGTTCCTCCTGATGACTCAATCTTTGCTTTCTGCTTGTTTGGGTTCCTTCTGATTACTCCAACGCAGGACTGTACCTATTTGGTCTTCCATTTGAAATAAATCGAATATATTTTAATCACATTCCAAATTAAAGTAAATAATAAAAAAACGTCATGGGTCAGGGTCAGGTGTCCAATCAAAACGGGGTTGCATCAAAACAGGACGTCTTGGTACCCGGTCATCACTGCCAGCAGTTATAAAGTGGCAGTTCTAATGATGTCTTATTAATTCCGTAACACACCAGAACAAAAACACGACACAAAATATACCACACAAAACCACCCAAGCACCACAGAAAATACACCACTTAAACAAGTCCTGGTGAGTGTCTGAAATCTCTGATTGCTCTTTTTTCTTGTTTTGTTGTTGTTACTAGCAAATACCACCCGTCGCTTCACTGACGGGAATACTAAAGGGGGTAGGGAGAAAAAGAGGGGGGAAGAGGGAGAGAGCAGAGAGAGAATAAAGAGGTGGAGGGGAAAGGAGACAGGAAGGAGGTGGAGTGAAGGGGTGGGAGAAGGGAAGACAGTGTGAGGTGAGAGGAAGGGAAGGCAGACCTTCATGGAGCTTTAATTACGATTCATACTGTTCATCAAAATTATTCTGCATGGAATACAGTGAAGATGGAAACAAAATAATGTCTGAAATCCACTTTCCATCGGTCATACTATGAACACGGCCCAGAGACATCCGGAAACAATGCCCAGACGCGTCCAGAGACAAACACTGCCAGACGTGTCCAGAGTCAAACACCGCCCGGACATGTCCAGAGTCAAACACCGCCGGACGAGTCCAGAGTCAAACACGCCGACACCCGCCGCGACGCATCTGGAGACAAAAACCGCCCCGACGCGTTGGAGACAATCACCACCTGACGTGTCTGGAGACAAAAACGCCTGGATGCGTTGGAGACAACATGCCTGGACGCCGTCATCTGGAGACAAACACCGCCTAGACGGTCCAGAGAGACAAACACGCCGGTGGACGCGTAGGGAGACAAACACACTGGACAGCGTCCGCCGAGACAAACACCAGCTGCCAGGACGTGTCCGCAGACAAACACCGCCCAGACACATCCGGAGACGAACACCATCCAACATAACCGCCATCTTGATATGTCTAGAAACAGAGGCAGAGAGAGAGGGGGGGGTGAGGGGAAAGTGAGAGAGGAGGGGGGGGGAGTGAGAAAGAGTGGGAGAAGGGTCTGCACTGTGTTGCACTCGCTCAGGGTGATGGAGCATGAACTACTCCCTCAGGGTGACGGAGCATGAACCACTCTCTCAGAGTGACGGAGCATGAACACTCGCTCAGAGTGACGGAGCCATGAACCACTCGCTCAGGGTGGATGGAGCACGAACCACTCACTCAGTGTGACAGAGCATGAACACTCGCTCAGGGTGATGGAGCTTGAACCACAGGCTCAGGTGACACAGCACGAACCACTCACTCAGTGTGACACAGCACGAACCACAGGCCTCAGGGTGACAGAGCCGAACCAAACCACAGGCTCAGGGTGACAGAGCACGAACCACTCACTCAGATGTAACAGAGCATGAACCACTTGCTCAGGGTGACAGAGCACGAACACGAGCGCTCAGGTGACAGAGGCACGCAACCACTCATGCTACAGAGCATGACACTTCTCAGAGGGGTGCAGCATGAACACTGCTCAGGCGTATGGGCATGAACCACTTGCTCAGGGTGATGGAGCATGAACCACAGGCTCAGGGTGAAGAGCATGAACCACTTGCTCAGGGTGATGGAGCATGAACCACAGGCTCAGGGTGACAGAGCATGAACCACTTGCTCAGGGTGACAGAGCACGAACCACAGGCTCAGGGGATGGAGCATGAACCACTTGCTCAGGGTGACAGAGCACGAACCACAGGCTCAGGTGACAGAGCATGAACCACTTGCTCAGGGTGATGGAGCATGAACCACAGGCTCAGGGTGACAGAGCACGAACCACAGGCTCAGGGTGACGAGCACGAACACTCACTCAATGTAACAGAGCATGAACCACTTGCTCAGGGTGATGGAGCGATGAACCACAGGCTCAGGGTGACAGAGCACGAACCACTCACTCATGTAACAGAGCATGAACCACTTGCTCAGGGTGACAGAGCACGAACCACACTCAGTGTGAAGAGCAATGAACCACTCACAGGGTGATGGAGCAATGAACCACAGGCTCAGGGTGACAGAGCACGAACCACTCACTCAGTGTAACAAGAGCATAACACTACGCTCTAGCTGGGTGATGCAGCATGAACCACAGGCTCAGGGTGACAGAGCACGAACCACTCACTCAGGGTGACAGCACCCAATGAACCACTCACTCAGGGGATGCGAGCCTTGAACCACTCACTCAGTGTGACAGAGCAGAACCACTCACAAAAAAATCAGTGCGACAGAGCACAAACCACTCACTCAGTGTGACAGAGCATGAACACTCGCTCAGGGTTATGGAGCATGAACCACTCACTCAGTGTGGACAGAGCACGAACCACTCACTCAGTGTGATGACAGAGCATGAACCATCGCTAGGGTGATGGAAAGCTGAACCACAGGCTCAGACTGACAGAGACTGAACGAACAACTCACTCAGGTGATGGAGCACGAACCACTCGCTCAGGGTGATGGACATGAACCACTCACTCAGTGTGACAGAGCACGAACCACTCGCCCAGGGTGATGGAGCATGAACCACTCACTCAGTGTGACAGAGCCAACGAACCACTCACTCAGTGCTGGACAGAGCACGAACAACTCACCAGCGGTGATGGAGCATGAACCACTCGCTCAGGGTGATGGAGCACGAACCACTCGCTCAGGGTGACAGAGCACAAACCACTAACTCTGAATGACGTGGTGCAGCCAAAGCGTCCGCAGTTCATGAACGATTCACTCAGAATGACGTGGCATGGTACCTCTATCGACAATGGGCGCTCGGCAAGTGGCTGAAGCACTCAAGTAAGCACTCCAATTCAATGTTTCATCAGGAACGGCTGGCCAGGCTGTCACTGAATACCACATAGGGATCCATTCAACTTTAAAGCCGGTCTTCACCGTTCACACAGCAGTTATTGAAATAAAATGAATTAGTTCAAATAATGACTTCATCCACAAAATAGTTGCTTAATGTAGAACAACCCTAGAGACATCGCAAAGTTCAATCTCCGGTGAAATAAACATTGCAGAAAATCCGTCATGTTACCTGCTCTTCTATGCATGTTTCGTCATACATCGGTTCAGGGTCTGTACAAATATTATAATTTCTTTTTAAAACGTCAGGTTTTCACCAGATTTGCTTTGCTTTCCTGTAGATCACCTCGTGAAACCTCCGAAAATATAGACACAGATCCCTCTGGATACACTATGCATGCAGTCCCTCTGGGGGACAGGACGTGAGGTCGAGCAGTGAATGCAATAAATCATGTTGCTCAGTGAAGCTGGTTAATTTTGGCACATTTCTAAATTTTTTGTTCACTCAATATAATTCTCCAAACGGTGGAGAAAGATAAGTTTAATGCTTTGGAAATGTCACATTTTCTTGTGTATGTATGGAGGAGGGAACATAGCCTTGCTTGCTTAAATTAAATAGGTATATCGGCTTTGTTATAAGACTCATTAAAAAAAATTATCATATTTCACATCAGATTTTGATGCATATACTCCGGACGATATCCAATCCGCAAAGCCGAAATAACATTTTGATGATATACTTTCATAATCCGTGAGAGTACATCGTGGAAAATCGTATCATATAATGCGTGAAATCGCTCCAAGTTCCTAATTTGAAAACTATAGTACTTAAAAAAGTGATGTATACGACTTGTAGCAAAGAAGAACACACATTCGATAATATGAGTGAGGAAAGTGGAAAAAAAACAACTATCGTTAAGAAATCGTTGCAGACTGTTCCAAGTCAAGGGGTGGTTGAGCAGGCCAAAAAACATGGCGGCTTCAGACCCCAGCGAGGTTACCTCAGACACGCCTTAAGATCCCAAAGAGAGCGGTGACCAAGGATGGAATTAAATAAGGCCGTTAATTCTCTTTAAAAGCGATGTTTCAATTAAACCAAACACCCAATTTTCAGCCCTGCACATCCTTGGCATTTTCTGAGTATGCGTGCAAAGTTTCAGGCTGTTAGGATTCATGGTTTTGGAGTTATGGAGGAGACACACACACTGACACACACACACACACACACACATTTATTAGTACTAGCCGAAACCCCGTCACAGACGGATTCCGTTCCATGAGCCCAATATGACAACCAGTAGCGGCTCTCGTAAGAGCCGGATCCCAGTCGATGCACTCCATGGCCTTACCTAATGAGGCCTACAAAATGTCCTTGCACACAACATTTTTTGTGTACATTACTCCTTGTGAAGAAGTCCCCTGATTTGTGCACGTGTCTACTTTGACGTACACCGTGTCAAAACTTCTCAGGTCACAGTACCGAGAAAAAGTGACGTGACCGCGAGGAGGAGCACAAAATTGGTCCTTCAGTATTAATATATAGATGCTTCAGAGTTGAAGGTTGACTATTGCCACTATATGCGATGCACTCTTACAGGTAAAAAGTTTCTTTCAGTCCAGGTCACAGTACCGAGAAAAACGTGACGCGACCGCTAGGAGGAGCACAAAATTGGTCCTTCAGTATTAATATATAGATGGATGACAAGCAATTTTACGCACGAAAAGGACTTAATGAAGAACCACCGTCACTTTCGAAACGAACATGCAAGTTGGTCGAGTAAATGGAACTGGGCATTGTCGATGAACCACAGAACATCCGCAACACAAACGGATAAATTCATCAATACATGAGGACCGCAAGTTGAAAAACAAGAAATAAAGCAATCAGAGATTGCAGACCCTTGCCAGGACTTATTTTGTGTGGTGTTTGTGTACTGGTGTGTTTCGTAATTATCAAGAGACATAATTAGAACTGCTACTTTATAACTGGTGGCAGTGATGATCGAGTACCAAGACGTCCCGCTTTCGATCGACCTCCCTTTGATCAGACTCCTGACCCTGACCCATGACGTTTTGTTATTAGGGTACCCTGTCATTCTGACAGGGAACCCTATTGTTTTCTTCGTTTATTCATTATTATTTTTATTTATCTTTTTCCACCGGCAATTTCGGGTTCTTTCGCTTTAAAAAATCATTTTCTCAGAGACGTAAGTCCGATCGACACGAAATTTCACCATCGTATGTATCTTTTTTGATAGCAAACTTAATTGGTAATTGTGACGTCATAGGTCACGTGGTACGGGCGCCATCTTGAAAAAACTGAAAAACTTTGGACCACTGTATCTCTGAAACGAGTTGCGATGGAAAAATTTTTCACTCATAATTGAATAAGCTCCTCAAGGGGAACAGGGGTGATTTTTCGTGAGGTCATCGGTCAAAGAGTGTGCCGGTCAAAATTCGTTAGTACAAACGCTGCATCGGAAAAATCTGAAATTTCTTGAGCCTCATCTGCACAACAATTGACCGTAGAAAAAAAATATGACGTCATAGTCACTTGTCGGCAGCCATCTTTTTTGGGAATTTTTAAAAAAATCTTCTTCTCCAGAACGGCTAAACAGATTGAGGCGAAACTTTACACACACATTCCCCATGATGTCCTTTATCAAGTTTGTTAATTTCTTATGATCGGCTCATACGGTTGCGGCCATCTTGAATTACCCAAAACCTTCAAACATCTTCTTCCAGAACGGCTCGTTAGATCAAGGGGAAACTTCACAAACCTATTGCCCACGAGTAGGGATATAAGTTTGTTAATTTCTAATTGATAGGTCACATGGTTGACAGCCATGTTGGATTCATGAAAAATATTAAATAATGTTTTCTCTGGAATCACATAACCTGTCGAAGCGAAAATTTGCAACTATCATCCTCCATGATGTCTGCATTCATAGTAAAATTATGACGTCACAAGTCACAGGTTTGCGCCATCTTGGAGGAAAAAACGCATCTTATCCGATTAACACGAAACTTCACACACGTATTCCACTACGGGATAGAGGCAGGATGTAAACTTATGATGTCATAAGTCATTATGTTCGTTCAGCCATCTTGATTAAAATTAATAAATTTAAAAATCTTCTTCTCCAGAACGGCTAAACAGATTGAGGCGAAACTTTACACACACATTCCCATGAGGTCCTTTATCAAGTTGTAATTCTTATTGATCGGTCATACGTTTGGCGGCCATGTTTGAATTTACCCTAAAACCTCCAAAACATCTTCTTCTCCAGACGGCTGATCTGATCAAGGGAAACTTCACATACCTATTGCACATGATAGGAATGCAAGTTTGTTAATTTCTAATTCATAGGTCACATCGTTTGGCAGCCATGTTGGATTTAAGAAAAATATTAAATAATGTTTTCTCTGGAACCGCTTAACCTATCGATGCGAAAAATTTGCAAATGCCATCGTCGTCAATTCTGCATAGATGGTAAAAATATTACGTCACAAGCACATGGTTTGCGGCCATGTTGATTTAAGAAAAATATTAAATAAAGTTTTCACTGGAACGGCTTAACCTATCGAAGCGAAAAATTGCAACTTCATCCCCCATGGTGTCTGCATACATGGTAAAATTATACATCACAAGTCACATCGTTTGGCGACCATCTTGGATAGAAAAACGCACCTTTTCGATTAACACGAAACTCACAGACATGTTCCACTAACATAGTTGAAAGAAGAATATAATTTTTTTGTCATCTCATGTATCTCATGTTGTATCAAAGCCGAGGTCTGGGTAGTGCACACGAGTAGTGAATATAACTTTGTTAATTTCTAATTGATAGTCACGTGGTATGGCGGCCATATTGGATTTCTCCAAAACTAAAAAAATTTCTCCAGAAGGGATAATCCAACAGCCTCAAACTTTCGCACACCTTTGCTGCGTTCATGAGAATGTTAAGTTGTTAATTGGTCGAAATCTTATTAATTTATATGATTTAAAATTATGCCGATTCGCCTCATTAAATATGCAAAATATGCAAATGAGAGTTGAAAAAATTTAATGACAGATTAGATATACATAAACAGGGACTCCCAATATGTTTACTATGTCTGTGTTTACCCCAGTGAGGCCCAGAAGCCCCCAAAGCTGAAAATCACCCATTTTTGAAATGTTCATAAATGAAAACAACGCTTCGATGAAATTTAATGGAAACTTATCCTTTAATAGGTCTCCACCTGAAGTTTATACTTTGAAAAATTTTGATGACGTAGGTCACGTGGTGTGGCGGCCATATTGGATTTCTATAAAACCTAAAAACATCTTCTTCTCCAGAAGGGTTAATCAACAGCCTTAATCTTTTGCATACATGTCCGATGATCCATGCAATGTAAGTTGTTAATTGGTCAAAATCGCTATTTAATTTATACTATTTTAAATGATGCGGATTCCCCTCATTTAAATATGCAAAATATGCAAATGAGAGTTGAAAAAATTTAATGACAGATTTAGATAGGACATAAGCAGGGCTCCAAAATATGTTTATTACCATGTCTGTGTTTGACCCCAGTGAGGCCGCAGAACCCCCCAAAGTTGAAAAACCACCCATTTTGAAATGTCGTTAAATGAAAACAATGCTTTGATAAATTCAATGAAACTTAACACCATAATAAGTCTCTACTTGATGTTTATACTTTGAAAATTTTGATGACGTAGGTCACGTGGTATGGCGGCCATATTGGATTTTCTCTAAAACCTAAAAACATCTTCTCTCAGAAGGGATAATCCGACAGCCTCAAGCTTTTGCACATATTTGCGGGTTCCATTGCAATGTTAAGTTGTTAATTTGGTCGAAATCGTTGCATAATTTATATGATTAAAATGATGCCGATTCGCCTCATAAATATGCCAAATATGCAAATGAGAGTTGAAAAAATTTAATGACAGATTCTGATAGGCCTTGAAGAGGGACTCAAATAATGTTTACACTATGTCTGATTTTACCCAGTGCGGCCCAGAGCCCCCAAAGCTGAAAATCACCCATTTTTGAAATGTCGCAAAATGAAACTAAAGAAGATAGACATATAATGACCACACATTCTGGAAGATATTTTAAAGTTCTACAAGATCCCATTTACATTAATATGCAAATGTGTATTATTGACTTTTTTGGGACTTGAAAATTTGTCCAGCCTCGATTTGTCCAATTTGAAGTTCTTTCTTTATCATGTATTGCTATGGGCTTTTCAATCCTTCATTGTAAAACATGAGGACACCGTAGCGAGACCCCATTGCAGACTTGAACTAACTTTCTAACAGAAAAACCCATATCATGTGACAGTATAGTTTGAAATTTGTTAAAATGGAGCACGCCTTGAAGCCCGGGATTACTGGTTTACCAGTTTTAATTAAATTTATGAGTGATAGGTCAACATGTTCGCAGGCCATCTTGATTGAAAATAATAAATTTTAAAAATCTTCTTCTCCAGAACGGCAAGACAGATTGAGACGAAACTTTACACATTTATTCCGCATGAGGTGCTCTCTCAAGTTTGTTAATTCTTCTTGATCGGTCACATGGTTTGGCGGCCATCTTGAATTTACCCTAAAAGCTTTCAAACATATTCTTCTCCAGAACGCTGATCTGATCAAGGGGAAACTTCACGTACCTATTACACATGAGTAGGAATTCAAGTTTTTAATTTCTAATTGATAGGTCACATCGTTTGGCAGCCATGTTGGATTTAAGAAAAATATTAAATAATGTTTTCTATGAACCGCTTAACCTATCGAAGCGAGAATTTGCAAATGCCATCTTCCATCAATTGCTGCATACATGGTAAAAATTATGCCGTCACAAGTCACATGGTTTGCGGCCATGTTGGATTTAGAAAAAATTAAATAATGTTGTTCTCTGGAACGGCTTAACCTATCGAAGCAAAAATTTGCAACTGTCATCCCCCATGATGTCTGCATACATGTTAGAAATTATGCCGTCACAAGTCACATAGTTTGGCGGCCATCTTGGATAGAAAAAACGCACCTTTTCCGATAACACGAAACTTCACAGACATGCTCCACTACACAGTTGAAAGCAGAATATAAATTTTTTTGTCATCTCATGTATCTCATGTTGTATCAAAGGCCGAGCGTCTGGTAGTGCACACAAGTAGGAATATAACTTTGTTAATTTCTATATTATTAAATCTACGTGACGTGTTTGGCGGCCATGTTGGATTCAAGAATTATATTAAATATGTTTTCTCTGGAACCACATAACCTATCAAAGCAAGACTTGGCTACTATAATCTAGCCCATGCCTGCACATATGTTAACAAGGACAAATGTGTCCAAGAGCCGCGTCATTAAGGTTTGTCTTCACCAGAAAGAACAAGAACTTAAGAAGAAGAAGAAGAAAAAAACAACTTCCGATATTCGTCACATGACCTTGACGGAGCCAATAGCGAGACCCGTCATGGACGATCGTCGTTCATGACAGAAAATAGTGTGTATTACGAAATTACAATACATTAAATGGAATAATCTTTAAATAGTAACGTGAACTTTTCGAACTTTAAAGCAAATGTCGCGAATATATTTAAAAGTTCATGATAGACGCTCTCAAAAGGCACCCTCAATGCGAGGATGTGTACAAGTGTTTAGTATTTAAGGAGATCCGGATCCTGTATATGAACGAGTCGAGTCCTAAAGGATCTGTCTTCACCAGAAGAAGAAGAAAGAACAACGCCGAGCTCTCTTAATTTTAATTTAGAAGAGTAAATAATGAAGAAGAGTGTAAAAAATGAAGAGAGTAATAAAATGAAGAAGAAGAGTACAAAATGAAGAAGAGTAATAAAATGAAGAAGAAGAGTAATACAAAGAAGAAGAAGAGTAATAAAAAAGAAAGAAGATAATAACAAGAAGAAGAGTAATAAAATGAGGAAGAAGAGTAATAAATGAAGAAGAAGAGTTAATAAAATGAGAAGAAGAAAGAGTAATAAAATGATGAAGAAGAAGAGAGTAATAAAAAGAAGAAAGAGTAAAAAAAAGAAGAAGAGTTAATAAAATGGAGAAGCAGAGTAATAAATGAAGAAGAAGAGTAATAAAATGAGGAAAAAGAGTAATAAATGAAAAGAAGAGCAATAAATGAAGAAGAAGAGAAAAATGAAGAGAAAAAATGAAGAGAAAGAAAAAATGAAGAAAAAGAGTAAAAAAATGAAGAAGAAGAGTAAAAATAATGAGAAGAAGAGTAAAAAATAATGAAGAAGAAGAGTAAAAATGAAGAAGAAGAAGAGTAATAGTGAGAGAAGAAGAGAAAAATGAGAAGAAGAAGAGTAAAACAATGAAAAAAGAAGAGAAAAATGAGAAGAGTAAAAAATGAAGAGAGAGTAAAAAATGAAGAAAGAAGAGTAAAAATTGAAGAAGACAAAAATGAAGAAGAGTTAAATAATGAAGAAGAAGAGTAAAATTGAAGAAAAAAAAATGAAGAAGAAGAGTAAAAAAAGAAGAAGAAGAGTAAAAATGAAGAGAAGAGTAAAAAGAAGAAGAAGAAGAAGAGTAAAAAATGAAGAAGAAGAGTAAAAAATGAAGAAGAAGAGTAAATAATGAAGAAGAAGAGTAAAAAATGAAGAAGAAGAAGAGTAAATAATGAAGAAGAAGAGAAAAAGAAGAAGAGAAAAATGAAGAAGATAAATAATGAAGAAGAAAGAAAAATGAAGAATAAGAGTAAATAATGAAGAAGAAGAGTAAAAAATAACGAAGAAGAGTAAAAAATGAAGAAGAAGAAGAGTAAAAATGAAGAAGAAGAGTAAAAAGAAGAAGAGAAGAAGAGTAAAACTGAAGAGAAGAGTAAAAATGAAGAAGAGTAAATAAGAAGAAGAGTAAATAATGAAGAAAGAGAGTAAAAGAGAGTAAAATTGAAGAAGAAGAGAAAAAAGAAGAACAAGAGTAAAAAATGAAGAGAAGAGTAAAAATGAAGAAGAAGAGTAAAAAAAATGAAGAAGAAGAAGAGTAAATAGTGAAGAAGAAGAAGAGTAAAAAATGAAGAAGAAGAGTAAATAATGAAGTGCTAAATAAGACATGCTAAAAATTTATGACGTCACAAGTCACATTGTGTGGCGCCATCTTGGATAGAAAAACACACCTTTTCCGAATTAACACTAACTTGACAGATGTGTTCAATACACGGTTTGAAGCAGAATATAAATTTGTGATGTCATCGGTCACACGGTTCGTCAGCCATCGAGGATTGAAAATTAATAAATTTTTTAAATCTTCTTCTCCAGAACAGCCGGACAGATCGATGCAAAATTCATGCCCACTTTCCCAAGACATCCTTTCACAAGTTTGTTAATTTCTAATCGATAGGTCACACGGTTTGGCGCCACGTCGAATTTACCCTAAAACCTTCAAACTCTTCTTCTCCAGAACGGCCGGTCAGATCGAGGAAACTTCACGGACGTTATCGCACACGAGCGGTGAATATAAGTTTTTAATTTCTAATCGATAGGTCACACGGTTCGGCAGCCACGTCGGATTCAAGACAACATTAAATATCGTTTTCTCCGGAACCGCTCATCCATCGACGCAAAACTTTGCGACCGTCGTTTAAGTCTCGCGTCGTATCAAAGGCATCGTGTGCGGGTACCCGGTCATCACTGCCAGCAGTTATAAAGTGGCAGTTCTAGTTATTATTATTATTATATTATTATCATAATCATTCAAATGAATCCAAATGCGATTCAAATAAATTCAATTCAAATCAAGTGGAAGACCAAATCAGTACAGTCCCCATTGGAGTAATCAGAAGGAACCCGAACAAGAAAAAAAGAAAGATGGTCATCAGGAGGAACCTGCATAGGATTCACATTTTAGCTGCTACTCCTCTACCCTCAAACTCATCCAGGCACAGCCAAGTGAGCCTTATTAAAAAAAACAACAAAAAAAAACCCAGATAACAAATTAAATAATTCTGGCTGCCAGACCATGTGTCCGATCAAGTTGAAATTTAAAGCATGTATTCCCCATCCCCACTAGATTATAAATTTGAAGTTTCACATCGATTGATTGCGCAGTTCCAGAGAAAACATTATTTAATATTTTTCTTCAA
>CM068953.1:10076370-10089417 GCA_035128595.1 Eptatretus atami | reverse complement strand
CTGCCAAACCATGTGACCTTTCAATTATTCCTGAACAAACTTGTACACCCATGGTTTGTGAAACGTTTGTGTGAAGTTTCCCTTTGATTTCTCCAGCCATTCTGGAGAAGAAAAGTTTTATAGGTTTTAGGGTAAATCCAATATGGCTGCCTAGGATGTCATATGTGTGAAACTTTTGTTCCTCATGGACAGGCGGTCATACATGTAAAGTTTTGCCTCGATCTACTCAGAAACTTCAGAGAAAAACATTTTAAGGCTTTTTTTTTTTTTAAACAATATGGCTGCTGAATCACATGACCGATGACATCATCAGTTTTTTTTTTCTGTGGACCATTTTGTTCTGAGACGACCATCAAAATTTTTCATACTGATTCGAGGTAGCGCTCTGCATGTGCAATTATGACGTCATCACGAAGGCACCTGTGATGTTCTAACAAAATCAAAAAAATCACTCATTCCCCATGAGGAGTACTTGCCGTGTGCAAGGTTTCAATTTTTTCCTTCGTGCAGTTTCAAAGATAGAGGTCCAAAGTTTTTTCATTTTTCCAAGATGGCTGCCACACCACGTAACCTATGACGTCATAATTATCATTAAAACATTTCACATGAGTATTCGCTCCTGTGGTGGAAATTTCATCTCAATCTGACAAGCGGTTGCAGAGGAAAACACAAAAGTTCTGTGCGGACAAACAAACAAACAGACAGGCAGAGAAGACAGACAGACAGACAGACAAGCAAGCAAGCAAATAAACGGACCCAAACGCAATACCCTCTCCTTCGGCGAGGGTAATAATGCTTTTACATATCAATTGTTGTGGTTTAACTGTGGTGCTTGCAACAGATACTGTAAGCTACGTTTCGATCATCCCCCAGACATTTATAGCGAGACTAATTCCATGTTCGGTAACAGCCATTGAATCTTCTATGTGCTGAGCTAACGATTACACTGCTGTCGGCACACACAATGATGCACAGGCAAAAATGGAAGAAACAATAGGAGGAATCTTTCAGGAGACATCCAAAAACTCACGTGCCAAGTCGAGAGTTGGCAAGCTTAAAAAAAACAAATAATAAAGAGAAAATTCAAACAACCAAACCTTTTAGCCGTGGACAATGTCAAAGTGAGTTACATTTACAGGGCACTTGATAATAATTTTACTTCCATCCCGATGGAGCATTTGCTGCAAAAGTGTGGAAAGATTGTGAAGGCTTCGGTTCAATTCCCATCTCCTTGAAATCAAAGATGTCTTGTTCTTCATGTTATTGCACGTCCAATGTATGGGGTCAATGAATGCTAGAGCATGTTAGGTTGGCCAAAGTCTTTTGAGAACCAGCTGACCAGGTCTGGCATTTGACTTAACCTGGTTACAGACATGTATTTTGGACGTGTCAGGACATTAGCAATAACTTCCCTATTCTTTGCAGAAGATACCGTTGGATGTTTAACCCCCACCAGCTAAGGCTCACAGATGGGACCCCAGATTATGTCCATCCCCAGCGACGGCATCGTTCACTGATGAAACAACGTCCTGCCTGCGAAACAGCGGTCAGACGGTTGATAGTCAGGACAAGAATCAAACCCAGACTAGACAGCTCAAAGGCAAGTGTGCTCCCTGTGTGCCATCCTGTCGGAGGGAGATTTGTCTCTCGTGATACAACTATTACGATGACCCGATGCGAACAAAATCTCGGCTGCCAAGACAGCTCAGTGAGAGTGCACTTCCCCTTTGAGACGAACTCTCCTGGGTTCAATTCCAAAACGAGCCGATAAACTGTAATCCGGATACATTGCAGGCAGGGGTTACATCGACGAGTTCAACATCCTTCAGAGGGTCGTAAGACTGGCTGCATCATCTTGTACATGTTGAAGATACTCAAGAGCACAATGGCCTACTCTTTTCCAAATGTCACCAATTGCATACCCGAGCTACATAATCATTTCCCCAATACAGGGAGCAATTGTGTGAACTGAATCACCACTCCGCCAGAAATAATGCAATCAGCCAGGAATCAAGTTCTGCACACACAAGAATGAATTAAAAATAAAAATTACAAGTCTGGAGACGGCGATGGTTCACGAGCAATGTACACGGTTCGCCTTTTTTATTTTTTGACCTTCGAGGGGACGCCACGGGCAAACTGGCGGGAATCGGGAAAAACGTAAATGATGAAACTTGTAGTACTCGAAGAGCACTACTTGCATACCAACTTTCATTCGAAACAGTTGAAAACCCTAGGAGCTCGATGCCCAATTTATTGATTTTTTTGACATTTTCTAAGTTCGTGACCTTGTGACCTTGACCTTGGGATGAAAATGAAAAATCGAGCTCCGTGGGGCTATGCAGGTGACATTGGGCTAACCAAATACCGAAACCCCTGCCAGATTCGACAAACCCCCTCGGAGAAGATATAACATGAAACCGGCTACCCCCTAAAAACACGTTTTTTGGGCGTGGCTCCGCCCATAATGGGGGCACCATGCCCATTCTCCGGAAAACACAACTAGATCATGATATAAACCTCCCACCAAAATTTTATCAGGATCGGATCAAAACCCACGAAGCTATGCTCGGGACAGACAGACACACACACACACACACCCATAACGAATATAGTGGTCACTTACTGACTCGTGAACCAAAAACAACTTAAAACTATTCTATTGTGACAAATGTGCTCGTCATAAGAAAATCGTACAAGTAGTTTCAGGAAGCTAATTTACTTTGGTAGGTGATTAAAATTAAACTTTATTGGTGGGTACAGTCTCCATGCGAGGTGCTGGGTGATGCTGCGAGTGAATCCTTGTTGCATCGCCCTCACTGAGTTCGGTGTGGGTCCGATTCCGATGGCTGCTCAGAAAGGTAGCCCAAAGAGTCGAGGGCTCACCTCTGTGTCTATTTTCCAATACAACGACCAATATGTCTGTGAAACGACCTTCATGAGGTTATTTGTACTCCATAGTCAATATGAGGTTATGGCAATTAGTGTTCTCGACTTATCCCCTGCGACAACTGCACGGACTAAATACGTGGCACAGAGCCTATGATCTGTATTGCTTGTGAGCCTTGCGTTGAACAATAGCTTTTCAACCCAACACTGGTTCCATTCTGCAAATTTTCACAACAGGAGAACATTTATAAATCACTCCGTTACAGCATGTAGGTGAGGACCCTTTATGAAGGAAATGGCAGAGTTGGATCGATTTGCTTCATGCCATGATTTCCCTTTCTTCATACAAATCAATTGCTGTATTGATGTTTTCATCTCCACCTGAGCTTACAACTGATAAAGTAATCAGCCATCAGTGTTGCTATGCCGTTTGTTTACTCTCGCAGTCTTCTTTGTACAACGTAGTATGTGAGATAACGTTGCTTCATGCTGAACTTGCTTTTTTATTTTCATTTTCAGTCTTGACAATAACAGCAAGCATCACACTTAATTGAGTATCAAGAGTCGATACATCTTAGTGATAAGGGATATGTTTTCCACGCCACTCATCATTATTGTACCACACTCTTTACAGAGTGTCGACGCTGCCAAAAGCAGTCTCTTGGCAAGAGTTGTACTTGGTGGTTTGCCATTGTCTTCCCAGCAGCCAGTCATTGATGGAGTTTGAACTTGTTCAGGACGCCGGCGATAAAATCGCCAACTCTTTGTGGCAGACACCACGGATCTTTGGTGTCCACCAACAACCAGTGCTGGTGGACAAGTCCTCCGGCTTAACATCCTTCGAATGGATTGATTGACGGTTTACAGCTGGGTCGAGATTCAAACCCAGGCTAATCAGCGCACAGGGGTGAGAAAACGTCCTGCCAGCCATCCACATCACGACAAGTCACTGTACACCATCAAAGCCATCCCCAAAAAAAACCTGTACCATGATCCATAAGGTCATAGTTGTGTGAGCTTGACTCAATAAAACAAAAAAAACGATTTCAAAAGACCTTTGATCCAAAATACACCGAATAGCAAATGGTGATAGCTTGTTATCCCCACGCTTAAAACAATTTTCTTTAAAAAAAAAAAACGCGGGAAATTGTTTTCAGCAACGTCTGTCCGTCCGTCACGCTACCTCCTCCGAAACGGTTGTGGGGAACTTCATCAAACTTGGTAGTTATGATCACCACATGACAAGAAGGTCCAAGAGCCGTATCATTTTGACCCATGTCCTTGTGACCCTGGGGCAGGGTCAAAAGGTCAAATACCAGAAACTGCAATGACAGGCACATTTTTAAACTTTTTTTTTTCATGAAACTTTGTAAATGCAATAAACATTGGGGGATGCATGAAATGTGTAACGATTCATTTCAGATTTGACCCCAGGTTCATGAACAGGGGTCAAAAACAGAAGATTGTTTTTCATTAAAAATTTGATATTGGGTCATTCCTGGTGGAACGTTTTGCCCTCTTTAAGCTTTGCTTTCGATGGGAAGCATGAGGATTCGTGATGTTGCGCCGTCGACTTCTCTTGAGTTTGATTAAAATTTCCATTCATCATTTCCTTCGTGTAAATCAGAAATCATTTCTAAAATAATATCAGCGAGGAATACAATTTTTAAAGACATACTCATCCGAATAGACTGCATACGTCGAGACAAAGTTCCGTAAATATTTGGAACCATGTTTTGGATTTTATATATACACATGGGTGGAAGCCAGACCATACCGAAGACTGAAAGCTTTAACAGCAGGAGAGGCTGATCAGAAGTTCATGCGTTTAACAAGACTTTGTGAAAACAATAACAGGCGATATGTTGAGAAAAGTTCAGACAAACTAAACAAGCGTAAAGCCGGGTGGCACATTCATCTCGGTGCTAGCAATAACACATCACTCAACGGCAATGTTTGTACGCGTTTCTAGCCTGTTTATGGACAGAGCTAGTTATAACTTTTTTTTTTTTTGAAGTGTGCGGAAGCGACGTCATGTTCTGCGGGTGGCATGGGTGAGGGTCGCCAATCATCCCCCTCAAGTTCATTTGGAACTATCCTGAAGAATGCTGACTTAACCCAGCTACGTCATCGACAAGTTATATGAATGTGTGAGCTGTGTTGGCCATTCAACTCAATGGTTGCACAACTAAACGCACACGATCAGAGGCCTGGTGGAATCGAAGCTCATGCAAAAAATGCAAACAATTCATTCCAACTCTTTCGATTCAAATTGTCATTGAAACGATTTATTAATGGCGACACATCACGCATGCAGGAATAAAGTTGATTTGTGACTCTGGATCATAATCATTCTTTAACATAACATTTGTGAAGTAGTATCAAGAAAAAAAAAACCCAGCAGTAATCAATGGTTCATTTAGGTTCCTGGAGGTGCGACTTAATTAGGGTTCGGGTTAGGCGACTTAATTGAAAGAGAAACACAAAGCAAAGAACTACAGTGCCCCCAAAACTCCCTCTTAAGTAACATCAGAATCAGTTCCTTTCCGGCTGTCCATCTGTGCATGGGCCTGTCAGATGAAGTGAAGCTCAAACCAGCATAACTTACAAACAAAGGCAGAAGAGTCTTTCTTCAAGAATGCCTTGCTTGGGACATGCAGAGTGCACATGGTGGTGGACTGTCTGATGCTATACGTGAGCCGAGGTCACGCTGAGGAACGTGTCCTTTGATGACAACCCGTACTGAGGCGACGCCGTTTGCAGGCAGGAAGTGGAGGAATTTGAAACGCTTTCAGTTTTTGGCTTACTCGATCTACACCGCCTCTAACCTGCCTTGAGGAACGTGCACTTCAAGAACGCCTTGGTTGGGATATGCAGAGTGCACGTGGCGGTGGACTGTCTGATGCGATGCATGAGCCGAGGTCACGCTGAGGAACGCGTCTTTTGATGAGAACCCGTACTGCACCAAAGTCATTTGCAGGCTGGAAGTGGAGGAATTTGAAATACTCGATCGACACCACCTGTAACCTGCCTAAAGGAACATGTATTTTTCTCCAAATTTCATCCAAGCAGTCCACCATTTCTTGAGCGGTCTCACAATCGGTTATTCGGGGTTTGTCGTCAGCTACACCTCACTCATGAGACAAAGGAGTTCTCTCTCGTTCAAAGTAAAGCTACACCCTCTCTGGGGTTCAAGCAAAGCCCTTCTGGGTGTGCACAGCATGAAGAACATCCCTCCTCTGTGGCACTGGGAAGCTGTGTTTACAGCACTATCAATCGCATTGAAAGATTGAATACCAGAACGACCGAAGGGGAAAGTCCATTTTGAGCACTCCCGATGTCCTCAAACTCATAGCCAGTTGATCAGCCAAGCCAGAAAAAAGTACCAATGACTTTGTGCAAAACCTTGCAATGCTAATTAATTCCACACAAGCACAAACAGCTGACAACAACAAACAAGACTGCATGTTTGACAAGGAACTGCACACAAAAATGTCTCAGGAACATCCTCACTCAGACCAAACCTCATTCCAAAGTAATTATTTCAAACAATATCATAAACTGCAAGTTATTCTACAATTCAGTTTCATCGACTTGTGAATTTATACATTTTTGCTCAACGGGACAGCTAGCAGACGACAAAGTATTCGGAGTAAAAAAAACAAAAAACTGATGGCACTGACATACATAATAACATTGTATGGATAACTAGAACGGCACTCAGGAGAGCGCATAACTCCGCTGAACAGTATATGTTTTGTATCCCACTGATTGGCCGGATCTGCATCTGGACCTGAACTAAAGCCTAATCAGCTCTTCTTGGCACACACCCAACATGACCACAAAGTTTTGTCTGAATCCGTCCATAACAATTTGAGATATCAGGCCTCTGTCGTTTTTGGCTCAATCACTCAACGGTGAAGAATCACTGAAAAAATTATTGTATCCAGATCGGATATTCACCAAAATAGAATTGATTCGTCCTTGTCACACGCTCAACCTGTGCACCAATTTTTGTCCAAATCCATCGATAACTTTTGAAGATATCCTGCTCACAGACAGACAAACAGACAGACAAGCCGGTAGGCGGCGATGGGTCGCCGAGCAGGACTGTTTAGTAAATGCGACAATCGTAGGTGTCGAGAAACGGTGTTTGTATTGATTTCGCGTGAACGGTACCGATTTTGCAGGTTTTTCGGTTGTTGCTAGGGAACCAAAGCGTCCTAGCAACCATCACAATTTCCAAAGCACTAGGTCATAAGATGTACCTACCATCCGAGTTTGGTCAAAATCAGCCCACGTTTACTACCAATTATGCTGATGACAAACGAACAAATCCAACAAACAGACAGAATTACTGACATAAGGGTCACCTATTTCGGCGACCACCAAACAGAGGTGAAAACATGACTTTCATCCACCTTCGGTGGCGAGTAAACATATAGAGGTGTAAATGCCAAAGGTGCTTCTGAGGTGCTTTCTCTCTCAAGGGGGAAGGAATCGTAAGATTGTGACCCTGAAAAGTTTGGGGTGAACTTATAAACGAACACGGACTGATACGATAGGTCCCCCACCTTCTTGGTGGCATGAAGAATAGATCTGTCTTATATGAAAGCTCAATCTTGAAGGGTTTTTGAAACAAGCCAAGTTACCGAGACGGTTGCCACGGCCGCAGAATTCAGCGAATCACAGCCGTGATTTAATCATGTTGAGATAATGTCACGAGGAATAGATATCTGCAACATGAAAGCTAAATGCTCAAGGGTTTTTAAAATATCGCGTACACAAAATTACATGGACGGATGATCGGTCGTTTGGTCGGTCGCTCATTTGGATGGAGATCATTTTAATGTCCGCATCTCCAACCTTGTTGGAGAGACGGGGACAGTTATGCCCAAGATGGTGTATTCCGAATATGTTGTTGATCCCCGGAGTCCCATCTGCCAGCATTAGTTGGTGGACGTTAAATATCCCACGGTGTCTTTCACAAAGAATAGGTGAACTATTGTCTGGCAACTGAACAAATTACAAATTACTGCCGTGACTTCGTGTATTTGAGTGGTGACCCATCCATGATTGTAACCCCATGATTGTGAGTGGTGAGAATTATATATATATATATATATATATATATATATATATATATATATATATATATATATATATATATATATCTGGTTAGTTTTAACAGCAAACACCAAACCTGATTCACAAGTTAGACAAGGTGAATAAGGGACAAAATAAGAAAATACAGCTTTAACAAAATAATAATAATACAATGATAACAGCAAATAACATGAATATTTTTATTGGTCCTGGGTGGAGTACCTTCACAAGTTATCTTAATTTATTAAACATATTTTCCAAAAAAAACAATTCCCAAGAAATTTCACATTTCCCTCTGAGAAGCAACAAACAATACAAACAATAAGATTTTAAAAAGCAACAAACCTATAAGAATGTGGATATAAATTAAAACAAACATTGATATATTATCTTCCCAATTATACTTCCACGAATACTTGTAGATGAAACCTTAAAAAGACAATTGGTGCAGATTGGACAATTGGCAACATATAGATAAAATACAGAGGGCAACATGGGGTTGGAGACCACCACACTGACAAAAGAGACAAAGAGTAAGAGACAGATAAGGGGTGCAATAATCAAACAGTGTGGGCACAGAAAAGTGTGAAGATAAAGGTGGTGGGAGTCAGTAAGACAAAGGATGAGAGAAGAAGGCAGTGAGTGATTACTTTGGAGAACTGGAGGAGAGTGATGTGACTCGAGATATGAATGTAGGGGATTAAACTTTCCTTTGCAAGATCGAGGCTCATGGAAAGACAAGGTAACTGACAGTATGAACTTACAGTGAGGCAGTGAGGAAATAATTGGACACAATAAGCAAGGAAATCTTCTTCGCCTTTATTAGGCAGCACAAGACGATGGGGGTAGCATCATTGGCTGAGAGCACGGCTGTGCCACTGATGCAGTGCCCTCTGTATATTTGTGCAGGAATTTGTAAGTCGTTCAGAGTGCCGGCGAGAACTCGCCGACTCTTCATGAAGGACACAGTGTGATCTTTAGCATGTACCAACTAATGCCGGCAGATGGAACTCCTGTGTAACGTCCCTCAGAGGTACAGCACATGTATCAATGAATTGACCTGCACGTGAAACGGGGATGACAGTTTATAGCTGTGTCAGGATTCGAACCCAGGGAAAACTGCTTAGAGACAGATTGACAGACAGAGACAGAGAGAGAGAGACACACACAGAGAGAGAGAGAGGCAGAGAGAGACAGAGACAGACAGAGAGAGACAGGGAGAGAGAGAAAAAGAAAGAGACAGAGAGAGAGACAGAGAGACAGACAGAGAGAGAGAGAGAGAGAGAGAGAGAGAGAGAGAGAGAGAGAGAGAGAGAGAGAGAGAGAGAGAGAGAGAGAGAGAGAGAGAGAGAGAGAGAGAGAGAGAGAGAGAGAGAGAGAGAGAGAGAAAACACAGGAATCTGCAAATAAGAGGGTTGGGCTAAGCATGGTAAAGACGAGAGTTTTTCAAAGTTCAAAATGTGAGAGTCAGAGATTAAAAGAGTGAGTAAGAAATGGGAATGACCTTAAATGGCGGTACACATTACAGTGAGGCAGTGAGGAATTCAAGAATACCTTCTTGAATCCTTTGAGAGAAGAGTGGAATAGAACAGCCTTAGGAAGTGGGTTTCACAATTGGGAGAAAAGAGCAACAGTCTGGATCTTGAAAGTTTAACCAGAAGGGGTTACTGGAAGAACACATGTATCCCAGTGTGGCTGACGAGGGTCAAAGGACTGAGAGAGCAGAAGGAGCTCGACTGGAGGAAGGCGGTAAAAGACAGAGACCATTGAGCTGTCTGCAATGTGAAGTGCTGTGGCCACCCACCACTTGTGTTGTTCTGTGTTAAATTTTCCCTTTTAATTTTTTTAATTTACACGCCTCAAAAGGAAAACTTACAGCACCTAATCTGTTATTCCGATGGGAGCTCACAGAGTGAAGAAAAGGTCATTAGGACTTTCCTTGCCATGTTAGGGCCTCTGCAAGCAGAACGTGAATTATGCACACGGACATCCGCAAATAAAGTTATGTTAACATCTTCACAAGCTGCAACTCAGTTGTGGAAAACCGTTTGTTCCAAGAATCCTCAAATGTCTGCCTGTTTAAAGCAAATATTTGTGATTCTTGCACTTTTCACCTCCAGCGAAGGAAAGGTGAGTCTTGTGTCCAAAACGAACTTGACATGGCATGTGGCAATGCTTGCTTCAGCATGGTAAATGAAAGATCACAACGATCAGGGAAATTGTGAAAGCTGCATGTTTAAATTGTCACCGAGGCACTGCAAATACCTTTATGATTGTTGAGAATTTTTCAAAGCAGCGGACTCTACTCTGAACAGCATGGCCAGTAGACAAATGTCCCATTATCATTCACTGAGCTTTATGGCAGCAAAGGTCAGTATGGCACATCCATTCACACTGGTGACAGATTAAAGACCTCAGGATGTGAACTTCAATCAAGTTGATGAAAATTGAATGCAAGGGCTGGTTGGACGAGGAGTAAAATAGAGGTACGTTGTGAGAAAAGGAAGGATGGGATTGAAATTGCAGCTGTTTTTGCCAACACTATCTTCCATGGCACGGTGGATACGATGTTTACTTGTGCCAGGCGTTGACAAGAGCCACAAAAAAAAGAAACGGAGCCATTTGAAATGATGCTCCAAACGATGGCTGCCAGAAACTTGCTCTTATATCTATCCATGTAAAAAAACCATCTGGCTGGATGAATTACCCGATGGCAAGGATCTCACGGCTATATGTAACGTTTCCATAATTCACTTGTGCAGTGATTCAGGTCAGCAGCAGGAACAGGTTTGCTGCTAAAAGGTGCTGGCATTCAGGTAAGACATGCCAATGAGCTTGTAATTTACCAAGCACATTACATGAACGAGATTTTCACAGGTGCCAAGGAGACTGCGCTGAACATCGCTCGCTGATATTGCACAAAATGTTTTTTTCTTAAGTGGAAAGTATGAGAGAAGCGAAAGACCCATTTCAGTCAGAATGACCTCGTATAGCAAGAGACGGGAAAAACGGTCAACCACAGGGACTAGATTCGCACCGCTTCGAGGCCAGAAGAAGTGGCACAAGCAGTGGACAACCACCATGAACCAAGAAGGTTTGTTGCAGAGCCAGACTGGGTTTATAGTGGTAAATCCAAAAGTGATGGCAGTCCTCCTGAGAGTTGCTTGACTTACTGAACCGTATGGAGTTAAAATCTTTGATAATTCTGCTAATGTCTGGGATGCTAATCCAAAGTTATCAACAATATGCCACCAATGCACCAAAAGTGAATTTTCATTCACCAAATCTTCCTTTTCGAGACTGTAGTGGTATCTTGTTGTGATGTTTTCACGAGCGCATGGAGTTGCCATTTTGGAATGTCATTCCTGGTGGAAAAAGCCACTAGTCTCACGATAACCTCTGGTTTAGGTGCAGATTAGGGTCACATGCCCATTTGCTCCCATAGTTTCAAACGCAGCACAGTACGAGTGTCCGGTTTTCCTGGGGCATACGAGTCGAACACATACGAGTGGAACACATTTCCTGGAGTCGAACACATACGCACCTCCAAATGTATACACAGTAATCTTCCTCTGGGATTTTTTTACAAGTTGAGAAAAATAAAAACAAATTACCCATATTATTCCTCCAGCCAATGTACTATTTCTCCTTCATTCTCATTCATTTATCAATGACTAGCAGGGGTACCCAACATTGACTGGTCAACTTTTTTTGGGAGGTGGGAGGGTGAAAACACTTCCCTATACCCACTAAGAAATGGGGTCGGGGATGATTGAATATCACTTTTCACGTAGCTACAAAGGCTTTAGCACCACAGAGCGATTCAAAAAACGAGCTTAATTTTTCAAAATTTTCAATATGTATTTAGTTATTTTTGCCTAAAACACTCCCTGGGACTTGCTGGTGAACCTCTGAAAGCTTGACGAAGATCCGTTCAGTCATCTCTGAGACACACACGCACATACAGACAAGCGGCTCTCTTATAGTATAGATGGCAAGAATTACATCCAAGCAAAATTAATAGAATCAAACCGTCTCCAAATTATTAATTAATTATATGACTGGCAAGATATCCATTTTCAACAGATTCTTTTGATAACCTGGCATTATTTGAAAAATGGAGACACAAGTCATACATGAGCAGAAGGGTCTCAGACTTGGAAATGTCATGCTTTCCTGGGCGTTCAGGGGGTGGGGGGGGGTATTTTTAGGCAGGTTTCAACTCAATACAACACATACCACCATGAGATGCCTCCTATGAAATGTCCTGACAGGCCATATTTGCAAAAAAAAAATATATTAAATGGAGGGTCACCATAATCGCAGAAAAGGGCCACTCTATGGAAGCACGTCAGGCCTAGCAGTGATATGGCAATATTTATTCATGGCAGTGGGGAGGGAACCGCAGTGCGTGTGTGTGTGTGTGTGTGTGTGTGTGTGTGTGTGTGTGTGTGTGTGTGTGTGTGTGGTGTGTGTTGTGTATGGGGCAGGGTGGAGGAGGGGGCATTTATTGTATTTAAAATAATTCTAGGTTATAAAAAGAACCCATAGAAAATGGATATCCCCCCCCCCCCCCAAGTCATAAAATTAATAAATAATTTAGAGACACGTTGATCCTATTAATTTGGCTTGGATGTAATACTTGCCCATCTATAACATTGTCAGTGTGTGTCAGTCCGTCAGTGAGTCTGTCAGTCAGACCGTCTCCTCCATAATTCCAAAACCATGAAACCTAGCGGCCTGGAACTTTGCATGCACACTCTGGGAACTCATGGGATCTCATACAATGGTAACTCATGCATGCATGCTATTTGAGACTTCCGGTTCTGGGTTTTGAGCGTCGGCAGGTTCTTTCAGGGCTCTCTGCTGACGATCTCAAAGCTAAGTTTCCGGTCGTTATCTGTCCCGTTTCAACTGTTTATTTTCTCACCTACATGTTACAGTGTGTTCCTAGTTCGGTTTTGTTTCAAAAACCGTGCTGTTTTGTGAGTTTTCGTCGACCTTGTCTTACCGGGTTGCTTGAGGCCTACCCATCCTTCCCCTCTTGGTGTA
>CM068953.1:10048129-10069897 GCA_035128595.1 Eptatretus atami | reverse complement strand
TCTGGATCTGATTTTGACAAATTTACCTGAAAATATCTGCTGTTCTTCCTCTGCTCCAATCGGTTCTTCTAACCACATGCTTGTCAAAGTGGACATCTCTCTGGCTGTTATCAGACAACCACCTGAGCACCGTTGAGTCTGGCATTTCACTCAAGCCAACTGGCAGGGTCTCCAAGCAGCCAACAAACTTCCAGACTGGCCTCCCATCTCTACTTTCTCCAACATCAACTCATCCTGGGAATTCTTTCAAAGAAACTTTCTCTCCCTCTCTGGCACAGATTTATCCCCTCTCGTCTTCAGTTGTCCTACCCTTCCTCCCACCCATGGTTCACTGAAGCTTGTGGTGAGGCAGTTGTCCTGTAACAACTTGCCTTTGCCTCATGGAAAGCAAACCCAACTGAGGGTAATCTCAGTTCCTTCCATAAAGCTCAGAACAAGTGTGTATCTACCTCAGGAGAGCCAGAAAACAACATCTTTCCAAGCTCAAGTCTGAACTCTCAAACCTCTCTCCCTCCTCAAAATCCTGGTGGCATCTAATCAATCTGTTTCTGGTGTATGTTCCCCTCCACCCCTCCCTTACCTCAAATGGCTGCACTGCTGACACCGCACGTGAAAAGGCTGAATGCCTAAACTCGGTGTTTGCAGCTAAATCTTGTGTCCAAAACCCATCACTTTCTCTACCCACCTAACCCAGTCGCACCCAACTGTCGCTGGACTCTGTGTCCTTTTCTTCTGACAAGGTGGAGAGCTTGCTGCCAAACCTCGACTAAAATTCTGCAACCGGTCCAGATGGCATCAGCCATGTGTCCTAAAAACCTGCTCCTCTGCTCTTGCTCACCCTCTCCTGTTCTATTCACCCTCTCATTTGCTGAAGGTCATTTGCCATCTGCTTGAAAATCAGGAAACATTACTGCCCTGCATAAAAAGGTGCAAAAGCAGATCCGCAATGACAGACCAATCAGCCTTCTCCGAATCATCAGCAAGGTTATGGAATCCATCATTGCTTCAGACATTAAATCCTTCCTCTTCTCCAATGGCCTGATTTTCGATCATCAATTTGGTTTCAGACCAGGTCACTCTACCCTGTATATGCTGTTTCTGCTCTCCCAACAATGGATGGAGGTCCTAAATGCCGGACATGAAATCAGAGCCGTACCTTGACATATAGCGTGCTTTTGACACGGTCTGGCACCTGCCCTGCTCACCAAACTCTCTTCCTATGGTATCCAAGGCCATCTCCACTCATGGCTCACAGACTTCCTCTCCTGTCGCAGTCAACCTGTGGCCCTAAATGGAGCTCTCTCATCCCCTCTTCCTGTCCAGGCTGGATTTCCTCAAGGGAGCGTTCTGGGCCCTGTTCTTTTTCTGGTTTTCATCAACGATCTCTCCGACTCTCTGGAAAATCCTCTTTATCTCTTTGCTGATGACTCCACCCTCTGCCGTACCATCTGTCATCCCTCAGACAGCAAGCAGCAGCTTCTTCGCTAACTGCAGATCTGGATAAAACCACAAATTGGTTCAACACGTGGAACATGTCTTTAATTCCGGAAAAATCTCACACTCTCACTATGTCTCTCGAAAGGACCGTTTGGCACCCCCCCCCCCCATCCACTTTCTTAACAATCCTCTGGAAGAAGTCCTTTCTTTCAAACTTCGGGGTCTCACTATCTGCCCTGATCTTTCCTGGGAAAGCCACATTTCAACCTAGCCTCCAAAGTCATTTGACGACTGGGAATCCTCCGTCGTGCAAAGTCCTTCCTCGGCCACCTGAGCTCCTGACCACATACAAAGCTTTATCCACAGCTGATGGAGTTCTGCTCTCCCCTCTGGGCTGGTGCTCCTGCTTCCCACCTTTCTCGGCTTCACGCTGTGGAAACCAAGACATTTCAGATCATTGACATCTCCCGCGATGAGGCTGAGTCTTTGAGCCTCTCACTCTCTCATCGCAGGCAGGTCGGTGGTCTTTCTGTCTTCTACCGTCTACTCTCCAGTCTTGCCCCCCCCCTGCTGTGTCTGCAATTTGTTCCAACCAAATTCCTGCAGGGCGCTCAAGATCCGCCCATTACCTCCTTCTGGTAAAACTACCAAAATCACGAATCACTGCTCACCTTCACTCTTTCATTCCTCTTTTTCCCCACCTTTGGAATAAGCTCCCACACTCTGTTCAATCCCATTCTTCCCTCCAGGCCTTCAAAACAGCTGTTCATCACCACCTCTTTTCGTCCCCATCTAAATACTCAATCTTATATTGTTCGTCTTTCGGCTGCTCCCGTTAGGGGTCGCCACAGCGGATCATCCGTTATGATCCGCATACTGATTTGGCATAGGTTTTACGCCGGATGCCCTTCCTGAAGCAACCCTGGTACCTCTTACGACACAGGGATAAGGATTGGGTTTCACCATGATTCCAGGCTGCCTACACCCTCTCAAAGCAACGGCCCAGCGCAGAGCTCCCGTCCTCAAGCGATCCTCCAACCAAGCCTCCGAGTAGCCGGATTACAGGCGCACGCCACTACGCCCGGTCAAATACTCGATCTTATCTACCCCGTTAATCCACCCCAAACCCTCCATAAAATGCTTGCTTTCCTTCCTGAAAGTCCCTGTAATGTCCATCTTGTATACTCCGTGTACCCTGCCCCATCCCACTCCCTTACACAGAATTTCTAATGTCTCTGTTCCCCACTGTTTTTGCCTTCCCACTCCCGCCCTCTTGTCTCATGCCCCCCTTGCTGTGCGTTGTGTGTTAGCTTTCATACGAGCCTCGAGAAGAGCAACAAAAAAAAAACCTCCAAGCAAGTACATGACTGAAAATTGGATGTTTGGCGTTAATTTAAACACCCATTTTGAAGATAATTAATGGCCTTATGTTAAAATCCTTCATCAAGGTGTTATCCTTGGTCAACCCTGAGTCAGTCCTCTATGAGCTTGCTGGGTCTTAATTCGCCATTTTCTTCGGCCTGCACAACAATGCCTTGATTTGGAACAGGCCGCAATGGTTTCTTAACGATAAATCGCTCAAATTTTTTTTCCCACTTTCCTCACTCATATCATTGAATGCCTCATATTCACACATATGAATTGTTGGCTACATCGCAATGCTTATAAACACCCGGAGATGCCAGTATTCATGGCATTATTTCATTTACGCAAATGTGATAAGCTCTGGAATCTCTTAACCTGAGTCGAATTAAAAAATTTAAACTACTTCATTGACCTCAGCAGCAGTTCGGACTGCTCAAAAGTGTTCATTTGTCCAATTCGACATTGTTTGATATTCCGGGCGTCTCCGAAGGTCCATGGCTTTATTTAGTTTCCACATACACGATGACTCTCGAATCTCTTCACCTGAGACAAATTTCCAAATTTAAACAACTTAATTGACCTCAGCAGCAGTTCGGACTGCTTAAAAAAAGTGTTAATTTGTCCAATTCGGACATTGTTTGATATTCCGGGCGTCTCCGAAGGTCCATGGCTTTATTTAGTTTCCACATACACGATGACCTCTCGAATCTCTTCACCTGAGACAAATTTCCAAATTTAAACAACTTAATTGACCTCAGCAGCAGTTTCGGACTGCTTAAAAAAAGTGTTAATTTGTCCAATTCGGACATTGTTTGACATTCCAGGTGTCGCCGTGTGTTTGTGGCTTTATTTAGTTTCCACACAAGAATCTCTTCACCTCAGCCAAATTTCAAAATTTAAAATGCAGAACTGACCTTATCATCAGTTCTGACTGCAAGAAAAAAGTGTATTTGTCCAATTCCAATTTGTCTGGAGTGTCAAACAATGTGCGAATTGGACAAATGAACACATTTTTAGCAGTCGGAACTGCTGATAAGATCAATTCCGTTTAATTTAAAATTTTACCCAGGAATTAAAACACTGCCCAGGAATTGAGGTGGGATCAATTTAAAATTTTGAAATTCACTCCAGGTAAGAGATTCTCAGACTCATATTATTTCAGCTGTAATACTTATAAACGTTCAGAGAGTTGTAGTCACACATTATTTGATACTCCAGTCGGTAGTTATCTCTCTATGTGTCGGACAGCTGTTATCTCAGGACACGTCCGGACTGTGGTTCCTTCCAGTCATATCCAAATGGTGGTTATCTCCAGTTATGTCCTGACGGTGGTTATCTCTGAAAGTGTCCAGAGGGTGGTTATCTCCGGAGGTGTCTGGGCAGTGGGTATGTCCGGACAATGATGGTTTATCTCATGATGTGTCTGGGCAGTGTTTGTTTCTGGATTATCTGGGTGGTGTGTGTCTCCAGGTGTATTTGTCTCCGGACGTGTCCGGGCAGTGTTTATCTCTGGGTGGTGTTTTCTTCAGGAAGTGTTTGTCTCAAGAAGGGTACAGGCGGTATTTATCTCTGGACATATCTGGGCAGTATGTGTCTCCAGACATATCTGGACAATGTTTATCTCCAGGTGGTGCTTATCTCTGGATGTTTCTGGATGGTGTTCGTCTCCAATTGTATCTGGATGGTGGTTGTCTCCAGACATTTTCGGGCAGTGGTTATCTCTGGACGTGTCCAGGCAGTGTTTGTCTCCGTTCATTTCTGGCAGTGTTTATCACTGGGAGTGTTTGGCTCCGGATGTGGCCAAGCGGTGTTGTCTCCAGATGTGTCTGCGGTTTTATCTCTGAGCGGTGTTTGCGTTCAGGCAGTGTTTGTCTCCGGATATGTCCAGGCAGTGTTTATCTCCAGGTGGTGTTTTCGCCGGACGTGTCCGGGCGGTGATTTTTTTTGTTGTTGTTGCATACCAAGTCGAGGCTCTTGTAAGAGCTAATACACAGAAACATATAACAATGCAGGTGACAAGAGTGGCGGGAGAGGAAAACACAAAATAGTGGGTAACAAAGACAAGAGGATATCTGTGGAAGGGAGAAGGATGGGGCGGGGTACACGGGGTAAACAAGATGGTATTTCAGTGACTTTCAGGAAGGAAAACAGGGAAAGGAAAACAGGAAGGTGGGTTTGGAGTGGATTAACAGGGGCAGTAAAGATCAAGATTTTGGATGGGAAAATATATGAGTTGGTGGTAAACAGGTGTTTTGAAGACCTAGAGGGAGGAGTGGGATTGAAGAGAGTGTGGGAGTTTGTTGCAGAGGCAGGAAAAAAGAGGAATGAAAGAGGGAAGGTGAGCAGTGATTCTTGATTTTGGTAGTTTTACCAGAAGGGGGTTGTTGGTGGACCTCGAGCGCCCTGAAGAAATATAGGGGGGGGGGGGACAGATCACAGAAAGAGTCAGGGGAGCATGGCCAGAGAGGAGATGGTAGAAGACAGAAAGACCACTGACCTGCTTCCAGTGAGAGAGTGAGAGACCCAAAGACTCAGCCTCACCCGCGGGCGATACCAATGATCCGAAATCCTTGGTTTCCACAGTGTGAAGTTGAGCTAGATGTGGAGAAAGGTGGGAGGAGAAGCACCATCCCAGAGGGGGGAGCAGTACTCCATTAGACTGTGGGTGAAAGCTTTGTCAGTGCTAAAAATGTTTTCTCCTGATGTATCCAGGCGGTGTTGTTCCAAGACGTGGCTGGTTGGTGTTTATCTCCAGGTGTTTGTCTCAAAACCGGTCCAAGCAGTGTTCATCTCCGGACAGTGTTTGTCTCCGAACGTGTCCAGGCAGTGCTTATCTCCAGGTGGTGTTTGCTTACGGACATGTTCAGACGGTATTCATCTCCAGGCATTCTTTATAGTATGACTGGTAGAAAATGTATTTCAGACATTATTTTGTTTCCATCTTCACTGTTATTCTATGCAGAATCATTTTGATGAAACAGTATGAATCGTAATTAACATTCCCACACATGTCTGCCTTCCCTTACTCTCATCTCATGCTTTCCTCCTCCCAAACCCCTCCCCTCTCATCCCCATGCATCTCTCTGGACGTTTATAAGAACTGCAGCTAAAATGTGATAAGCTCTCAAATCTCTTAACCTGAATTTCAAAATTTTTACTGTGGAATTGAACAAAACAGCATTTCGGAATGCTAAAAAGTGTTCATTTGTCCAATTCGCACATTGTTTAATACTTCGGACATCTCCGGTCATCCTCAGACAGTGTTTCGTATGACTCAAGCAGTCGTTCCTTATCAACAATTTCAAATGGCATGCTTGTTTTGAGTGCTTAATCGTGGAAGGCAGAATCGATTCCAAAATACTGGATTTCAACCATGAATCAAAAGGAATGGAGTGATGAATCGGAATCGACGTGGATTCCGAGTAATTCCTACATCATAGAAAGAAGTGTTTTGTTGGGGGGGGGGGGGGGGATTTTTTTTTTGTCACTGTTGGCCACGTTCCATGCGAAGTCGATGACGCGTTATCAACAAATCTCCACACTTTCTACCTTAAAGTAGAAAGGTGGCAAAAAGTTCCACCAGGAATGATGACCCAATATCAAATTTTGAGTAAAATAATTTTTTCCCCCAATTTTGATCCCTCTGATCACAAGTCCCCACCCCATGGGGCATGAACCGGGGGCCAAATCCAAAAATTGTAACATATTTCATGCGTCCCCAATGTTGATTGCATATCCAAAGTTTCATTGTAAAAGGCTTGAAAATGTGCCCTGAATTGCATTTTTTTGGTATTTGACCCCAGGGAGCAGGTCAAAAATGATACTGCTCCTGCATCTTCTTACCATGTGGTGATCATAGCTACCAATTTGATGAATAGGCGGAGATAGCATGACAGATGGAAAGACGGATGAAGGAACAGAGCCAATTACAATATCTCTCTGTTTTTTGTTTTTTTGAGCGTCGGATAATCACGGAAGGGAGACTAAAGGGTGCTTTTGTTCATTGCTTGTGATTGAACCAAAACATGACACCTCCTGTTCTTTCCAAACTCTCCGCCATTGGTTCTGTTTAGACTAGTTGTCATTATTTGCTTTATTAATGATTTCCTTGTTTCTTCCTCTTTTTGTTGTAGTTCTCCGAGCAATAAAGTGGGAGACTGGAAAGAGTCCCTGCCTTATCTTATTTTCTTGCTGACATCTCTCATTTCATTCACATCAAAGGCAACACATTGCCTCAACATTTAAAACACATCATTGTAATACATTAAATATTCAGGATGAGTTGATTTTTATTTTTAAACTTCCTTCTTTTGTCAGAATCATTGATAAAAATCGCATGCTTGGACTCGTTACCTGAAATGACCTTTGTTCGGTGGGACAGGAATCCAACATTTAGTTCTTACGTCGAAAGACACCTTGTACCGTGAGGTTCTCACTTTTTGACAAATGTTACATTCAATCTGCTCTCTTTCAATTATTTTCAGGAAAATGTTTATGAAACAAATAGCACCGCACCACACCTCAACCGATACATGAGGGTGTGTTGAAAAGTGTGCCTTCCATTCTTTTTCTCCAAAACAGGTAAAGATATTCAAATGAAACAACTGGAGACGAGATGAGTGGAGAAGTGAGTTGGATGACTGACTGGAGATCACAGTTAGGATGACTGAATGGCGAGAAGATGAGTGGAGATGAGAGTTTGGTACGCCATTACAATCCTGAGTAAGAGACGGTCAATGGAGTTGCGCCACAAAGGATCATTGAGGATTAAACAAAGGATTATTATTAGGATTAAACAAAGGAGGATTAAACGCCACAAAGGATTAAACAAAGGATCAGTATTACGATTAAACAAAGGAGGATTAAACGCCACAAAGGATTAAACAACTCCTGAATGAGGATGCGTCCTTGTGTTGTCAAGATATTGTCACGTCCGAGTACCCGTTAATACATGATCCTCAGAGCCAGAACCTTTTGCCCCGAGAGATGGTCAAAACGGCTTTTACGACACGACGTTCAATAATTACTCTTACTTTACTGTTCCTCAAGGTCGCCCAAATGAGCCAAAATTGACGGCAGACACACGAAAAGCAGATGTTCAAACACATTTTCTTACCTTTTTCAGGATTTATTTGAAAAGCAAAGTACGGGGAAGAGGGTTGACAAGACGCGACATAAATGGAACAAACCAAGCAAGTCAAAAGACACAAAAAAGGAAAATGGGAATACGCAAACTTAAAAACAAGGACAAATAAAATGCAAATCTCTCCCGCTGGGTGCCACAGATCACACTCATACAACAAGACAACAATATAGCAGGATGTCCCTTTGTCTACGATGCACAGGGTGGATGCAGGATTCAATGCAACGCAGCCCATTTTAATAAAACCAGGTGCAAGACAAGAGCCAGTGATGATGGTTTCCGAAGACGAAGTAAACAGCCACGAGCAGGGCCAGTGATGAGTAACCCTTCAACCAGGCCATATGGTCCCCTTTGTCCTTTTTGCCAACGAAACCTCCTGTTTGGCACGTCTTCTTCTTCCTCCGCAAGTGCTTCTTTGCACTCCGATCACGTGGAGGTCTCCTGCATGAGGTTTTTCTTCCACTCTCAAAGGCAGGGTGATACTAGCTTGGGTCTATCCCACAGCTTCTACAACTACAAGACCACAAGAACATCTCCCTCACGAACTCCTCCGTGGACCACTTGCTTGAACTTTTTCCACACAGCCTCTCTTGGTTCTCTCTAGTGGACTGTGATTTTCTCCCCCACCCCCCTTCTTCCCCCTGTCTTCCTCTGGGCTATACTGCCCAGGGGCAGCCCCAATAAAAATAAATGTATACCTTTTCTTCTGGGCTCCACAGCCCACAAACACCACCTTGGCTGGCACAAAAAGGCCAGAGAGGTCATAATCGCCTTTTGCATGTGATGTGTACCTCTGTGTTTGGGAAGTCCACACCTAGCCCCACATACAAACAATAGGTATTTACACATGCATAACTAATGCCTACCCTGTCTATAAATTACATTCGCTGCTCCTAAGCACACGTGTAACAAATGACTTGCTCTGACAGGTCCCTGTTACATGGCAATTTAACCAACTCAAAACACATGGACCATACTATACTTACCACAGTCTAGCTATGAATCCCACCCCCTCCACACTTCCACATGACAACATGAAGGACTCTGAATTTTCAGGCTGGAAAATAAAGTACTCGGTGTTATTCAGCACATTCAGATGTAGAAAGGAAAATGCGATTACCAGGAGGCAGGAAAAGAGAACATCAGCCGCCAGCACACGGTGTGTCAGACAGAGTGGTGCAGATGTAGCACGCTTATCATTGAGCTGTCTAGAGTCTCGCGAACCGACCATAAACTCTCAGAACAACATTAGACTCCATGAGCAAGACAAGTTAGTAGTAGTAGTAGTAGTAGCAGTAGTAGTATGACACCACAGTCAGTTTGGAGTTGCACTGCTCCAAATGATATTGATTTCACAACATCCTGTATTCAATTTCATTTATATTGCTAACCTCAAAATATAGTTCCCTTACCTAACTAATCATAATGTTAACCTGTGAGCAATTGAATGGCTTCCTGACCGCAGGATCATCAACCGGGCACCGTTCTTCCTCAAGGTTTTGATCCTTTCAGCCAGAACCTCTCAAAACGGCAGATCCACGACCTCGGCCACGGATCCACATCAGTAGATTACCTACATCATCGATCCACAACCACAGTTGCATCCAGGCAGTTAGTCAACCCGTCATGCAACATCACGATCAGACTTTATTCACCAGAGGATTAATGCACGATCACATAGTTACAACTCCCATCACACATTCCATTATATGATGATACATTAATACACACACACACACACACACACACACACACACACACACCACACACACACACACACCACACAACACCCTACAATTAAATTGAATCTGCTTCTGGAACCTCCCTCCTCTCCATTGCTCCACCAATTTCATCTCTCGTGCAACTTGTCATGCTAATCAGTAATCACATTCACTAGACGAGATCATTAGTAGTCAAAACTGTGTCACTTGTGCTCAAATGCACTCTATAGCTCCCTTTCTTCTAAGCAGATCCTTCCATCTTTATATATCTTTTCTCATTCACCATATCACTTGAACATTTCGATTCACTCAGCCATTGGAGTACAGCATGTGGTTGCTATTTGGCATCATTGCTGGGGCTCAGCTGTGGTGCTCATGCATTGCCCCCCTAAGTTGAGGTGGGAATTAGTAATTTGTTCAGGGTGTCGGCGTTAACTCGCTTCCTCTTCACAAAAGACAACCTGGGAACTTTGGCGTCCACCAACTAATCCGAGCAGACGGGACACTCCAAGGAGGGCGCACACAATGAGGCAACGCCCTGACTGTTAAGCACCATTGTGACAGCTTACAAGTCAGGTCGGAGTATAAAACCAAGATGAGACAGCTCAAAGGCAAGTGCCATCCTGTTCCGATTGTATCTACATATGCCTCATATCCAGATCTCCCGTTTTCCAACTTGGCACAAGGTGACAAGGGTAGTGTTTTAACCGTTAAGATTTGTCCAATCGTTTAATGAGTATCGATCACCAAAAAAAAATGAAAAAAAATGGTCAAACAAGTTACAGACAAGTTCATCAATTATTATCTATGTCTACTTAGCAATCTCCTACTCCCTCTTGCGGCATCGTTTTGCTCATCCAATCCAGCGATGCTCTTTGCTCCAAGCTTTCCCACAGATGGCAAAATCCCACGTCCAATCGTGGCTTCTACATGTCAGCGTTTTGTTCCACTGTGAGCAAGTTTAGTACAAAACATATCCGTTTTTTAAACTCATAACTGACCTTTGACACATTAAACGCCCGTCATACAAGCCAGAATAGAAAAGTACATCAATTATCATTTCTCAGAATGGTATGTAAAGTTCACACAGCTGTGCCTGATTCAAACCAAATGTTTTATTTTTCTTTTTGATCAGCAAGTTTGAAAGGGCAGAAAGTTGGTGCAGACAAGCAGTCGCATCAGCAAGTAACTGGCACTCGTTGAGACACATACAGCAAGTGTAGAGGAGATTAGAAATTGTGGAATGGGCAGTGCATGCACAGACGAACTACAAAAACAGGGCCGGCGGCAAAACATTTTCGCACACTTGGGACACTGGGAGTTAGAGCAGCTTTGTCTGAAAGCCCTCCATTTGGAGAAAATCCAGGACGGCAAGCACTGCGTTCTGCCTCCCTGTGGGTAGCAAATCATAAAACTGCTTGTACTGCAAGTCAAATGCAAGATTCAGTTTGGAGAGTCTTTGGAGAGTGACTATTGCAAGTAAGAAATGAGGAGACACTTACAGCCATTGGGTTATCATGACCCAGAATGATTCTCATGGCTTGCAGCCACTTAGAGAAGAACTGTCTTACGATCGACAGTCACACAAGTTTCCCACAAATCGTTGAATGAAGAACGATGTCCACTCGCGTCGATCTGCATCGGCGGACAATTAGAACAATGGACAAAACCAATAGTACGTTGATAAAGGGTGGTCTTACCACTGTGTGAAGCAAGGGGGAGATGACGTTTCGGCGTTAACATTTCGCCGGAGGAAAAATTGTTCAACGAATATCTTAACATGTGCAGAAAGAGGTTCCTGCATATATGCCTTCAATCTGAGGATTTGGTGAAATCTTCACAAAGCCAGGACAACCACTCCAAGGTTTGACTTCATTGTGAGCCACATGTCATGTGATCTGCTTGCACTTCAAGTCAAACACAGGACTCAATTTTTTTGGTAAACACATACGAGCGCGTGTGTTGACCAAAAAAAAAAAATGAAGAATCACCGAGAGACTTTTGGTTATTATCCAGTGTTCCTATGGAACCACAAAAGCGCAAAACCTTCTTTGGACGATTGCATGAGATTCCCACCAATGCCCAAGGTCTGCACAAATACTTCCACGCGTATGCGGTCTCAATCCTGGGGACGTTATGTTTTCATTCCTTCGAGGGTTCATCATCTCTTAGGGGGTTTCAAGGAGATGTGCAAAAGGCCAGAGCAGTGAAAATGTCAGCACTGGTTTAATCTGAGGCAAGACAGGTGGTACGCACCTGAATACATTTGCATCGTGTGCAGGTCCTCAAAACATTGCATCACGATCGGTCGTCAAAACGATTAGACGACAGAACCTATATCGTGACAACTGAAGCAAATGGAAAACAATGGTGTTGGGAATACAAGGAAGTTTCATAATATAAGACAAACACAAAGGAGCTGAGAAAAACATTCTGTTTCTCACATCACATACATCTGCTCCATATTCACATTCCACACATTATTTATTTACTGAAGCTCATCTCCACATTTTTTTAATTAACACAGACGTAAGATGCACATCCCATCGTACTGAACATCCCGACTACATTATTCTTTTGGCAGAAAGGCCTGCCCTTGCAAAGACACCATGGGATATCTTTGTCCAGATGAACGGAGAAGGGATAGGCCATTTTGTATGGCCTATCTGGAAGTGTGCACCGACATTGAAGCATCCCATAATTTGATCCGTTACTTAACAACGTCATTGTAAATCACGAAAGAGTGTGCTGATTATTCCAATGTCCTTTTTCCAGCATGTGATGTGCAAGCAAGCTCCTCGATGAGTACAAGATCCGTTTCTGCACAACTTATGAAGTAAATGTATGAGTCTATCAAAGTAAAAGGCAGCATAGTAAGGAGGTGAGTGCGGATGGTGTATTGCATGGACAGCATTTACTAATATGATCATCCCTTTAGTGCTTCCTTTGTACAATCTTACTTTTGCTGCCATTTCAGTACTGACTGCACAGCTTTCCAATCAATCAATTTTTACCCGTTTCGAGAGGTCATTTTGGTGTTGAGGATCGATCGCCACTTTTGCAAACTTTTTTTGACGACTTGGGGTCCTCACTTGCTTCCTCAATGTATTTCAAGACAAAACATAATAAACTATAAGGGCACTCGTGGAGCGCGTACCTCCGCCGCGCAATGCCTGATCCAGTAGAACATTTATGCATGGCTAAATAATGTTTTTTTTGAGATATCATGCGAGATATCAGTTTGGCTGCATCTCTCAATGGTGAAGCTGTTGCTGCGAAGGTAAACTTTATAAATTAAAAATTCTCGAATCCAGATCTGGATTCGGATCTTCAACAAAATCGAATTCATTCATCCCTCATAACACAAACAAACAGACAGACCAACGCACAAGACAAACCAATATACTTTTAAAAAAAATCTTCGATTTTTGCAAGTAACAGACAGACCGAAAAGATATTCATATGTCATCATCGTCATCATCATAATCATCGTCATCGTTTTACGGCCATTTCCATGCTTGCACGTGTAAGCCGTGGTTCACCTAATGGCTTGCTTTCTGTGCTGCTCGATCCCTTGCTTTCACTCTAACCTCTTGTTTGCCTTTCACTCGAAGATCATCTCTCAGCAACACATCCCATGTTTTCCTCGGACGGCCTCTAATCTCCTTCCATTCACATTCATATTTATACACGTCTTCACACAATTGCCAGACCACATCCTTTCCACATGTCCAAACCATCTCAACCTACCCCTTCGCATAACCTCATTTATGCTTTCCATACCTAACCTATCGCTAAATTCCACATTTGATTTCCTATCCTTCAGCGTCACATCACACATCCACCTCACCATTCTCATTTCATTCACATCTCCGTTCATTCTCCTTTTTGATCACCCATGTTTCACTACCATACAACATCATGTTTCTAACGCAAGCTGCATGAAGTGTTCCCTTTAATCGGAGAGAGGTCCCTTTCGATGTCAATAGGGGTAACAACTCCTAAACTTCCTCCAGCCACTTCTAATTCTTGCAATCACTGCTGCCTCCACACCACCACCTGCACTAATCATATCACCAGGTAACATAATTTATCGACACATTCCAGAGATACATCCCCATAACTAACCTTTCCGCTCTAACTGGAGCCACTTGTTTACTGCACAAAACAGAATTTGAAGTCAGGTACCAACTGCAGTCTACCCCTGATGCCACTACACCTCTTGTGCACCCAAAGTTGCTACCAACCAAATTGAATTGCTACCAACACCTTTTCTACAGACAGCAAAGGGCCACTTCCATCTGTTTTTTTTTTTTCCACACTTCCTTCTCCCACACCACTAATTATCAGTACTTTCGTTTTCCCTACATTCACTTTCAGTCCTCTGGCCTCCATACCCTCCTTCCATATGGCATATTTACCCATTACCTCTTCCACATTGTCGGCTATCAGCACGAGGTCATCAGCATGCAGGATTCCCAGGTAAGCTTCCTCTAATTCCTGTGATAGCCTCAAGAACCATGATGAACAGGATTAACTCAAACTGAACCCTGATGAACACCCACTTTCACTTCAAAATCCTCACTCTGCACTCCATTTACCCTCACAGAGGTTTTTGGGCCATCGTACATTGCCATGACTACCGAAACTAACCAATCCTCCACACGTAACTTTATCATGGACCACTTCCTGAGGCACCTACAAACACCTTCCCCAAGTCCACAAGTATATATAAACAACAGCTCGTCATCACGACACGGTAGAAGCTCACGCGCATTTACACCTCCCGTCGCAGCTGTCAACTTGAAGCCACCTCCGTTTTGGGCAAATGACCCACCATATGGTTCCCTCAAGTAAATGCACGTTTCTAACCCAAGAATCACAGCACAGGAGACAAAATTTGCACATGTCATGGCTTCTCTTCAGCCAGAGATAGCACAAGTAGTGTAGTAGATAGTAGAAAAAATCGGCAAATTATGATACAAGCATCAAATTTGGCATTTCTGTTCTGCAGGGCTTTCTGATCAAATCTGCCCAATTGGCCATTTGAAAATCCAAATTTAGAAAAATTTGAAAAAAAGAAAAAAAATTCAAAAAAATTTGAAGTCACAGCTGCTGAAATTATTGAAGCGCAAGTAAACATCCCAGACAGAGAACCAAGGGGAGATGCAGTCATCATTGATGGCTCAGCACTTATCAATGCCCTACCTCCACACACTTCAAAGATATTTGATGACTATGCTAAAGAAGACATCATCCCAAAGGTGGAATCCTATGGTGCCAGGTACGAGAGGGTGGACGTAGTGTTTGATGTGTACAAGAAGTCAAGTCTCAAGTCCGAGGCAAGGTCGAAAAGGGGGCAAGGAATCAGAAGAAGAGTGACAGGAACCAGTAAGACCCCAAGTAACTGGAGAAGCTTTCTTCGAGATGACAGCAACAAAACTGAGCTGTTTCACTTCCTTGCGGAAAAGATGTGTGAAGCACAGACGACAAGCACAGTCATTGTCACAAAAGGAGAAGATGCTATTAGCAACACAAGGAAGTCACTGGATGCTGTGTCTCCATGTTGTCATGAAGAAGCTGACACTCGAATATTTGTACACGCCAGGGATGCAACGACGGATTGGTAGCATCCATTATCATTAAGGCTAATGACACGGACGTACTAATCATAGCAATATCTGTACTGCCATCCTTACAGGAACTAGGTCTTGAGAACATGTGGATTGCCTTGGCCAATGAGCCAAGGCGCGATGGATTCCAGTCCATGAGGTTTTCTGCAATAGGGCCTGAGAAAGCTAGAGGGATCCCATACTTCCATGCGTTCACTGGATGTGACGTCGCGTCTGCCTTCCGCGGTAAAGGGAAGAAAACTGCATGGCAGACTTGAACGTCTTTGATGATGTTTCTGAAACATTCAAATCTCAGCCAGCATCCAACATTGATTCGTGATCTTGACTTTTTTGAAGTTTTTTTTATTTTTTTTATTTTTCAAAATTTGGATTTTCAAATGGCCAATCAGGCAGATTTGATTAGAATCCCCTGGAGAACAAATGTGCCAAATTTGATGCTTGTATCATCATTTGCACGATTCTCTCAAAAATTGCTGTTATCTGCCCCACTAAAGAGGTGCGGAGAATTCTCATTGAGCCACCCACTGAAAGGCTGTATAACTTCCTCAAGGCAGAGCTCATTCACCGTACATCTGCCTCAGAGCAAAAACGATTGCATCAACTTCTTTTTGGAGTAGCTGGGGGATCGTAGGCCTTTGTTACGAAGGATGCGACAATGTGACGTGAGAATAACCTGGAGGATAATGTACTCAAGCAGCTTTTTCTCCAATGATTGCCATCAATGCTCAGCATATTCTTGTTTCAACTAGCGATTCAGTGAATATCGAGTAACTCGCCGATAAAGCTGACGAGATCATCGAAGTCACGACCCCAGCTTCTCCATTGGTGCGGTCACATCCCAGTTCGCTTGTGAATATGTGCACCAGCTACATCTGACAATGCAATGGCTTCGAACCCGAATGGACCAGCTAACAGCTCAAGTGCAGGCTCTTACACGTCATATTGAGGAGGAGCATGGTCGCAAATGGACCCACAGCAACATGCAGGAGACTGACGCACAACGATGTCATAGTCCTGGTGCACAGCAACATGCAAGGGGCACGTGTTGGTATCATTGGCAATTTGGGGAAATGCACACAAGTGTGTTCAGCCTTGCAGTTTCACAGTCAAGAAATGTCACAACCAGCGATTAGCAACAAGTCAATTCTGGCGACCAACAACCAAGTCGTTTATTTTCATCAGTAACAAGAACACCGGCACCCGATTTTTAGTTGACACTGGAGCTGAGGTCAGCGTTTTACACCCAGCAGTTATGGACAAATGTAAACCATCTGCAGTTACTCTCCAAGCTGTCAACAAATCCACCATTTTCACCTACGGTGAATGATCGATAACTCTAAATCTTGGCCTGAGACGTGTTTACCGATGGATATTTATCATTGCTGACTGTACTCATCCCTATCATCGGAGCCGATTTCTTGAAGCATTTTGGATTGTTGGTGGATGTGAAAAACCAAAAGCTCCTCGACTCCACATGACATCTTTGTGTCAAAGGTATCACTGCCCCATGCCTCTGTCGGTCCAATGTTTTGTCAAGTCCGACCACATAGCCAGTTATGATGCCATCCTTCAACCGTACCAGAAATAATTCGGCAAACTACGGTGAAGCAGCGGTCAAAACACTCCACTACTCACCACAATGGCACGCGTGGCCTCTGCAGTTGCAGCTCGACCACGTTGACTAGCTCCGGATCATTATGCAATGGCTAAAGCGGAGTTGACCATATGCTTGAGTTGGGTATAATTCGACTTCAAGCAGCAACTGGTCCTCACCTTTACATATGGTCAAGAAGATGACGTCTGGATTGGAGGCCGGTGGTGCTCACCAGCAGTCACGCAGAACCTGTTACCCTGTATCACACCTGCAGAATTTTACATCTCAACTCTGGGGAAAGGAAGTTTTCTCCAAAGCTTGACTTGGTGAGAGAGTATCATCAGATTCCAGTAGAGCCAACGGATGTACACACAAGACAGCCATTACCACTCCTTTTGGCCTTTTTGAATTGAGCGCGTGCCCTTTGGGTTACGCAATGCAGCACAAACTTTTCAGCGCTTCATCGATGAGTCATCTGTGGTTTGCCTTTCGTTTGTGCCTGCATGATGATCTGCTCATAGTCAGCGAGACGATCAAGGAGCGAGAACAGCATTTGCAACTCGTTTTCACTTGTTTATCGCAGTACAGCATCATCATAAGTCCTGCCAAATGTCAGTTTGGGGTGCCCTCATTAGTTTTACAGTTTTTGGGGCACTTGATCGACAAGCATGGCATTCACTCACTGTCTGACAAGGCAAGACGATCCAGGATTATTTGCAGCAACATCAGTGTGCAAGCCACGGGAGTTTCTGGGAATGGTGAATTTCTACAGGAGATGCATCCCAAACTTTGCAGACACCCTTTATTCCACTAATTGACCTCCTCACACGACACGGGAAGGAGCCAAAAGGCTTCTGGTTTGGACCGATGAATATGCTGCTGTTTTTACTGCAGTGAAGTCTTCGCTAGAGAGGCCACAATGCTTGTCCATCCGAAGTCAGCTGCACCACTATGTATCATGGTGGATGCATCAGATGTGGCAGTTGGTGGAGTATTCCAACAGCATGTGAAGGGAAGTGGGAGCCATTTCCTTCTTTTCCATAAGGTTGCAGCCAGCAGAGACCAGATACAGCACCTTTAGTCGTGAGTTGCTGGCGGTTTACCTCACAATCCACAATTTTTTGTCACACGCTTGAGGGTCGGCAGTTTTGTGTTTACACTGACCATAAGCATTAGCGCATGCTTTGCATGCAAAACCTGATCGCTATTCACCAAAAGAGGTCCGAAACTATGACTATGTTTCTCAAATTCTCACCACCGATATACTTCATGTGAGCAGTGAGGAGAACACTGCAGCTGATGCTCTCTCATGGCTCAATATCAACACCCTCAACACAACCACCTCCATCAATTCAGCAGGCTTCCAAGGCACAGCAGCGGGATGAGGAACTTCAGCATCTCAGAGCCAGGTCCACATCATTCAAGTTCAGTGAGGTACCTCTTCCTATCTCTGAAGGCACTATTGTTTGCGAGACTTATGCACTGGCACTTCTCATCCATATATTTCCTGTTGAGTTCAGACAGGCATATTTGATGCTCTGCACAATCTATCTCACCCTGGTATCAGGGCAACGCAGCGCCTTGTGACTCAATGTTTTGTCTGGTGTGTCATGAACCGTGATGTTGAGAAATTGGTCCAAGAGCCTGTTTACAGTGTCAATGAGCGAAAAATACATTGTCACACGGCAACACCATTAGGCACCTTTGCATCTCCTGATGTCTGTTTTGATCACGTGCACATTGATTTCGTCGGTCCTTTTCCTCCATCTGGCGGTAACACATATCTGCTCACGTGCCATTGACCATTTCACCAGGTGGCCAGAAGCTATTCCCATACCGGACAATATCGCGGAAAACTGTAGCCAAAGCTTTTTTTTCCAGATGGGTTGCAGTGTTTGGTGCCCCATCTATTATCACCACTGACAGAGGATGACAGTTTTGAGTCCACACTTTTCAAAATGCTAACCGAGTTACTTGGAAGTAAACGCACCAGAATTACTTCTTACCACCCCACTGGAAACGGGCTTGTTGACAGCTTCAGTCCTCACTCAGAGCACAAGCAGACCACATCGCTGATGGAAAACCTACGAACTGCTTTTGGGCATCCGTGCCACCGTAAAAGCGACCTGAGTTGTAGTGCAGACAAGTTGGTTTTTGGATCAACACTTCGCCTTCCTGGGCAGTTTGTTGCTCCGACAAACATTCACACGATTTGGACCCAAGCAATTATGTGGAAGACTGCGAAGCACAATGAGTGAGTTGCATTACATCCCCACCAGAGCTCGGCAGAGTTCCAACCACTTGCCAAAAGATGTTTTGTCTTTTACCCATGTGTTTGTATGTGATGTCACTGTCAGGGCTTCTCTGCAACCTCCCTATCGGGGCCCCTTCCAAGTCGTTACCAGGAAGGACAAGTTCTTCATCTTGATTTTAATGGAAGTTTGAAACTGTCCGTTTAGACAGACTCAAGGCTGCCTTACGGATAAAGAGTCTGATGCATCTCATCCACTGCTACAACATAACAAGCTCCAGATACATTGACTCCAAACTGTTTCTGTGAGCCAACACACAAAAGCACCAAGTTCCGCCCCATCGACATCTGCAACAGCCCCTTTGCCACTGACAACTACATAGACATGAGGAGAACTCATTCCGGCAGACACGTCATTGCGCTAAGAGATTTTGTGTAAGTATTAAATTCTGGCTGACGTCGACGTCGACATCATTATCGATCGTCTCTCTTCGGTCATTGATCTAGGGGGGAGCTAGTGTAGCAGCTCATTCATTTTTCTTTAATCATTAATTCATTAATTATTTTTTTTTTGTGAATATTTGTAATAAAGCAAACATGTGAACTCTGGTGCCAATCAGTTGCATCCCTCCAGAGAGCCAATCAACGGAGGGATGCTGGAAGGCAGTACAAAAGAAAGCTCATCATCACGACAAGTTAGAATCTCACACGCCTTTACTTACAAGCATTTTCTCATCCCGATTCATGAGTCACTCAACGCGTCAATATTTAATGGTACCTTTTGTTCGACATTACCAAAACTAATTGAGCAAAGTGGATTTCGTTTGTTTGGCTAAACAACCACGATGACAACGAACGAATCTCTTCTGCTTGCCCATTGCATCTTCGATGCCACTTTAAGCTGCAGCGGCTCAACACCAATAAACGCTGGAGAGACGACGAAGGAGTGATTATCAGCTGGACTTCATTTACAACACGTCATTACATTTAAATGTGAGTGAGATTTCTTTTGTTCTGGTTTAAGCATCATCATAACCAGCATACTGAAAGGAATAATCACCACAGGTGCATTCATCTTCATAAGAAGTGATGGATCACGCATATGACCGTTTATACCTCCGAGATGTTTGATTCCTGACCCAGCAATAAACTGTCACCCTGGTGTTTCGGATGCAGGGCGAGGCATCAAATAAATGTGTGTCCTGTCCCTCGGATGGACATTAAGCTGGGTTTCCCTTCTGGCCGCATTAGTTGGTGGACGTTATAAATCCCACGGAGTCCAGTCCTTCGCAAAGTGTAAGCGAGCGATCACCGGCACCCTGAACAATTCCCAAATTCCTGCGTAGACTGTGGGTAAGCAAGTGGTCTTGTGTTCCTGGAAGTTTCTTCACCAACGGTTGCACTGCCTTGCGGACTGGGAATGTGGTTGACCTGTCTGGTTACATGCCGACTGTAACTAAAGGAAGCGCAAATCTTGCAATGTTCCACGGTATTCTTGGTTACGCAAGAATAAGCAAACAACAACATTCAAGCAGCAGTTGCAATAAAATGTTCCGCTAACAAAAAATTTATTTAGGGCGGAATACAGTGGGAAAAGGGGGTGGGGGGGGGAAGCATTCAGCAAGAGCGTTGAAAAAAAATTTTCTGGGGGGAATTAAAAGTTTTTCAAAGATTTATTGGCATGAGCAAAGCTTTAAATATTTGCGGTTGAATTATTTGAAAAAAAAAAGGAAAAAGAGAACGGACAAAAACACTGTTGTGATAGCAAACCGTGAAGGCCTTGCCCAACATCACCTTGACCTAAATGAAAATGCCTCATCCAAACACTATTGCAATCAATCAGTTGCGTGTTCAAGCCCGATTCTGCTGGCTGCGAAATCACACACAACACTGCTTCTGGTGTGCCAAGATGGAGTACGGCCTCCGTGTTTGCAGAGCTGCCTGCTGCCTAGTCACAATGGGATGCGGCTATGGCACTGCGCAAAAATCCGCAGCAAAGCCGTTGCGTGCGCGGTCAGACTTTGCACTGAAAGGACGAACGAGAAATGTACAAATCAAAGCGGTTCCAATTTGCCTTCTCTTGTGGTAAACTAGTTCACATGCTCTGGATGCGAGCATGCAATAATAGCAACTTGGCTGCTCACAAAACACAAAAACAGACATGCTGCCTGAAAGGAAAAATGTGCTTGTCTTTGAAGAGCTATTTTAACCCGAGCCGTGTTCCTCATGAATACAGTAACATTCAAGTGCTCCCCACTCAGAGTTACGTCTGACCAGAGATCCAAACAAGGACACAACTCTTGAATGAACGTTTCAGGTTTTAAAAGGTTAATTTATTATTATTTTTGCCTTGGATGTTTTCTGATAAGCACAGAATGGAGAGTAGAAAGTGGAATAATATCATAATGGGTTTGATAATTTTTGGGAGAGGCGGATATTTCCTGCTCATCAAGAAATACCATGTGCTTACCCAATGCTAATAAAGCACACAGCAATACTGGTCAATGAATATTCGAGCACAATGTCTTTATCTCGTCGGCAAAGAATTTGGTCACCTATGTTAGACCACCTTTGTGTGTAGATGAAGCAACAGTACCAAGGAAGAAAGTCTCTGTGTGCTGCAG
>CM068953.1:9974951-10031164 GCA_035128595.1 Eptatretus atami | reverse complement strand
ACTTCAAAATCCTCACTCTGCACTCCATTTACCCTCACAGAGGTTTTTGGGCCATCGTACATTGCCATGACTACCGAAACTAACCAATCCTCCACACGTAACTTTATCATGGACCACTTCCTGAGGCACCCTATCAAACACCTTCCCCAAGTCCACAAGTATATATAAACAACAGCTCGTCATCACGACACGGTAGAAGCTCACGCGCATTTACACCTCCCGTCGCAGCGTCACTTGAGCCAACTCCGTTTGGCAAATGACCCCACCATATGGTTCCCTCAAGTCAATGCACAGTTCTAACCCAAGGAATCACAGCACAGGAGACAAAATTTGCACATGTCATGGCTTCTCTTCAGCCAGAGATAGCACAAGTAGTGTAGTAGATAGTAGAAAAATCGTGCAAATTATGATACAAGCATCAAATTTGGCATGTTTGTTTGCAGGCTTTCTGATCAAATCTGCCCAATTGGCCATTTGAAAATCCAAATTTAGAAAAATTTGAAAAAAAGAAAAAAAATTCAAAAAAATTTGAAGTCACAGCTGGCTGAAATTATTGAAGCGCAAGTAAACATCCCAGACAGAGAACCAAGGGGAGATGCAGTCATCATTGATGGCTCAGCACTTATCAAATGCCTACCTCACACACTTCAAAGATATTTGATGACTATGCTAAAGAAGACATCATCCCAAAGGTGGAATCCTATGGTGCCAGGTACGAGAGGGTGGACGTAGTGTTTGATGTGTACAAGAAGTCAAGTCTCAAGTCCGAGGCAAGGTCGAAAAGGGGGCAAGGAATCAGAAGAAGAGTGACAGGAACCAGTAAGACCCCAAGTAACTGGAGAAGCTTTCTTCGAGATGACAGCAACAAAACTGAGCTGTTTCACTTCCTTGCGGAAAAGATGTGTGAAGCACAGACGACAAGCACAGTCATTGTCACAAAAGGAGAAGATGCTATTAGCAACACAAGGAAGTCACTGGATGCTGTGTCTCCATGTTGTCATGAAGAAGCTGACACTCGAATATTTGTACACGCCAGGGATGCAACGACGGATGGTAGCAAGTCCATTATCATTAAGGCTAATGACACGGACGTACTAATCATAGCAATATCTGTACTGCCATCCTTACAGGAACTAGGTCTTGAGAACATGTGGATTGCCTTTGGCCAATGAGCCAAGGCGCGATGGATTCCAGTCCATGAGGTAGTTTCTGCAATAGGGCCTGAGAAAGCTAGAGGGATCCCATACTTCCATGCGTTCACTGGATGTGACGTCGCGTCTGCCTTCCGCGGTAAAGGGAAGAAAACTGCATGGCAGACTTGGAACGTCTTTGATGATGTTTCTGAAACATTCACCATCTCAGCCAGCATCCAACATTGATTCGTGATCTTGACTTTTTTGAAGTTTTTTTTTATTTTTTTTATTTTTCAAAATTTGGATTTTCAAATGGCCAATCAGGCAGATTTGATTAGAATCCCCTGGAGAACAAATGTGCCAAATTTGGATGCTTGTATCATCATTTGCACGATTCCTCTCAAAAATTGCTGTTATCTGCCCCACTAAAGAGGTGCGGAGAATTCTCATTGAGCCACCCACTGAAAGGCTGTATAACTTCCTCAAGGCAGAGCTCATTCACCGTACATCTGCCTCAGAGCAAAAACGATTGCATCAACTTCTTTATTCGGAGTAGCTGGGGGATCGTAGGCCTTTGTTACGAAGGATGCGACAATGTGACGTGAGAATAACCTGGAGGATAATGTACTCAAGCAGCTTTTTCTCCAATGATTGCCAATCAATGCTCAGCATATTCTTGTTTCAACTAGCGATTCAGTGAATATCGAGTAACTCGCCGATAAAGCTGACGAGATCATCGAAGTCACGACCCCAGCTTTCCTCCATTGGTGCGGTCACATCCCAGTTCGCTTGTGACATATGTGCACCAGCTACATCTGACAATGCAATGGCTTCGAACCCGAATGGACCAGCTAACAGCTCAAGTGCAGGCTCTTACACGTCATATTGAGGAGGAGCATGGTCGCAAATGGACCCACAGCAACATGCAGGAGACTGACGCACAACGATGTCATAGTCCTGGTGCACAGCAACATGCAAGGGGCACGTGTTGGTATCATTGGCAATTTGGGGAGAATGCACACAAGTGTGTTCAGCCTTGCAGTTTCACAGTCAAGAAATGTCACAACCAGCGATTAGCAACAAGTCATTCTGGCGACCAACAACCAAGTCGTTTATTTTTCATCAGTAACAAGAACACCGGCACCCGATTTTTAGTTGACACTGGAGCTGAGGTCAGCGTTTTACACCCAGCAGTTATGGACAAATGTAAACCATCTGCAGTTACTCTCCAAGCTGTCAACAAATCCACCATTTTCACCTACGGTGAATGATCGATAACTCTCAATCTTGGCCTGAGACGTGTTTACCGATGGATATTTATCATTGCTGACGTACTCATCCCTATCATCGGAGCCGATTTCTTGAAGCATTTTGGATTGTTGGTGGATGTGAAAAACCAAAAGCTCCTCGACTCCACCATGACATCTTTGTGTCAAAGGTATCACTGCCCACATGCCTTCTGTCGGTCCAATGTTTGTCAAGTCCGACCACATAGCCAGTTATGATGCCATCCTTCAACCGTACCCAGAAATAATTCGGCCAAACTACGGTGAAGCAGCGGTCAAACACTCCACTACTCACCACAATGGCACGCGTGGCCCTGCAGTTGCAGCTCGACCACGTTGACTAGCTCCGGATCATTATGCAATGGCTAAAGCGGAGTTTGACCATATGCTTGAGTTGGGTATAATTCGACCTTCAAGCAGCAACTGGTCCTCACCTTTACATATGGTTCAGAAGATGACGTCTGGCGATTGGAGGCCCGGTGGTGACTTCCGCAGTCACCAGACTGTTACCCTGTATCACACCTGCAGAATTTTACATCTCAACTCTGGGGAAAGGAAGTTTTCTCCAAGCTTGACTTGGTGAGAGAGTATCATCAGATTCCAGTAGAGCCAACGGATGTACACAAGACAGCCATTACCACTCCTTTTGGCCTTTTTGAAGTTTGAGCGCGTGCCCTTTGGGTTACGCAATGCAGCACAAACTTTTCAGCGCTTCATCGATGAGGTCATCTGTGGTTTGCCTTTCGTTTGTGCCTGCATTGATGATCTGCTCATAGTCAGCGAGACGATCAAGGAGCGAGAACAGCATTTGCAACTCGTTTTCACTTGTTTATCGCAGTACAGCATCATCATAAGTCCTGCCAAATGTCAGTTTGGGGTGCCCTCATTAGTTTTACAGTTTTTGGGGCACTTGATCGACAAGCATGGCATTCACTCACTGTCTGACAAGGTCAAGACGATCCAGGATTATTTGCAGCCAACATCAGTGTGCAAGCCACGGGAGTTTCTGGGAATGGTGAATTTCTACAGGAGATGCATCCCAAACTTTGCAGACACCCTTTATCCACTAATTGACCTCCTCACACGACACGGGAAGGAGCCAAAAAGGCTTCTGGTTTGGACCGATGAATATGCTGCTGTTTTTACTGCAGTGAAGTCTTCGCTAGCAGAGGCCACAATGCTTGTCCATCCGAAGTCAGCTGCACCACTATGTATCATGGTGGATGCATCAGATGTGGCAGTTGGTGGAGTATTCCAACAGCATGTGAAGGGAAGTGGGAGCCATTTCCTTCTTTTCCATAAGGTTGCAGCCAGCAGAGACCAGGTACAGCACCTTTAGTCGTGAGTTGCTGGCGGTTTACCTCACAATCCACAATTTTTGTCACACGCTTGAGGGTCGGCAGTTTTGTGTTTACACTGACCATAAGCCATTAGCGCATGCTTTGCATGCAAAACCTGATCGCTATTCACCAAAAGAGGTCCGAAACTTTGACTATGTTTCTCAATTCTCACCACCGATATACTTCATGTGAGCAGTGAGGAGAACACTGCAGCTGATGCTCTCTCATGGCTCAATATCAACACCCTCAACACAACCACCTCCATCAATTTCAGCAGGCTTGCCAAGGCACAGCAGCGGGATGAGGAACTTCAGCATCTCAGAGCCAGGTCCACATCATTCAAGTTCAGTGAGGTACCTCTCCCTATCTCTGAAGGCACTATTGTTTGCGACTTATGCACTGGCACTTCTCATCCATATGTTCCTGTTGAGTTCAGACAGGCCATATTTGATGCTCTGCACAATCTATCTCACCCTGGTATCAGGGCAACGCAGCGCCTTGTGACTCAATGTTTTGTCTGGTGTGTCATGAACCGTGATGTGAGAAATTGGTCCAGAGCCTGTTTACAGTGTCAATGAGCGAAAATACATTGTCACACGGCAACACCATTAGGCACCTTTGCATCTCCTGATGTCTGTTTTGATCACGTGCACATTGATTTCGTCGGTCCTTTTCCTCCATCTGGCGGTAACACATATCTGCTCACGTGCATTGACCATTTCACCAGGTGGCCAGAAGCTATTCCCATACCGGACATATCAGCGGAAACTGTAGCCAAAGCTTTTTTTTCCAGATGGGTTGCAGTGTTTGGTGCCCCATCTATTATCACCACTGACAGAGGATGACAGTTTGAGTCCACACTTTTCAAAATGCTAACCGAGTTACTTGGAAGTAAACGCACCAGAATTACTTCTTACCACCCCACTGGAAACGGGCTTGTTGACAGCTTCAGTCCTCACTCAGAGCACAAGCAGACCCACATCGCTGGATGGAAAACCTACCGAAACTGCTTTTGGGCATCCGTGCCACCGTAAAAGCTGACCTGAGTTGTAGTGCAGACAAGTTGGTTTTTGGATCAACACTTCGCCTTCCTGGGCAGTTTGTTGCTCCGACAAACATTCACACCGATTTGGACCCAAGCAATTATGTGGAAAGACTGCGAAGCACAATGAGTGAGTTGCATTACATCCCCACCAGAGCTCGGCAGAGTTCCACACATCTGCCAAAAGATGTTTTGTCTTTTACCCATGTGTTTGTATGTGATGTCACTGTCAGGGCTTCTCTGCAACCTCCCTATCGGGGCCCCCTTCCAAGTCGTTACCAGGAAGGACAAGTTCTTCATCCTTGATTTTAATGGGAAGTTTGAAACTGTCCGTTTAGACAGACTCAAGGCTGCCTTCACGGATAAAGAGTCTGATGCATCTCATCCCACTGCTACAACATAACAAGCTCCAGATACATTGACTCCAACTGTTTCTGTGAGCCAACACACAAAAGCACCAAGTTCCGCCCCATCGACATCTGCAACAGCCCCTTTGCCACTGACAACTACATCAGACATGAGGAGAACTCATTCCGGCAGACACGTCCATTGGCCTAAGAGATTTGTGTAAGTATTAAATTCTGGCTGACGTCGACGTCGACATCATTATCGATCGTCTCTCTTTGGTCATTGATCTAGGGGGGAGCTAGTGTAGCAGCTCATTCATTTTTCTTTAATCATTAATTCATTAATTATTTTTTGTTTTGTGAATATTTGTAATAAAGCAAACATGTGAACTCTGGTGGCCAATCAGTTGCATCCCTCCAGAGAGCCAATCAACGGAGGGGATGCTGGAAGGCCAGTACAAAAGAAAGCTCATCATCACGACAAGTTAGAATCTCACACGCCTTTACTTACAAGCATTTTCTCATCCCGATTCATGAGTCACTCAACGCGTCAATATTTAATGGTACCTTTTGTTCGACATTACCAAAACTATTGAGCAAAGTGGATTTCGTTTGTTTGGCTAAACAACCACGATGACAACGAACGAATCTCTTCTGCTTGCCATTGCATCTTCGATGCCACTTTAAAGCTGCAGCGGCTCAACACCAATAAACGCTGGAGAGACGACGAAGGAGTGATTATCAGCTGGACTTCATTTACAACACGTCATTACATTTTAAATGTGAGTGAGATTTCTTTTGTTCTGGTTTAAGCATCATCATAACCAGCATACTGAAAGGAATAATCACCACAGGTGCATTCATCTTCATAATGAAGTGATGTGATCACGATATGACCGTTTATACCTCCGAGATGTTTGATTCCTGACCCAGCAATAAACTGTCACCCTGGTGTTTCGGATGCAGGGCGAGGCATCAAATAAATGTGTGTCCTGTCCCTCGGATGGACATTAAGCTGGGTTTCCCTTCTGCCGGCATTAGTTGGTGGACGTTATAAATCCCACGGAGTCCAGTCCTTCGCAAAGTGTAAGCGAGCGATCACCGGCACCCTGAACAATTCCCAAATTCCTGCGTAGACTGTGGGTAGCAAGTGGTCTTGTGTTCCTGGAAGTTTCTTGGCACCCGGTTGCACTGCTTGCGGACTGGGAATGTGGTTGCTGTCTGGGTTACATCCGCACTGTAACTAAAGGAAGCGCAAATCTTGCATGTTCACGGTATTCTTTGGTTACGAAGAATAAGCAACACACCAACATTCAACAGCAAGTTGCAATAAAATGTTCGCTAACAAAAAATTATTTAGGGCGGAATACAGGGGAAAAGGGGGTGGGGGGGGAAGCATTCCAGCAAGAGCGTTGAAAAAAATTTTTGGGGGGGAATTAAATAGTTTTTCAAAGATTTATTGCATGAGCAAAGCTTTAAATATTTGCGGTGTATTATTTGAAAAAAAAAAAGGAAAAAAGGAACGGACAAAAACACTGTTGTGAAGCAACCGTGAAGGCCTTTGCCAACATCACCTTGACCTAAATGAAATGCCTCATCCAAACACTATGCAATCAATCAGTTGCGTGTTCAAGCCAGATCTGCTGGCTGCGAAATCACACACAACACCCTGCTTCTGGTTGTGCCAAGATGGGAGTACGGCCTCGTGTTGCAGAGCTGCCTGCTGCTAGTCACAATGGGGATGCGGCTATGGGCCTGCCCAAATAATCCCAGCAAAAGCCGTGCGGTGCGGTCAGACCTTTGCACTGAAAGGAGAAACGAGAATGTACAAATCAAAGCGGTTACCAATTTTGCCTTCTCTTGTGGTAAACTAGTCACATGCTCTGGGATGCCGAGCATGCCAATAATACAACTTGGCTGCTCACAAAAACAAAAACAGACATGCTGCCTGAAAGGAAAAAGTGCTTGTCTTTGAAGAGCTATTTTACCTCGAGCCGTGTTCCTCATGAATACAGTAACATCAAGTGCTCCTCCACTCGAGTTACGTCTGACCAGAGGATCCAAACAAGGACACAACTCTTGAATGAACGTTCAGGTTTAAAAGGTTAATTTATTATTATTTTTGCCTTGGATGTTTTCTGATAAGCACAGCATGGAGAGTAGAAAGTGGAATATATCATAAAGGGTTTGATAATTTTTAGGGAGAGGCGGATATTTCTGCTCAATCAAGAAATACCATGTGCTTAACCCTATGCTATATGAAGAGCACAAAGCAATACTGTTCAATGAATATTCGAGCACAATGTCTTTATCTCGTCGGCAAAGAATTTGGTCACCTATGTTAGACCACCTTTGTGTGTAAGGATGAAAGCAACCGTACCAAAGGAAGGAAGTCTCTGTGATACCTATTGTCAGAACCCAGCAACCCAGCAACCTATTGTCATGACCCAGCAACGCACATACAGTACATACATAGTACATATTATTGTGAGATGCTTGCAGGCTGCCAACAGAAGTTGGGGTGCATCCTACATACTGTATACAAACATAATATAATATATGGAAAGCTCTTTCTTACCACTGACCCCGTTGACTGATATTCAAGATTGGTACCTTCTGGGTGACGTAGAAAGCTGAAATTTTGTGAATCGATAGACATCGAGGCCAGTACACCGGGGCAAATTCACAGAATCGTCGGACAACATTCATAGATGAAAATATAAATCATGAAGAAAAAAAGAAATGAAAAAAAAATGCAAGTGAGTGACCCAAGACAATGGATGGGGAAGCACGGTAATTTTGTGTGCTGACGGACATCGAAGCCGAGACACCAGGAAAGATCAAAGAACCATCAGAAAACATCCGTAAATGAAAATATATATAAATGAAATTTAAAAAAGAAAATAAATGAATGAAAAATCAAATGCAGGTGAGCGACCCGAGACAATGGGGAAATCCAGTTTGTAAGCTTGCACAATGTGTAAGCACACCCCGCTAGTTTTAAATATAAGCTTTATATATTCGATGAAGTGGATTGCAAAAGAGATTTATATTTTTGATGAAGCGGAATGTGGCTGCATTCTGCAAATAGATAAATAACTCAAGTACATCAAGAATAATTGATGAGAATGAGCTCTTAATTCGACAGTTTACAGCTGTAGTTGCTTTTCATGTAAATACGGCAAAATTTACAAAATGAATCAATTCTTTACATTCTCGTAGGTTGCTAGGCAATACTAAAAGTCATCATTTATGATTCCAAGTCAAAGATGAACTTTAATTGGTGGATATGAAACTTATAAACAGAAGTGGAAAACAAACAGTGATTTTCATATTGTTGCAGTTGATCCCACGCTGCACATCGTTAACAACAGAAGCAATTTGAGTTCTCAGCATGTGACCTTACCATCTCCCTTTTCTTACGTTGATTTAATTTACTTGAATAATGATTTCAGTAATATGCTGCAAGAGATCGTAATTAAATAGCTGATATGGGTTCAGTTCCCGACCTGATGATAAACGCCGTATCGTACAGTACAGAACACGATATAACATTTTTCACGCTTCTTAAATTATTTGTTTTTCATGATGCGAGACTGGGAGTGGAGCTGGCACACATACATACATACGCACACGCACACGCACACACACACACACACACGCACACGTTAGATGAGACACGCACACGTTAGATGAGACAAACATATTCACTGAGCTAGAAGGAAGTGCAGTCACTTCCCAGGGTACGGAGGATACCAGTGACGTCACAAAAAGGGCACTGCTTTTCTCACCGCACTCCAAGGGGCATGTCCTAAGGAGGAATTTCCTCCTCCCCGTGGATGTCAACCTATGGGGATGGTCCATCCTCTTATCCTTTTAAATGCTGAATGTCAGGCAAGGAAGCAGCACGTGCTATTTTAAAAAGAATGTAATTGGTATGACCCGGCTAAGGGTTGAACCACCTTCTTCCCAGACTCAAAGCGGATGCTCTCACCATCACACTGAGTCTGGTCAGATGATTTAATCGATGATGAAGAATGTATGCCTTACTGGATAGACAAAACGCTGCTGCGAAGGACAAATTCAGTTTCTAAAAAAAACAAACAAAAAAATTCCATTCTAGCTCTCTGAGCCTCTTCCCTTGACTGTTCCAAGGGGGTGGGTCTAAGCAAGCTTCATGCACCCAACTGAGTGTCTCCATCCCCTTTTCTCTTCAGCATCCCTGGGCATTTTATTTTGCAACAAGAGCAATGCAAAAACACAGGGAATAATAAAATTATTGTTTCTTTTGACGTTTTTGATGAAGATTGACAAGTGTGGTACAATCTACGAACACTCTGCCAGGCGCAGACTGTGGCATAGATCATGAACTCCTTGTGGCAAAGCTACGATTGAAATTGAGAAAGGTGAAAAAAAAGTCAAAAACGCCGACAACATATGACCTTGAGAACATATCTAAACGATTTATAATAGCGAACGCAGTGAGCTTTCAATACTTAACGTGTGCACGTGAGAGAATAGGAAAACAACAACAACAACAACACAATACCCCTGGCTATTTGGAATCTGTGTCGTTGGATATGACCTTTGCTTCCGGTTGTTGTAAACGCTGTGCGGTGTATAAACACGATTGGGTTTTATTTCTATCTTGTGAATATTACTTATAACGCGTGCACATGAGAAATAGGAAACAAAAAAACAACAACAATACCTGGCAATTGTGAATCTGTGTCGTTGGCTATGCCCTTTTTGCTTCCGTTTTTTTTTTGTTTCTGGTTTTTTTTGTGTTCCGGTTTTTGTCATGGGGAATGATGCATGCCGGGAGATCATGACCGGAAGTGTTTATCAATGATTTTCCCAAGTTAATTAATATCTTCCGAAAGTGATTTTTTCATGACAGGAAGTGTTTATTTGTATTTAACATTACCGGGAGTGATTTTGAACTCTTTCTGGAACTTATATTTTCTTTTATTCTTGACCAGAAGTGATTGTTTATTTATCAATTATTTTTTTTCCCAAAGTTAATTTTAATAAAGATATCTCCCGCTATCAAAAATAATTTTTAATCGTGATTTACATTATTTGATCGCTGATCCCGAATCCAGGCCGAAGTAACCGGAAATTGCGTCAAAATCATCAGCTGTGGAGCGCTTACACGTACCACGGTATAGTTGCAAGTATACAGTTGTGGAACACGTTATAGGTAAAGTCAGAGCGAATGTAAGAAGAATTCTACATTCGCTTATAGGCTTTGCCTATTCCATATTAATAGATGTCAGAGTGTGGTGTGTGTGTGTGTGTGTGTGTGTGTGTGTGTGTGTGTGTGTGTGTGTGTGTGTGTGTGTGTGTGTGTGTCTCCTCCATCACTCCAAAACCATTAACTATTGCGGCCTGAAACTTTGCATGCATGCCATGGAGACTCGATTAAAAACTGGGCGTTTGGGTAAAATTAAACACCCCTTTTGAAGATAGTTTATGGTAAAACCAGACAGGCTTACCTTTGGTCAGCCAGTGTTCACTTCGCTCAGCTCGGGGTCTTAATTGGCCATTTTGTCCACTCAGCTCAAAAATGCATTGCCTTGGAACAGCTCGGTTGTTGATGTATGATAAAGGTACACACCTACAAATCACTATATACATCGCTGGATCGCTGATCTTCGTACCTACAAGTCACTGGATACATCACAATGCTTATAAACGCACAGAGACACCAGTGTTAATGCCTCTATTTTATATCCTCACATGTAATAAGCTTGAGAATCTCTTACCCTGAGCCAAATTTCTAATTTTTAACTGCAGAAATGACCTTAGAAGCAGTTTCAACTGCCAAAAAAAGTTTTCATTTGTCCAATTCGGACATTGTTGGACACTCCAAGTGTCTTCAGGTGGTGCTTAGTATGACATTGCTAATCGCTTGCCAAGCCTGCCGTTCCTTATCAACCGTTTCATTGGAATGCTTGCTTGAGTGCTTTAGCCACTTGGTGAGTGCCCTCCAGTTGGTGGCGGTATGACGCACTCAGTCGTGTCATCCTGTTCGCCCACTGAAAGTGTTCTGAATTTGGGTTTTTTCCACATGAGATCGCATTTTTCACCTTTTCCTGTGATCTGCTTTCATTATATTAATGCAGTTATATATCGCTCCGGTAACTTTTTATCACCCCAGTATGCTGTATTCCTTCTCCCTCATGCTGCCCTCCCTCGCACCCCCCCTCACACTGCTTTCCCTTCCCCTTCCCTCACACTGCTTTCCCTTCCCCTCCCCTCACACTACCTTCTCTTCCCCTCCCCTCATGCTGCCTTCCATTCCCATCACGCTGCCTTCCCTTAATATAACTGCATTAATATACCGATAAAAAAACCTTCCAACCTCGAATCGAACGTCGTGTTTGGAACTCTGCCAAGGAGGAAATTTGGGCATGTAGTGAGAGCACACGTGACCCCACAGGAACACACACCCGTGAAGCATGAGCAGAGGTGCAGGCTGCAGTGACTGCGAGCACGAAGAGGTCCATATAAAACACACATGGATGTGGTACAACTGGGTAGATTGGGATTTCTAAAGAGACTCTCTGTTGGTGTGTGTGCGTGCCTGCATACTTGGTTACATGTGTGCAATGTGCAGGTTTCGTGGGCGCGCAGACTGAATTCACACGCAGGCCTTTGGAGCCTGGTGCCGTAGTGGAGGTGACGAAGTCCACTAATACTGCCCTACGTTCCCCTCTCCTCATTCTGCTTTCTCTTCCCCTCCTCTCATGCTAACCTCCTCCAAAGTCCGCTCCACCACCATAAAACTCTCCAGAGGTTGAAGAGACGAAAGGGTGTCAAAGAATGTGCGAATTGGACAAATGAACGTTTCTTTAACAGTCAGAACTGCTGCTTGGATCAATTTCACAGAATACATTTTGAAATCTGTTAAGAGATTCTGGAGCTTATCGCAGTGTAGTTGTAAAACATGTGCCAAAATTAAATAAAGGCATGAAGACTGGTCCGGATTTTTTGAAGATTGAAGGAAAACGCCTCTGCACTCAGGCTTACCTCCTCACAAAGCCCCTTCCCGCCTCCACCCCCCCCCCCCCCACACCATGGACATCTCCGCGGGCGGTGTTTAGTATGACCTGTTTGAACGTGTTGTTTTAACGTAACCCATCCATTCAACTTTGTTCTAATGTCAGGATCATCCTCTCTCCAAAGCCTCAGCTTCCCTCAAATCCCCCAACCAAATACAAGATGAAACTCCCCTCCCCACACTCCTCAAATCTCACTACCAAATACAATTTCAGAACCGCTCCTCTCTTTTTCCCTTCAAGTACCACTTCCAAACACAAGTTCAGAACAACCCCTTCCACTCCCCACTTCCCTCTTCAGCTTCCCTCCTCTCTCCCTCATCCCCTCACTGCCATCACCACCTCCTCCCGGAGTGTATAGCGATTTATGGTGAGGCATCGCTCTCCCCCCCCCCCCCATACCCCTCATCCCCCGTTCCTAGCTCTCCCCTTCCTCACACCCTCCTCACTCTCCACCGCTCCTATCTCTCTCTCCCCTCCCTCCCTCTCTCTCCCTACTCCTCTCTCCCACCCCCTCGTTTTCTCTCACCCCCTCTTTCTTTCTCCCCCCAACCACCCCTTCTTCATATTCCCGTCGGCAAAGTGATGGGGTTGTATTTGCGAGTATACAATGGAGGTTAAAAAAATGTTTTGCAGAGCTAGAACTTGTTTGACAGAATGCCAGACGAATTGTAAAATGAGAGGCTAAAAACAAGACTCCAAGAGCAAGCACACAGAAGAAGGATAAATGGCGATCGGAAGCCGCAATAAATATTGCACACAGAAGAAGGGAGATGAAAACCAAAGCTACATCAAGAGAGGACATGAAGCGGCTAAATGCCGACTTCAAACAACAAGCTAGGAAAGACAAGTATAAATATTTAAAAGAGGCATGAGTCGAGATAGAAAGTGACAACAGAGCGATAAAAACAAGCGGTCTTTTAAAATGTCAGAGATATCACTGGAAAGTTTAGGGTTAGGATTGGGGTGCTTAAGAGTAGAACAGGACAAGAGAAACATTGGTGAAAGAAAGATGGATGGATGATACCGAAACTCGAAACAAATGAGATAGCAATATGAGAGCAACCTATGACAAAATAAAATATGACCAAGAACCAACAGTGATAGGATGTGAGGAACGTAGAGCCTTCAAAGAGCTGGCAAATGGAAAAGCACCAGGTGCTGATGAAATTCCAATGAAACTCTTTAGGGTAGTTGGAGAAGAGGCAATCAAAATTTTAATATCTATCTCTACACAAATCTGGAAGGAAGTCGACATACCATTGCCAAAGAAAGGGGATGCGAGAGAATGCTCAAATATCAAAACCATCACCTTCGATGAAATCATCATTTAAGGAAAAGGACGAAAGATCATTCAATACAGAAGAGAAGACTTTATGCCCATTGAGCAAGCAGGTTTCAGAAGAGGTAGAGGTAACTGAGATGAAATCACAAATCTGAGATGGATCATAGAAAAAGAAAAGGAATATCAAAGGAAGGTGTAGCTGTTTCATAGATCACAGCAAAACTTTCAATTGTGTTGATCATGAATTGATGTGGATTATGCTGAGAGAAATGGGAATGTTGGAGCACCTGACATGTCTCATAAGAACCCTGTACACTAAACAAGATGATACAGTAAGAACAGAGTATGGAGAGACAGGACGGTTTGGAATTGGAAAAGGGGTTCGATTGGGGGGTATTCTCTCTCCTTACTTGTTCAATCTGTATCGTGAGTACATCATTAGGAAATCAAACTTGGATGGCATAGAGGATGGACTCAGGATTGGAGAAAGGTGCATCAACAACATTTAAGGTATGCTGCAAAGGGGAGTTGATGAAACTGCTGCAGAAAGTGAAGAAGGAAAGAGAAAAGGTTGGTCTTCATTTGAAACCTGAAAATGACTAAAATCTTGTCAACTGAGAAGATCGACGTACACAGATTGGGAGAAGATCAGAGATGGGAGTCATGGAAAGTTCCATCTTCCTGAGTGCTATGGTTGAAGTGATTGGAAAATGTGTAAGAGATATTGATAGATGCTTTGCATTGAGGAGAACAGCAATGTCAGGAGTGACTGATCTGGAAAGATTAAAATGTGACAATACAAACAAATAAGAGTCTGGTGAATGTACTCGTATTTCCAATTGAAATGTATGGATGTGAGTCATGAACAGGGAAAAAGAAAGAAAGGATCAAGATTGACAGTATTGAAATGTGGTGTTGGATACAAATGTTAAAAATCCCATGGACTGCAAGAAGTACGAAGAAATCAGTGCTTGAAGAAATTAGACTTCACCATGTACACCATGTACATTAAAGCACAAAATACAAACTGTCATACTTTGGACATAGCATGCAAACAGAAAATGAAAGTCTGGATATATCAAGAATGCTGGATTGGGTTGAGGGAAGAAGGGGAAGAGGCAGACCTTGTATGTGTTGGATGGATGGGGGTGAAGGCTGCAACCAAGCTGTCTCTGTCAAAAAAGCAGTGCAGGATATATATATATATATATATATATATATATATATATATATATATATATATATATATAGTTGTATATATATATATATATTTACATATATATTTATATTATACATGCATATATGCTGTTGTTGTCTTTCGGCTGCTCCCGTTAGGGGTCGCCACAGCGATCATCCGTTATGATCCGCATACTGATTTGGCATAGGTTTTACGCCGGATGCCCTTCCTGACGCAACCGTGGTCGCCTCTTACGACACAGGGATAAGGATTGGGTTTCGCCATGATTCCGGGCTGCCCTACACCCTCTCATAGCGCAGCCAGGCAGAGCTCTGATCATCAAGCGATCCTCCAACCCAAGCCTCCGAGTAGCCGGATTACAGGCACACGCCAGTACGCCCGTATATACATGCATATATATATATATAACATATATATTTATATATATATATATGTTTATGTATTTATATATACATATAGATTTATTATATAGATGTATACATTTTCATATATATTATATATATATAATATATAATTTATATATACATATAGATATATTCTATATATATATATAATATATATATATATATAAATATATATATATATACAAGTGTATCCCCGGTTAGAATAGGTGTACCATATCCCTGTGTCGTAAGAAGGCGACCAGGGTTGCGTCAGGAAGGGCATCCGGCGTAAAACCTATGCAAAATCACTATGCGGATCATACGAATGATCGCTGTGGCGACCCCATAACGGGAGCAGCCGAAAGAAGAAGAAGAAGAAGATATATATATATATATTATACACATATATTTATATTTACATTATATATATATTTTACATACATAATTTATATTACATATATATAATATATATAATATACATATATAATATATTAGATATATTTATATATACATATATATAATATATGTTTAATAATTATATATATATGTATAGATATCGATATATATATATATATATATATATATCTATATAATATATATATGCATATATATATATTTATAAATACATACATATATATTATATACGTTATATAATATATATATAATATATATATATATATATATATATATATATATTATATATATATATATATAATATAAGCCTGTGTTGGCGTAGTGGTTAGGGTAGCAGCTTGGGATCCAAAAGGTCCTGAGTTCAAGCCCCGTTGGCCGCTTGAATTAATACACACCAGGAGGTTGACTCAGCCTGTCATCCCTCCGAGGTTGGCGAAGTGAGTACCAGTGTACTGGGCCGTGTATGCCAGTTAGAATAGGTGTAACTAATCCCTGTGTCGTAAGAGCCGACGAGGGTTGCGTCAGGAAGGGCATCGCGGCGTAAAACCTGTGCCGAAATCATTATGCGGGATCATAAACGGAATGATCCGCAGTGGCGACCCCTAACGGAAGCAGCCGAAAGAAGAAGAAGAAGATATATATATACATATTGTTGCGGTTCTCAGAACCACATGCAGACAACAGATAGGTGTCCCAAGACAGTTATTCCATCATTATGCGTGTGGATAGTCCCTTTCCTTTTGTTTAGCGGGACAACAAGAGAGTGCGTTGCGATGATCTAATAGCTCGGGTTCCTTAAATCATTTTCTCCTTCATTTCGTTCCTACTCTTCTTTTCGTCTGATTATTCCTGAGGTAAATCAGTCACGTGCGCCTTCGCTGTAAGGTGGGGCCTCATGGAGGCCAGCGCATGTGGCGCCGCTGTGAGGGAACTGCTGCACAGAGATCCTCGTTCCCGGGCGAGCCCTAAACCCAACGTGTGCAGCAAGTCATGTGGTGCGCTTAACAGTGCGGGATTATCGACTCGAGCTTCCGATGATCTGGGGAAGATTGCCGGTTGCATTAAAAAGGCATCCGAATGAATACCACTTAAAAGGCTGCACGAATGGTGTTTTTCACAACACAGGAAACACAGCCAGCACGATGCCCACGCTGCACAAAACGCGTACAGAGGCCGATAAAGACGACTCCACGCCATGTTGGGTGGGATACCAGTGTGCGGAGTAGAAGCGGCTTGTTCCTTTTCAACCTCAATATCCGACACATATTGGTGTTCGCCCCGCGCACACGCTGGCGGAGTCTCGCGAACACAAGCACTGGCCACGTGCGTAATGGCCGAACCGCGCGCACTGTATGGAATGTGATCGAAGGCGGATCCGTGCCGCTCATGAAACATGCATGGATTTATCCATAATGATGTACCTTCGGCCCTCACTGGCAGCGGCGGATTCTCCACGGATGGTGAATGTCTTCTCCTCTCTATGGCCAGCAAGGCTGCGATCAAGCCGGGGAATGTAAAGTGCGGGCCACATTGGCGCGTGGAGCGGGCGCGTTGATCGGCGCTGGTCGGGCGCCCGAGCGGGCATGCGGGACGCCTACAGCCGGAATTGCCAGGGCACGGCCCGGGGTTTTTTGCAGAACGATTCGCATGCCAATTTCGGTGTGGGGGTTCGAGTCGTGTCGTGGGTCAGAGCAGAATACTGCCGCTGTCTGGGATGGCCTTGCCAGAACGAAGTGAGGCGGTTTCCAGCCAAAGTTGGCACGCCATGTGAGGGGTCGGGGCCAATCGGAGCGCCCAATTCAGGTGATGATGTTCGATTCGGGTAGCCCCTCTCCCCGAGCTGCAAGTCCTATAAAGGTCGGAGCAGTCCCTCCGCCTTTCTTGTACTCTTTCTCTTTCTCCGCCTCTCTTCCGCTCTCGCCTCACCTCGTCGACACTGCTACGACCGCCTCCTGCTGTCTGGACTCTGCCTCCTCATCTCCGCCCACACGACGTCGACCCCACCTGGTCCCGCCTGCCACTCCATCCTCGCACTCTGGACTCTGCCCCTTCTCCACTCAAGCTCCTCCTTTATGAACATGGTCTCCACACGCGCGCTGAAGCCAGAGACGCGCGCCACTGTCGGGTACCGCACCACAGAGCATCCCCCCCCAAAACGTATTGGTGGCACGTCATGCTATCAAGCACAAAGGTACCAAGATCATAGCCTCAACTCCCCTCCCTTCCTGGTTTCAAAACTTTCTCTTCATCGGTTGTGTGTGTGTGTGTGTGTGCGTGTGTGTGTGTGTGTGTGTGTGTGTGTGTGTGTGTGTGTGTGTGCGCGCGCGCGCACGCGCGCTGGCACCTGTCTGCAAGTAAGACTGCAGAAGATCGTTATCAATATTATTGTTATTAATTTCACGTTAAGTCTGCTCTGTGTCCCCTTTTGTAAGTTGCCTGTTTATTTGCTGCACCACACTCTCTCCCCTATCTCTGCACAACACACCCCAAAAATCTTTATCGTACCACATACCTTTCCTCGTCCACTGTAAATAAATTATTATTCGAATGTTACCTGCTTGTTTTGTCTTTTCTTTCATTGGTCCAGCATGGTCCGAATCCTAGTTTAGCCGGGACTTTATTCCCAACGATCCATTCCTTTTAGCGGGTACGTCCTTGGCAGTGTCGCTTGACTGCATCCGATCCGTAAAGTGATCCGGTCCAGTAGATGATCCAGTTCAGACAAGGCGTACCGAGGCCATGCTCCCGGTAATTAAAGCACGTGATTAATTAGGTAACCCGATTAACCCATAGACGGGAGGACCCTAGGTCATGCGGTTGAGTTATTGGCGTCCACGGTCGGTTAAGCAACCCGCCGCATCACGGAATTATCCGTGTGCGACGGCCTACAATTCCGTGGAGTCTGGTGGGAACCGAGGTAGCTTCCCCCACCACGTGGTCTTCTCACCCGACCCCGGCCCGCACAATATATATATATATATATATATATATATATATATATATATTTATATACATACAGTATATATATTTATATATACAAATATATATATATATATATTATATATATATATATAATTTCGAGTAATCTGAAAAAAAGACATCCATCAAAAATAAAAGGTCAGAATTATTAACCTCCGCCATCGAAGATCGGAGGTTACTGTTTTCACCCCTTTCTGTTTGTTTGTTTGTTTGTGAACAGTATTACGGAAAAACTCCTCGACGGATTTGCATTTCCTAACATGTTATAAGTGATTTTCCACAAAAAACAATTGTTGCAAATTATAATTGCGGCTGATTTTGGAACTTCAGGTGGATATACCCACGTAAAATCAATTTCTGTCTCAAGGAATTAGTTATGACGAATGAATTGAGTATGTAAAAGTTAAAAGTAAAAGGGAAAGTTGCAAACTATAACTCTGTGAGCACTGTTGATGTCAAATTGAATGAATAGGATATCAGGTTCACTTGAGTGACCGAGCAGTATTGGCGGCAGAGGTTTTGCACTCTACCGAGTGCTCCCCTCTAGTTTATTTGAAATATTCAAGGAAACTGCAAGATATGATGTTTTGTAGCAAGAAGACGAAATTACTTTTTCTAAAAAAAACAACGATAGTGTTGGAGACAAATGTTAAATTCCAACCTTTCAAGGTTTTTTCAGGTTTTATTCTGAAAAATAGACCGCAGCAAACCATCGTCGTGTCAAAAGTTTGGCTTTTAAAAGGCTTCTTAAATCGTCCTTAAGGCGTGTCACACCTTGAAGATTAGCCAGCATATGCCGATTATGAAAAATTTGTCTAAAACGCTGGCACACACGTCGAATACGTTATGGTTAAGTTTTGATAACATTAAGAGCACGCTGAAAAACACTGCCATACGTCGTAGTACGCTGGCTTTCATCGTTGTACTTTGCGGTTGTCCTCAAATTTTAGCATGCTTGAAATTTTACGACGTATGCCAGCGTATGACTCACACGTTCCGCTACGCTGGCCATAAGTTGTAGGCACGTTATGCGATCGTTGACACACGTCGACACACGTTACTTTTAAGTTACTCATAAGTCGCAACACGTCGAGGTAATGATTAGCGTACCCGAAACTTATTTATAACCTATGAGTAACGTGTTGTAGGCACGTTACACGATCGTTGACACACGTCGAGGCACGTTACTTGTAAGTTACTCATAAGTCGAAACACGTCGAGGTAATGCTTAGCGTACCCAAACTTATTTCTAACCTATGAGTAACGTGCTTTGAACCTATGTGTAACGTACCTCCAACGCATATTGACGTATGTAGACGTATTTGATTGACGTCTTCCGGACGACACAGAACTTACTGAACGTGTTTCTAATTTACAGCTACCGTATAATGGCGTATTGGCAGCGTTTAAAAAACAACAACAATAACTTCCGATATTTCGTCACGTGCCATTACGTCACGTCCGATTGCCTCTCAGTTTGCTCATGTCTTATTCTTAGTTCCTCCTCTGTGAATATTTTCTGTTTGAGGATATTGTCACGTCGACGTCGAAACTTAAAAGCAAATGTCCGATATATTTTAAAATTCGTGATAGACTAAAAAAAACAAACAAACAAAAAACAAAACAACTTCAGATATTTCTCATGTGCCTTCACAGCCAAGGAGAAAAAAAGAAAATGTGCCTTGACGGAGAAAATAAGTTTCGGGTATGCTAAACATTACCTCGACGTGTTTCGACTTATGAGTAACTTACAAGGAACTTGTGTCGACGTGTGCAACGATCGCATATGGTGCCTACAACTTATTTCCAGTGTAGCGGAACGTGTGAGCCATACGGCGAGTACGTTGTAAAATTTTCAGCATGCTTGAAATTTCACGACGTACTGACGTACTACAAATATGACAGCGTACTTCATCGTTTTTCAGCATGCTCTTCACGTAAACCAAACTTACCCATAACGTATTCGACTTGTGCCAGCGTTTTAGACACATTTTTCAGAGGTCGGCATACGCTGGCTAAATCGTAAGGTGTGACTGCGATGTTGACACTTCCAATTCTCAGGCGGTTATGATTTGAATCGGCGAGCGGCAGCTTTTTAATAGGCTACGCCACGTGATCGTCGGCGATACGTGCAGCGCGCTATGCCTCAGTTAGACTATCATTGGGCATAGGTTGTGACGCCGACAACACGCTAATCATTCGTTGGTATAAGTTATCTATAAGACAACGAAACGTTCTGTGTACGTTACTAATATGTTATACATACGACCAACTCGTTATGAATACGCAAAAACTTTTTTTTAAAAACATCAAAATTTCAGCGTACGCCAACGTTTTACATACATTTTTATACGTTGCCATTGCTGGCTAAATCGTCAAGGTGTGACAGCACCTTTATGAAGGGGACAAACAAATACACAGTTTTGTATAAGTAGATATATAATATGTATATACGAAGTGTGTGTGTGTGTGTGTTATGTGTATGTGTATGTGTATGTGTGTGTGTGTGTGTGTGTGTGTGTGTGTGTGTGTGTGTGTGTGTATGTGTTGTTCCTAAAGCACAACATATTCTCTCTGCTAACTTCCCTACCTACCACCCTCTCTCTCTTTGTCCCATCCTTGCTCTTCCCATGACAGTGTTGCTTCCGGAGGTGTCCGGGCGGTGTTTGTTTCTGGACTGTGCATATCTCCAGACATGTCCGGGCGATGTTTTCTCCAGGTAGTATGTATGGTAGAAAATGGATTTCAGGCATTCTTTTGTCTCCATCTTCACTGATATTCGATGCAGAATCATTTTGATGAGACAGTATGAATCATAATTATTGATCCACTGCACATCTGCCTTCCCTCCCTCTCACCTCACGCTGCCTTCCCTTCCCCCACCCCTCCGAGCTCTCCCTCCATCCTTGCTCCCACACCCCTCCTCCTCTCGCTTTTCCCCTCCACCTCTTCACTCTGCACCCTCTTCTCTCTCTCCCCCATCCCTCTCTTCCTCCCCATCCTCCCCTTTAGTATTTCCTTCAGCAAAGTGACGGATGGTATTTGCTCGTGTGTGTGTGTATATATATATATTCTTTTTTTATTTACACAGAGTGGTAATTACCTCTGCCACCTAAGGTGGATGTTGGTTATGTTTTCACCTCTGTCTCTCTTTCTGTTTGTCTGCAAACAGATTTTTGTTTTTTAATTGAAATTCACCCTAAACAAGGCTGAGAGCCACTCAATGTGAATAGTGGGGCGGATATGTAACATTTTTAGCAGCGTCTCGCGTAGCTCTTCGCTATGCGAGTCTTCACATGTGTTTTATTGGATTCCTTGACCTCAAAAACATAGGTATAGACATCAAGATCAAGGCAATCGGGCTACTTAGAGCCGTTTAATGGGCAAAAAGGTGTTTTGCGGCAGCCATTTTGAATTTCTTAATTTTTGGCGGGAACCGCTGGAGTGACATCGTGGTTCCCGCAATTTTTGAAATCGGCACACCCAAAAACCCCCTAGGGCAAAGTTTCATGCTTCTTTCCAGAAGTGCACACTGATTTCGCATATCCGCCCCACTTGAAGGGTTACAGAGAAAAAGAAGAGAAAAACTGACAAAACCTTCACCCAGTCCTGAAACATGGAAACCTCTTAACAGGACCACTACGCAGGAGGGTGTAACTTGGCCAGGTGGAAAAATATCTCAAAAAGCTGTGGACTGATTCGGAGGAAACTTGGTTGACACGTTTGGTGTGTGACAAGGACAAATCAATTCGATTTTGGTGAAGATCCAAATCCTGATCTGGATACGAGAATTTTTTAATTTTCGAAGTGATTCTTCACCATTAAGAGATAGGCCCACAAACAATATGTTCATGATATTTCAAGAAGTTGATATTTCAAAAATATTTTAAAAAACAACAAAAAAAATGACATCTCAAAACATTGTGGACGAGTGACCACAACACTTGCTGGATGAGTTGGTTAAGTGACAAGAACAAGCCAATTCGATTTTAGTTCATCGCTGGATCCAGATCAGGCCTATCAGTGTTATACAAAACATAAACTGCTCAGCCTGACGGAGGTATGCGCTCCACCCAGTGCAATTCTCGTAATGACTTGTAATACCCACCCCTACCAGGAACAATGCCATGCGATAAAAAAAAATTGCAATCATTTACCCTGCTTCTTAAAAGTTTTGTCTCTCTCTCTCTCTCTAATCGTTGACTCTTACTGCCCTCAGAGCCACTTAATTGAGATGGAAAGTAAAAGCTCACTATTACGACTGTGACTACGTTTTAATGGCCCCAATTATTCCCACCTCCTTATGGGCTGAAGGGCAGGAAACACTTTTGGTCCAATTCTTTCATGAACCCGCTGGCCAGTTCGACTGAAGATGGCAGGAATAAAAATAAACTTTGCTCATGATTCCGGTAATGACTCACTTCCTCTTCATGAAAGACCTCCTGAGATATTCGATGCTCACCAACTAATGTTGGCACATCCAGCGCAACGTCCATCCGAGGGATGGCACAGGCCCTGCCTGTGAAGAACCACTCTGACATTTTACAGTCAAGTGAATAATTGAACGCGGACTAGACAGCTCAAATGTAAGTGCACGTAACCTATGCACGGGATGGGGATGAAAATGTTACCTTAATAAAGGTAGTTTTAAAAAATACCTGAAGCTGAATCTAACAAAAGGAAATTGCTCACGTGTTCCAACTTAAAGGCAAATACCGTACACCTTATTGGACCCTAAAAGGTCCCATAAACAGCAGTTTGCGGTTATGAACGAAAGTTTCAGCATTTCAAAAGTATTTATATATGTTTGCTTGTTTAAACCCACAAGTATTTTTACAATCTTTTTTTTGACGTTTTTAAACCCAAACAAAAAATATCGTTCTTCACCAGCACCGGCAGAGACAGCTCCTTTTGCACCAATTATTTTCTCCTCTCGGCGACTGCATCCTTCACTTCTGATTTTAAAGATTATCCTATGTGAGCTCATGATGCCATTATATGATGAGGGCTTGAGATTGGAGACGCAGTTCGGACATGATGGGTTGAATGACCATTATTAAAACTTCCTTGTGTAACGCTGCAAATGCTCTCAAAGCAAATAGGACAACAACAACAAAAAAGATGAAGCACAAGAACCTAAAAATTATTCAACATGGCTAAAGTTTATGGGAAAATCATTAATTTTCCTAACAGTGAACGAAAGCCCACGGGGGAGCTTGTACATTCTTCGCGTGCAGGACAAAGCCAGTCGTAGACATCGGTGCAACGTTTAATGAATTACAACAATACCAGCAGACAATGGACTAATAAACCTCGCCGTACGTCGGATTCCAGAGTTGTGATTTATGTACTCAGAGCGGAATGTCAAACAGACCAACATTTATACATGTGCCATCTCTATGCTTGAAAAAAGGGGAGGTGGGAGGCGTAGGGGTAGACAGAAAAATGAGTCATATACCGACATTCTGTAAGAGAGAACTAAATAATGAACCCAAGAAAAAGAAAAGGCATACCAGACTGGCTGAACATATTAATTTTATTATGTCTGTGCGGTTTCTCTGCTTGTCAGAGAGTTCTGTTTTGGCCTCCTATTTCCCAGCTAAAGCCTGAAAAATGGCTGATTTACAAATCCAAGGCTCCTCGTGTATACAGCTAAAATTGCATTACCCATTCCTCCATCGCTTCTGCACTGCAAGCAGCGCAGGTTGGACGAGGCTGTTCGAAGCACGTTCGCTAAAATGGCAAAAACTCAAAAAACCAACCAACAGTGCATAAAGTCAGTCGAGTAAAGTTTTTGAAAATCTGTACTTACAAATTACCTCTTCAATTTTTTTTTGAAAGTACTGTATTATAATTCTTAGCAGGAGTTCTGGGAGAGCTCAGAGCTCAGAGGTTTGCGCACTGACCTCTGAGCCGTCGAGCCGGGGTTTGAATCGAGACGCAGCTATAAACTGTCGGCCTGGTGTTTCACATGCGAGGTGAGGCATCAATGTATGTGCCATCACTGATGAAAGATAAACCGGAAGACGTTTTGACTTCCGGTTCCGGGTCTGTGCCTGTTGGACGTTGGATCGCACAGTTTCCTCTTTCAAGTTCATCAAATCTGAGTTTTTTTCGGACCATATCCATCATGTCTATGTTATATATATTTTTGGCCGTGTTGCTGTTTGTGTACTAGTACAGTTTTCCATGTTAAACCATACCTTGTGTTGTGTTGTCAAGTTTGTGTCCACGCGGCTCCGGCCTACTCACCCAGGCCTCGGCTAGTCAGCGTGCAAATTATGTCTGTTCTGACGCCGCGTGCCTCGTTCTGCTTCCTTTCTCCCAACTATTGGCCTTTCAGCTTCCTCAACTTTATCCCATTCCCTTTCTCACTTCAAAAAAAAATTTTAAAAATTAAAAACAATTGAAAAAACAATCAGTCCAAAAAAAATAAAAATCACAAACCTAATCTGTCTGTTCTTCCTTCCGCCTGTACTTCATTCTTTATCCCTCCTGTTATCAATATCTCCAAACTGAATCTTCATTGAATTAAACATTTCTTCCTTTAAAAGCTTTAACTTCCATTTTAAAATGTTTCACTTTCCATATTTCTGTCACGAACTCCCCACGTGTTCTTCTTCTTCTTCATCAAATCTAATCCACTTCTTCTTCTTCTTCTTCTTCTTTGCAAGTCTTAATTCCAAAACCTGTCTCACTCCTAAATGCTTGGTCCATCAAACGTCCATCCGTATCGACAGCACCACTTTCCTGCGTGCCTTCAATGACCATGCATTCCACCGTTCTCGTGATATCTGTCTCCATATACCCAGAATGGGAATCTTAAGAAGTCCAGTTGGTTGTCTGCACCATGACAATTAATTCCACTTTACACCCATGAACAATATAACCCCCTCCATAGACTACCCTCCGCTTCATCGATATCCTCGCATCTTTCCAAACCCAACCCTTCTCTGTGTCTCCCCCCCCCCTCTTCAGCATCCCTCCACTTTATGTCCCCTCTTTGTACAGATCTCCTCCTCTCCCAGCCTCCCCCCCACCCATTCCCCCTGTGAGTCTTAACCCCCGCAACACCCTCTCCTAGATTCCCCTCTGTGCAGCCCCCTCCTCTAGCTCCTTTCCACATTTCTCCACCCTGCCAACAGCACCTCATACCTTGTCCCAAAATGTGTGGAGCTCAAACATCAGAGGCTTCCGCTCCAACCTGATAGATCTCTCAATCCAGGCCACTGCTCATAATCTGGACATAATCTGTTTAAAACAGAATTCTTCCTCCCACAGTACGCCACTTGCTCCTTCATGTCTCTCCCTGGCGATTGACTACTCCGGTTTGTTTGGCCTGAACTCCATCCTGGCAGCTGAGATGCACTTTATATCAATGACTTAATTTCTTACTGTCTCTGTACTGCTCATACACCTCTCAACCCACAGGAGTGCCTTTGGCTGTGACTTCCCCTTCACTCCCACCTCGTGTTTGTCTGTGTTGTACTGTTCACCAAACAGTGATGACTCCATTCACCATATTTCTTAGCACACAAGTCGATACTTTTTTCCCCCCCTTAAGTCCGAGCCTCGACTTATCCATGGTTTAAGACATTATACAAGGAAATACAAGGAAATACAAGGAAATACAAGGAAATCAGACACAGGTGGAGGACATTCAGCCCATCATCCCTGCACCACATCAACACACACAAATTTATCAACACAAGATCCAAATAAGAAACACAAAATGTTTCTTTTTGTAAAAAAAATAATAAAGTGTTTTTACGGGGGTTTTTTGAAGTTTTTTGTAGTTATTGTTACGGATTCAGAATCCGGTCTGATGAATGCATCCACACATCCAGGTCCTCAAACAGTTATTTCCATAAATACATGTTCAGATTAGCCCCATCCCCATGCCTAATGGGATCTTAAATGTGATGCATTGAGAAGGGTAAAGGATCGATCCCCTCTTTATGGGAAGCTTTTTTCTTTACGACAGACACGTTTACACACATTTCTTTCACGAGCTCTGAAGCCCGCCCCCATTCTTCCTCAGCGGCAATCTTTCGTGAGCTCCGACGCCCGCCTTTATTGAGGAGCGCACGGGTCGTCATGGTAACCGTGCGCCAGTGGGTGAGGTAGTGTGGGGCGACGCACCCCGCGGAGACGGCCCGGAGATAAAAATGAGCAAGAGGTACGTTCTAGGAGAAAAGAGGAGAGAAAAGCGTGAGGAGAGAAATGCGTGAGGAGAGAAATGCGTGAGGAGAGAAAAGCATGATGAGAGAAAAGCGTGAGGAGAGAAAAGCGAAAGAGGAAAAAGAAAAAGCGAAAGGAGCGAGGAAAAAGCAAAGGGCGAGAGAAGCGAGCAAGAAGCGGGTGTCTGACTAGCGCCGACGAGACAATTCGTCCTTCCCAGTGCTTCAGCAAGCGAGCGTGTGGTCGCGCTGTGGGTGTGAGCAGCGCCGCCAACAAGTGAAGCACGGGTGGTCACCAACGACACCAGGGTCTAAACTCGTGATGGACGATCCCGGTGCCCTCCAGACGTCGACTGGCGGTCAAGGCTGCCCCGCGAGAGGGTGCACAGCAAAGTTGGGTGCTGGCGACAGACATGACACGCACGCACGCATTTCAGGACGTTTTCGCTTCACGGACGACTTTCTGGTGAGCGAGACGATTCTACTCGAGCCCCCCTCTTTTTACAATTCGTCGCTACGTCTCGTCTCCAATATAATGAGCCCTCTGCATCCGCGGAGGTGCTCAGTCACATGTCTGTTGCAAGCCAATTTGTGTTTGAATTATTGCCACTGGGAATTCGGGTTTTCCCACGGGGAACCAAGCCGTGCTCGCCACGCCCATTGCTCATGCCGTGGGTACCGTGCATATTGCACACCTGGTCCCCGCGGAAAAAAAAATTGCAGCCAAATCCATTCTGTTTCGCCGTCCATGCTCCAGTGATTTATCTGACGGAGCGTTTACACGCCGCCCCTCTGAAACCATTAACACATCGCGCCATCATCCATGCTTGGGCGATTGGCAAAGCACCAACCACGCACACTCCCGTCCTCGTATGCAAAGTCCCGTGGAGCCGCGTGGTTTCCAATACAACTCTGTCCTGCTCAGGAGGCTCTCTGGGGGCGTTCGTGGTTCTAAAACAACCCACCGTACCGCAACGTTAATTGTGAGCGGTTGCCCCAGGTCCGGCTCTACCGAGGACAACCGGTGATTAATCCCCCTGAGTGACAAGCTGGTGTCTCGGTACCCGTGGCCGCAACAATGTATGTATTATATATATATATATATATATATATATATATATATAATATATATATATATAATATTATATATATCCCACCCAGGGGAGGGGCATGGGGCTTAGTTTAAAAAACCAACATCAACCACACAACACCCCTTGACGAGACCCCCAACAGCACTCCGTACACAATCACCCATCAATGCTCAAACTACCGAAAAGTCCTGCCAACATCCCATACCCCTCTGTCTCCATAACTCCAGGTACCTATCGAATTCTCATTCAAACTTATCTACTGTTTCTGCTGCCACTACCTTTCCAGGGAGACCATTCCATGCATTAACTACTCTCTGAATGAAGCCCCTGCCTTGCTACCGTATTAACTCTCCTCTTCTTTACTCTCAGGCTTTGACCCCTGGTCCTATCACTGTCTACTCTGCTGAATAATTAATCTGCACTTATTTTATCTATACCTTTCATTATCTTAAACATCTCCATCATATCTCCTCGTAACCACCTCCTTTCTCGTGTATAACCTAACCCAATCATTTGACAAAGGATATTGAACTGCACAAATGAGAAAAAAAAATGCAAAGTGTGATATTTTCAAAAAAAAAATTGGATAATTGTTCATTAAAAATACACTGCAGTAAGTTTCCACTTAATATCGTGGATGTGTTCCTGGAAAGTGCAATGTTAAAAGCAAAACAATGTCAAAGGCGAACCCAAACGTTCAGAACACCTCAATGCTAATCTATTCCTTGATACCCTACAAAATAGATATGATGTGTCTTTTTCCAATTTCCGAATTATAATGTGGGTAAATTTGAGATTCAAAGTCGAAATCTTCTTCAGGTTAACCATGCCGTCACAAACGGAAGGAGACCACCAGGTTCGTACTGTATACCCGTTACATCGCGGGAGGATTTAATTCAAACGACGAATAATTTTTGATTTTCCACAAGTATGCAGAGTCGATGCGTCCTTGGTGCTTGCAGTAATACAAACCGAGATGGTTTCATGGGACACCAATGGCCGAGACATCTTTAGTTTGCCCAAAATTGGACGAGGTTTGTCCGAAATACCTGAGTGTGGATCGGGCCGAAAAAAAATGTTCCCTTTTGTGCTCGTAACATGTGACAGAGCACTGCTATGAAACAACAAAGATGGCTCGATCTTGTGGTTATCCACCATGATTGAGAGAGGATGCCATCTCCACGATTAAGTGGAAGAAACAGCCGTCGCTTGAAACTGTAGCACCATCTCTACCCAGCTACCAGCATATGTACATGGACGATTTGAGTGGTGAATCAAACACCTGTTGCCATTGCCTGTCAGTTACCATGAGAGCACCTGTAAATAATAATCCATTCTGAACACAAATTTCTACAAATCAAATGAACCACTGTCTATTTATAGTGGAGAGAAAGTGTTATGAACGTATCATCTACTCTGAGAGGTTGCACCAAGGACTCTAAACTTTCAGGGTCCCCCCCCTCCACCATCTCTCATCAATCATCACCCTCACAATACCCACCACAATCCACCCCCCCCTCCACCATCCCCCTTCTCCTCAATCCCACATCCATTTTCACCTCCACCACATCCCACATACCCCTCCTCCACAATCCTCCATCCACAGGAGGGCGGGGGCATCACACCTCATGGACATGACGGTGGGACACAGCACGGACATAAATGGCATCCGGAAAAGTATTGAAACAGGATGATCCTGTAACATACAAGACACCTGGTCAGCTTGCGATGGTGGGACAAAATATTCATCGCCCATTGTCCACGGTTTCCGAGTGTGCCTGGGCGGTGCCCGTGCTGTCGAGCGATGATGGGTATTTCTGCTCCAGTAATATATAAACCTATTTATCAATTAAGACAAAATCCCTGCCTTATAAACTGTCAATTGAACAGAAAATCAAACCCTACCGAGTTGAAGTTTCCATTTGACCAGCGTTTCCACCTTCACAAACACTTCCGCCTTCTTCCTCTGAATCGCTCACACAAGGCTCAAAAGAAGAAGACTCCACAATTCCCCCGAAAGCGTTTCTATGACTAATTTTGTCTCCAAAAGTTTCTTCAAAATGCCACTGAATAAAAACCTTCAGAATCATGAATGATGGTGGAATCAGTATCGGAATCCAAGCTTGACATACACAATTTCTCAATGTAAACTGCCAGTACACTGTGTCGGAGTGGCGACCCGTCCAGGATTGTGCCCAATAGCCAAGGAGACTGCATAAGCAGCACCAACGCTCTGAACAGAGTATGGTCCCAATCTCCTCTCTCCTCCGTGGTGCTGAGATACACCTCAGTGCACTTCCCGTTGCGCTGGGCACAGGCCTTTGTATCTCGAATAGTCTGCCCGAAGAATTTGTGGGCTGGGAAGGTAAAGAGGAGGTAAACCCGGAGAAATACGGTGCTCCCCTCGCCTTGGCCGGGCTTTCGAGTGAGTCATGCAGCAAATCCGAAATTGAGGAAGCTCCATTCAAACTTTCAAACGGGCCGCAGCAAATGTGAAGCGGAGAAGTCATCATCGATCTGAAGGTGCGATCAGAGTGCCGGGGAAATTCGAATATGTAGACGAAGACTAATCTTGTGTTGAGAAGAAAAGAGTAATTAAAATTTTCAACTTCAAAATGTTGTTCACTGTATTGTACAGAAATAAATGTACGGAAAGTTCGTCGATTGGTTCAGCAATGAAAGTTTGTTGAGGAAAATGGTGAGAATGTGGCTGCGCACAGGAAATACGGTGTCAGAGAGAAATGTGTTCGGGACTGACGAAAAGCAAAGGATACATTGCGGACTACCGTAGCAAGAAAACCAAGAAGGCTAATCGTGGCTTCAAAGTAAGGTGGACAAACATTGAGACAAACATTGAGACCTCTACAGTCCTGACTGAATGACAGTTTTGTGAGCTACTTCAATTGTTCTGGCTTTGTCTTGGACTCCAAATTGACTGGTCTACGAATGAAGAAGAGAAAAATGGGGAAATTAGCTATTTTGATTTTTACTCCACGTCGACTTGTAGGCCAAAAAATACGGTACATCTCTCTCAGACAACATGGACCAATGTTTAACCACTCATCCCAACTCTTTCTTCCTCACATGTGGCGAGTTTAATTGTCACCACGCAACTTAGCTGGGTATTAGTACCTTTCTCACCAGCCGTGACACTTCGGCAAAGGACTTCCGTGACTCCATGGGACTGACTCAATCTGTAAACTTTCCAACCTGGACATCTCCAAATGGCAAATCCTTCCCTCTGGACTTCGTGATAACTAACTTTCCTGCTAACGTCTCCTGTTCTTCCTCTGCTCCAATTGATTCATCTGATGATTTGCTTGTGAGAGTCAACATATCTCTGGCGATTCTCAGAGAGCCGCCTCAATGCCGGCAAGCCTGGTATTTCACTCTTGCAGATTTGTATGTACTACATCTGCTGCCCCTGATGTTAACTCATCGTGGGAATTCTTCAACAGAAACCTACTCTGTCTCTCTCTCTCTCTCTCTCTCTCTCTCTTCTCTCTCCTCTCTCTCTCTCTCCTCTCTCCTCTCTCTCTCTCATGCACAGATCCATCCAATACATCTTAATTTCTCCTACCCCTCTTCACGCCTATGAAACACCGAATCCTGTGGTAAGGCAGTTGCCTTGAAACAACTACCCCTCTCTTCCTGGAAAAAAAAAATCCGACTGAAGGCAATCTCAGATCATTCCACAAATCCCGCAACAAGTGTGTGACAACCTCAGGAGAGAATGTAATGGCTAATTTCAGCACAAAATTAGTGCTCTGCAGGGGCGGCAAGAGAAGTCAGAACAAATAGGTAACTAGAATGGTACTCAGTAGAAAGGAAACCTCCACCAGGCTAAACAGTTTACGTTTTTTAATCCCACTGATCAGCCGGATCCCCATTCGGATCTTCACCAAAATCGAATCAATTTGTCCTTGTCACACACCCAATTCATCCAACAAGTTTTGTCCGAATCCACCCATAACATTTTGTGCCGACTAAATAGCAGATATCATTTGAAAAAAAAACACAAAAAACACCCTAAGTATATTTGGCTTCCCCATAATCCTGACAATGCTAAATAATCTAAAAATACCGATTTTTTTTTTTTAGGAAGTTTATTGTATCCCTTTCTTGGTGAAACCAAACGAGAAACCCACACAAAGTGACACTGAGATGAACTTGACGTCCTGCATTATACGAGTCAGTGGTATTGTACGTCGTCAGGTGCTCGTGCGCAACTGTTTGCATGCTGAAGTGTTTCTTTATTAATCCGAGGACCCGGAGAATGGTAAAGGAAATCAATGGCAATTAATTTACCGAAAACAGTACATCATTCAAATGGACACGTCCCTTAGAGCTGATGTTACCGAACGATGCCGTTGTACAGGCAAATCAATTAACTCATGGATCACCCACGATAGGCGGATGCACGTCAGGATAGGCAAAACGATCCGAATTATGATGTCGTCCCTATGCAATGGGAAGAAAAGATGTAAAGGACACACGATACGTGGCATTTTCTCAAAATAATGAATTAATTCACAGCAAGGATGATGATGCAAGAAATACGAAAAAAAATATAAAAAATAAAGTTGTACACAATCATTGTTTACTTTGCATTTCGAGTCTTCACTTTCTTTAAGTTTTGTGGGAAATCCTCAAATGTTCAGTATTCATGTTGTGAACTCCAAGCAATTATTTTGTTCTCAGAGTGATGCTACGGCTGATAGTAATTGAAAAGACAATTGGGAATTAATTAGTGAGCCCAATCAATGTAACATGTGGCTGTTTTCCACTGGAGAGACAAAGCACGGGCCACCCGAGCTTTTTGGATTTCATGACACATCACAACCTCATCCCTTTTCACAAACATCGGGAGAATTTTTTACCTCGGCCTGCTTGTTCGTCTGTTGGTGTACAGGGTATCTCAAAAAGTTGCAAACGGATCTCAACCAAACTTGGTGGACATGTTGGGTGTGCGGCAAGGCCGAATCGATTTGATTTTGGTGAAGATCCAAATCCAGATCCGCATCTGATAAAAATTTTTTAAGTGATTCTTCATCAATGAGAGAAAGGGCTAAACTAATATTTTGCACGATATCTCAAAAAGTTGTGAATGGATTTGGATGAAACTTGGTGGACAGGTTGGGTATGTGGCGAGGACAAAGTGGTTCGATTTTGGTGAAGATCCAAATCTGGATCTGGATTCGTGAATTATTTAATTTTTAAAGTGAATCTTTACCATTGAGAGATGGGACCAAATATGATGTCGTACTGTTTAGCATGACATTTCAAAAATGTAATGGGCCCAATATGTTCTCGTGGATCAGGCATTGTGTGGCGAAGGTATGCGCTCTACCGAGTGCCATTGTTTTTATTTACTGTCATGCTTCTCAATGGGAGATGTTTTCGAAATATTTTTGCCAAAGATTGAGCTGTTAAATAAAAGGGACGTGACGAGTCTGTTTGCCGTTTCAGACTATAATCCGGAAGTTTGCTCAATCATCCAATTTGGATATGAATAAAACTGAGCTTCAAGGTGGCATCAAGTTCTTAAGCAAAGTGGGTGCTAGTTCCAAATAAATAAATAAAAATTGCTCCATGTCTGTGTGTGGAAAAGGTATGCCCAAACATTCTAGTTGTAAAATATCATGGGCGGCTGTATAAGTTTGATCGTCCCTTGAAGAGACATCAGGTGGGTGCAGCCGCTAAATGTGACCAGCCATTAAACTGTTGCCCATGACAAGGCAAGAATCATGGAGGAATGCAGTGTTAATGTGGCGGAAATCTCAATGGAACTTGAAAATTCGCGAGGCAGGGTTTTCAACACCAGTTGCATGGATGTGCCCAAAACCACTCACGATCGACATCAACTAGGAATCAAAGCACAAGGGATCATCGCCATACAATAAATGTTGCGCCCAGCCCTCAACGTGATTATCTGGTCTCGATTATCCGGGAGGGTCAAGCATAACACATGCTTCAGCCAAAACTTGTCATGTAATGAAGAGCAATCGTAAAGACAAAGGCAAAGGTTGAAAGAGCAAGTGAGAGGCAGGTCAAGGGAAATTGAAGATAATCTCAACTTAAGTGAGGATTAATTGGCCCAACATTTCTCGAGCACACCTCTTCCAAAATTCCCGTCTAAGCATTGTCATGGAATCTTCAATAAATTATTAAGGGATATCATTGGAAATGCATTTGGTATTTTTGGAAGTTCCCAGTATTGATAAACAGTGTTTTTATCCTCGCCGAAGGAGAGGGAGGGTATTGCGTTTGGGTCCGTTTGTTTGTCTGTCTGTCTATCTGTTTGCCTGTTTGTTTGTTTGTCCGCATAGAACTTTCGCAACCGCTTGTCGGATTGAGAAGAAATTTTCCCCATCGGTGCGACTACTCATGTCGAATGTTTTAATGATAATAAAGACGTCATAGGTCACGTGGTTTGGCAGCCATATTGGAGGAAACGGAAAAAAAACTTTGGAGCACCGCACCAAGGAAAATCTCTGCACCAAAGTGTCCGATGTAGCTCTGAAACCACACCAAGGAAAAAACTTGAAACATGGCAAATAGCAAGTACTCCTCATGGCGAATGTGTGATTTTTGTGATATCATAGGTGCTTTCATTATGACATCATAATTGCATATGTAGAAGGCTACTTCAGATCAGCATTGAAATTTTTGAGGGCCATCTATGGATCATCGGTCACGTCATTTGACAGCCATTTTATTTATTTTTTAACCTTCAAAAATCTTCCCTGAAGTGGCTGAACAGATTGAGGTGAAACTTTCCAAGTATCCATGAGGAACAAAAGGTTCACACATACGATGCCGTAGGTCACATGGTTTGGCAGCCATATTGGATTTACCCGAAAACATTTTAAAATCTTCTCCAGAATGACTGGACAGATTGAGGGGGAACTTCACACAAATGTTCCCCAAGGCATACCAGTGCAAGTCTGTTAAGGAATAATCGATGTCATATGGTTTGGCAGCCATATTGGATTTAAGAATAATATTAAATAATGTTTTCTCTGGAACCGCTAAATAAATCAATGTGAAACTTCACAATTATGATCTAGTCGTGATGGAGAATAGATATTTAAAATTTCAACTTGATCGGCCACTTGGTCTGGCAGCCAGAATTATTTAATTTTTTGATCTGGGTTCTTTTTCTTTTTTTTGAACAAGGTTCACTTGGCTGTGTCTGGATGGGTTTGAGGGTAGAGAATCAGCAGCTGAAATGCGAATCCCATCCAGGTTCCTCCTGATGACTTCATCTACTTTTTTCTTGTTTGGGTTCCTTATGATTAATCCAATGCAGGACTGTACCTATTTGGTCTTCCATTTGATTTGAATTTAATATATTTTAATCCCATTATAAATTTAATTTAATAATGAATAATGAAAAAACGTCATGGGTCAGAGTGAGGTGTCCGATCAAAGCTGGGTTGCATCAAAGCAGGACGCCATGGTACCCGGTCACCACTGCCAGTTTGAGATATGTCTCTTATTAATTACGTAACACACCGGTACATAAACGCCACACAAAATACACCACAAAAAAAACAAGTCCTGGTGAGGGTCTGAAATCTGTGATTGCTCTTTTTGTTGTTGTCTTTTGCAATGGGGCCATGACAGTAAAGGTAGTATCAATCAAAGCAGTTGTCTCCAGCGTGAAAAAGTACAACCCCATATTTAGAGAAAATTCATCACAAGAATGGGAAAATGTGTGTCAAGGCTTTCAAATGTGGGAATGTAAGAGTTGTAGCCTGAGAGGTATAAAACAATCAAACACAGACACAACCGCACGGATACTCAAAGGAACACTTGGAGAACGTTCCAAGAATACAATGAAACAGTGGAGGTTCTTCCGATCTGCTGAATGGAGATTCGTACCAAAGCTCATCTCTCAATTGCATTTCGTACTGCCTACTTGCATCGTTTTCTCCTTATTGACCCTAAACATTTTGCTGAACATATTTTACAACTATCATTATAAAATTTGCAACAAAATGCATGGTGCAACCACTTTCTAATGTATACACATGCAGCTCTGACTGGAAATAAGGTCATCGTGATTAGGCACACCGCGGCACGTGCCAGAAACAACTGCACGATCGATTAGTAGGCAGTGCAAGTTGTGATGATGGAGGTGACCGGATCACTTTAAAAGGAGCTGGCTGCTCAGGCCAGCAGTAATTGCAAAGGAAAGGACAATAAGATGTACAACGGCCAGTAGAATTGAGAGGGGGGTACGAACAACAGAATGATGTTATAATTTAAGGGAAGACAAATCAGCTACTGCCAGATAGGAGTTACAGAACAGCTCGTGCCAAGTAATTAGTTTAATAATGCCTCCGAGACTTTCAGCAGTGGAGGTATGATAAAAAAAAAGGACAAGATAAAAACAGGGGTATTCCACAGACGTGAGTGTGTGTGTTGTGTTGGTGCCGTGTGTGTGTGTGTGTGTGTTGTGATCGGGTGCAGAAACAAAAGAAGAGTGGAGATAATTAGGAAAAGCAAAAAGGAAGCAGTGGTAAAGCAGGAATCAGGGGCTAACAGAAATCGGCAGGAGGAGACGGCTCAAGGAGCTAAGCAGAACACGGCGGCTTAGAGATGTCAGAGACAAACAGTGACTCGTGTACCTAATGAGAATAGTGGGGATTATATGGAGATCTCAGCAGAACACATGGGCTTACAGGAGTCTGAGAAACACTGGACCTTCCAGAAACCTGACAAAAATCAGGGGCTAAGAGACCACCAAAGGAGATGTCGGCTCACAGAACCCGGCAGAAAATAATTTGACATGTTTGTCACAAAGATGTTTTCCATCCAGATGGAAGTAACAATGAATAAAATATCTGGCACAATATCTGTAACCGCAATCATAAACTTGGATGTTTGACAAGTTTTTGATGAACAAGGGGGTGAGAGTAAACACGACAAAAAGAAAAAACACGGCTCCACCGAGATTTGAACTCGGATCACTGGATTCAAAGTCCAAAGTGCTAACCATTACAGCATGGAACCTACATACAAATAACACTTCATGCATTCCTTCTGTTCCAAATGTTCGCATAGATCGGTGACTGACACGTCTTCATTCCCTATTTGTTACTTTAATGTGCTCCGATTGAACTCAACTACAACCGATGACGACGTGATGAAAACATCAGGACCTTTTGGGAGGCAGAGTTAAATGCCTGTGTTCTAAAAGGCATAAAGCAGCCATCAAATGAAGTTCAAGGCAAGTTGTCAAAACCAAGAGGTATGAAAGATGGAGATTGGCTCTCGATTTACGCACAAACATTTCCCATCGCGATCCCTTCACACTATAGTCAGAGCGAGGCTGACGCAGCACCACGGGGTGTCTCGGCTTTTTTGCTTTGGCTCGCCACATTGCAGCCCTCACAGGCATTATTGCGTCGATTAGGTCCCATTCCAAGGCCAGGGGTCATCGTGTTTGTGCTGCGCTTGCGAGGGATGCAGAGCAGGCTGCGAGTGGGTGAACGAAGGTGAAAGCATGTTTCTAGATTTCCTTAACCCACCACAACATCCGCATACACCTTAATATATCACCACAGTCACCTCCGGTTTTATCTGATCTTACCAAGCTCATGCCTGTTGTCTTGGATATAAGTGGGACGGCGACAGGAATGGTAACATCCTGCTCCAGATGGCGACTGCTGTCAAAACCTCGAAGGGATTCTGAGAGGGAAACAAATGGTGGAGGGAAAATGGTGATTGCATCGATTATTAGGAAAGAAGGCTTTGTGCTCGTGCCAATCTTAACATCTTCAACTTGAAACTTGGGTCAAAAAGCATCATTATTAAAGTTTTGTACATTTGCATGTCAATGACATCAGGGTAACTCGGCTGCATCGGGATGCTCGGTGGATTGGGACATCTTCTCAAGTGGATATCTCTTTGCAGATGATGTTAAGTTGCAACTCCTTCGCAATTATATCATGATGTTACAAGGGCCATTTTATTGGCTCTCAATATCATGAAGAGCAAAATGGCATTTAATGTCATTGGCCGAGAATAGGTGCTTGAGGGAAGTCCCAGTGCATTACCAGGTCCCCCTACTCAGCAAGTGAACATACATGTGCATAAGCAAGATAACACATGTGCATACCCGCATATCGGTACAAACATGCAACATGTCCATCCATTCATCCATCCATCAGGACCATACTCTGCACAGAGCATCAGTGCTGCAAAAGCAGTCTCCTGGGCTGTTGGGCACAATCCTGGACGGGTCTCCATTCCCACACAAGATATTCAAATGGCTCAATCATCCCAGCAAGCTGGTACTCATTTTGCCAACCTCAGGAGGATGACAGATTGAGTCAACCCTACCTGGCATTAATTCAACAGCCAAGCAGGATTTGAACTCAGGACCACAAAGATCCCAAGACCACCACCCTAACGATGAAGCCAACACCAGGCATAACATGTCCATGTTGTGCAATTTAGTGGCAATATCTTTATTTGTTTTTGTCTATAAATATAGTAAATGACACTTTGATAAGATGCAATTATTACCCTATTTCGATAAACCAGTGGGACCGTTGGTCCATTGGACCAAATTTTAATTGGTTTTCACAGCATTGCAACATACCTGCCTGCCCTACTGCTTGAGCATTCTCTTGCCTTTCACCAAGCCCAGATGTGCTTGGGCCAGGGCGGGCATTATACATTCGGTATTGTTCTTGCCAAATGATACGACTATTATTATTACTATTATTAGTATTGTTAAAAATATTCATATTAATGAATAAATGCTTTGTTGCAATGTTATCATTCTTTTTGTTACTTTTTTTGAATTAGAATGTCACGCCGTGGAAGGACCGATGAAGTTGCTCGACAAACCTTAATGTGGCATGCATTTAAAACATGGGAGTTCTTCTGGGCTCTTTGTAGTTAATTAACATCATCAACTCAGGAGATCATGATGATCATTTTGGAGTATCACACTCCACAAAAAACATGTCTCTCTCTCTCTCTCTCTCTCTCTCTCTCTCTCTCTCTCTCTCTCTCTCTCTCTCTCTCTCTCTCTCTCTCTCTCTCTCTCTCACACACACACACCTCATCCATCGACAGTAGAAGAGGACCTCAAGCAAAGATCCTTTGCAATATGTTTGAAAATAAGAAGTTAAAAGGTTTCGGGCTTTCACCATGTACGAGCTCTTAAATGAGATATTTACATTCTTTATACTTTTCAAAGAAAATAACTCCAAAGCAAAAAAGAAAGTAGGCCTCAACGTTTCAAACGACATGCTCTGCCCATCGACAGGAGGAAGTACCTGGAGCGATTGAACACAGCTTTTATAACAACTCCTCACCCCCCCCATTGGCTGATTATTGTGTGGTGCTGATTGGCTGTTGAATGCATGCTTACGATTGGCCAGTACATTTTGCTCATCAGTGTCCAATGCCCTCAGTGTTTTGCAAGCTGTAGTTATAGATGTCGACTTGTTGAAAAGGGAGAGCCCCAGATATCGCTAATGGGTATCCCGTTTTCTTGAGGGACCGTGTGATGTAAATGTATCAAAGAGTACGCCATCGCTCGACACATCAGCTTGAATCCAATCTTCACACCCATAAGGACAGTAGGCTTCCTAACCACCATCCAGGCGTTTACCGCATCCCGTGTGAATGCGGCAAAGTTTACATTGGTGAAACTGGCAGGACGTTCACCACCAGATTGAAAGAACGTCAGGCACGTAATAGAAGAGGGGAAGGAGAAAAATCAGCAATTGTCAATCATGCACAGACAATAATCATCACATATTAGGGTGAGATCACAAACCTATCACATCCATCATTCACTGGCACGAAGGGGAGAATCAGAGAAGCCATGGAGATACATTTACATCACACGGTCCATCAGGAAAACAGGATACCCATTTGTGATATCTGGGGCTCTCCCTTTTCAACAAATCAACATCTATAACGACAGCTTGCAAAACACTGAGGGCATTGGACTATGATGAGCAAAATGTACCGGCCAATCGTTAGCATGCATTCAACAGCCAACCAGCACCCCACAATAATCAGCCAATTGGAGGGGGGGGGGTTGAGGAGTTGTTTTTAAAGTTGTGTTCATTCGTTCGGCTACTCTTTTTGCTTTGGAGTTATTTCTTTTTAAAGGATAAAGAATGTAAATAGCTCATTTAAGAGCTCGTACATGTGTGAAAGCCCGAAACCTTTTTCACTTATTAACCTCCGCCATCGAAGATCGGAGGTTACTGTTTTCACCCCTTTCTGTTTGTTTGTTATCTTGCCAAAACGAAGTTTTTGCAAGATATGTTAGTCAGTCTGTATGTTTTTTTTTGTTTGTTTTTTTTGTTTGTTTGTTTGTTGTTTGTTTGTCTGTAATCACGAAAAAAAAAATTCTGCAGACCACAGTTTTCATTGGAAATTTTGTAACTTCGCATATCAGAGGCCTATAGAGTCCCTTTCAGCGCATAAAATTTTGAAGGTCAAGGTCAAAGGTCAAGGTCACTTTGTCGCAAATCAGGGGAGTCGACGAAACCCTTATTTTTGAGTAATTTGATCGGATCGTCTTCAAACTTCATGGAATATAGTTCATGGTCTGGCATTCAGCTGATTAATTTTTTGTGGCGATTGGCCTTGACCTTCATGGTAACGCCTAAGGTCAAACATATTTGACCCCAAGGTCAAATTTTCAAGTTTAGGAACCATATCGTGTAGTAGTACCTCAAATGAACACCTCGATGAGTGCTTTCTAGATATATCAAGCTTGAGACATTATGACGTGATTTGGTGACGTTTTGAGGCAAACGCATATTTTTCATGGTTACTCTGTAGAACGATTCTCATCGGAATCTCTCGTTGGCAGATATTCCTCAAGGAGTCGCTCCTGTGGATAGCAGCTCTGTTCACCTCGGTGTGACCTTAAAGAAGTCACACGTGGTCACCTTTTGCAAGATACGGATCACCCTACGGTGACATTGGTTTATTTGTTTGTTTGTTTGTTTGTGAACAGTATTACGGAAAAACTCCTCGACGGATTTCGACGAAACTTGGTGGGGATTAGGTATGGTCCAAGGATCATGCCATTAGATTTGGACTTGGTCCAAAAAAAAAACTTAGAAAATTTTGCAACTTTTTTCAAAAAAAATTCGATTTTATTTGAAAAATATTTGATTTTTTTTTTTTGCATTTCTACATGTTTTAAGTGATTTACAACCCCAAAAAAAAATTTGTTAGAGAAAAAAAAACAGAAATTTTTCAACTTTTTTTCAAAAAAATAGATTTAATTTTTGGGCATTTCTACAATGCGCGTCGATCTAGTTTAGTTTATTCAATCGTGGTTCAGTGGAGTCTGATCAGTTTTGACCTACAATGAATAGGATATCAGGTTCACTTAAGTGACCCAGCAGTATTGGCGGCGGAGGTTTTGCACTCTACCGAGTGCTCCCCCTCTAGTTGTTGTTGTTTCACCATGGAAACTTTAAAAACGGTACTTAAATGTTTGAAAAATGCTGTTTGTATTAAATTATGTCAAACAATCATTTACTTTTTAAGGTTTACAAAACTGGAGGTGATTTTACAAGTTAAAACTTCTCAGAACATTAATAAAATACCATGTTCACATCATCCATGAAGGAGCATTCCTTTTGGAGATGAAAAAACACACAAGCAAAACGAGAACGCCACTCGGTAGGAGCGCGTGCATACCTTCACCAAGCTGAACAGTTTATGTTTTGTATCCATTGATAGGCCGGATCTGGATACAGCCGTGAACCAAAATCGAATCGGCTTGTTGTCACCTCCCCAACTCATCCACTAAGTTTTTTCATCGTCCGTCCACAACTTTTTGCGATAACATTTCATATATCGTTTTTGCCCCCCATCTCTCAATGGTGAAGAATAATTTTTGGTAAATTTATTTTATTTTATCAGATACAGATGTGGATCTTCAACAAAGTTGAATCAATTCTTCCTTGCCACACACCTAACCTGTCCACCGAGTTTCGTCCAAATACGTCTAACCTTTTGAGATATCCTGCTCACAGGTGGCGGAGGTAACAAAGTAATAAAACTCCCCAAAAGTATATTGTGAATATTGGGGTGGGGTATGGCAGGATGTTTCAGCAGAGGTGATTTCCATTGACTGAAGGCTCGTGGAGGAACTTGTATGTCGGTGAGGGATCCAAAACGTTTCAGAAATGAGATACTCGCAATCATCCAACACATGCCAGAAACGGTGCCTGGTCTGATTCATTTATTTTGCAGCCTGTGGCTGCTGGTTGCATCATTGCTGGGAGTGTGGCTGTGCCACCACTGATGCAGTGCCCCCTGCAGGTTAGAGCAGGAATTTGTAACAAATATATATTTTTTTTAAATCAGAGTGCCAGCGATCTCGCTCTCCGACTCATCGCGACGGACAAAAATGGATCTTTAACGTCCACCAAGTAATGCTGGCAGATGGGACGCCCAGTTTAACGTCCATCAGAGGGATGGCACACACAAAGATGCCTCACCCTGCCTGCGAGATACCAGGATGACAGTTTACATCTGGGTTGGGATTCAAACTGAAGATATACGACTCAGAGGCAAAAGTGCATGCATCCAGGCCATCCTACCAACCAATAAAACAGTAGAACAAGGCACATCTATAGCATGGTTCAAGGTCTAGAGACACTGCAAGTATGAAAGACCAATTTTCCTTCTCTAGTTTTGAGGTCCACTTCCATCTCAGCGGCCACATGAACAAACAGAACATGTGATTTTGGGCAGAATACCAACCGCACAAACATACTGATCATCCAGCTTCCATTGTGAAATAATGCTTTGATGTGCTATCGAACCTGATGGGACAATCGGACATTTCTTATTTGAGAACAAAGTCAGACAAACATTGACAGTTAACACAGATATATGTGTAGACTTGCTACAAAGAAGATTCCTTCCGGCACTGAGAACGAAGCAAGACATCACCATGAATTCAGTCGTCATCCAGCAAGATGGTGCACCACCGCATACCTCTAATGGGGTTTTGGAGTTTTTGAGATGACATTTCCCAGCTGATTCACTCATTTCTCGACAACCCACGGCCTCCCTACTCCTCGGATCTGTCTCTACGACTACCTACAGTGGTCCCTCAAAGCGAAAGTCAATGAAAACAACCCACACACACTGTAGAAGTTGAAAAATAACATCAGATGGGGAAATCAGACGGACACCAGCTTAAGTTCTCAGGCCACAACTTCAGTGTGAGTGTGGCATCTGTCATACAGAGGCACGGTGATTGGATTAAGCACTTTGTCACCTACGAATGACATCGCTCGGTATTGCTTGTTGAAGCATTTTCTCACTGTAATAAACAAAAATTTAACCAAATAAAGACCAATTACTGCACCGTAGTCCCAACAAGGAAGCCAGACATAGCAATGCACACACACACACACACACACACACACACACCATCCTTACATACACATGCACATGTACATACAAACTCGACATATATAAACACACAAACACAGATGTATTGTTACGAATCTGGAACCCATCGCACACAACAGCCAGAGTCCTTATAGATCAGTTATATCGGTAAGTATGCGTTTCTGGTTGGGGTCCGTCGCTTGTTTAATGGGTAATTAAGTGTACTGCGCTGCGAAGTTGTTTTATAGTCAGGTCTTTAAATCCTTAGATCCGACAAACCAACCACCCTGCCATTCCCATTCACAACTCCTCCACTGATATAGCACTTTACCAGGCTCCCCTTGCTGTTCAGTTGGAGTTTTCACAGCGCGTCCACACACCTGATCCCTGTCCAATCAGGAGCGCACAGCGCGTCAACACACCTGATCCCTGTCCAACCAAGCACAGACAGAGCGTCGACACCGAGGCTCCGCCCGCTCAGGGAGTGGATAAAAAGACCAGGCTCCCTTTGGAGTGGGTTCGGTTCGTGTTCGTGTTCCTGTTCGTGTTGGCGTCGAGTCTGGTTGTGTGTCGGACCTAAGGAGAATCACTTGCTTCGCCTGCCTCGCCGCCTCCTCGCTTGGTTTTGCCGTCCGGATTGTGCTGGCGTCTGCCGCTCCACTCCTGGTGCCTTCGTCCTTGACGCCACATGAAAGCTGCGGGTTTGAGTCCCGCCACTGAGCCAGATCGTCGAAGACCGCACAGGCCGACAGTCCGAGCACAGGCTCTGTCTCCAGCTCACCTTTCCTCGAGCTGAAAGCCTTCAATAAAGACCCGACGGGGTCCGTTTCTGGTGGTGTGTGTGTGTGTGTGTGTGTTGTGTGTGTTGTGTGTGTGTGTGTGTGTGTGTGTGTGGGTGTTGTGTGCGTGTGTGTGCCCGTCTGATAAGTAGAATTGTTAAGTGCTTTTTGTTGTACATTATTGCCTGCCTGATATTCGGATAACTCTGCCCTTACGTGCTTCCCGCCCGATTATTATTGAATAAATTTCCCTATTGTTGAATGTCCGAGCTCATTCCCCGTCATTTCTTTTCTTGGCTTAGCACCATGCGTGTTGAGAAATAGCGAGGCAGTAACTTGTTCATTTGGTCCGACAGGCTTCGGTAACCTCCGCTCGGTTACACACGGTTCGGGCACGGTAACGGTTGTCCCGCTCGAGGTCTGTCGAGGGTGTGATTAGGTATATTGAAGTTTGGCAATTAACCCTACCCACGCTGTCGAATTATTAGCGATTCATGGTCCTGTAAGGGACCCGTGCCTTCCGACTTTATCCGATGGTCACGACCTAAATTCCGGTGTGTTCGGTGGAGCCGACTATACTGCTCCCCCTAGCGCGTCGTGCTTGCCACTATACCCGGCCCCAGCAACATTATTATGTACTGGTAAGTACTTACAAAATCTATTTCATTTGAAGTTATAACCTTAACTTTGAAGCAATCAACTGATTTCCCAACTACCCTGATCATCAGCTGGGCCCCGTTTATCATCGACGTTTCCATCCTTTCAACCTAGAACCTCTCCAAACGGCGGATCCACAACCTTGGTGGCAGGTCCACATCAGTAGATTACTCAATATTAATGGACCCACAACCTTAAAGTTGTGTCCAGACAGTCAGTCAACACAGCAATGCAATATCCTTATTCAAACTTATTTAATACTTCTGTATAAAGTATTACTACATTTGAATAACTTCAATCATACACCACGCTACGTGATAATATATTAAGTGATAAACACTTTTTTTATCTTGTAGACATGTCCATTCAAGCACTCCATCTAACCATCGGACTCAAACTGTCAGTTAACAAGCGCGATTTCACATGCTGCACTGCGTCTCTCGGACCACCATGAATTATTTGAATGCTTATTATAATGTATTTCACAAATATTATTTATTTAATTGTATTTTATCTAAATACTATTTTTCTATATTATAAATATATATAAATAAATATCTGTTTAATCATAATATTAATTAAATAATGGGGATTCACTAAAATAATTATTTCATTATTTAATATTGAATGCAATAGAACTTGTTTACATGAAATACGCGAACCAAACTAAAATAAAGGTGACGATGGAGTCTGCAGACAATTCTACAAGACCTGATCAACAATCAGCGCAAATATCCCTTGTTTAACATGATGGATAAAAACCTTCTCAGTCACGTTCGACAAATCATCCTTTCTGAACAAATTCTTACAATGCTACGTATCTGAGATAAAAGTATTGTAACCCATTTTAATTGGTGGCATTGCCTACCTGAAAGGTGCACAAGACGACCGGGAAAACTGAAATCATAACTTCATGATATACACTTTTACTAAAACCATTCCGTCCAACTCTAACCAACACATCAGAGTATGCAGCAACTGTACAATATTACCCTACTGCTTTTGGTATTCAGACTATAATCTGGATCAGACTTGTGAAGCCTGCCTTGAAAACATATCGTTAACCACCAATATCATCTATGTAACGACATTGTATGAAATAGATATTGAGCTAATCCGAATTTTTTTTTCTCTTTCATCAGTTTCTGTATGAATAAAAATGCACAGAAATAAGAAAAGATGTCCGCTGTAGGGGCTGCAATCCCACCATCGGAATTACCCTGAAACCGTTGAAAATTTTCCCAACGAAAAAGAAAACCACTTCTGTGATTATTGCGAGCCAAAAACAAACAAAATTTAAATCGATAATAAAAAGTGTAGTTTAATTAAAGTTACACATTATTTTTTCACTGCCCTGAATGTCGAACTAAAAGTAGATTAATTATTGTACGTGGTGACAGGATGGACTAGCCCTGAGAGATAGACACACTCCCTCTGAGCTGTCTATTCTGGGTTTGAATCTCGAGCAAGATATTAACCATCACCTGGTGCTTCGTAGGCAGGGTGTAGCCTCATTTGTGCTGCACCCCTTTGGGAAAGACGTTAACCTGGAGGAACGGCTGCCTCGCACTGCTTTGCTTAAGATCACCAACGGTGTCTTTTGCAAAGAGTACGTGAGTTATTGCCACAATTTGTTCTCCTTCTGGAAAGTATCCTCTACAGAGGTAGGTGACACCATCCAGGATTGCTCAAGCCAAGAAACGTTTTCTCGACTAATGGGATATACACCGCGTTAGTGCTAAAAAGTATGGGCTGTAATTGTCACTCGCCACGAAGGTGAAGGGGTTATGTTTTCAGCCCTTTCTGTCTGTTTTCTATTTGTTGTGTGCAGGGTATCTCAAAAAGTTTGTGGGACTGGATCCGATAAACATTTTGGACTGGTTGGGTGTTTGACAAGGCGAACTGATGACATTTGGTGAAGATCCGCGATTTGGATCTACTACTACAAATTATTTTATAAAGAGATTCTTCGCCGTTGAGAGATTGGGCCAAAAACGATATATTAGGCAAATATTCAAAAGTTCCTGACGGATTTGGATGAAACTTGGTTGGACACGTTGGGTCGTGTGACAAGGAAGAATTGATTCAATGTGCTGGTGAAGATCCAAATCTGGATGCTGATAATTCGTTTCATGATGGCAACAGCAGGATCAGATCGGCCAAGACGGGCTCTTACACTCTCTTGCAGATCTGATAAATCACAAACTCTGTCCAACACGTGGACCATGTCTTTCAACCCTGACAAATCTCACACTTCACTATGTCTCCTCCCAAAAGGACCGTCTGAATCCCCCCCCACCCCCCATTACTTTCTCAACAATCCTCTTAAGAGAGTCCTTTCATTCAAGGCTTCGTGCGGTCTTCAATATTTGAAAATGATCTTTCCTGGGAAAGCTACATTTCCACCTGGGGCCTCCAAAGCATTGCCGATTGGCATCTCAATCGTTTGTAAGGTCTTCCTCAGGCAACACCTGGGCTCCTGACCCAAAGCTTTCACCGCCAACTGTTGGGAGTACTGCTCTCCGCTCTGGCTGGTGCTCCCCGCCTTTCACCTTTCTCGGCTTCACGCTGTGGAAACCAAGGCATTTAGGATTATTTGGTTATCACCCACGATGAAGCTGAGACGTTTGGGTCTCTCTCTCTTCTCTCTCTCTCTCTCTCTCTCTCTTCTCTCTCTCTCGTCTCTTTCCTCATGCAGGCAAAGTCGGTGGTCTTTCTGTCTTCTCCCGTACTCCTCTCCGGCCTCCCCTCCGCCCCCGCCTTGCTCTGAAATTGTCCCCCTCCACCACCCCCCATATTGTTTGGCAGGGCACTCAAGGTCCCCAGCAACCCCATTCTGCGGTAAAGTACCAAAATAAGAATCACTGCTCACTTCACTCTTTCATGGCCTCTTTTTTCCCCCACCTTTTGAATTAAACCTCCACATCCTTCAATCCCATTCTCCCTCTTGGCCTTCAAAACAGCTGTTCACCCTCCATCGCTTATTTCCCCCATCCAAAACACCATCTTTTCTCCACCACGATCCACTCCAAACCACCATCCTTTCAAATTCCCTGCTTTCCATTCCTGAAGCTCCCTGTTGTGTAAGGACTGAAAGTCCTTGGCCGTGTCCATTGTTTTTATAGGTTGCTTACTCCACCCATCCCTCTCCCTTCCCACAGATCCTCCTCATGTCTCTCTGTCCCCAATGTTTTTTTTATTTGCCTCTCTCTGTCCCTCCTTGTCTCCGCTCCCCTTGTTGTGTGTATTGTTTCTGTTTTGTTACCTCCATCGAGCCTCGACAGTGTATACAAAAACCAGAAAAAAAACGTTGATTCTTCACCATTGATAGTGCTAACCGTTATATACAGCACGATATATTCTCAACAGTTGTGGACGGATTCAGACGAAACTTGCTGTGCAGGTTGGGTGTGTCGAGAGGACAATTGGTTCGATTTGGTGAAAGATCTGAACCCGGATCTGGCATACGAGAATTATTTAATTTTTTTTTTAAAGTGATTGAGAAATAGGGCCAAAAAACGTATAGTCCTGTAAAATCACATGATGTTTCAAAAATGTATTGCGGCCCGATACAGTTCTCGTGGTTCGAGCTTGTGTGTGGCAGAGTTATGTGCTCTTTGAGATGCCCTTCTATAATTCCGCACCGCATTAAAGCGAAAGTGAGTTAACAATTGATTCACGGGGTGTCTGTCTTGCCTGTCGACAAACATCAGTTTGTGATCGAGGAACACTTAATTTCAATGACTGTTATATTTTGAACACAAAATCAAAACATGAATCAGAAAAACAAACCTGTGTTTAACAGTCTTTGGCTCTGAATTTGCCCCCGGATTGGCCGTGTGGCAGAGAGGAGTGAGATATATATTTTAGCCTGTCTGGAGTGAACAAATTGACATAACTTCCAAAGAGAAGAAACTTACTGTTTGTTTAATGACGTCAAAGGCCACAAACAATGCATGAAAACAATGGTGAGCGGTCAATAAGGTGATCGTGGAGACGCTGCTTCATGGCGTAAATTCGGGGAATTGTTTTTTTTTCTAACAGCTGTCCAAAATCTTTTATTTGAAGTAATTGATATATATTCAACACTGTAAGAAGCAACAATTATCTTTTGAGCACTTTTCAAAACCCTTACCATTTTAGCGGTACTTGGGGACAAAATATTACACCATTTTTACGTCAAACCCAACCCCAGTCCTTTTTTTCTCAAGAGAGTGTGAGTAATGTGTTGTCTGACTCTTCGTTTTATATACATTTTGTTCCTGATCAGACAAACATATTTAAAAAATAAAAAACACACATTCCAGGTCTTTGACTTTGATGAGTATTTCGTTTTGTGGAACATTTCACTCCTCAATGTAATGTTACCTTGCCAAAGCAGGTAATTAAAGGACATCAGCATAACTTGACATGTTTATTAAGGACATTCATATTATATACTGCTCCCTCCTTCCAGTTCCTGGAAGCCAGGTCCTCCTCCCACCTTCCCCTCCCTCATTCATGCCTCCCGCTACCTCTCCACCTTCCCCCCCCCATCCCCCTTCCCTTGCCTCCCCTCATTGTGGAGTTGCTTTTGAGGCTTCCCACTCTCTGCTCGCCCTCCTGGGACGTCAGTCTCAATAGCCGCAAGGCAGGATTTGAACTCAGGAGCAAGGTCTCAATTAGGATCCAAGCCAGCCACCTCCCCATTAAGCCAACACCAGGCATTTACACGCTAGCAGCTTAAGTATTGGCTAGTAGGTTTTAGCAGAAGGATGGTTTGCTAAGGTTCAATGTAGACTTTATGTTCAGTGCGTCGTTTACCCAATGTTGTGTCGAGCAGGTTTGTGTAAATGCAATGATGACAAATTTCATATACTGGTCTATAGCCAAAGGTAAGAAGGTGCAGTAATGAGTTGAAGTTTGCGACCGTACGAAATGGTTCATTTTGTTATAATGGGAAAGAATTCCTCTGCCAATCTCAAATTCAGATGATGTACGTTGGCAATTGGCTCTTACGTATCTAGCTAAATTTACTCCTTTCTGGGCTAGAGCATGCAATCAGTCTGCAGACAAAGGCTGTAAAATGCCAGAGCTAAGCATACGCGCCTGTTTCAGGTGGACAAGCCTCAGAAATGTCGATTTCCCCAAGGTCAAATTACATTGTTTCAAAATTGTGAAAGAGTATCAGTTTGAAGTGGAAATGAAAGATAAAATTGAGTTGACAACCCTCTAGGCTTAGCAAATACAAGTTTGTCTTGGGATACATCGAGAGAGAGAGAGAGGAGACAGAGACAGAGACGAGACAGAGACAGAGAGACAGACGGAGACAGAGACAGAGAGAGAGGAGACAGAGAGAGAGAATGAGAGAGCAGGAAGGAGAAGAGAGAGATAGAGAAGAAAAGAGAGGAGCTAGACAAACCCATGTAACAAGAAAGCTTGAGATCGCGAGTGGTTGCCTCGCTTTATGTTGCCGAAGGAGAAGCACAGCTGTTGAAACTTTTACAAATTAGGCCTTCAGTTTGGTGTCATCTAACAATGCCTTTCAGAATTAAAATGCTGGTCTGTTTGGAGTGACCGTCCCGGATATGATACCATATGTGTGAGAGTAAATAAAATCCCCACAGTATATCCTGCAGATGGTGGGTCCAGGCTCTGTGGCGGGGATGCTCGTGTTTGCTTGGGGTTTTTCCCTTGTTCAATTCCCTTTGTGTGGTTGGAATTTCATCTTAAGTTATCAACTGTATATTGTCCGAATAATGTGTTTTGGGACTTGCAATTGATTTCCCATTCATGGGGGTTTGACTACGCGATTTCTGTTCCTCTACACATTCCAATTGACCGACACTCTGAGTGCGTCACGTGATGTGGAATATTTGTTTGTCGCACGGTGACAGTTGGTTTCATTTTACAGCTGTTCGTGCCCGCCTGATTTTGGACAGTATAAATTCATATCACATCCATTTTCCTTCTCCATTTTCATTATTTTTCCACTCGTCTGTTGCTGATGTATATTTCCATGCTGCCAGAATAAATTGTTGACCCTGTTACTTCATTGGACTACAAGCATATTTTCTCCACCTCGTTATACATACCAAGACTGAAGTTGGGCAGCAGAACTTGGGAATGTGTGGACAAACTGTGAGCTGTTTGCCATTAAGACAGAGCAAGCTTACTTATGAATAAACTCAAAGAGGTTTACCGTTGAGAAGCTATGAGAGGGAAATTGTATTAGATGTAGGAGGCGGAAAGTGGATATATATATATATTTATATAGTATATATATTATATATATATAGATATATCATTATATAATATATATATATATCGATAAAGAAGACCACCCACATCTCTCACATGTAAAATGGAGGAAATGTCCAATATAGCTCTCACCTAATCAATTAAACACAGGTGGTGAGTATTATTAAAATAATTGATCCTCCTATGCTCTTCTCTCCAAGGAAGATTGCCATAAAGCAATAAAGAAGCCAACAAAGGTAAGCCTTGCTGTTTCAAAACGCCGTTCCCAGAGTTCCTACTACAGCTATTAAAGACAATTCACAAATAGTACACACATGAGAATCCCAATGCACACACCCTTCAGCCTGCCGACCGTTTCATCCGGTTATTGGCCGAATCATCATCGACCAGTGGCAGACAGAAATGCATGCCAATGAGTTCCCAAGCATGTACCACGTGCAATTGTCACGTATGTATTACGACTTGCGAATGTCTTTTACAGCCTATGGAGAACTCTGGGAAGGATTTGAAACAGAAAAGGGTTACCTTGGGAGGCTTCCTTGGTTTGCTTATGCCAGCTTCTTTGGCTAGAAGAGCATGAGAGGAGTTTGATTATTGATATAATTCTCACACCAAGGGTTTTATATTGATGTGTGACAGCTAATTGGGTTTTCCCGTCCATTCACAGGTGAGAAATGTGGGGTGGGTCTTCGTTTTTCATATATATATATATATTATACACTCAGTGTACAAAACATGAGGAACACCTGCTCTTTCATGAAATAGCGATCAGGTTGATTCCAGGTGAATGTATGATCCTTATTTGCCACCTGTTAAAATCCATTCATCAGAGTTTGATTGAAGGGAAGGGGACGTTTAAAGAAGGATTTTAAGCCTTGAGAACGTTTCGAGAACATGGATTGTGTATTGTGCCATTCATCGGCGAATGGGCAAGACAAAAGTTTAAGTGCGTTTGAATGGGGTTGTGGTAGCAGAGATCCCACCTTCCCGCAACGTCGACACAACTGTGGAAGTATTGGAGTCAACATGGGCCACCACTCCTGTGGAAGCTTTTCGACACCTTGGAGAGTCCACACCCCACAAATCGATGGCTGTTCTGATCGAGGCAAAAAGGCGGTGCAACCAATATTAGGAAGTGTTCCTAATGTTTTGTACACTCTTAGTGTATGTATGTGTGTGTTATATATATATATATATATATATTATAAGGAGGATCTATGACTATATAATCGAGCATAACACCCACGCCTGCGCCGACATGTTGGGTTGGTGTGTTTGAGAAGGAACTGATGCCAGAGTAATCAGTAGTAATTTTACTTTAATGCGTAAGTGGAATATGATTTCCACTGTTTCAGAACCATTTTATTACTTTTTTTGTACCATGCACCTCATATGGTCTTTGAGATAATGTTAGCCTCAATATCACTTACTCGAGCGCAGAACAAAGTCGAAGATATGCGCGACAAAAACCACAAACTTCGGAAATAAAATAAGATATATATATCTATATTATATATATATATATATATTATATTCAGGATGTGTATTCTGAGTCTGGAGGTAGCAATTCGATTTTTGACCCTGTCCAAGTCATACCAAGCATTTTAAAAGGTGTTACGTTCTTATTCTGCTTCGCCTAACTGAGACCTCAGCATTTAGAGAGGATAGAGCATGGATTAAACCACCATGGGTTGGTTATCCCATGGGAGGATGGAATTTTTCTCGCTGACTGCAAGAGAAAAGTGACGTCACAAAATGGTGTCGCTTGTCCCCCAGAGATGTCCCGGTAAGTATCTTCACTTCCCCCATTTTCAGCACGCATTTGTTTGCCCCATCAATGTCCAATGTTGTTGCTTATATTCTGCAGGTGTGTGTGTGTGTGATTTGAGCCACAAATTGAGCCTCAGATTATGATGTCAAAAGAAAAGAATTGGGGGAAGGGATACGCGGACGAATTGAGAAAACATTGACAAAGTGGGAGTCTCAGAAAAGGTTGAGAGGAGATGAGAAGCAATGAGAAGTGATTGAGGAAAAAGCATGGAAAATGCAATGGGATGGAAAGGTGATTAAATTGATGGCGAGGGCGTTAGGCGAGTAAATGTCAGAAGCAAGAAGCAACATAGAACAGATTAAACTTACAATTTATTCCATCCAACTTTCCTTCCAGGAGAAACAGCATTCAACATTACTATGCCTGCTTGTTTAGACCAGAACCTAAAAAAAAGTTGTTTTTGTTTCATCTTTCATTATAGCTTGAACTAAAGCAGACATTCAGATATCATCGTACTGTGCTTTTGTTGTTACGGAGATGGAAAAACTATTGATCTAAGTGGGAGCCAGACCAGGGTTCTTCCATTGCAGTTCATGTCAAATGATAAACTTTAACAGCAATCACATGAGTTAGCAGGGTTGGTGGCAACATCAAGAAAGTTAAAAGTTTTGATGGAATTGTGAAATGTTCACCTTCATGTCAAGGTTGTTTGTTGTTTTTTTGCATCCACTCAATGTAATAACTATAAAAAAAACTTAAAAAAAAACTTGGGTGGTGATGGAGGGGGTGGTTGGGGGAAGAGTTACATTGAAAGTAATGAGTTATCAAAAATAAATATCTCTGAAAGCTTCACTGATCTCTTTCTGTATCCGTGCTATGTTTGTAAGAAGGGAAACAAGGTTAAAATATGCATACGTACCACGTTCCGTTCCAATGTCTCAAAGGTCCTCTTTAATTGATGTAGGGGAAAAAATAAATAATTAAATAATCAACCAGTGCCTTGTGTCATGGATGCCAATATGTATGAATCCTCGCTGAGCCTCACATTATATTCTTCTTCGTTACATGGACAATTATTCCACCTATTATGGGCAGCCTTGGAATGTTTTTGGCCATTTCTTTCAACACACCGGCCAGTCAGGCTTGCCTGTTCGATTGAAGACGATTTAGGAGTCATTTGTAAAATTTTTTTTTTTGTTCAGGGAAGAAACTGGCGCTCTTTTTTTTGTGACACACACCACCGTGTGATCTTGAAATCCACTAACGAACCAGTTTGTGCGATGCCACACCGACTCGCCTTCTGATAATAGACCCCACCGCGTAAAAACAATCATGCCTTGATTTTTTGAACAACGATGTTCTTCTCATTGCCTTATAAAATTGTTTTTCTTTTCGGGAAATTAATAACCATTGCTCCAAAATCCAACTTGGGAAGCATGCTTCCATATTATTGCTTGAGAATTTCCCCTGGAGAGGTCGAATGACCATCGGAGGCATTGCTGAAGCATTCCTCAATGAAAGCAGGGGTTTGGCATTTGTCTGCGGATAGCAACCAATATTTTTTTTCGTCGTACATAGTCGGGCTCATGGAAGAGCTAGTACGCTGAACGGATCGGGTATGCTAACAGACAAAACAGGACGCAAACACAGTGCATGCGGTGGAGAAGTTTGGACAGAGAGGACGCCTGGGTGGACAAGATTGATACAGAAGGAAACTCCATGGAGGAAAACTAGGAAATAATTGGGGGAGGGATTTGGGTGGATTAACGAGGGTTGAAAGATCATGGTTGAGGATGGGGGTCGATTCTGAGATGGGGAACATGTTTCTTGAAGACCCAGAGGGAAGAATGAGGTTGAAGATAATGCGGAAGTTTCGTTATCACAGGCGGAAAAAACAACAAGAGGAAACCAAATGAGTGGAGGTGGTAAGTGATCCTAGATTTCCAGGTAATTCATGAGAAGGGGGTTGATGGTGGACCATGTGAGCCATGCCAAACTTCGGGTTGGGGGGGAGAAGGGGAATGAGGGTGACCAAAGCACGAAAGAGCAGATCGCGGGTGCAAGACAGAAAGGATGCGGATTTCAAGACAGGATATTCACCGGACATGTCTGTGATGCGTGAAGTAACAGGCTCATAGACTTATCCCGGGAGATTCCAATTTAATCCTTGGAATTGTCACCCTGATAATGTGACCCAAGGACTTGTGAATGATTGAACCTTCCTCAAAGGAATGTTAAGAAAGTAGATAGGGGATTTTACAAGATGGTCCTTTCACAGAAAAGTAAGTTGAGAGTGTGAATTTGTCAGGATTGAGAGATATATTTCAAGTGTTTGACCATCTTGTGATTTTTTCATGGTCTGCAGAGAGGGAAGAGGCCTCTGTTGCCTGTCTGATAGGTGAGGTGTCACGGCCAGAGGGTGGAGTCTCAAGGTAAATAATTAAAGAGGATTTTCCAGAGAGTCAGAGAGTCATTGAATGAAGATCAGAATATGTGCTGGATCAAGAACACTGCCTTGGGGCACCTCCAGCTGGACAGTAAGAGGGGATGCAGAGAACTCCATTACGGCACCGACACGTTGGCTGCGACAGGAGAGAAGCTGCGAGCCTGAGTGGAGATTAGCCTTGGATACCATAGGACGAGAGTTTGGTGAGATGGCAGGGGTCAGCTGTCTCAAAAGCATGACGATAATGTCCAGAGAGATGGCCCTGCATCTCATGTCTGACTGAGGCACTCCATCCAGGTTGTGGTGAGTAGAAGCCTCATGTCCAGGTTGGAGTGACCTACTCTTTATAAAAGGTATTGTGAGATATTTTAATGTCCACAAGCAAATTTCTAACAGACAAGACAGCCAGCTTACATCCACCTCTGGAGGATAGTACACATCATTTTTTTTAACCCAAGATGCACGAAGCAAAAACCATTGAGTCAGCCACAGAATCAACGAGATGCGTCCCAGTACAACGGGTGGATTGGCAATTGTGAATTTCTCAAAATATGGATGGAGGCAATGCTAATAATTATTTGTACACCAAGTCAATTCACTCTTACGACAAAGAAAAACATCTAATACATCCTGGTTCTGACCTCTTTAGCAGTCATTCAAATGTACTTCCAGCGAAATAAAACACAGATATTGATTCTCTATCAAGTTCTCAAGGCGAATGTATTTAGTGATAAAAAAAATAAATTGTATGCCAGATCAGCGTGGTATCATGATTAAACAAATCTTCGACGACACAAAAAGATGTATGCCTACGTTATTCGGAGATTCTCTCAAAAGTAATTGAAAGTAACATTGTTTACCAAAATGTATGTTACACATGATCTTTAACTCCCTCTCCTTTTTCCCCTCTTTAAATTACACACTCTACCTCATTAACTCCTAAACTCTGCTTTATAAGTTCCTTCGAACTCATTGGAGAACACTCCTCCTTAATGCGCAGGACTTCGTTTTGTGTGGTCTATTTTTGTTGTGGCAAATAACGTGAAGGATGTATAGAAATTAAAGGTCAATTGCATTGCAAATTAAAGGTTTGTAAAGGTGTAAAGGTTAAAGTAGCCTAGTTTGGTAAAGGTGTAAGGTCTGAAAAGTTGTAAAGCGTCTAAAGGT
>CM068953.1:9959712-9974926 GCA_035128595.1 Eptatretus atami | reverse complement strand
TTTTTTTTCTCCTTCATCAGTTTCTGTATGAATAAAAATGCACAGAAAATAAGAAAAATGTCCGCTAGTAGGGGGCTGCAATTCCCACCCATCGGAATACCCTGAACCCGTTGAAACATTTTCCCACGAAAAAGACAAACCACTTCTGTGCATTATTGGACAAAAACAAACAAAATAAATCGATAATAAAAAGTGTAGTTTAATAAAAGTTACACATTATTTTGTTCACCCTGAATGTCGAACTAAAAGTAGATTAATATATTGTACGTGGTGACAGGATGGACTACCCCTGAGAGATAGACACACTCGCCTCTGAGCTGTCTATTCTGGGTTTGAATCTCGAGCAAGATATTAACCATCACCCTGGTGCTTCGCAGGCAGGGTGAGGCCTCATTTGTGTGCACCATCCTTTGGAAAGACGTTAACCTGGAGGAACGGGCTCCTCGCACTGCTTGCTTAAGATCACACGGTGTCTTTTGCAAAGAGTACGTGAGTTATTGCCACAAATTTGTTCTCCTTCTGGAAAGTATCCTCACAGAGGTGGTGACCCATCCAGGATTGCTTCAAGCCAAGAAACGTTTCTCGACTAATGGGGATATACCCCGGAGTAGTGTAAAAAGTATGGGCCTGTAATTGTCACCTCCGCCACCGAAGGTGAAGGTGGTTATGTTTTCAGCCCTTTCTGTCTGTTTGTCTGTTTGTTGTGTGCAGGGTATCTCAAAAAGTTGTGGATGGATCGAGATAAAAACTTTTGGACTGGTTGGGTGTTTGACAAGGACGAACTGATGACATTTTGGTGAAGATCCGGATTTGGATCCTACTACTACAATTATTTTTAAAAGAGATTCTTCGCCGTTGAGAGATTGGGCCAAAAACGATATATAGCAAATATATCAAAAAGTTCTGCACGGATTTGGATGAAACTTGGTGGACACGTTGGGCGTGTGACAAGGAAGAATTGATTCAATTTTGGTGAAGATCCAAATCTGGATCTGATAATTGTTTCAGTGATCGGCAAGCAGCAGTGATCAGATCGGCAAGCACGGCCTCTTCACTCTCGCAGATCTGGATAAAATCACAAACTGTCCAACACGTGGAACATGTCTTTCAACCCTGACAAATCTCACACTCTCACTATGCTCTCCAAAAGGACCGTCTGGAACCCCCCCCCCACCCCCCATCTACTTCTCAACAATCCTCTTAAGAAAGTCCTTTCATTCAAGCTTCTGGGTCTCAATATCTGAAAATGATCTTCCTGGGAAAGCTACATTTCCAACCTGGCCTCCAAAGCCAGTTGCCGATGGGCATCCTCAATCGTGTAAAGTCCTTCCTCGGCACACCTGGGCTCCTGACCACAAAGCTTTCATACCGCAACCTGTTGGAGTACTGCTCTCCGCTCTGGCTGGTGCTCCCGCCTTTCACCTTTCTCGGCTTCACGCTGTGGAAACCAAGGCATTTAGGATTATTGGTATCACCCACATGAGCTGAGACTTTGGGTCTTTGCTTCTCTCTCTCTCTCTCTCTCTCTCTCTCTCTCTCTCTCTCTCTCTCTCTCTCTCCTCTCTCTCACTGCAGGCAGGTCGGTGGTCTTTCTGTCTTCTCCCGTCTCCTCTCCGGCCTCCCCCCCCGCTCTGTCTGAAATATGTCCCCCTCCCCCACCCCCCATATGTTGCAGGCACTCAAGGTCCCAGCAACCCCATTCTGGTAAAGTACCAAAACAAGATCACTGCTCACCTTCACTCTTTCCATGCTCTTTTCCCCCACCTTTGAATAAACTCCCACACTCTCTTCAATCCCATTCTTCCCTCTTGGCCTTCAAAACAGCTGTTCACCTCCATCGCTTATCTTCCCCCATCCAAAACCACCATCTTTTCTCCACCCACGAATCCACTCCAAACCCACCTCCTTCAAATTCCCTGCTTTCCTTCCTGAAAGTCCCTGTTGTGTAAGGACCTGAAAGTCCTTGCCGTGTCCATCTTGTTTATTATGTGTACCCCACCCCATCCCTCTCCCTTCCACAGATCTCCTCATGTCTCTGGTCCCCAATGTTTTTTTTCATTTCCTCTCCTGTCCCTCTTGTCTCCTGCTCCCCCTTGTTGTGTGTTTGTTTCTGTTTGTTACCTCTCATTCGAGCCTCGACAGTGTATACAAAAAAACCCAGAAAAAAAAACGTGATTCTTCACCATTGATAGTGCTAAACCGATATACAGCACGATATCTCAAACAGTTGTGGACGGATTCAGACGAAACTTGTTGTGCAGGTTGGGTGTGTCGCAAGGACAAATTGGTTCGATTTGGTGAAGATCTGAACCCGGATCTGGATACGAGAGTTATTTAATTTTTTTTAAAGTGATTGAGAAATAGGGCCAAAAACGATATAGTCCTGTATCACATGATGTTTCAAAAATGTATTGGGCCCGATACGTTCTCGTGGTTCAGGCATTGTGTGGCAGAGTTATGTGCTCTTGCGAATGCCCTTCTATATTCCCCACGCATTTAAAGCGAAAAGTGAGGTTAAGCAATTGATTCACGGGTGTCTGTCTGTCCTGTCGACAAACATCAGTTTGTGATCGAGGAACAACTTAATTTCAATTGACTGTTATATTTTGAACACAAATCAAAACATGAATCAGAAAACAAAACTGTAGTTTAACAGTACTTTGGCTCTGAATTTGCCCCGATTGGCCGTGTGCAGAGAGGAGTGAGATCATATTTTTAGCCTGTCTGGCAGTGAAACAAAATTGAACATAACTCCAAAGAGAAAACTTACTGTTTGTTTAATGACGTCATAAAGGCCACAAACAATAGGCATGAAGAACAAATGTGACGCGTCAATAAGGTGATGTGGAAGACACTGAATTAATGGCGGTAAACTTCCGGGAATTGTTTTTTTTTCTACAGCTGTCAAAATCTTTATTTGAAGTAAATTGAATTATATACTTCAACACTGTAGAACACAAATTATCTTTTGACCACTTTCAAAACCCTTACCATTTAGCGGTACTTGGACAAAATATTACACCATTTTACGTCACCCCACCCACGTCCTTTTTTTCTCAAGAGAGTGTGAGTAATGTGTTGTCTGAACTCTCTCGTTATTATAACATTTTGTTCCTGATCAGACAAACATCATTTAAAAAATAAAAACACACATTCACAGGTCTTTGACTTTGATGAGTATTTCGTTTGTGGAACATTTCACTCCTCAATGTATGTTACCTGCAAAGCAGGTACATTAACAGACATCAGCATACTTTGACATCGTTTATAAGGACATTCATATTAATACTGTCCCTCCTTCCAGTTCCTGAACGCCAGGTCCTCCTCCCACCCTTCCCCTCCCTCATTCCATGCCTCCCGCTACCTCCTCCCACACTTCCCCCCCCCCCTATCCCCCTTCCCTTGCCTCCCTCATTAGTGGAGGTTGGCTTTGAGGCTTCCCACTCTCTGCCCTCTGGGGACGTCCCAGTCTCAACAGCCGAGCAGGATTTGAACTCAGGACGCAAGGATCTCAATTAGGATCCCAAGCCCACCACCCTCACCATTAAGCCAACACCAGGCATTACACGCTAGCAGCTTAATGATATTGGCAGTAGGTTTAGCAAGCAAGGATGGTTGCTCAAGGTTCAATGTAGACTTTATGTTCAGTGCGTTTACCCAATGTTGTGTCAGCAGGTTTTGTAAATGCAATGATGACAAATTTCTATACTGGTCATAGCCAAAGGTAAGAAGGTGCAGTAATGAGTTGAAGTTTGCGACGACGAAATGGTTCATTTGTTTATAACTGGAAAGAATCCTTGCCAATCTCAAATTCAGATGATGTACCTTGGCAATGCTCTTACGTATTAAGCTAAGATTTACTCCCTTTCTTGCTAAGAGCATGCAATCAGTCTGCAGACAAAGGCCTGTAAAAATGCAGAGTAAGCATAGCGGCCTGTTCAGGCTGACAAGCCTCAGAAATGTCGATTTCCGCCAAGTCAAATTAATTGTTCAAAATTGTGAAAGAGTATCAAGTTTGAAGTGGAAATGAAAGAAAAATTGAGTTGACACACACTCTGGCTTAGCAATACAAGCTTTGTCCTTGGATACATCGAGAGAGAGAGAGAGACAGAGACAGAGACAGAGACAGAGACAGAGACAGAGACAGAGACAGAGACAGAGAGAGAGATGGAGATGGAGATAGAGAAATATAGAAAGAAAAATGAGGAGCTAAACATAACCACATGTCACACGAATTTGAAAGCCCTCGATGCAGATGCGAGTGTTGCTCAGCTTTATGTTGCCGAAGGAGAAGCACACTGGTTGAAACTTTTACAAATTAGGCCTCAGTTGGTGTCACTAACAATTGCCTTTCAGAATTAAAATGCTGGTTGTTTGGAAGTGACCGTCCCCGGATATAGATATCCATATGTGTGAGAGTAAATAAAATCCCCCACAGTATATCCTGCAGATGGTGGTCCAGGCTCTGTGGCGGGGGATGCGTGGTTTGGCCTTGGGAGTTATTTCCCTTGTTCTAATTCCTTTGTGTGGTTGGGAATTTCATCTTAAGTTATCAACTGTATTATTGTCGAATAATGTGTTTTGGGACATTGCAATTGATTTCCCATTCATTGGGGGTTTGACTAGCGATTTCTGTTCCTCTACACATTCAATTTGACGACACTCTGAGTGGTCACGTGATGTGGAATAGTTGTTTGTCGCACGGTGACAGTTGGTTTCATTTTACGAGCTGTTCGTGCCCCTGATTTGGCACAGTTAAAATTCATATCACAATCCATTTCCTCTCCATTTTCATTATTTTTCCACTCGTCTGTTGCTGATGGTATATTTCCATGTGCCCAGAATAAATTGTGACCCTGATACTTCATTGGACTACAAGCATATTTCTCCAGCTACGTATACATACCAAGACCTGGAAGTTGGGCAGCAGAACTTGGGGAATGTGTGGAACAAACTGTGAGCTGTTGCAATTAAGACAGAGCAAGTTCTTATGAAATTAAACTCAAAGGGTTTTACCGTGAGAAGCTTATGAGAGGGAAATATGTATTAGATGTAGGAGGCGGAAAAGTGGATATATATATATGTTTTTATATGTATATATATATATATACATATAATATACATATATATATATATATATATATGATAAAGAAAGACCCACCCACATCTCTCACCTGTAAATGGAGGGAATGTCCAATATAGCTCTCACCTAATCAATTAAACACAGGTGGTGAGGATTATATAAATAAATTGACTCCTCCTATGCTCTTCTCTCCAAAGAAGATGCATAAAGCAATAAAGAAAGCCAACACAAGGTAAGCCCTTTGCTGTTTCAAACCCTTCCCAGAGTTCCTCTACAGCTATAAAGACATTCACAAATAGTACACACATGAGAATCCCAATGCCACACACCCCTTCAGCTGCCGGACCGGTTTCATCGGTTATTGGCGAATCATCATCGACAGTGCAGACAGAAATGCAAGCCAATGAGGTTCCCAAGCATGTACCACGTGCAATTGTCACGTATGTACGACTTGCGAATGTCTTTACAGCTATGGAGGAACTCTGGGAAGGATTTGAAACAGAAAAGGGCTTACCTTGGGAGGCTTCCTTGGTTGCTTTATGCAGCTTCTTTGGCTAGAAGAGCATGAGAGGAGTTGATTTATTGATATAATTCTCACCACCAGGGTTTAATTGATTAGGTGACAGCTAATTGGTTATTCCCTCCATTCACAGGTGAGAAATGTGGGTGGGTCTTCGTTTTTCATATATATATATATATATACACTCAGTGTACAAAACATGAGGAACACCTGCTCTTTCCATGAAATAGACTGATCAGGTGAATCCAGGTGAAATGTATGATCCCTTATTGATTGCACCTGTTAAATCCACTTCAATCAGAGTTGATGAAGGGGAGGGGACAGTTTAAAGAAGGATTTTAAAGCCTTGAGACGTTCGAGACATGGATTGTGTATGTGTGCCATTCATCGGGCGAATGGGCAAGACAAAAGATTTAAGTGCGTTTGAATGGGGTGTGGTAGCAGAGATCCACTTCCAGCCAACTCGACACAACTGTGGGAAGTATTGGAGTCAACATGGGCCACCATCCCTGTGGAACGCTTTCGACACCTTGGAGAGTCCACACCCCAACAAATCGAGGCTGTTCTGATCGAGGGCAAAAGGCGGTGCAACCCAATATTAGGAAGGTGTTCCTAATGTTTTGTACACTTAGTGTATGTATGTGTGTGTGTATATATATATATATATATATATATTATAGAAGAGAGAGAGAGAGAGAATACATTATTGTACGTATATATATATATATATTACTAGCATAACCCACGCTCTGCGCGACATGTTGGGTGTGGTGTGTTTGAGAAAGGAACTGATGCAGAGTATCAGTAGTAATTTTACTTTAATGCAGTAAGTGGAATATGATTTCACTGTTTCAGAACCATTTTATTTACTTTTTTTTGTACCATGCACCTCATATGGTCTTTGAGATAATGTAAGCCGAATATCACGTTACTCGAGCGCAGAAAAAGTCGAAGATAGCGCGACACGAAAACCACAAACTCGGAAATAAATATATAAGATATATATATAATTATATATATATATTATATTATATTCAGGATGGTATTCTGGAGTCTGGGAGGTCAGCAATTCGATTTTGACCCTGTCCAAGTCATACCAAGCATTTTAAAGGTGTTACGTTCTTATTCTGCTTCGCCTAAGCTTGAAGCTCAGCATTTAGAGAGGATAGAGCATGGATAAACCCCATGGGTTGGTATCCCATGGGGAGGATGAATTTTTCTCCGCTGACTGCAAAGAGAAAAGTGACGTCACAAAGATGGTGTCGCTTGTCCCCAGAGTGTCCCGGTAAGTTACTTCACTTCCCCCATTTTCAGCCACCGCATTTGTCTGCCATCAAGTCCAATGTTGTCTTATATATCTGCAGGTGTGTGTGTGTGTGATTTGAGCCACAATTGAGCCTCAGATTATGATGTCAAAAGAAAAGAAGTTGGGGAAGGGGATACGCGGACGAATTGAGAAAACATTGACAAAGTGAGTCTCAGAAAGGTTGAGAGGAGATGAGAAGCAATGAGAAGTGATTGAAGGGAAAAATGCATGGAAAATGCAATGGGGATGGAAGTGATTAAATTGATGGGAGGGCGTTAGGCTAGTAAAATGTCAAGAAGCAAGAAGCAACATAGAAGATTAAACTACAATTTATTCCATCCAACTTTTCCTTCCCAAGGAGAAAACAGCATTCAACATAATATGCCTGCTTGTTAGACCAGAACCTATAAAAAAGTTGTTTTGTTTCATCTTTCATTATAGCTTGAACTAAAGCAGACATTCAAGATATCGATCGTAACTGTGCTTTTTGTTGTTACGGAGATGGAAAAACTATTGATCTAAGTGGGAGCCAGACCAGGGTTCTTCCATTGCAGTTCATTGTCAAAATGATAAACTTTTAACAGCAATCACATGAGTTGAGCAGGTGGTGGCAACATCAAGGAAAGTTAAAAGTTTTGATGGAATTGTGAAATGTCTCACCATTCATGTCAAGTTTTGTTGTTTTTTTGCATCCACTCAATGTAATAACTATAAAAAAAACTTAAAAAAAAAACTTGGTTGGTGATGGAGGGGGTGGTTGGGGGAAGAGTTACATTGAAAGTAATGAGTTATCAAATAAATATCTCTGAAAGCTTCACATGATCTCTTTCTGTATCCGTGCCTATGTTGTAAAGAAGGGAAACAAGGTTAAAATTGCATACGTACCACGTTCCTCCAATGTCTCCAAAGGTCCTCTTAATTGATGTAGGGGAAAAAATAAATAATTAAATAATCAACCAGTGCCTTTGTCATGGATGCAATATGTATGAACTCCTCGCTGAGCCTCACATCAATATTCTTCTTCGTTAACATCGGCAATTATTCCCACCGATTATTATGGGCAGCCTTGGAATGTTTTTGGCCCATTTCTTTCAACAACCGGCCAGTCAGGCTTGCTGTTCGATTGAAGACGATTTAGGCAGTCATTTGTAAAATGTTCAGGAGACTGGCGACTCTTTGTGACACACACACCGTGTGATCTTGAACATCCACTAACGAACCAGTTTGTGCGATGCACACCGACTCGCCTTCTCGATACATAGACCCCCACCGCGTAAAAACAACATGCTTGATTTTTTTGAAACAACATGTTCTTCTCATTGCCATTATAAAATTGTTTTTCTTTTCGGGAATTAATAACATCATTGCTCCAAAATCCAACTGGGAAGCATGCTTCCATATTATTGCTGAGAATTTACCCTGGAGAGGTCGATCATCCATCGGAAGGCATTGCTGAAGCATTCCTCAATGAAAGCAGGGGTTTGGCATTTGTCTCGGATAGCAACACAATATTTTTTTTCGTGTACATAGTCGAGGCTCATGGAAGAGCTAGTACGCTGAACGGATCAGGATGTAACAGACAAAAACAGGACGCAAAACACACGTGCATGCGGTGGAGAAGTTGGACAGAGAGGACGCATGGGGTGGACAAGATTGATACAGAAGGAAACTCCATGGAGGGAAAACTAGAAAATTGGGAGGAGGGATTTGGGTGGGATTAACGAGGGTAGAAAAGATCATGGTTGAGGATTGGGGGTCGATCTGAGATGGGGAACAGTTGTCTTGAAGACCCAGAGGGAAGAATGAGGTTGAAGATAATGCGGAAGTTTGTTTCACAGGCGGGAAAAAACAACAAGAGGAACAAATGAGTGGAGGTGAGTAGTGATCCTAGATTTCGGTAATTTCATGAGAAGGGGGTTGATGGTGGACCATGTGAGCCATGCAGAAACTTGGGGTTGGGGGGGAGAAGGGGAATGGGGTGGACAAAGCACGAGAAGAGCAGATCGAGGGTGCAAAACCAGAAAGGATGCGGATTAAGACAGAGATATCACCGACATGTCTGTGATGGTGAAGTAACAGGCTCATAGACCTTCATCCCGGGAGATTCCAATAATCTTGGAATATGTCACCTGATAATGTGACCCAGGACTTTGAATGATTGACCTTCCTCAAGAGGAATGTTAAGAAAGTAGATAGGGGATTTACAAGATGGTCCTTTCACAGAAAAAGTAAGTGAGAGTGTGAGATTTGTCAGGATTGAGAGATATATTTCAAGTGTTTGACCATCTTGTGATTTTTTTCATGGTCTGCAGAGAGGGAAGAGGCTGCTGTCTGCCTGTCTGAAGGATGAGGGATGTCACGGCAGAGGGTGGAGTCATCAGGAAATAGATAAAGAGGATTTTCCAGAGAGTCAGAGAGATCATTGATGAAGATCAGGAATAGTGCTGGATCCAGAACACTGCCTTGGGGCACTCCAGCCTGGACAGTAAGAGGGGATGCGAGAACTCCATTAAGGACCACACGTTGGCTGCGACAGGAGAGGAAGTCTGCGAGCCATGAGTGGAGATAGCCTTGGATACCATAGGAAGAGAGTTTGGTGAGCAGGGCAGGGTGTCAGACTGTCTCAAAAGCATGACATATGTCCAGAGAGATGGCCCTGATCTCATGTCTGACATTGAGGGCCTCCATCCATTGTTGGGTGAGTAGAAGCCTCATGTCCAAGGTGGAGTGACCTACTCTTTATAAAAGGTATTGTGAGATATTTAATGTCCAGAAGCAAATTCTAACAGACAAGACAGCCAGCTTACCATCCACTCTGGAGGATAGTACACCATTTTATGTAACACCCAAGATGCGAAGCAAAAGAACAATTTTGAGTCAGGCCACAAATCAAACGAGATGCTCCAGTACAACGGGTGGATGGCAATTGTGAATTTCTCCAAAATATGGATGGAGGCATGCTAATAATTATTTGTACACCAATACATCACCTCTTACGACAAAGAAGAAAATCTAATAATCCATGGATTCTGACCTCTTTGCAGTCATTCAAATGGTATTCCAGCGAAATAAAAACAGAATATTGATTCTCTATTCAAAGTTTCTCAAGGCGATGTATTTGTTGATCAAAAAAAATATATATATATTTGTATGCAGATCAGTCGTGTATCATGATTAAACAAATCTGTGACGACACAAAAAAGATGTATGTACGTTATTCGGAATTCTCTCAAAAAGTAATTGAAGTAACATGTTTACCAAAATGTATGTTACACATGATCTTAACTCCCTCTCCTTTTTCCCCTCTTTAAATTACACCTCTCACCTCATTAACTCCTAAACTCCTGTTTTAAGTTCCTCGAACTATGGAGAGACACTCCTTACATGCCAGGACTTCTTTTGTGTGGTCTATTTTGTGTGGCAAATAAGTGGAAGGATGTATGAAATTAAAGGTCATTGATTGCAAATTAAAGGTTGTAAAGGTGTAAAGGTTAAATAGCCTAGTTGTAAAGGTGTAAAGGTCTGAAAAGTTGTAAAGGTCTAAAGGTCTAAAGGTCTAAAGGTCCAAGCGATGAAATGTCTTCAAAGGTCTAAAGAGTCATAAAAGGTCAAATAAGACTAAAGGGTGTAATTTAAGGTCTCAATGGTCAGAATTTTGTTAAGGGGTCTCAGTTGTCTGAAAGGGTCTAAAACGTCCACAAGGGTCTAAAGGTCAAAGGAGTTTAAAGGGTATTAAAAGTTATGAAGGTCTAAAGGCCTGAAGGTATAAAAGGGCATAAAGGGTGGAAAGGAGTCTTGCGGTTTTTGGGGTTCTCAAGTGTCTCACAAGGTCTTAGGGGTCTAACGGCTCTAACAGGGTCTAGACTCTAGAGTGTCTCAGGGGTCTAAGGGTTCTAAGGGGGTCTATATGATGTTTGTGGTCTTTCGTGTTTCATGATTCTTCAGGATTCTAAAGGGTTTAATGGGGGTATATAAGGTATTTAGGTTCTAAATCGTCTGACAGGGTCTTCGTGATTTTAGGGAACCAAGAGTTCAAGGGGGTCTATAGGGTCTTAAGGGTCTTAGTGGTATTTAGGGGTCATCAGTTTATGGATTTTAGGGTTTCCAAAGGGTTGAACAGGGTATTATCGGGTCTTCAGGTTCAAAGGGTCAAACAGGGTCTTGGGGGTGGAAGCATTCTAAAGGGTCTAAGCATTCTCAAGAGAATCCTTTCATATACTCTCTGTTAAGGTTGGAGTGCCCCAAGGCAGTGTTTTAGGCCCCATCCTATTCCTGATCATCATAAATGAACTCTCTGACCCACCTTAACATCGTATATATCTGACTCCAGCGCTCCCGGATGAGGGCGCGTGAGGAAAGACAATGTACTCAAGTAGCAGGTAGTTTGTGTTGCCCCTAGGTTCACTTAGGACTTCATGACTCATTAATCCATGGAAAATCCTCATCTCTTTGCTGATGACTCCACCCTCTGCCGTGACATCCCTCATCCTTCAGACAGGCAGGCAGTAGCCTCGTCCCTCTCTTCAGACCGTGAGAAATTCATAAGCTGGTCAAACACTTTGAATATGTCTTTCAATCCTGACAAATCTCACTCTCTCACTATCTCTCTCTTCGAAAGGACAACATAGCAAGCCCTCCTATCTACTTTCTTAACGACCCTCTCAAATAAGTTCAGTCACTAAAACTGTTGGGTCACATCCATGATCGTTCTTGGGCAAACCACATTTCAAAGTTGACCTCCAAAGCCAGTCGCTGACTGAGTACCCTCCGTCATGCAAAGTCCTTCCCTGGCAAGCCTGTACTCCTACCCACTGAAAAGACTTGCATCAGCAGCTTAATGGAGGGATGTTCTCTCCTCGAGGCTGGTGCCCTTGCCTCACACCTTGCTCAGTAGGACGCTGTGGAAACCAAGGCCTTAAAGATCATTGGAATCTCCAACGATGAAGCTGAGTCTATGGGCCGATCACTTCACCATCACAGACAGGTCAGTGGTCTCTCTGTCTTCGAATGCCTCCTTTCTGGTCTTGCAACCTCTTCACTCTCGGTGCTTCGTCCACCATCCCCCTCCCCATGCTTTTGCAGGATGAACGCGGTCCACCATCAACTCCCTTCTCGTGAAACTCCCAAAATCCAGGATCACTGCTCACCTCCACTCATTTTTTCCTCTTTTCTTCACACCTGTGGAACCAACTTTCACATTCTCTTCAACCTCATCTCATTCTGACCTTCAAGTCTTCAAGACAGCAGTTCACCACCATCTCAGATCATCCCACATCCAAAACCATGACCTTTTCTACTCCCATTAAACAACCTCGCCCACCCCACACCACCCCAAATGTTGATTCTGTATCCATCTTATCCACCCCCTGCATTCTCCTCGACCCCCCATCCTTACCTGCGCATCCCTTGTTGTTTATTTTGTCCCTGGGCCGTGCTGTTGGCATTTCTCCCCTCTCTTTCTGCTGTTCATTTTGTTCTGTTGTGTCATGATCCATTCTGTGTTGTAGCTCTTCCACGAGTCTTGATTGCACACATATAAGATCCAGGGAAAAGGGCTATGTGCATAACCGTGCAAATCATGAGGAAGAGGGTAAACAGAGAAGAATAAAGGCAAGAAAATTATTGCATTAAGTGAGAATGCATCATAAAAGAGAAAAAGACACCATGACTGTGGAGGAAGAGGGAAGTGGCCTGGAAAGCTAGCACAGATGTTCTCCACCAAGCTGTCTAGCCTCGGATGAATTATGGAGCTTACTACACATGATATTTTGCAGGCAGGGTGACGCATCAAAGAGTGTGCTGTCCCGAGGATGGAGGTTAAGTAGGGTGTCCCATCTGTTGGCATTAGTTGGTGGACATTAAAGATCCCACGGCGTCTTGAGATGAAAAGCAGGTGAGTTATCGCCAGCACTCTGAACAAAGAACAAATTCCTTCTCTGACCTTGCCTGCAGTCGAGCAATGCTGCTGTCTTCACAAGGATCTCATGGAAATGGCGCATTACCGGGGTTGGAGGAGTTGCTGCGCTACCCAGATATTTGGCTAACAGAGATGACTAGCCTGGTGAGGGGCCTGAAGGAGGAGACAGACAGGAAGAGGGGAAAAGAGGTTTGGATGAGATAGGAGCAAGGGAAAAAGGAATGGAGAGAAATACATGGAACATGTGCAGAAATGGGTCAAGGATTAATTAATACGGGTTCTCTCACAAGGAACTTCAATGCAGGAAGAGGCCACTAGGCCCATCAATCCTGTGCAATGATTGTCGTTTGTCCATGCTCTATCCTCAAAATGCTGAGGATCAAGCAAGGAAGCAGCGAGTATCATTTTTAGAGTCTGGAATGACTTGACAGGGGTTTGAAATGCCACCGACCTCCCACACTCAGAGCGGACGCTCAAACCATTACACCACCGAGTCTGGATTCTGCCATTTTTTTTTTTCCAATTTGATGATCGAAATTGTACAAAGTTATGTTACCTGAAATTGTAAAAAAAAAAATACATTCACACAATTTGGTGGATGAAAAAAAAAAAATCCAAATCAAAAATGAAATCTAACAGACAGTCTCCACAAAGGAAGGCAAACTTTCAAATCTCCACGAGAGGAATAGAGAAAGAGAGAACTGCACAAAACGATTCAAGAAAGAAAATTATCACAGCAACAAACATTGTACATTGCAGGTAGGTGGGGGAGGGAGAGCAGGAGAGAAGGAGAGCGGGAGAGCGGAGAGAGAGAGAGCGGGAGAGGAGGAGAGCGGGAGAGAGGGAGAGCGGGAAGAGGGAGAGCGGAGAGAGGGACGAGAGGAGAGAGGGAGAGAGGGAGTAGGGAGAGGGCGGGAGAGAGGGAGAGGCGGGAGAGAGGGAGAGCGGGGAGAGAGGAGAGCGGGAGAGAGGGAGAGCGGCGAAGAGGAGAGGGAGAGCGGGAGAGAGGGAGAGGAGAGGAGATGAGAGAGAGAGGGGAGAGGGAGAGAGGGAGAGAGGAGAGAGGGAGAGGAGGTGAGAGAGGGAGAGAGGGAGAAGTCGGAGAGCAGGGAGTCCATCTCGTTGGAGATTTACATCAGCTTTGCTATTTCCATGACAAATAACAAATCGACAGTTTTATTTTTGCAGTCTCACAACTCTTGTAAAGCCACTCAGATCCTTCTGTTTTCTGGTGTTGCCAAGAGGATTACTATCACCCCTGTAGAGCTTTATTACCTACACCTACCTAGTGGAGTGAAACACACGACCCACAGTAAATCTTCCATGCACTTATATCAGCAGATTCTGAAATTCTTTGGCAGGTAACTTTACGACGAGGAAGGCAAAGAATAACAGAAAGCCAATCAGTCCAAGTAAGTCACATCCACAGCACTTTCATCATGTTTTGAAGAATATATATATATATATTAGTTAGGTACCCATGCTACACACGCGTGGGAGCCCAAATTGAAACAGATAATGTGGAAACAGCGAATGCCAGACCATGAGCTAATAATAAATTCCACATTCCTGTTGCACCTTCAGTTGAACGTCAGGCATGGACAGCTGATTTGTGAAGCACTTGGGTAAAAATCTTACTGCAGCTGACTCCAACAAAGGTAAAGTGGGTAACATTTCAATGATGTCAATGGTGAAACTACAAATGCCGAATCCACAAATATCACCGGTGGAAACCCTCACATCATTTCCTGATTCTCTTTGAAACTCAATCTCTCGAAATTTTCATTCCAAGCAGCATCAATACAATCATAAATGAACACTACTCCATTAATATAACAAAATACAATGTTACAAACACTCACAAGGTAAACGAACATAGAAATGCCGTTCTGACGTTACATCCGGGTAGGAAGCAGTTTCGTACGGATCGAAACTCAAAATCATAATTGTGTTGAGGAATTGTGAAACCTCCAACCCACCTGAGGACACTAACTAGGACCCCAAAAGGTTGCACAGAAGGTTTGGCGGGGCTAGCCCCAAAACTGAGGGAGTAGTTCAGGAACAGACAGACAGATGGACAGACACTCCTGTTTTATAACAGAAAAAAATACATATATATATATATATACTGAAAATTCTTAATGTATATATATATATATATATGTATATAACAGAGCAGCTCGGGCCTGCTCTCAAGAGGGTCTTCCCACTGTGGGTGGGTGGGGGGGGACACATCCGTGTCCACTATTAAACACCAAGGGGGTGTAGCAAAAAGGCCCGAGCTGCTCCAATGGTTGGCAGCGAGTGCCCCGGAAGCAGTGGCGGAAAGAGAGTGACACCTGTATATGTGGAAGAATTGTATTGTCCAGCCAGTGGGGTGCCCAGATA
>CM068953.1:9942782-9956874 GCA_035128595.1 Eptatretus atami | reverse complement strand
ACAAGAGGTGGAGGAGGGGAAACTACTTGGGAAGGTTTTCGTCGTGCTCTGTCGCTTGAGCCCTGTATTATTTAAATAATGTTTGTTGGGATAACCCCGTTCCGTGACAGTAATTTCACTGTGTGGTTTTTGTGACTAATTGTATATACTCCTCATTGCAGCACGTGATTATTCATCAAGACTTTCAATTATCCCATGACATTGTTTCAGCTCCCTTTGACCCATTGTTCCCATCCGTACAGTCTAACCACGACTGACGTGCACGATGCACCTTTTGTATCGAGGACCTTTGGGATCGCATTGGAGTTTCATCATAGATGACCGAGCTGTGTGTCATGCCAGCTGTTCGGTTAACTCCGGAGGTAGAACACTCACCCTTGAGCTGTTTACTCTGGTTTCATTCTCCACTGAACTGTAAACTCTCATCCTGGTGTTTATTGGGCAGGGCGGTGCATCAACGAGTGCATCACTTGTCAGATGGGACATCAAGCTGAAGACCCGTCGACCAGCAAAGGTCGCTGCTGGTGGATGTTCAAGTATCCCACGGTGTGTGGTTTACGTCGACGAGGTGATTGGGAACCCTGGCCAAATTCTACGTTCTTGCCACAACTACACTAACTACCAATGGGAAAGCGATGGCAAACCACCCAGTCGCTTTCCTTGTGCACGAAGCTGCTGCGGCAGTCCCAGACACCCCGGAAAGGGTGTGGGATGATCCAATCGGATGTGTAATTTGCCAGGATATGACGGTGCTGTCAAAAATGCCAAAAATCCCTGATGAATATTAAAAAAAAACAGAGCAGCGATGATCACATTCACAGCTGTTTCCACATCATCCAGTTATGTGGTCGAGTCAAGCCGTGTCCCATTTCTGGTGAACTTCATGATCATATTTCTCCAAACATCCCGATCGTGCACCGCTTCCTGAAGCTCTGGCAGAGACAGCTTGGTTGTAACCTTCACTCCATCCATCCAGCACATAATGAGGTCTGCCTCTTCCTCCACTTCCGTCAACCGTACCCAGCATGGTTGACTTCTCCAGACTTTCGTTTTCTCCACACATGATGCGTCGTTTCTGCACCCAGTGCCCTTCTCGTTTGTGTTGTTATCGTTCCAGATCTTTGGCACGCCTGACATCGCCGTTCTCCCCAATGTGAACCATCTATTAATTCCTCCTCTACATTCTCCTTTCACTTCAATCTTGGAACCCACATGATCATCCCCCAATCTGAACACATTGATCTACTCAGTTGACAAGATTTTAGTCATTTTTAGATTTCAGCAAAGACAAGATCTTTTACTTTCCTTATTCACTGTCTGCAGCGGTTTCATCAAGTCCCCTTTACTTTCTACCAACATAGTGATATCAGCTAACCTTAGATTGCTGATACATCTTCCTCCAAACAATGTCATCCAAGTTTAAGTTCCTTATGATGTACTCACGATACAGATTGAACAAGTAAGGAGAGAGAATACCCCCCTATCGAACCCCTTTTCTAATTCCAAACCGTCCTGTCTCTCCATGCTCCGTTCTTACTGTATCTTCTTGTTTAGTGTACTGGGTTCTTATGAGACACGTCAGGTGCTCCAACATCCACGTTTATCTCAGCATAATCCACATCAATTCATGATCAACACAATCAAAGGCTTTCCTCTCGTCTGTAAAACAGAGATCCACCTTCCTTTGATACTTCCTTGCAACACGTTGTAAAAGGAGGGTGTTGCCACTTCACAGTTTGGATTGTCATAATTTAACTCAGACCATGCATGTAAATACTCTGGGATACTTTTCTACAAACGAAATTCCAAGGAGAGCCGAGGCAGATCCAAAGGGCGACCCCCACCCGTGAGTTAAGATTAATAACGTACTACGTTATCCTTTAATTCAAACCTTATGTCTTCATGTTAAATAGTATTTTATCATGGTTGTTTCTACAGTGAATATGGCCAGTAACTTAAACTTGCAACCGTATACAAACATATGGTGTGAGTTATGATATCCTCAACTGTTTTAGGACATGTACCTCCTCCTGGCACTTTCATCCTCCTCCCTCCCTCGTAACCCTCCTTAAACTCCACTCCTCAGCTGTTTTAGGACATGTACCTCCTCCTGGCACTTTCATCCTCCTCCCTTCCTCGTAACCCCCCTTAAACGTCTCGGTACAGACACTTACTGACAAAGTGTTGCAAATCACATTTGGTTGTACAGATTTTTATATTTATGAAAGATGGATTGTGAAGTAGGAAATGTCTCTATTTATAATCCATTGTGCCAAAGAGTTGGTCTTATCTGTTTGTGGAAACTTTACATATTTTATTGTTGGTAACACTACACCTTGGATTTTATATACAGGGGCCTAATAATATACACAGGCCTTCTGGCCTGCCCCCTGCCGATAACCTGTACAGGTCAATTTTTTTTCCTTGCAATTTTGCCCCATACAAACATGCATGACGTCAATGGAGACCGGACAGCCGGCTTTACATCACCATCAGAAAGAGCGTGTGCTCCGAGACTCTGCAGGAATTGCTCAAGGACAGCAGTTTTAATGGGAATGAACTCCACGGGGGAATAAATCCATTAACAAAGAGATCAGAGGTGAGTATGCCACCAATGAAGCGATCTTGTCATCCTTTATTAGGAACATTCAAGGAACCAGAGCAGTGTGGCTGCATGAATGGTCACCCTCACATGGTAAATCGGATCCGTCACAATGTCACTTGATTTCAGGAAGGGTGGCCGTTTTCATTGTGGTCTGAAGCTAATGAGGAGCTTGTACGTCAGTGACATGAAGGACAGACATTAGCAGACTTCAGTGTACTTTTTCAAGGATTACAAAGGACATTACACAATGGACAAAGCATATGGTATAAGAATCTGGGTCCTCTGCGTCACGAGCTACTGGTTCAAATGAGAACATGAACAGTCCAACACATTTTCATGGAAACATTGCAATAAACTGGTTGCCTGTTGCAGTTGTTGGGAAGATCCATATTTTGACATAGCTGCCCAAGCAGGCAAAGGCTCGGGACCGACGTTTCGACAACCCGGTGGTTGAAACGTCGATCTGAAGCCTTGCCTGCTGGGCAACAAAATATGTTAGTCTGTTTTGAATTTGATTGTTGTTTTTTTTACAACTGCATTGCCTCACCACATCACGTTATCAACATACTCGCAAAACAAAGATTCAGCAGTTTTGCAAAAAAAAATATATATATATATTGTGCAGTTTCTTAGGCTCATGGAAGAGCAGTCAAAAACACTAATCACACGCACACGTGCAGAATACACAGAGCATGACATCAGGAAAACATCAGGGGAGGAGGAAAAGCAACTTAATGGGACACACTAGGTACTTGTTCCTTCATATGCTCTATCCTCTACATGCTGAGTATCAAGCGAGGAAGCGGCATGTACCATATTTAAAGTCTTCGGTGTGACTCAGGCATGGACAGAATCAAACTGGCAACCTCCCAGAAACATTAGCATACGCTCCATCCAAACAACAACGAGCGCCTGGTATAACCCCTAGTCAATACGTCGAACCACAAGACCACTTCTCACTGTTGTTGGTAAACAAGTTCAACATCAGCTTTTACCAAGTCAATAGAAATCCACGTCGACTTCACCAAAAAAATCACAAGTTTATTGAATCGCCATGAGCAATTATCCCACCGACGACTTCCAAAGGCGATGTCATTCCCAAATTATATAATTTTTGCAATCCGATGCTATTCTCCACCCGATGTGTTTGGTCTCGTGTTGTTCCTGCCAGCAACGGTGCTACAAAAGTACCCTGCTTTTCTGCTGCTGCGAACAGCTTATGAATGTCCACATCCCCAGTTTTAGAACCATCAGCAGATGTCGCATTGCGATCACAACCCCCAGAAGAGTTTCAGAAATCGAACAAAGACACTGTGGTGTGCGAAAACCAGGCCATTCAATCCATGAATTGTGCAGCTGCCCATTTTGGTCATGATTAAGTTCACATGCAATGGTTCAAGGTTGGATCAGACTCTTAAGAAGCATGTCCAACTGGTAATGTTGTTTTGTTCCAAGCTAATTGTTTCAGGCTAATGTGAAAAAGTTTCAGCCCAGGTATGAGTGAAACGTTGTCAAATTTCAACCTCACTACCTAAAGAGGATATAGCTGAAACACAGTCCCTAAATTGGACAAAGAATGCCACATTCTTTCATGTATCGAACGGCCATCACTGTTTAAGGCAAGACTTATACAGTTGTGTACATAAATGGATTTTAGGGACAATCTTCTGATGACTGCGAAGAAACCAGGTTCTGGGGGTGCCTTAACTGAGGGGGAAAAAAATGGGCGGTGCTACCGCCCCAGGAGGTGGTAAGCAGGAGAGGCGAGTGTGGGAAAATAGGGGAAAGCAGAGACAGGAATTTGGGAATGAGATAGGAGTAAGTAGAGGGAGGGAAGGGGCAGTATTGGACAAATGATGCAGCAGTTGGGGAAGGGAGGCCAAGCTAGGAGGCGGTGGAAAATCAACTTTCAGAAACAAAACTGAAAACTCTCAGATGTTGGTCTTCTGATACTAACGTGTGCACGCATGCACGCACGCACACGTATTGTCTGCTCAAAAGTTCTCCGTTATTTATTGGCTGACACAGAGCCGAGTTTGTCTTGCTTTTGAGCTCTTAATATGTGACCAATGGCATCTTTTCATTTTGTACATTTAATGTGTCAACGCAGGTCTCAATCTAAGCCAGGGAGAACGTGGCCATGCTGCACATTTGAGAGGTTGTCATCCCCGCGATTCAATTACGTGCGATGCGTTGCGAACGATGTCAAGACTTATTCACCGATTGTCTCCTCAACATTGGTGGACTTGCAACATTGTGACTCCCTGCGTTTCTTGCAAACGATGAACAAAGCAATCTGCAGACCCGCTAAAGGGTCAACATGAAGCAACTAAGTAGAAGATGAATTGTGCGGTGCTTTCGATGGCCTGCGGATTTGGGCAGAAACGGATGGATTTTCCTTGTGCTCACAATCGAAAGAGATCTAATGAAGGGCATCATCAATTCACAGCATTATTGCACAAGGCCCTCGCCAATTTTGACCACAATCGATGGTAATAAGTGAAAAGTTAGGTTCTCATCTTGAATTTATAATAGTCCACGAGGTGGAGGAAAAGTATGCGTATGTATTATATATATATATTTATTTATTTATATATATATATATATATATAAACACACACATACACACACACATATATGTGTGCACTCTTGGTTTCACGCAGAGCCAAAGCTCTGAGCTACTTATACCGCCCACCGCAAAATGGTGCAATATGTGGCAGCGGAGGTTAGATTTGTCTAAAAAGAGAGAAAAATATCCTGCTTGAAAAATAAAATTTGGCATCAACATTACTCATATCTGTTCTCCTATTATTTTAAAAGTGAATGTTGAGCTTATCAATGCAGTGCGAGAAGCGTCTGCTGTAAACGGGGGACAGACAAATGCATGGACAGACACCACAATTCACAATATATAATAGATGACTTCCCTTCCAAGGGACTTCAACACAGAAAGAGACCATTCAGCCCATGAAGCCTGCACATTGGTTGCCAAGCTATGACAGTTTTTTTGTGTTCACAGTCAAGGCTCATGGAAGAGTGAGAACACTGAATGGATCAGTACGCAACAATACAAAAGGAACAGTAGAGAGAGGGGAGGAGGATACTTCTCCCCCCCCCAGAAAGAAAACTCCCCCCCCTCTTACCCCTTCCCCTATTCTCCATCTCCTCCTTCCCCCTAATCTCTATCCAACCACCCTCTCTCTCCCACTGCCTCTCTCTCTTCCTCTGTCTTCCTGTGTCTGTCTCTGTCTGTCTGTCTGGTGAACAATATCTATGGTGAAGCATGGTGGAAGATCAGTACAATATTTAACCTGCGTATCAGAAACACCGTCAGCGATCTACTCAAAACTGATGTCACCTGGCCTGATCGTTGACAATTACAGGCATCTTCGATTTAATCATCTCGTTCTCTCTGAACATAACTCAATAACACAAGATGAAATGCCAAGTCTTCAGCAAGCATAGAGAAATTATATTTTGAAGATACAGTGGCAAATGGGACACAAAACCATTTCTTTGTCGAATACGAAGTCTACACACGAGCCACCACCGAAGGTGGGTGGAGGTTATGTTTTCGCCCCTGTCTATCTGTCTGTCTGTGACCAGGATATCTCAAAAGGTTGTGGACGGACTTGGATGAAATTTGGTTGACGAGTTGGTTCGGTGACAAGAACAAGCTGATTCGATTTCGGTTCAGGTCCGAATCCAGATCCAACCTGTCAGTGGCAAAGAAAACATAAACCGTTCAGCCTGGCGGAGGTATTCGCCCTACCGAGTACCGTTCTAGTTTATAAACTGTGACTTGATGGCAACCAAACACCGTGGCTGAGATATAGGATGACGGTTGCACCAAATGTTCCACAATTGTATGCAAAAAGTGAAACCAGGGTGTCAAGACACATGGAAGTGCTAGCAGACATACTACAGTGGATCATATAACGTATTCTGATTTCCAATATACGTTGCGATTATCTATTGTGTATTCCAATAACAGGGAGTCATCATTTAGTCACAAATACTTACCATTCGTGAAACCAATGAGCGCAATTCTCGTGGTTTGTTTTGCTAATAATTGTTTCCATGAATCCACACCACTAAAGATTACAAAAATCAAGAAAATTCATTTCTTGCTTGAGAGCAAAATAAAATGATGGAGGAAGAGCGGATTTTTTTTAAGTTTTTTTGCAGTAGATAATGAGAATTTAAGCGAATTCCGGACACGGTTCGAGAATACACGTTTCATAAAAAGCCCTTATTAACACCAAAGTTAATTTGCAAAGTCGATCACGGGAAACCAACCAATGACGCCACGCCAACATATGTCTATCGAGAGGAACAAAGGGTTCAAAACATTAGAAACACAGTTTGAATTTGTGCGGAATTGTTTGATCTCGGTGCTGCAACGTAAACATGGCAACAACATCACTTGGGAAACAATGGTGGCATTGTAAAGGAATCCATTTTATGGATATAAAATAGGTTTCATTAAACCTTATGATGCGCTTCTGGTATGGTACTTCAAACAGCCGGAGGAGCACGCTCTGTGGTGAGTCAGTACAGGATGAGTCGGAAAGAAAAAAAAAACCCCAAAACCAACGGAAGAATGAAAAACAAACTGAACATGTGGTCCTCCTTCTCTCTGTTTGTGCCACACAAAGGAATCTACAATTCAGCATCAAGTTTGTGACCTCATTCTGTGGCAGGGCTCACGAGACAGCTCATTTCGACTCAGTTATATTATCTTCACAGAGACTGCATTGTGATTCAAGTCGATGAATGCGCCAAGTTCTCACTTGTGCAGCAACTGTCGGTTAAATTCCGGCGATGAACACACACACACACACACACACACACACACACACAGTACAACCCCCCCCCCCCCCCCAACTCCTCTTTCAAAATCCATCTTCTGGAAGATTATAAGCAGCTGAACTCGTAAGGATTTCAAACAAACTTTGGAGATCACACCCAGTGTAAGAATTCTGCGAGAACTGTGCCAATGCACTTGTGTTGGTGGAACAGCCGGTGTCGAAAAAAGTAAATCAAAAGCATGGAATTGCAGGCTGGACACCTTTTGATGATGGAATATTTTTGAGGATGCACTTTGATAATTATCTTTGGAGATTTGTGCTACCACGGTGTGTCTGCAGCTTCACACGATGCATACAGTCGAGTCAAGTGAAGCAAGACACCCCGTCCTCTCCCATAGATCCTCTTCACTCCAAGTTGGATGATTGGTAATCTCAATGTCCATACGAGAGAGCTCTTTGGCTGACGAAATAGTAGGCAATTCCAAATGAAAACTAGAAGGGCACTCGGTAGAGCGCATACCTCCGCCACGCAATGCCTGATCCACGAGAACATATCGGGCCCAATACATTTTTGAAATAACATGCTGCAACAGTACTGTATCGTTTTTGGTCCCTATCTCTCAATGGTGAAGATTCACTTTAAAGATTAAATAATTCTCGTATCCAGATCCGGATTCGGCTCTTCGCCAAAATCGAATCAATTTGTCCTTGCCACACACCCAAAGTGTCCACCAAGTTTCATCTGAATCCGTCCACAACTTTTTGAGATATTGTACTGTATATCGGTTTAGCCCAATCTCTCAACGATGAAGAATCACTAAAAAAAAATTCAAGTCGTCGGAAATGCACACCTCCAGGGTGAGTCAAAAGTCCCAGGACACGGTTTTAACAGCTTATACAAGATTTGTTTACACCATGAATTTGAAGTTTTTTTAATTTTTTTTTTCCAGACAACACAAATAATACATGAAACCAAGATGTGAATTGTCAGATGCAGATCTTGAAAAGAGGTTGAGAGCTTGTGACACACTTCCGCAGCACTTCGATGCAATTCCTAAAAGATCAAAGGTTGTTTGGTGATACTTGTAATTGTTGTATTAATGTAATATATTATTATTACTCCTGTTATTATGTATCACTGTTATTACTGTAATGCGTTATTACTCCTTGGGCTCGTAGCTCTTCCTGACAGATGTAGGTATAAATAAATCTTATATAAGCGGCTAAAACAGTGTCCTGGGACTTTTGAGTCACCGTGGAGAATCTCAGGTTCCCATTTGGAGTTGAACTTTTGCACCTGTACTTCAGCTTTATGGATGATGGATTTCCTGAGGTCCTATTTATTATTTTTTTGATCGTACGTAGCCATGAGAGACTGTTTTTAATGGATACCTTCATTGTTTTAGACACTTCCACGCGGACAATCGAGCTGCATGGGCTTCCACTAATCAGGACCCCCCCCCCCCCCCCCCCCCCCCACCCCTAATGAAGATACTTTTATCTTTCTGCGTATTCCCACGTTGCAAAAGCGTGATGTACAGACATCGAATGATCACCAATTCCATTCGACAAACATCGGAGTAGCAACATATTGCGTAATCTTTTGACATACCAGATGAGTCAATGTGGAAGGGGAAAAAAAATTCTTGCAATGGATATGTTCTACACATATCAAAATGAAAAGCACAGTCAGTCCGTGCAGCCGTGTGACAACATGTCTATTAATTACGTACTGTTTGAACATCAGTTGCATCCTGACTTGACACACGTACGTATATTAATTACATACTATTGGAATGTACCTTTCGACCCTTTAGACTGCTGAGATCCCCTTCAACTGTTGAAAACCCTTCAAGACCTCCCCAAGACCCTCAAGAACCTTAGGAGCCCAAAGACCCCGAAAGACACCTAAACCCCCTAAAGACACCTAAGACCCAAAATATCCCGAAGACCCAGATGACCCAAAAGTCCCCGAGGGCGCAAAAAATCCAAAAGACACCCGACGACCCAAAAGACCCGGATGGACCAAAAGACCCAGAGGACTGAAAAAAGCCAAAGACCCTGAGGACACAAAATACCCTTGAAGACCCATTAAGACCCTGAAAACCCCTTTTACTTTTAAGACCCTTTCAACACTTTAGACACCTTTACATCCGTTCACCATTTACACCTTTTATAACATTTAAACCATTCAAGTCCTTTTGGACCCCTTAGAACTTAACACCATTCAGCCCCTTCCACCCTTCAGACAGATTAGATACCTTGGACCCTTGACCATTTTGAGCTTTAAACCACTTGGACCTTTTTATATCACAAATAAATTACAATTACATCACCAATATTACAAATAAATTTGTAGAAAATAAGTATTTGCATTACGATTGGTGTAAATCATGACAACACAGCAATTCTGTCACATCAATCTCTGCAACGACGTGTGGAGAGGCGAGCGTAGTGAGCCGATCCACGCGAGTACAAGATAAAGTCACCATTCAAACAACAAGTAATGTTGGAAGGATAGGAGGTAGGTGGTGAATTTGGAAACCAGGATGGCAGGTTAATTTGGGAAAGGAAATCAAGACCCGAGAAAGAACAGAAGTGGAACAATGTCTTCCCTGACATCCGGGGAAAATATCCACTGGATGGGAGGAAACAGAGGTCGAGCCATCCTGCGGCACACTTTCAAAGACGAGTGTTGGCCAAGTAATATGCTTTTCAGTATTTGTAAAGATAGGCTGGAAAGGCCTTCAAAATGCACCTTCAATTCGAGAAATTAATGTCCTCACCTTCAATTTCTCCAAGTTTGATTCCTAACTGAAGGTAATCTCAAAACAAAATTTATGCCAACTACCTTGTTTTTTATCACTTGCATGTGCGGATGTTGAAGATCTCATCGCACCTTTTGACAAGAATTGGTCATTTAGTGCCAGTGCTTTGGCCTAATTCTAAATTGCTGCCTCCCTGGTCATGGTTTGCACCATTACTCAACCTTTGTGGTCAAAGCTTCCCGGTGACATCAGAAATGGTGAGCGATGTTGAGAGAATGATAGATTCCCTTCACACACAGATTGAGTAGCCTCCTTCTGGAGAATGTCTCATCACTCACCGTCGTTGAGGGATTACGATCAAAACGCTGCTGGAAATGAGGAAAAGCCACTGCTGTCCTCTTAACTGAAATTTTCCAACATAATGGTCCGCTCATTGCTCGGTAGGACAGGTTGGCTTCATTTATTTATTTTTACCAGCATGATGCTGTGAACATGACATTTATGAATTTGTTACGACGTGCATGAAAATACATTTTTCGCTAATGGATGATGAGCATAATATATGATTGGAGACCATAGGGTCATCTGAAAGGGGGTTCATTGACGATGGACCCCAATGAAACAAATTGTTTCACCGCACAAAGTTCATGGATAGTCCGGTCTTGACCAATTTTTGGCCAACATAAGCCCCCAATGATCCACTCCTGTGGTAACAATGGGACAAGCCCCCTAAAGGTAATTCTAATCAGATCAAATTTAACTGATCAGAAGGGTCAAAGGTGAGCATTCTGTACCACAGAGCTATCTTGGCACCCGGGTCGCTGATATAAACTCAAGAACAGCTTTTGTGGTGGAATTCCAAAGTCAGATCACCGCAATGGTAAACATCGGAATTTTCTCTGAGTGGTAATCGTTATGGTCAAGATGTAGCCACGATAAAGAAAGCTGGTGAAGGAATTGAACAGCAGTGAAAAGTCTGTGGCAAACAGCTCCAGACATCACGTGACAAATCCTCTTATCAGAAGGTTGAGCAAATGCAGCCATCCAGCCCAGGGCATGAGTGAGTTCAGTGATGTGTCACTGGTGGGTTTTTCTCGGACAGTACTTCCGACAGGTTGGGCCATTTCGGTTCAAAGTGTCTGCTCTTTTCATGCATCAGACTTAGAGAGTTTTAAAACTCAAAGGCTTTTGCCAATGGCATGACAACAGACATGTGAGATGAAGTGCTTGACAATGGCAGAAGAACTAAATAATCATAACACCATTTTATATTCTTTGCGAAGGGTTTTATCTAAGAAGATGATCTTTGGAATTTCTTTTAAAAATAAAATATAAACTCGAACTTGTGCGCTGAACTTTTTTTATGACTAGCAGGATAGACTGGAGGTATGTACACTTACCTATAAGCTGTCTAGCCTGAGTTTGAATCTCCACCCAGCTATAACCTGTCATCCTGGTGTTTCATTGAGCCAACAATACATTGAGCCAGATTACAGTGACAATACATCAAATTGTCCATTTCATTGAGAATAAAATTAACAATCTTAATCAAAGCTCAGGTCAATCGGATGAAAATTTATTATTTTTCAGATTGAAATTGATGATTCTAAAAGTTTGACCTTGAGTTGACCTTTGACCTATTGACATTAAAAATAGCTGCTTTACCAATTCAGTGATGGACTATACAAATCCTGTTCAAGTTAATAGGATGTAAAATGACGATTTTTCAGTTGAAAATTGATGATTTTAGAAGTTTGACCTTCAGTTGACCTTTTGACCGAAAAAAATTTGTTGGTTTCCTAATTCAGTGACGCAATATGCAAATCTTGTTCCAATTTCAAGTCAATCTGATGAAAAATGACGATTTTAGAAATTTGACCTCAAGATGACCTTTGACCGTTCAATGGCGGGCGGTCTGGTCAGAAGAAAAACTATCGTTAGTGATTAAAATTGGCAAATATACCACCATTTCATGTCAGATTGTTTTGTAAACTGTATCATGCACAGCTTCAACATGTTGTCGTCAACATGACACGAGCAATGGAAGTGTTTATCAAGGTTAACATACCGTGATTACCTCCACAAAATTGTGTAACAACTCAATAACTTGGTATTAAAGTACAGGGTGGGGTATTTATATCTGACACATTTGCAATCTTTCTAGCCAGAAGCAGTCTTAGCACAACTAATTATTGTTTTCTTTGTTTTACAGATAATACATGAAATTTTTTAAAGATGGAGCACTTTTAATGCAATGAGCATTATATATAAAAAAAAATTTAATTGTTTTTTAAATGCAATGAGCATGCCAATTTCACAAACAAGGTCATCATGACAGATGAGGCACACTTTGATTTGGCAGATTTAACTCCACCAGATTTATTCCTGTGGGGATTTCTGAAGGGCAAAGTTTATAAGGAACATCCAATATCGATCGATGAATTGAAGGCGAATATCACTGCAATCATCCGCTCTATTGATCAAGAGACATTGCTTGCGGTAATGAACAATATGATGATCCGCTGTCGTGAATGCACGAATTCGAAAGGGGCCCATTTGTCTGATGTAATTTTTAAGAAATAAAGAATCAAAATTGATTTAAAAACTGAAAGTAAAACCTATGTTGTATAGACATTTTGTTTAATCTGGTTCAGAAATAAAAAAGTTATAAGGATAATAAAACCGTCACATATAAATGCCCCACCCTGTATAAAATATGAGAAGGGCACTCTGTTGAGAGCAGACCTCAACCGACCTGATTAGTTCACATTTTGTATCCCACTGATAGGCCGGATCTGAATTCAGAGCTGAACTAAAATTTGAAATCGTCTTGTTCTGTCACCAAACCAACTCATCCACCGAGTTTCGTCCAAATCCGTGCATAACTTTTTGAGATACCGTGCTATATATTGTTTTAGCCCCTTGTTCTTCATTGCATGGCCCGTGAGCCACTGGCAGCCCCTGGTGGCCTGAAGTGCGGCCCTTGACGTGTGGCGGATAATACACAAATGTGAAAACACCTAATTGTAATCTGCTATAAGTGCTATCAAATTGACCCAATGGTTTCAAATGAATGCTCCAATGTAAAGCATAAGAGTAACATCACTACATAAGGATATGGTTTCAGTGTACTGTTAAGGATTCAGCGGTGGCGGGATTCGCACCCGACTCTTGACCCCAGTGTTAAGGATTCGGACGAGTGGATGTCCATCACACTCTACTCTTGACAGCCAAATGTTGAAGATTCGGCGTCACTTAACAGCACCGCCGTCTCCGGGTTATAACGCCGGCTGGTTCAGCACAATTCTCGGGTTACGCGCCTCAGATGACGATACCAAAATACACCTGTGCCTTGCCAGCTGGGGGAATAGATCCGGTTACAGACTGGTTTTGTCAGAGACCGAGCGGAGTCTACCAGTCCGTAACCATTTTGGTTTTATATCCAAATTGAGCGGATCGTTCCTCGGCGCGGCACGAATAAATTCAAGGCGGCAAATCTCGTATAACTCAGCCAGACTTATTGGGGACACATCGGGGAACACAACACAAGCAAAGCATTCACGACAGTTTATATTAACCTATAACCCGTTCTTAACTAGGGAGCTACGGCTTCCGGGTTTCGAAGGGAGCCCAAGCGAGATAAACCTTAGACAACATGCAGACAAGACACGGAGTACTTGGTGATGCCTCATGGACGAGGAAAAGTGTCAAAGGCACAAATGCGGCTCGTGACAAGCCGATGTCAACGGATTTGAGCACCCGGCTCGAGCACGCCGCGTGGCAAGATGGCGGCGGCGTCCTCCTTTTGTCGCACCGCCCACGCACGCAGCCTCAGCATATTCAGCCCCCGTAAGGTCGACGGCACAAGACGAAAGATCTATGGTATGCTCCAGCTGGCTTTTCACAAG
>CM068953.1:9925025-9935691 GCA_035128595.1 Eptatretus atami | reverse complement strand
CGGCAGGGCAGGGGGGGGGTGGTGAAAACATAACCTCCCACCTCCGCGGTGGTGGAGGTAAATGTAATATCCAGGTTCAAATCCCACACATTATATGTTGATTTGTCCATTGTTATCTCATTTCTATTCTATCTATATATTACTAAAATCTCATCTTGTATGTATGTATGTATGTATGTATGTATGTATGTTCCTGAAATACAGCCAGATCGGTACACGATAGCACAAAAATTTTTGCCCCACCTTACTCACCATTCGCCTGTGGTGTGCAGTGTCAAGTTTCGTTCAAATCGGGCAACAAAAAAATTATTAAAAAATCAATTCCCGATTCAGACAAGTACTCTTTGGGAGAATTTGACTAATGCAAACAACCTCAGCGGTATAGTTCGCTGGAGCTATCTTTTTTTTTTCTTGAAATGATTTTTTCATCAACCACTGTCAAAACGGTAACCCAACGGGTATACGGGTCGTCTAGTGTTTCATATAAAAGCCAACTAATGTTTCTCTATTTTTTTTTTTTTTTGCAGGAGCGAGGTCATACAAGACAAGGAGATGTGACAGTGGAGCAGGTAGATGCGACAGTGCATTGCAAAATTGCATATAAAAATGTTAGCAATTAACAATGAGAATCATCATTTATTTTAACATCAACGGTGGATTAAAAACAGGAGGGTTACACGTGTGGGTGTTCGCAGTTTTATAGTCAGAGTTTCCATCTTGATGACTCGCAGAGACATAAGTGATTCAAGAGAAATGAAAGATGTCTACTCAGGATCAAGATCTGATAAATAATTACAACCAGAAGAACATTTCAAAGACAACCACTGACAGTAGCTGCAGAAGGTCCCACCGGCACAATAAACATCTCCCATCACACACGAGCAGGTTGTCCTATCTTGGCATCCACAGAGTATTTACACTGCCATGACAAGTGTGGGATGAAAACACTGCTGCATCTGAAAACACCATAACAATGAAGCGACTGACAGGTGGAACACCCATAAACCACAAGGATCATAGACAACCAAGAAGTCACGATAATGGGCGATGTGCAGATCATTTGTGCGGACAGATATATCGATGTGAATAAGCCAGACATCATGATCAAAGAGAAAGAGAAAAAGTGGTGCTTTCTTATACATTTTGCAATTATATCTGATAACATCTGAAAGATACAGAGAACCTCTTCTCCAAGTATCATCATCATAATCATCCTCATAATCATCGTCATCGTCCATGAAACACACTTCTAACGGAGTGTTGGTGCTGCCGAACAGTCTCTTGGCAAGGGTTATACTGAGTTCTTTGCCATTGCCTTCCCAGCAATCAGTCAGAGCAAGAATTTGTCCACCTTGTAGGTGGACAGGAGGTCAGGTGTGCCAAGGAAGGACTTTGCACGACGTGATGGCCCAGTCGGTGTCAGGCTTTGGAGGCCAAATTTATAGCCGTCGAGATTCAAACCAAGGCGAAACTACTCAAAGGTGTGCATCCCTCAAAGCTATCCTCTAAGCCCATGTACCTGTGCATTAAAGAATGAGAATTAAAAAACTATCGCAATTTTTGGAATATTGTGTCTCATTCTGAGAACATTTTGAACATCCCTCATACAGATTGATGTTCTAATTTTGTTCTTAAATCTCAATGACAGTTTCCTCAAGCTTTTTACACGACACTTCTAAGAACAGATTGTAACGCTCAAATGAGACGTTACAGTGACAATATACGAGAGCACCGAGGAGGAATTTATCTCTCATAAACGCCAACGATTGCATCTGCCATTACAACACAGTCAATCTGTGATATCATAATGCACTATTTCACAAACTACTTATGAGCTTGGCAGGATCATTGTCAGTCTCACCTGTCAAAAGGCTATAAGTATCTGGACATTTATTACTGGGAATCAGACGTAGCCTATGACATCAAGACAGTCGAGTCATGCAAAAGCAAGGGACACCAAGTTAATTTCACAAGCGTGCCATTTAAACATCCTTTTGATGTACCGGCACCCTTTTAAATTCAGAGCACATCTTATTAATAGAACAAACTTGGAACCGTGTAAAGGTACAAATGTAAACACGTCTTTCTAATGGACCAGACTTGGAACTGTGTAAAGGTACAAAAGTAAAACACATCTTATTAATGGGCAGACTTACCATGTAAGGTAGAAAAATCTCTTCGGGGTATGTATGTATGTATGTATGTATGTATGTATGTTCCTGAAATACAGCCAGATCGGTACACGATAGCACAAAAATTTTTGCCCCACCTTACTCACCATTCGCCTGTGGTGTGCAGTGTCAAGTTTCGTTCAAATCGGGCAACGAAAAAAATTATTAAAAAATCAATTCCCGATTCAGAACAAGTACTCTTTGGGAGAATTTGACTAATGCAAACAACCTCAGCGGTATAGTTCGCTGGAGCTATCTTTTTTTTTTCTTGAAATGATTTTTTTCATCAACCACTGTCAAAACGGTAACCCAACGGGTATACGGGTCGTCTAGTGTTTCATATAAAAGCCAACTAATGTTTCTCTACTTTTTTTTTTTTTTTGCAGGAGCGAGGGTCATACAAGAGCAAGGTAGATGTGCAGTGGAGAGCAAGGTAGATGCGACAGTGCAATTGCAAAATTGGCATCTAAAAATGTTAGCAATTAACAATGAGAATCATCATTTATTTTAACATCAACGGTGGATTAAAAACAGGGGAAGAGGTTACACGTGTGGGGTGTTCGCAGTTTATAGTCCAGAGTTTGCCATCTTGATGACTCGCAGCAGGACATAAGGTGATTCAAGAGAAATGAAAGATGTCTACTCAGGATCAAGATCTGATAAATAATTACAACCAGAAGAACATTTCAAAGACAACCACTGACAGTAGCTGCAGAAGGTCCCACCGGCACAATAAACATCTCCATCACACACGAGCAGGTTGTCCTATCTTGGCATCCACAGAGTATTTACACTGCCATGACAAGGGTGTGGGATGAAAACACTGCTGCATCTGAAAACACCATAACAATGAAGCGACTGACAGGTGGAAACACCATAAACCACAAAGGATCATAGACAACCAAGAAGTCACGATAATGGGCGATGTGCAGATCATTTGTGCGGACAGATATATCGATGTGAATAAGCCAGACATCATGATCAAAGAGAAAGAGAAAAAGTGGTGCTTTCTTATACATTTTGCAATTATATCTGATAACATCTGAAAGATACAGAGAACCTCTTCTCCAAGTATCATCATCATAATCATCCTCATAATCATCGTCATCGTCGATGAAACACACTTCTAACGGAGTGTTGGTGCTGCCGAACAGTCTCTTGGCAAGGGTTATACTGAGTTCTTTGCCATTGCCTTCCCAGCAATCAGTCAGAGCAAGAATTTGTCCACCTTGTAGGTGGACAGGAGGTCAGGTGTGCCAAGGAAGGACTTTGCACGACGTTGGATGCCCAGTCGGTGTCAGGCTTTGGAGGCCAAATTTATAGCCGAGTCGAGATTCAAACCAAGGCGAAACTACTCAAAGGTGTGCATCCCTCAAAGCTATCCTCTAAGCCCATGTACCTGTGCATTAAAGAATGAGAATTAAAAAAACTATCGCAATTTTTGGAATATTGTGTCTCATTCTGAGAACATTTTGAACATCCCTCATACAGATTGATGTTCTTAATTTTGTTCTTAAATCTCAATGACAGTTTCCTCAAGCTTTTTACACGACACCTTCTAAAGAACAGATTGTAACGCTCAAATGAGACGTTACAGTGACAATATACGAGAGCACCGAGGAGGAATTTATCTCTCATAAACGCCAACGATTGCATCTGCCATTAACAACACAGTCAATCTGTGATATCATAATGCACTATTTCACAAACTACTTATGAGCTTGGCAGGATCATTGTCAGTCTCACCCTGTCAAAAGGCTATGAAGTATCTGGACATTGTTATTACTGGGAATCAGACGTGGCCTATGACATCACAGACAGTCGAGTCATGCAAAAGCAAGGGACACCAAGTTAATTTCACAAGCGTGCCATTTAAACATCCTTTTGATGTACCGGCACCCTTTTAAATTCAGAGCACATCTTATTAATAGAACAAACTTGGAACCGTGTAAAGGTACAAATGTAAAACACGTCTTTCTAATGGACCAGACTTGGAACTGTGTAAAGGTACAAAAGTAAAACACATCTTATTAATGGGCCAGACTTGGAACCGTGTAAAGATAGAAAAGTAAAACACATCTTATTAATGGACCAGACTTGGAACCATGTAAAGGTAGAAAAGTAAAACACTTCTAATTAATGGACCAGACTTGGAACCGTGTAAAAGTAGAAAAGTAAAACACTTCTTATTAATGGACCAGACTTGGAACCGTGTAAAGGTAGAAATGTAAACAGTCTTAATAATGGACCAAACTTGGAGCCATGTAAAGGTAGAAAAGTAAAAACATCTTATTAATGGACCAAACTTGGAACCATGTAAAGGTAGAAAAGTAAAACACATCTTATTAATGGACCAAACTTGGAACCATGTAAAGGTAGAAAAGTAAAACACATATTAATAATGGACCAAACTTGGAGCATGTAAAGGTAAAAGTAAAACACATGTTATTAATGGACCAAACTTGGAACCGTGTAAAGGTACAAAAGTAAAACACATCTTATTAATGGACCAACTTGGAACCGTGTAAAGGTACAAAAGTAAAACACATCTTATTAATGGACCAGACTTGGAACCGTGTAAAGGTACAAAAGTAAACACATTTTAATGGACCAAACTTGGAACCGTGTAAATGTAGAAAAGTAAAACACATCTTATTAATAGACCAAACTTGGAGCCATGTAAAGGTACAAAAGTAAAACACATCTTAATAATGGGCCAGACTTGGAACGTGTAAGAAGTACAAAAGTAAAACACATCTTAATAATGGGCCAGACTTGGAACCGTGTAAAGGTACAAAAGTAAAACAACATCTTATTAATGGACCAAATTGGACCATGTAAAGGTAAGAAAGTAAAACACATCTTATTAATGGGACCAAACTTGGACTGTAAGTAGAAAAGTAAAACACATCTTATTAATGGACCAAACTTGGAACCATGTAAAGGTAGAAAAGTAAAACACATATTAATAATGGACCAAACTTGGAGCCATGTAAAGGTAGAAAAGTAAAACACATGTTATTAATGGACCAAACTTGGAACCGTGTAAAGGTACAAAAGTAAAACACATCTTATTAATGGACCAGACTTGGAACCGTGTAAAAGGTACAAAAGTAAAACACATCTTATTAATGGACAGACTTGGAACCGTGTTAAAGGTACAAAAGTAAACACATCTTATTAATGGACCAAGACTTGGAACCGTGTAAAGTAGAAAAGTAAAAACACATCTTATTAAGACAACACTTGGACCATGTAAAGGTAAAAAGTAAAACACATCTTAATTAATGGACCAGACTTGGAACCGTGTAAAGGTAGAAAAGTAAAACACTCTTAATAATGGACCAGACTTGGAACCGTGTAAAGGTAAAAAGTAAAACACATCTTATAATGGACCAAACTTGGAGCCATGTAAAGGTAGAAAAGTAAAACACATCTTATTAATGGACCAAACTTGGAACCATGTAAAGGTAGAAAAGTAAAACACATCTTATTAAGGACCAAACTTGGAACCATGTAAAGGTAGAAAAGTAAAACACATATTAATAATGGACCAAACTTGGAGCCATGTAAAGGTAGAAAGTAAAACACATGTATTAATGGACCAAACTTGGAACCGTGTAAAGGTACAAAAGTAAAACACATCTTATTAATGGACCAAGACTTGGAACCGTGTAAAGGACAAAAAAGTAAAACACATCTTATTAATGGACCAGACTTGGAACCGTGTAAAGGTACAAAAGTAAAACACATCTTATTAATGGACCAAACTTGGAACCGTGTAAATGAGAAAAGTAAAACACATCTTATTAATAGACCAAACTTGGAGCCATGTAAAGGTACAAAAGTAAAACACATCTTAATAATGGGCCAGACTTGGAACGCGTGTAAAAGTACAAAAGTAAAACACATCTTAATAATGGGCCAGACTTGGAACCGTGTAAAGGTACAAAAGTAAAACACATCTTATTAATGGACCAAACTTGGACCGTGTAAATGTAAGAAAAGTAAAACACATCTTATTAATGAGACCAAACTTGGAGCCATGTAAAGGTACAAAAGTAAAACACATCTTAATAATGGGCCAGACTTGGAACCGTGTAAAGTAAAAAGTAAAACACATCTTAATATAATGGCCAACTTGAACCTGTAAAGTACAAAAGTAAAAACATGTCATTTAATGGACCAGACATGGAACTGTGTAAAGTACAAAAGTAAAACACATCTTAATAATGGCCAGACTTGGAACCGTGTAAAGGTACAAAAGTAAAACACATCTTAATAATGGCCAGACTTGGAACCGTGTAAAAGTACAAAAGTAAAACTTCAATATTAATGGACCAGACATGGAACTGTGTAAAGGTACAAAAGTAAAACACATCTTAATAAGGCCAGACTTGGAACCGTGTAAAGTACAAAAGTAAAAACACATCTTAATAATGGGCCAGACTTGGAACCGTGTAAAAGTACAAAAGTAAAACATGTCATATTAATGGACCAAGACATGGAACTGTGTAAAGGTACAAAAGAAAAACATCTTAATAATGGACCAGACTTGGAACCGTGTAAAGGTACAAAAGTAAAAAACATCTTATTAATGGTCCAGACTTGGAGCCATGTAAAGGTACAAAAGTAAAACACATCTTAATAATGGCTAGACTTGGAGCCTGGTAAAGGTACAAAAGTAAAAACACATCTTAATAATGGTCCAGACTTGGAGCCATGTAAAGGTACAAAAGTAAAACACATCTTAATAATGGTCCAGACTTGGAGCCATGTAAAGGTACAAAAGTAAAACACATCTTATAAATGGTCCAAACTTGGAGCCATGTAAAGGTACAAAAGTAAAACACATCTTAATAATGGTCCAAACTTGGAGCCATGTAAAGGTACAAAAGTAAAACACATCTTAATAATGGGCCAGACTTGGAACCGTGTAAAAGTACAAAAGTAAAATGTCATATTAATGGACCAGACATGGAACTGTGTAAAGGTACAAAAGTAAAACACATCTTAATAATGGACCAGACTTGGAACCGTGTAAAGGTACAAAAAGTAAAAACATCTTATTAATGGTCCAGACTTGGAAGCCATGTAAAGGTACAAAAGTAAAAACACATCTTAATTAATGGACAGACTTGGAGCCATGTAAAGGTACAAAAGTAAAACATCTTAATAATGGTCCAGACTTGGAGCCATGTAAAGGTACAAAAGTAAAACACATCTTATTAATGGCTACAGACTGGAGCCATGTAAAGGTACAAAAGTAAAACACATCTTAATAATGGTCCAGACTTGGAGCCATGTAAAGGTACAAAAGTAAAACACATCTTAATAATGGTCCAGACTTGGAGCCATGTAAAGGTACAAAAGTAAAACACATCTTAATAATGGTCCAGACTTGGAGCCATGTAAAGGTACAAAAGTAAAACACATCTTAATAATGGTCCAGACTTGGAGCCATGTAAAGGTACAAAAGTAAAACACATCTTAATTAATGGACTAGACTTGGAGCCATGTAAAGGTACAAAGTAAAACACATCTTAATAATGGTCCAGACTTGGAGCCATGTAAAGGTACAAAAGTAAAACATCTTATTAATGGACTAGACTTGGAGCCATGTAAAGGTACAAAAGTAAAACACATCTTAATAATGGTCCAGACTTGGAGCCATGTAAAGGTACAAAAGTAAAACACATCTTAATAATGGTCCAGACTTGGAGCCATGTAAAGGTACAAAAGTAAAACACATCTTAATAATGGTCCAGACTTGGAGCCATGTAAAGGTACAAAAGTAAAACAATCTTAATAATGGTCCAGACTTGGAGCCATGTAAAGTACAAAAGTAAAACACTCTTAATAATGGTCCAGACTTGGAGCATGTAAAGGTACAAAAGTAAAAACACATCTTAATAATGTCCAGACTTGGAGCCATGTAAAGGTACAAAAGTAAAACACATCTTAATAATGGTCCAGACTTGGAGCCATGTAAAGGTACAAAAGTAAAACACATCTTAATAATGGTCCAGACTTGGAGCCATGTAAAGTACAAAAGTAAAACACATCTTAATAATGGTCCAAACTTGGAGCCATGTAAAGGTACAAAAGTAAAACACATCTTAATAATGGTCCAAACTTGGAACCGTGTAAAGTACAAAAGTAAAACACATCTTAATAATGGTCCAAACTTGGAGCCATGTAAAGGTACAAAAGTAAAACACATCTTAATAATGGTCCAGACTTGGAGCCATGTAAAGGTACAAAAGTAAAACACATCTTAATAATGGTCCAGACTTGGAGCCATGTAAAGGTACAAAAGTAAACACAATCTTAATAATGGTCCAAACTTGGAGCCATGTAAAGGTACAAAAGTAAAAACACATCTTAATAATGGTCCAAACTTGGAGCCTGTAAAGGTACAAAAGTAAAACACATCTTAATAAGGTCCAAACTTGGACCGTGTAAAGTACAAAAATAAAACACATCTTAATAATGGTCCAAACTTGGAGCCATGTAAAGGTACAAAAGTAAAAACATCTTAATAATGGTCCAAACTTGGAGCCATGTAAAGGTACAAAAGTAAAACACATCTTAATAATGGTCCAGACTTGGACATGTAAAGGTACAAAAGTAAAACACATCTTAATAATGGTCCAAACTTGGAGCCATGTAAAGGTACAAAAGTAAAACACATCTTAATAATAGGACCAGACTTGGAGCCGTGTAAAGGTACAAAAGTAAAACCCATCTTCTTGATAAACCAAATAAAAATGCACAAACTGCCTGTTAACGAATCATGGGTAAAGATGTGGGGAAATCTGTACTCTCAGAGCAGTTTTGCTGTACGTGTGTTTCTGTATGTCACCAATTTTCGCAGAGATGGCTGAACGGATCTTTATAAAACTTTCAGAGGTTCATCAGTGAGTGCCGGGAAGTGTTGTCAGCCCCAAAAATTTTTTTGACAATTTTGAAAAAAAAAGTTCCCCGAGTTTTGGGAGATTTTTTTTTCTTCTTTAATCACTCGATAGTGACGAAGCCTTTGCAGCTATGTCAAAGGCAAATATTAAATGATCCCCGACCCCATTCCTTCGTGGTTATAAGGAAGTATTTTTGGCTCACACAAAAAAAATTCTTCAAAATGCCAACAGGATTAGGACAGCACTGGACAATGCCGGGTACCCCTGCTCGTGCTTTGTTAACTGCGGCATTTCTTTTTCCAAACATTGCTCATGACAAGGTGGTTTAAATCGCTCTTTGTGTGATATTTACATCCCTTTAGCTCCAACAGACAGTGCATTCAAATATCTCCTCTTTTGATCCTCAAGCCTGAGTTGTGGGTTTTGTTAACTCCTTAATCGTTCACTTGTTGTTTTTTTTACAAGATGAAAGCGAACTTCTCTCCTCTCTCCAACTAAATCCATCATGACGAAAGTTTGATCCCAAACCAAAATCCTTTATTCCTTTTGGTAGGGCCAGGACATCGACATTGCATTCCACACAACAACACTGCTTGCAAATGTGCTCGAGTTTGAAACTCCCTCCGCTCAGATCTTTCACCCTCGGTTCGGTGATCGAGTGTTAGGTGGGAGACGAACTTGGTTCATGTCTAATACCACACCTGATAACCACCATGCAGTTGAGCCGGGATTTGCCAGAGTGCTCAATGGCATGCTACAAGTTTCCTCCTTACCAGGTTTGTTGCAAGGAATGCCACGGCATGCTGACCTTAGCCAGACTCCTCTTGTGAGACATCGCAATTACGAAATGACCCATTTGAAGGAAATTCTTCACGGGAATGTGTCACGGCATCATCGCGTTCTGGTCAACTTAATTTCAAAGACAATATTCAGATGGGCCTGTGCACATAATAAAATTCACATCCCTTGAAAAATGGGCAAAGAAGTAAATAAACAAAGGCTCCATATGGTATGCACACTAAAGCAAAACATCCAGCTGTGACTGTGTCATGCGTAGAATTATGTAGGCCTACTGGTATATTATTCAGAGGGTGAGAAAAGCAAATGCAGTAATCCTTTATGCACATGGAACTTGTGCATGGGGCTGGTTTAGTTGAGTTTTGCCTCTAATTGGACATTCTCCCCCTTGGACATTCCATTTAAACATTAAAATTTTCCATGGGGAAACACATCACACCTTTGTTTCTCTCAATGGTTGAAAATGAGTTCCATGGAATGCACTGCACACCAATGGGCATTCCATGGTAATTTTATGGTGGATCTTTTTGTGTAAAAGATGTCTTCACTTGACATCATGCAATGATGTCTCTGTGCTGGGACAAGACCGAGTTGCATAGCAGAGTAACTCGGTGTTTACACCACCAAGAAATAACAATGCAGTCACCCACGGGCTGGGAGGATGGTCAATAGAACACAGAATTTTCCATGTAGTGATAAAAAAAAGGGCAATTGTTTCAAAATAATATTGTTTTGTAACATATACATATATATATATTATATATATATATAAATATATAT
>CM068953.1:9913535-9923427 GCA_035128595.1 Eptatretus atami | reverse complement strand
TGAGACGGAGAGTTAACATGTCAGGCCCAGGTCCCTTTTTTTGGTTTACATCATCGAGGCTCATGGTAAGACCTTATTACTGTCGTATAGAATCTGGCTTCCCTAACTTGATTTGTTCGCAGCACTTTGCTTTGTTTCACACAATTATGCTTCGAGAAGTTTTATGTGTGTATATATGTATAATATATAGTATATATATATGTAATTATAATATGTATATTTTATATATTATATATATTTATATTATATATATATATATATATATATATATATATATATATAGTTTGTTATGGTGTTCCACCCATCTCACCTCCAAGGTGTTTAGTGCAAATACAAAGAATTGCAAACAAACGAGGAACAGAAGAAAAAAAAAGAACAAGAGTTCTTAGAACACCATACCCCATGGTATATCTACGATGCAGCGCCACGCTACTCCGGCACATGCTCCCATAGCTGACCTGATACCCGACGCAGTGTTGAAGTAAATAATTCAATTGAAATAAAATAATGATTTTAAAGGCCCGATAAAAAAAATTCCGGAAGTTTACCGCCATTGATACAGTCATGGAAGTCTTGTACACCACCTTCTTAGTCCCCTACCGGTTTCACTGGAGGGGACTACAGGTTTGCTCTCCGTCTATCCGTCTATCCATCCCACCTGTGGTTTTTCAGACTTTTTTCCCCCATGACCTTTAACATATTCAACTGAAACTTGGAACATTGCTTTATAATGATAAGTTACAGAACAAGTTCGAGTTTCAGGGCATTTCACCAATTTTTCAGAGTAATACCCTTTTTGGACTTAGAAAATATCACATCAGTAGGGGACGTGTATTACAAAACAATTCCCACACTTGTTCAACATGTGAAAGTACTGCTCAACGGAAGGATTTTAAAAGCGACAAGAAGGACGCTTTTATATATTTTTATTTTTAAAGGGTGATTAGTGTTCTCGTGTTCGAGTATATTATAATTCAACTGAAATAAAATAAAGATTTTCAAGGATGTAGACAAAAAAAAATTCCTAAAGTTTGTCGCTGTTGATGCACCGTCTTTTACACCACCTAATTTAACACGTCACATTAGTTCATCGTGCCTGTTGTTTGTGTCCTTTATAACATCCTTAGAAACAGTAAGTTTCCTGCTTGGGATGATTTTCAATTTTGTTTCACTGCCAGGCAGGCAGACAGACAAAAAAAATCATTTCACTCCTCTCTGTGCATGCACGATCGGGACAAATTCAGAGCCAAAGTACCATACTGCTAAACTACAGGTTTGTTTTCCGATTTATGTTCCGATTTGTGTTCAAAATATAACATTTAATTGAAATAAAGTTGTCCCTCGATCATCAAATGATGTTTGCAGATGAATGGACAGACAGACAAGAGTGAACCTATTGCGAAATCCCACTTTTTCCTTCATGTGTGTGGGGTAAAAACTGTCATCTTTTGGTTTCACAGGACTGGGAATGCATCATCGAGTATAATCCACCTTTCCAAGCTGGCCTGAAAAGCCAGTCACCGACTGGGTATCCTCCATCGTACAAATTCCTTCCTTGGCACACCTGAGCTCCTGACTACGTACAAAGTTTTCATCTGCAGCCTTATGGAGTACTGCTCTCCCTCCCCTCTGGGCTGGTGCTCCAGCCTCTCACCTTCACTCTTTCATTCCTCTTTTTTCCCACCTTTGGAACAAACTTCTACACTCTCTTCAATTCCACTCTTCCCTACAGGTCTTCAAAACAGCTGTTCACCACCACCTCTTATCTTCCCCCATCCAAAACCATGATCGTTTCTACCCCCACTAATCCACCCCAAACCCACCTCCTTCAAATTCCCTGCTTTCCTTCCTGAAAGTCCTTGTATTGTGAGGACCTGAAAGTCCCTGTCGTGTCCATCTTGTTTACCCTGTGTACCCTACCCTTTTCCCCACTGTTGTGTGAATCCCTCTCCTGCTCCCCTTGTTATACGTTCTGTGTGTTAGCTCTTATACGAGCCTCGACATTTTCAATAAAAAAGAAACACCTTCAGAGATTTTAAGCTGGCTATCCGATTTTCTTACACTCTATTGTGGATGTTAACAGTCCCATCACATTTTAAAAACTTTTTTTTAAAGAGTGGGCCATGATCATAACCTTTATGAAAGTCTAAAATCCTGTCTGCCATTTTGCTAGAGGGCACAGCGCTTCGAGCCAGCATATATAAAATGGTCAGAGTGCCGTCAGTAGTTCACCTACTTCATGAAGGACACCGTTGGAACTCTAACATCCACCAACTAATGCTGGCACACCACAGACACATTGCTCACCCTACATGCGGCACACGATGCTTCGCCCATGTGAAACACCAGAATGAGAGTTTATAGCTGGGCCCAGTTTCAAACCCAGGCTACACAGCACAGAAATGAGTGTGCATACCTCTAGGCTATCCTGGCAGCCTACAGACAGCACCAGAACAGTACTTTCAAGCTCAGACTGACCCTACTTGGGAGATCAAACCGAGGCTAGACGGTTCAATGGCAAGCTTACTTCCAAATAAAGCTATTTTGCCTCCTGCACTTAAATAGTTAAACAATGAGGTTGAATTATTGAAGTGATGTAAAACTTTCAGCAATGGCCATTCGAAATTAATGTGATAATAAATTATCACACTTCGGACACGTGCACATCTCTGCGAACACAGAGCATACTCGGATAACAGCCAAAGGAAGTTCTGTGATGAAGCGATAATGCCAGGCCCTTCTCTCCGAATGAAGAAGATACTGTATTGCGACAGACAAATGATGAGAGAGAAAATGAATAAAATCAAATTTAGCATTCACAAGTGAGCCAACTAGGGTTTTTTTAAAATAAATGTACGAAGGAAAGTCAACAATTCGATCTCCTTGGTAACAATGCATTAAAATTCACAGTCAGAGTTATGTCAAAACTTTATATAAACAATGTTGAAGCATCTCTCCCCAAAAAAGGAAACTCGAGCTTTTGCAATGAGCCATTTTAAGTGACTCAGCTTGCAGCCAGAGAAGGAACTTCAACTACCACACCCTCTTCAATCCCACTCTTCCCTCCAGGTCTTCAAAGCAGCAGCTGTTCACCACCATCTCTTATCTTCCCCCATCCAAAACCATGATCTTTCCTACCCCTGTTAATCCACTGTAAACCCACCTCCCTTCAAATTCCCTGCTTTCCTTCCTGAAAATCCCTGTCGTGCCCATCTTGTTTTCCCCGTGTACCCCGCTCCATCCTTCTCCCTTTCACAGATATCCTCATGCCGATGTTCCTCACCGTTTTGTGCTTCCCTCTCCCGTCTCCTGCTCCCCTTGTTATATGTTCTCTGTGTTGGCTCTTATATGAGCCTTGACATTGTGGATTTAAAAAAGAAAGTTCCTGTGCAGACAATGGTACAGTTGTATCACAATGCACAGCACTGTCTAACTGGATCCGATGATCTTAAGGGGGTTTCGTTTGATTCTAATTGCAAATGAGATGTTATTCAGTTGTCTATTTTTTCATTGTAAAAGTGTTTTCAGGAATTGTACAAAAATCCTGAAATACATATATACGAGGTCCGTCTAAAAAAGTAACGGGACTGAGCCTGCTGTGTGCTCCACTTACACAACTTGAATGAATGGGTTGCGTCACAGTCATGGGTTGCATCAAAAAAAAAGTTGTGACGTCAAAATATCTCCGCGTTAATGGAAATCGCCTAAAAATTATCTCAAACTAGGCAAGCTTTTGAATTCTGTTTGCGGGAATGAACAGGGCCTTAGCAGAGATGAATTACCACATATGATACATCACTATGACGTAATATCAATTTTTATGAGGTCATTCCTATTTTTTGACTTTTTTGTTTCACAACCCAGAGTTTTCATCGGATCTTCGTGAGACTTGCCATGTATATGCAGAAAGCCCGCGGCAGCATAACCATCTCCGATTTTGAAAATTCCTCTTAAAAAAAGTTATGACGTCAAAATATCTCCGCTAACGGAAATCGCCTAAAAAATTATCTCCGAAACTAGGCAAGCTTTTTGAATTCTGTTTGCAGAATCGAACAGGCGATTAGCAGAGATGAATTGCCGCACATATGATACATCACTATGACGGCATATCAATTTATATGACGTCATTCCTATTTTTTGACTTTTTTGTTTCACAACCCAGAGTTTTCATCGGATCTTCGTGAAACTTGCCATGTATATCCAGAAAGCCCACGCGCAGGCAGTAACCATCTCCGATTTTGGAAATTCTTCTAGAAAAAAGTTGACGTCATAATATCGCCGCTAATGGAAATCGCCTATACCATTATCTCCGAAACTAGGCAAGCTGTTTGAATTTTGTTTGCGGAATCAAACCGGGCATTAGCACAGATAATTTATCGCAAACCTGATGCATCACAATGACGTCATATTCGTTTTTATGATGTCATCATTAAAGGACGAGGATCTCAGCTCATTCGAGCTTGTTTTGTTCATACGCTTCAATTCCCAGAAACAAGCCTAAATATTTAAACCCCTCACTTCTCCACTGCATTCCTCCTGGTAAAACAGGCTGAGACGACGAAGGCGATCTGGGGCCCACCCCAAAAGCTACACTTTTATTCCAATTTACCCTTGCAGTAGAAGCAAGCTCAAGCTGGGTAAGGCAAGAGAGACCTCAGAAACATCTTTTGATTTGCAATAGCAACACAAATATCATCAGCATAAGCTGAAACAACGACTTTGGAGTTTTTGAAAGAGAACTCCTAACACTGAGTTCCGGAGTAAAGCTAATTAAGGTTCAACGGATAGATTGTAGAGCATGCCTGATAGCGCACAGCCCTGACAGATCCTTGCTGAAAGGGAAAGGCTGACAAAGATTATTATTACCTTCATCAGACAAGATGCATTTTTGTGCAATAACTCACATAAGCAATACATTTTCCCTGAACCCTGTTCTCCTTAATACATCAAACAAAAAGAATGGTTAACACTGTCAAAAACTTTTTCTTGATCTAAAAGTAATAAACCAAAACGGGGAGATGTAGTTCGACCAAGACTGATCAAGTCTCTCACCACAAAAATATTATCGTATATGGAACGTTCTGGAACACAGTATGATTGATCAGTGCCAATCAAGAAAGAGATGACTTCCTTTAGACGGGTTGCAAGTGCTTTTGACAAGATTTATAGTCGTGTGTGAGGAGTGACACAGGCTGCCAATTTGGGTCTCATGCAGGTTTCCTTTCTTCGGAAGGAGACGCAAAACTGCCCTCCGGCAGCTAAGTGACAATTCACTTTGATCAACACTCTCCTGAAAGACCTCAAGAAGAGTAGGGCCAGAATGTCCCAGAAGCCTTATAAAATTCAGCCGGAAGGCCGTAAAGTTCAGTAAGTTCAGGCGGACGTCAAGTCCAGGAGCTTTCCATCTTTGCTATCATTAAGGGCAGCAGTAAGTTCTCCAAGAGAAATGCCAGGCTCAAGCAATTGTTGTTGATTTTCGTGACAGAGAAGGGAGCTGTTCAAGCATTGCATTCCTGTTCTCCTCATTCACAGCCTTATTGCGAAGAGTTTAGAAAAATAGTCTTGTAGTTCATGCTTGATATCACTCTGGGAGGTCAACAAATCACCACCAGAAGAGCGCAAAGCATGGATTTGTTGAGAGTCTTGACCATTTTTTCCAAATTGAAGAACCCTTTGTTTGTGTGTCAAGTTGGATTTTTTCACTCCCGCAGTCGGACGAATGCACCGACCGCCCGCTCTTCACCATTTCAGCCAGAAGGGTCCTTTTCTCCGACACTGCTGGACATTCGCGCTAGACAATCCAGCTTTCTGCTCACAGATAAGTATATCGTTTTTTAAAGCAGATATCATACCAAAAGCGTTGTATGTGCTGTAAAGCAGTATTGTTGGCAAAAACATTTGATTTGGATTTTGTGCAGTCCCACCATTGTCTGAAGTTCAAGTATGACCCTTTGGATTCACATTTTCCCATACCATTTAAAAGCTTCTATAAAATGTGCACTTTGTAAAAGTTTCAAATTAAAAGTCCAATATGCACTTCCACAGACAGATGAGGAAAGCCACACACCATAACAATCATGTGATGATCGGAAAAACCAGACGGCCTTATATAAGAGTTCTTAACAATTTTACCATTTCTGATAACATAAAATCTGTCAGGCAGCCATCGTCAAAACATTTCTTGATGCACAAACCCATGTAACTGACGGATATTACGGTTTTGTACCCGCCACACATCCACCAGTTTAAACTTTTTGACTAGCTGTGCCAAAGGCCTTGCACTGTGATGAGGCTCACAAGTGTTCTGATCAAGTTGTTGGTTGAGGGTGCAGTTGTCGTCACCCCCAGACACAAACAACATGGTCAAGTCAATGGTGATTACAAACTCTGCCAACTTATACAGAAAGGCACCTCTTTCAGAGTTAGCACTAGGACAGTAAACATTAGTCATGCAAATCTTTAGTTACTACTGACAAATTGCACAGACAGTAAGTAAACTTTACAAATTTCCTTCAAGTTATCTCCGAAGGCTGGAGCTAGGATGTTACACTATTTGCCACACCAGCCTTGGCCTCAACAAGCGCCACCAGAGAAAAAAAGACAACCTTTGAACATTCTACGCCACTCATCCTCAGAAGACTGATTTACATGCTCTCCTGTAACATTAACACATCAATTTTTTCATTTGAAAGAGCCGAAACACTGTGAGACGACGCACACAACTGCGGCCTCCATTGATGTTCAGGGATGCTACTTTCATCTCCATTCTGTTAGTTATCCTTGAAGCTCTTTACCAGCCCGAGTAACACATTTCCTTAACCTTTGAATTGAGGATCTGACATGTTAACCTGATAAGGATCACGAATCATACTCCTTGCAGTTTTAATGAAATCGTGTAAATTCGGGAAGTAATCTTTGATTTTTACATGTCTTTTCCTGAATGTATCATCCAGGAATTTAATTACATTTTCTTGAGACACTAAGTTGTGTCGTTCCCCCCCCCCCCCCCCTCATCCTCTTGAGAGCATAAAGCACTGAATTGTGGGATAGAAGAGGTTTCGTCCGAATAAAGTACTTCATCTATGCCCTCCTCTATTACTTGTGGAACACAAACTTTTGGCTCAAGATATCTCATGGGAACAGAAAGTTGTGCCCTGTTTACGGACCCCTCCGAATTTGCCTTGTCCACGTCCTTCCCCTCTACAACCCTTACATCATCATCTGTGAGGGAAGGGTTAACATTTAACTCACAGCGGATTTCCCCTTTATCTGTTTCCCACATATGTGAGGCAAGCTTTAACTCGTACTGAACAAAGTTGATAATCAGGACAAACACGAAACACATCCTGAGACACTTCACGAGTTTCTGTCCCGCTCAGAGTTGGCAAGTGGAGAAAACGAAGCTTCCACAGCGGCACAAAACTCCGGTACCACCAAGGGGTTTCCCATGTGGGACGTACCTTGGAGGTGCCGCGATCCTGAAGCACGATCTGAACCTGATTCTGCTCGTTAGTATCAAATGTATCAACGTTTGACCGTTTTTGACCTTTTTTCCTGGTATCTGGAACGGATATCTCCATATCGTCCACACTGTCCTGTACGGTGGATTGTAAAGAGAAAAATCAACCACTTACACTTCCTCCTTTGGTGGGGATTAATTACGTCACGATCAAACACCCTCTCTCCAACGCGGTCGAGTAGACGAGTCGAACACCTCAGCCGTGGGGGGGGGGGGGGCGGGGCTAGACTCCCGAATTCACCTTCTCCCCATCAGGTGTGGTAGGAAAAATCGTTTCTCACCACACCTTCACTTTCTTGTGGTGTAACCACAATTGGGACAAACCGCATTGTAACCTAGCTAACGGTTGAGATCACGACAGGGCTAATCAGTCTCTGTTTCACTCCTTGCAAGGGAGGGGAAGGGATTTGGAGTTGGAAGGGGGGAGGATGCTGAATTGGAATTGGGAGGGGAGGGAGGCAGAATTGGAGTTTGGAGGGATGTGACTTGGAGTTGGAACTGGAATTGCAGTTGTTAATGGTGGAGTGGGAGGGAGGGGGGGAGAGATGTGAACTTGAAGAAGAAAGGTGTTGAGGCTCAACATCACATTTTGCATTATCCAGAGTTTCCACGTATCACTGCCGTTATGCTGTCAAAAGATATTCCTGTCAAACTCCTTAAATATTCCACACTTTATTGAAACTAACTCCCTTATAACAGCCCAGTGGAACCGGGTTATCTGTGTATATATATATATATATATATATATATATATATATATATATATATAATATATATATATATATATATATATATATTCTACATATGTAGATATATAAATGCAAATTGCCTGATTGTGTCTGGATGGGGTAAACGTCATGTTCTGGATGGTTTTGGAATTATGGAGGAGCACACTGACACACACTCACACCACACACACACACACACACACACACACACACAACACACACACACACACACACACACACACACACACATTTATTATTTCAGATATTTTCGTTTATGGACATATTCAGAGGGTTTTGTGATTTTCTTCGTATATTGGCTTTGAGTTTCATCAGCATGGGAAATTTAGCTTTCTCGCCCACATGGAAAGCACTAACATTTATATGAGTGAGTGAGTGAGTGAATGAGTGGGTGAGTCTTTGGTTTGAAAGAGCTTCATCTATTAGATGCACGACTTGAGAGACTTTTAGGCCTCAATGGAGACAGAGAAGGAGAGGCAATATGAACCATGAACCGCACAGTCCAATGGGGCCTTTGGTAGTTATTAGAATAATGGTGTTGCGAAGGATTCCAGCCAAAACGTTACACAAGTTGAGTGTATTACAGGACTGGACTACTTGGTATAAACCATCACTTTGCCAAAATAGTAAGTTAACTATCTGTATTCCATGATGTGAGGGGCTTTGTGAAATTTCACCGAGACAGACACACACATACACAGACACAGACACAGACACAGACACAGACACAGACACAGACAGAGAGAGACAGAGACAGAGACAGAGACACAGACACAGACACAGACACAGACACACACAATCGGTGTTTTTTTTTTTAGCATGTCTTGTAAAAATGCAAGAATCTCGTTCCAAAAACCATTTTCAACGCACGCGTACGCCCAAAAGAATGCCGTGACCGTAACACTGAAGTTATCGTTGCTGACGAAGACATTGCGGATCATTCATTCTCCTGCAATTTTACAAAGGGCTACATCTCGCTCCCTTGGCCCAGTGCCCTCCAAACATGAAGTTAATACACATTGCCTGCCATCTGCCTCTCCCATGCAAGCTCCGTCTCACATCCCAAAATAGTGCAGTCTGCCGTGTCCAGTCATTCTGTGAAGGAATTAGATTTGTACTCACTTCCTCACAATCCCTCATACAAAAATGACCTTTTCCGACCACATTATATTAATATATAAAAAGAGAGAGATTTACATGCATCTCCTGTAACATTAACACATCAATTTTTTCATTTTGAAAGAGCCGAAAACCTGGAGACGACGCACACAACTGCGGCTCCATTGATGTTCAGGGATGCTACTTTCATCTCCATTCTGTTAGTTTATCCTTGAAGCTCTTTACCAGCCCGAGTAACACATTTCCTTAACCTTTGGAATTGAGGATCTGACATGTTAACCTGATAAGGATCACGAATCATACTCCTTGCAGTTTTAATGAAATCGTGTAAATTCGGGAAGTAATCTTTGATTTTTACATGTCTTTTCCTGAATGTATCATCAGGAATTTAATTACATTTTCTTGAGACACTAAGGTTGTGTCGTTCCCCCCCCCCCCCCCTTCATCCTCTGAGAGCATAAAGCACTGAATTGTGGATAGAAGAGGTTTCGTCCGAATAAAGTACTTC
>CM068953.1:9878861-9911010 GCA_035128595.1 Eptatretus atami | reverse complement strand
AAAATCCCCAAAAAACAAACAATGTCACCTAAAATTAGTGAGAGTTGAGATAGGATCAACATTGATGTTTCAGCATTTACTCATTGGATTACTACTACGACTACTATCAGCCATTCATGATCAGGTCAGCCATTCATTTGAAGCTAGTTTGAGGAGGAATTTGTAATTTGTTCAGGGTGCTCCATTGTGGTAACCCTACTCTTCACGAGAGACACCGTGCCCATGGTATCTTTAACATCCACCAGTGACCATTGTTGGTAGAAGGGTTCTCTGGCTTAACGTCCAACCGGTCGAGATTCAAACCCAGGCTCGACAGCTCAATGCCGAACGTGCATATCTCTTGTATTAACCTGCCAGCCACAATGTCTCATTGGGTAAGTTTGATAGTAACTGTGCTAAATTATTGAGAGTTAGTTCAGCTTCCATTCTGATGAATTTAATATTCCAAGTGTTGGCATCCAGCTCGAGGAGTAAAACCATTTATTAACTTCCAAACCGAAGAGGATTATATCTGATCGGCGAGGGCAGTTTGTTTGTTCACGGACTGCATGGGGCAAGAATTTAGAGCTTATCGAAGAGCCAAATATGTCCCACACCAGTTTGAGGAGACAGGTTGACGGAGAGTGGAGCAATGAAGCATTCCAGAAAGCCGTGCAACCTCATGGAAAGAATAGATTTTATAAAATATCAAATTCTCAGCCAAGTTTCCAACAAGCTGCATCGGAGTGGCGACCCGTCCAGGATTGTAATCCGAGCCAAGGAAACCGATTCGGTAGAACTGACGCTCCGCGTAGAGCATGGGTCATGATCTGAATCTGATCTGATCGATTGCAACGATATTAAAGACACCATGGATCTTTTTGAATAAAGTAGGCTCTGAGCCTATTAGTCATGATGAAACTAGTGGATCACATGTTTATCATTAATCTCTATGATGGTTAAATAAGTGTGCGTTCACTGGATAGATTGAATAATTAAGTTGTAAATGTTAATTAGATGTGTTCGATGGAGTTAAACATTTGCGAAGTTACATGATGAGGAAAAACTTTCGTTATCACTAAGTGAAGGTTTGTAGAAGAGCCAAGAGGTGTGTGCACTCACTCACGTTCATGCTGTTTAGCCTGGGTTAGAATCCCAACCCAGCTATAAACTGGCATCATGGTGTATAAAAAAAATGGAGGGTGAGGCACCAACGTGTGCTGCGTCCAACAGGACGTTAATCCGGAGGACCCATCTACCAGCACTGGCGGTTAGTGGACGTCAAAGAGCACACGGTGTGTTTTGCTAAGAGTGGATGAGTTCTTGGAGGCACCCTGAACAAATTACAATTTCTACCAAAATCACCTTCGGTCAAACGGCAGGCTTGGAACCGGGTCGTCAACAACACACACCAAAAAGGTTCCTCGTTCAACTCCACAAGGGGGTTGAGGTCTTTAAAGTAATGGAAGTACAGTAGTAGTAGTAGTAGTAGTAGAAGTAGTAATCTAAGTGAAGGTTTCTTGTAAAGTCAAATGAGTGCACTTACGGTCAAACACACCGTTCAAAGAGTGGAATTAGCCGGCACGTTAATAACAAGAGTGGCACACAACAAATGAAGCTGAAAAGCTTTCGGAAACAAAAAATTCATTATCTTGTTTTTCTGTTCTTTCCTGAAAGTGCAACGCAAGACTCACATTCGAGGGAAACTGTTGATTTTCATTAATTGTTTCCGTACCTTGGAAACGTTGATGCAATTTGAAGAAGCAGAGCAGTACAGAGTAACACTGAGTAATGTCAAGTGGAACGCACTTCGAAACACTATAATGGTTGTTTCAGTCCGATTCATTCCTGTCCCTTTGTTTTGTGCAAACGGACGCAGCGCAATCTATTTCAACTGGGGCTCTCAGTACACCGTTGTTAAAAGTTTCAGACTGCAACATATTTTGCAATTGGTATCCTTACTAGAATTCACGGACCGGTGTTTGTGTGTGTGTGTGCCTGTTAGTTTGTCATTTGCAAAATCGAAGATTTTTCAAGTATATTCGTCAGTCGATTTTGTTATCGTGTCTGTCTGTCTGTCTGTTTGTTTGTTTGTCTCGCGCCTACAGGTCACAATTCCAAACCGATTGTCATGAAACTTTACGAAGTTGTCGAGGTGTTCTCAACTGAGATGCCTGGTGTTGGCTTAATGGTTAGAGTGGTGGGCTTTGGCTCCTCGGGTCCTGAGTTCAAATCCCGCTCAGCTGTTGAATTAATACCAGGTGGGGTTAACTCGACCTGTCATCCTTCCGAGGTCGGCAAAATGAGTGCCAGCTTGCTGGTATCCTGTGTCGGAGTGGCGACCCGTCCAGGATTGTGCCCAATAGCCAAGGAAACTGCTGAAGCAGCACCAATGCTCTGCACAGAGTATGGTCCCTATATCTATATCTCTATCTCTCTCTCCTGAGAAGCCTATTGATTTTGAGGTCAAAGGTCATCTTGAGGTCAAATTTATAAAAATCGTCATTTTTCATCCGATTGACTTGAAAGTTGAACAGGATTTGCGTAGTGAATCACTGAATTTGGAAACCAACTATTTAAACTTCAAAAATCATCAATTTCAATCTGAAAAATAATCAATTTTCATCTGATTGACCTGAGTTTTGATTAAGATTGTCAATTTTAATTTTAAGGAAATCGTAAATTGATGTATCCACAGCAACCTTTGGAGAGGAGGAGGATTCTGCAAGTATCGTGCTCTGCACGACATTTTTTTCTTGTTTGTTTGTTTGTCACGCTACACCGACAGTTCAGGGCTGATTGTATCCAGACTTGCTACAGCAGATCAGCATAACCTCACTTAATGTTTAGGTTTTTTTTTTTTTAATCTTTGCCAGTGGTCTTTAAGGGTGAGGGGGGAATGCAAATTCCCTCTGTAAATGTGTTTCGTGTAGCGCTGCCTCAGGTTCCTTCGTGTGCTGCCTTTTTGATGCTGGTTGCATCATTGGTTATGGGTGGCTATGCCACTGGTGCAGTGCCCCTACCACCAGTATACTGGTGCTCATTTCACCAACTCGGCAGGATGACTGGCCAAGTTAACCCCTGGTGTAATTCAGTGGTAAAACGGGCTCGAACTCAGGACCCTAGAATAAAAGCCACCTAACCGCTAAGCCAACACCGGGTCTGCTCCAGGTGGGGGAGGGTATTACAAGTTCCACCATTTACAGCACAGTATTCCTGTATCCCATATCTTCAGTGTTGTAGAGGGTGTTTTTGAAATATAAGCAGTCGGTATGTTTTTCCTTCATGCATGTAACCCAGGTTATTTATTTTTCTTTTACAGAGTTGTCAGTTGCCTATACACCACCAAAATAAAGGTGTGCATCAGAGGAACGTGTTGCATGCTGGGAACAAGATCGCCCGCAGGGTGCATACTCTGCTAGTTCCAAATAAAAAGTGAAATTTTGAGGAGGCCTCTTATTTTTGGTTGAGGGTGAGCTCACAAATCAAGTAGTCTCATCTGGATTTGATTGTGGTGAGATCTGATGACTTGAAACAATGGAATATGAGTCTTTGTGAAGAATAGGGTCAGTCTGTGTCTCTTCTAAGTGGGCAAATCAAACAATGGATTTTATCAACTAAAAGATAATGAGAGATTGTTAGCTGTTGTGGGAAGCGAGGTGCGACGGGCATTTTGAGCATTTGCGCTTTGATGGAGCAAAATATACATGTGATGAGAAAAAAGAGCTACCTGCATGTTCATATTTCCCACACAAGGAAAAGCAGCATGTGCTTTACAAATGTGTCTGATTGTGATATTTTGGACAACGTCGCATTAACCGCTTTGATACCGCAGTACGATGAGAGCCTTTATGTCTGCCAGTGTGAAAACAAAATCTTTCCAGACTTCCACATCCGTTATAAATTGGTTCTAGGACATGACAAGGATGAAAAATCTTTACTCTAGAAGAAATATATATATATATATATATATATATATATATATATATATATATATATATACATACACACACACTGGGTGTCCATAAAGTACTTGTGCAACTTGAAACATTTATAACTTTTGATGTACACATGATAGAGGGGGAGGAGGACATTGGGACCATATTCTGTGCAGAGTGTTGGTGCTGCTAAAGCAGTCTCCTTGGCTATTGGGTACAATCCTGGACGGGTCACCACTCCGACACCAGACAGCAGCATGCTGGCACTCATTTTGCCGACCTCGGAAGGATGACAGGTCGAGTTAACCTCACCTGGTATTAATTCAACAGCAGAGCGGGATTTTAACTCAGGTCTGTAGGATCCAAAGCTCACCACCCTAACCATTAAGCCAACACCAGGCATACATGATAGAAACAAACTGTAAATGACATATGAAAGCAGAAATCATCGACTTTTATTCCTGCTTATGTTTTTTATCAATGTTGTTGGTGCTGTTGTTAAAGCCACAATTCTCCTGGGTTTCTTAATGAGTTGACATTTTCTGATGAGGAAACTTCTACATCATTGGTAAAGTCAACCGCGACAATTACCGCATATGGTTCCTGAACTTCGACGATTAAATCTTTCACATATCATCTTGTACCAGTAAGATGAGGCTCCATGATACTATACTTCTTATGTACAACAGTTCTTGAATGTCTTGTGGATCCCAGATCCCAGACAAGTGGATCAGTAGACTGGCCACCTCATTCACATGACCAGGTCCCCATTGGACTACATTTTATGTGGGTGTATAAAACTGGTGATTACTCCTCAAAACCATGTTCTTCAGATGAACTTTGGGCTACAATCACAAAAGCAATTCATGAAATTACTCAGCAGCAACTGGAGAATGTTTTCAACAAGTGGGAAAATCGGAATGAACGATGTATTATGAAAGATGGCGAATATGTTGAAGCCTAAAAAATTGAACTGTATTGAGTAGAGTACAGTATACACATATATAATATATTCTGATGTACTATACTCTGCTATAGAGCACCAGTGCTGCCTAAACAGCAGGGTGGTGCAGGTCAGCACTCTTGCATATGTGAATGCAGGCTCACTCTGCGCTGACACCATCAACCCTGGGGAAAGTGCAAGAATCCCAGGCACTGAAGTTGAGTGACTCAATTTCCAAGAGAGTGAGAGGAGAGCAGCAAAGATCAGGTGAAAAGAGCAGGAAGAGTGAAGAGTACAGGGTGAGAAAACAGCCAAGAAAATGGGAAGAGCAAAGAGAGAAAAGAGAATGGGAAAAGAGAGAGAGTGTGAGTGTGTGAGTGGGTGTGAGAGTGAGGGCGAGGGTGAGGGGGAGAGGGAGAGGGAGAGGGAGAGAGAGAACGAGTCCATGTACGGTCTTTTAACACCTCCACTGTGGCCATGCATCACACTTTCATAAGTTATTTGCTAATGTACTGGTACAGGCCAATGAGGGGGTACATTACCCCTGCCATAGTAGCGTCACGTTAACAAGGTGTTGCCACCAGCACCGACCACCTGTGTGCCCTTGGCGTGCACCAAAGCAGCATGCACTTGTGGGGGGGGGGGTTCCTGTGATGGCTGGCACCGTCCTGAATGCCTTATACCCAGAGCACGGTCATGAGGGGAGCTGTAAGCCCAAGCACGAACCAGGACACATCCAAGTTCACCCCTTCCTTGCCAAGACTGGGTGTCTTGTTTGGATTTAAGTAGAGGACTCTTACAAATTGCACATTCAATCCAATCCCTCCACCAACTATGCCTCCCTCATGGCACACATAAGAACATGACAACTTCACTCTAATAGGTCCTTGGTACAGAAAATGTTTTTACCTACACAAACACACAGACAACTCGAACTTACATGCTCTCAAATTTGTACCCCCTCCCCCTCCCTCCAACAAAACAAGATATATATATATATATATAATATATGTACATATACTATAAATATATATACTACTGTTGGACCCCAACATTTGTGATTCCGCAATTCGCGGACCCTGAATATTCGCGGTTCATACACTATAATGTATTCGTGCCCCTGTGCTTTGTTTGGGGCTACTCTGAACTGCTTCTACATTTGCGGCATGTGCTTCACGTATTCGAGTTTTTCACGTTTCCTTTACGAATCACGAACTGCCGGAACTTATCCCTCTTTTTCCCAATGGAAGCAATGCCTCGACATTCATTGCATTTTTCAGCAACATATCCCCCGATAGTGTTGGGGTCTTACAGTTATATATTATATATATATATATATATATGTATGTATGTATGTATGTATGTTTATGTATATGTATATGTATCGCAGAGAAGAGTGAATTTGTACATTTGTTTGTTTATATATGCTTCAAAAATTTAAAAATATAAATAAAAAAATGAAGCAAATCCAACCACACTTTGCTTTTTGCCCAAGGGTACCCCAAGTGTGGTTTCTGTCATGGCAGCATATCTGGGGAAAGGGGTTCAGGGTGGGGGAAGACCCCAATTCTCTCTTTGGAAATGTGTATGGTATAGCGCCACCTGGTGGAAGCCGGTATTACAAATCATTTCCTTATACACAGTAAATTTAAATAACTTAACAATCTGCATAATGGTGATGTTGAAATCTGAGTGAGAATAATTTGGAATTTTTAAAATGTTTAATTTCACTAATTTAAGGTGGAGGTTCAATCCAAAGCAAACAGAACCGAGCTTCACAGTGAAGCGGATGGGATTTTTGCTCACACTATATATACAAGACAGCAAGGTTGGTTGATGAAGATGATGTTAGCTGACTTGCAAGTGGATAGAAGATGACCTCAAGCAAATGATAGAGCAGAGTGTTTGTGAAGTACAACACATTGTCTTTCGATGAAATCAGTCAGCAAATCGACAGGTAGAAATGCTGTGGTGTGTGTGATATATATATATATATATATATATATATATATATATATATATATATATATTATATATATATAATATATATATATATATATTATATATATTATATATGCATGCACACACACACACACTGTGGGGAGAAAATTTTCAATTTAAAGCAATACAGTAAATGATTTTGCTCAGTAATGATGGCACCACTGATTCACTCTCACGTTACCAACATTGGTTGTTAACAAAGCTTTCTTACCCTGCATGTGAAAGTAAAAGCGAAGTTAAGCAATTGGTTCACGTCCATCCATCTCTCAGTCTGTCTGTCTGTCTGTCAACAAACATCAGTTTATGATCGAGGAATAACACATTTAAAATGAATGTTGTATTTTGAACACAAATCGGAACATGAATAAGAAGACAAGTTTACCGTTTAACAATACTTTGGCTCCGATTTTGTCTCAATCGCAGGTGTGCAGAGAGGAGAGATACAAGATTTTCACCCTATTTGCCAACCTCGCAGTCAAACAAATTTGAAAATCATTTCAAACAGCAAACTTAGTGTTTTTAAGGATGTCATAAAGGACACAAACAAAGGGAACAAATAATTAATGTCCATGTTAAATAAGGTGGTGCATAAGACGCTGCATCAATAGCGGTAAACTTCCGGTTTAAAAAAAAATTAATATGAGCTTTAAAGCCTCTCTTTTATTTCAATTGAATCATATAGTTGAACACCACACAGCATAAGGAATTCTATGAACTGTCTATTTTAGCTTCATACGATGTGCGAGGTACCTTTGAACAGGGCCGAGACCACTGAAAGAAAGATCAATAGATGACCTGAAAAATCACTCTTAGTGCCTCCCTTGTGCACAATCGTGCACTTACCGAGTAAACACACAGTGACGAATCCCTTTGAACACATCATCAAAGGAATATAAAATTGCTAAAGTAAGGCTTTATCGCTTGTTAAAGTTGGCTGACTCTGTTGCGATGGAAAAACTGGGAAGAAATGGAGAACATCTTGCAAGCATTTTCTCAGGCAGAATATCTACTGAGACAGAGGCAAGTTATGAGGATGGTAAAACTACTGGAAGGATACTCGGTAGAACGCACATCTCCGCAAAGATGATTAGTTTACATTTGTTTTTTATCCCACTGATAGGCCAGATCTGGATTCGGACCTGAACTAAAGTGTAATCAGCTTGTTCTTGTCAAGTAACCAACTCATCCACCAGGTTTCGTCCGAAGCCGTCCACAACTTTTTGAGATATCTTGTTCACAAACAAACAAACAAGCAAATAGACAGACAGACAGACAGAGGACAGACAGGGGTGAAAACATAACCTCCATCCATCTTCGGCGGGCAAAGGTAAGGAATTTAAGGCCTCGGATGAAGACAACAAAGGTTTTAGCCTCACTCAACAGGAATGAAAAGTAAAGAGAGATTCATTGAGGATGAGATGTGGAAAATAAATGAGGAAGCAGCAGCAATCAGGCACATTATGCCGGGACCAACTGATATAAAACTGCCTTGGGTTGATATATCGGAAGAAGAAGCGGAACAGAATTTTGTGCTTTTTTTTTTTTACATTTAATTGCGTTTCTATGGCAACAGTGGACCTTTCCTCGTGGAAAGGGAAAGCCTTCATTTGGTTGGCCTGTTAGTGTTCCCATATGAACCTGTGGCTCATGATGTAGATTCGTTCTGGTTCAAATTCCACATAGCACAAGTTGTTGATCATCCACTAATGTCCTTATAACTCATGCCAGAATATCCCAATGTCGACTAATGTGCAATTCAAGTACGTGCTCCACAATGAGCCTCAGACGAATGTAAAAATAAAATTATATCGGGGAAGAATACGCAATTTGTCAAAGCAAGGTGATTTTATCGTACCATCGAGCGTACGGTAATGAACCAAGGAAGCACCTGTTTGCATCCAAAGAAGATTTGTTTTGCGAGGGAAGATGAAAAACCTGGACAGAGCCAACATCGAGGAGCGAACAGGTGGACGGTACAAGCGGATAGGGATTTCAGGATGGATTTTCCATCAGACAGTAACTACCAATCTGCAACCTGATCTGCTAATAACATCTAAATCATAACAAATGATCATCTTGGCTGAGTTACCTGCACCATGGGAAGGTGGGAGGATGGGATGCAGCCCATGAAAGAAAATTCCGACATCATGAGTCTCCATGTGCAGAATGTGAACGGCACGGATGGTCTGCAGAGCTGAATGCAGTCGTGAAGAGTCTTTGTCACATGCTCATAACGTGTGACATAACGTTTTTTAAAGAACGTTTTAACGAGATGGCGGGAACCTTTACCAGGGCATCAGGTTGGGTTTGGGGGAAAGAGAAACTACGATGGTTAATGGGTTTTGCTTCCACAATACATCTTTGTGACACGCTACCTAGTGAGGTTCAGCTGGCTGTGTTTGTGGTTTAATGGAGTTGAAGGAGCTGCAACACAAGTCACACTCACGCACACACTAGGATGCACGAGACGACCACAGACTTGATTTTCACACAAACACGGCGATGCTGAACATGGGGGAAAGAGACGTCACTTCTCGGAGCACTCTGGGTACCAGCAAGGTCCTCCCTATTACATTGCTTTTCTCTCTGCACTCAGCATCCTTAAAATTCCGAGCGACAAGCAAGGAAGCAGCACATTCCGTTGTTTTAAATTTTTGACATGAACTCAGCCGAGTAGCTTTGAGCCGCTGACCCTCCAGACTCAGAGCAGACGCTCGAACCATTAGGCCACCGAGTCTGATGTGATTATGATTTTAATAATTATTTTATCTGCTTTCTTGTCACCTCCAGCAATCACTGCATCATTGGTATTTCATGATGATGATGATGATTATTATCATATAAAATCAGGACTTTTTTTTTGTAATCATTCTTTTTCTTCTTCCTTAACGGCCACAATTATTCCCACGTTCTTGTGGGGTTGGCCGTGGGAGGGTTGGCTCAAGTCTTTCATGAACCGGCTGGATAGGGCAGGAATTTGTAATTTGTTCATGGTGCTGGCGATAGCTCACCTACTCTTTGCAAATGACACCGTGGGATCTTTAACGTCCACCAACTAATTCCGTCAGATGGGACACCAGTTTGTCGTCCATCCGAGGGACGGCACACACATCGATGGATCACCCTGCCTGTGAAACACCGGGATGACAGTTTGTAGCTGTGTTGGAATTCGAACCCAGGCAAGACAGCTTTGAGGGGAATGTGCTTTTTTTGTAATCATTGTTGTTACCTGCTGCACCGAAGGTGGATGCAGGTTATGTTTTCACCCCTGTCTGTCAGTCTGGATATCAAAATATCTCAAAAAATTATGGACAGGATTCGGACGAAACTTGGTGGACGAGTTGGTTAGGTGACAAGAACAAGCCGATTACATTTTAGCTCAGGTAAGAATCCAGATCCGGCCTCTCAAGTGGGATACAAAACAAACTAATCGGCCTGGTGGAGGGCATGTGCTCTACCGAGTGCCCTTCGAGTTTGATGATACTTTCATTCAGCACGATGCATTTCCAATTACAAGATTTGGTTCACTGTCATTCATTTGTACAATAAAACAAGATATTTAAGTTAATATCAAATAATTATTTCTCTAATTATTTGCTCCTCCATCCTTGGCTACACAGACATAATTGCTTCCTGCTAAGCCATCATGTGACTTCCATCTTCTGTCAAACTGCCGTGTGTGTGTGTGTGTGTGTGTGTGTGTGTGTGTGTGTGTGTTGTGTGGCGTGCGTGCGTGCGTGTGTGTGTGTGCGTGCGTGCGTGTGCGTGTGCGGGTGTGGGCGTTCCATTATATCCAAATACGTGTTTCAGAAAGTGGAACAGAGCCCTTCCAGGTCTCAAAGTATCCACCTCCATGTGTGTGTATAAGTTGGTGTTGTTGGCTGCTATCTTCACAAGTGGGTGGTTTCAGGATGCCGGCAGTAGCCAGTGTGTGCATGGTGGAACGTGGTTAATTAACGTCGCCAATTTCTCAAGACTTCTCATGCTAAACATACACACTTGGGTTCCTGACTTAGTAGCATCATAACGCCATCTGCATTGAATCTTGAGGATGAGTGCACAGCCAATTCAGAAAAAAAATTGCTTTGACGTCTTCATCGTTTGTAAGCGTAATGCCATCCAGCTATCTCTCGAGTTGGCCAAATAATAGTGTGTATATATTTTATATATATATATATATAAATATATTTATATAAATATATGACATTGAATAAATGTGGTTGCGCTGAAACATTGTTCAGAAGAAGAGGCTCAGCCAACAAGTAATGAGGACTAAAGTCTATTCTACCAATTCGAAACAACAAAGGAAGAGGAAAGTTGGTCTCAGTTCTGAGGAGTAAATATCGTTTATCAGTTGTTCAAGGTGGGCCAGTGAGGAGCATGGCAGGTCGTGGGGGACATGGTGGATCATGAGGGTAACCCGAGTCGGTGTTGTGTGTCCTAAAGATTTGCCCAGAAGAGTAAAAAATAGTTTCTATTTTTTGAAACTGGAGCAGATCCACACAAACATTATACGAGTACTGTATATCACAAACACACAGGAGAAAGTATCACGACACTCGGTAGAGCGCATACCTCTGCCAAGGTGAACAGTTTATGTTTTGTATCCCACTGATAGGCCGGATCTGGATCCGGACCTTCACCAAAATTGAATCAATTTGTCCTCATCACACACCCAACAAGTCCACCAAGTGTCGTCTGAATCGGTCCATATCGTTTTTGAGATATCCTGCTCACAGACAGACAAACAGACAACCATGGGTGAAAACATAACCTCTGCTAAACTTCGATGATGGAGTTAATTCTTTTTACTCCGTGGGCAAATCAGGTTGATCATGTGAAACCGCATGTGATTTCTCATTAAATTGTATCTGACATAATTGTGGAGTGGCAGTGATACATTTATACATAAATAAGGCACGACATGTTAGAGTCGACAAGAGCCATCACTTTGCCAGGTTACATCAGGCATTAAGGCAATAGAGGAGTCCTGTATCCATTAAGAGACAGACGTTGTTGAAAACATCGAGGGGACACACAGGAAATGGATTTAGCCACTGTCAAATGTTATCTCAAGTGAGAGAATTGTCCAGCGCACGGTGAATGTATCCATTTTCATCTCTATTGTGGAACAAACCATGGTTCTCTCATTTCGTATTCCATCTCAACACGTCTCATAACTCAGATCCCAGATCACAGATTCAACATCCATATACATCCTGTGTTCATTTTTCAATTACCTCTCAACATCCTTGTCCGACTTGCAATGTATGTACAAGCTTCTTCATGAGCCTGACATTACTGTCGAGACAAATCCAAAAGCCTGCTCTGAACAGGCATTCACTGTGAGTGAGACGAGTGAAGAAACGGCCTTCGAGCAAATAGACTGCTGATTGGAGGAAAGCAATTTTGTGGGGGTTGCGATTGTTTTTTGAATGGCAGTGATTGTAATTTACAACTGGACAGTTCAGAGAACACCTTACCCCACGCAGTGTTCAGATACATATACACATTCATGGGGGGCACGCGCCACAGCGCTTCGCTGCGTCCACTTTCCGCCGGTGTCCGTCTGGCCATCCGTCTGCGGTCCGTCTGGCCATCCGTCTGCGGTCCGTCTGGCCATCCCCCAGGCAGATGCCTGGCCCATCCCCATCTCTTAGGGATAGGTCATTCCAGGCACCCACCCCAAGGGAACGCCTCAGGTTAACCGAAGTAGAGCGCCGCCGTCTGGTGGACCAACCTCCTCGGGAAGGTAACCAACTGCAGGAGGACATCCGCAGACGCAGTTGGAGTGTTCAAATATATAATTCAATTGAATTAAAATAAAGATTGTAAAAGTCGAATGTATACATATATAATATATATATATATTATATATATATTATATATATATATATATATACAGTGGAAAATCGATATAACGCTCACCGGTGGGTCCAAAGCGACTAGGGCGTTATAAATGATACAGCGCTATACTGATGCAGTGAAAAATATTTTATATTACATACAAACCAGAGCCAAAACCCGTGGACATGTACGTCCGCCATCTTGGATTGTAGGGGTTGATGACGAAGCGGTCAAGTGAGTTACAGGAGATACGGATGCTATGATGATTTGAATTGAATTTATTTTGTTCATCTCAGCTTCGCCATTTATACGGGAAAGGTGCGAGAAGATGACAGCTCATGAGTATTTTCACACCATATGTCACTCAACACAGGGCGATGACAGCTTGAATTTTTTTCGCCACTTAGTGCTATTTTGGACTAACTTTGTCTCTATTTTCTCACTTTTTTGCCTTTAAACATGAAATAGTAGTATTTTTTGGGGTCCAAGGTGTATGAGCGTTATATCAGTACAAGCGCTTAACGCTTAGCGTTATATCGATTTTCCACTGTATATTATATATATAATAATAATATATATATATATATATATATATATAAGATTCCTGAATTTACCGCTGTTTACCATCATTGACACAGTAGTTATTACATCACAAACTATCCTAACAAGATATATTCGTTTTTTTGTGCGTGGTTTGTGTCCTTATGACGTCCTAAAACCATCGAGTTTCCTGTTTGTTTGTCATGATTTTCAATTTTGTTTGACTGTCTGACAAGAGAGTAAAACAATTATCTCACTCCTCTCCGCGCACCTGCGATCGGGACAAATTCAAAGCCAAAGTAGTACAGGTTTGTTTTCCGATTGAATAAAGTTGATCCTCGATCATAAACTGACGTTTGTACGGACAGATGGATGGACACCAATTCCTTAACCCCGCTTTCGCTTCATGTTCAGGGGGGGGGGGGGGAAATTTACAGCGTAAATCACATAATCCCTCTCATCTCAGTCCATGTAGGTAATGTCACATCAAGATCGTACGAGGTATTGTCTCCTCCAATGATGGCGTGAAAAAACACGTTTTCTTCTCCACATAAGGTGAAGCTCAATGATGTCGGGACTTTTCAAAAAGAGATTTGAGTGAGAGTCACCCTTATATTTTTCAGAAGTGGGTGAGTTTCGATGATAGCAGAGAAGAGGTGTTTTTGACTCTGAAAACAAAATTCAGGGAAAACTTTTGCCCCCTCCCCCGCTCCCAGATACACTTAGAATTTATCCGTTAACAGTGGAAGATGGGTCGCTTGCTAGTGTTCCCTAAACACCTGTGTTCCTTGCTCGTGATAAACCTAGGTTAAAATCTGCTTTTGTCCCTCGTCGATTAATGTCCTTGCAATTCATGCTCCTCAATAAGCCTTTATCGCCATCCATGAACCATACTCCGTACAGAGTGTTGTCGCTGCCAAAGCAGTCCCTTGGTAAGGACTTCTGGGCAGTCGCACAGAATGGAGTTTGTAATTTGTTCATGGGATTTAGGCGATAACGAGCCGACGCTTCAGGAAATACACCGAGGGATCTTTAGTGTCCACCAACGAGCTGGTAGATGGGTCCTCCAAATTAACGTCTTGCCAATTGATGGGACACACGTGGATGGCTCATCCTGCATGTGAAACATCAGAGGGTGGCTTTATAACTGGGTTGAGGTTCGAACCCAGGAAGGGTCAAAGGGGTACGCATGTACCTCCAAGCAATCCCACCAACCTGTAAATGAGCCTTTGACCACTTGAAAAAAAGAGATACATTCAAAAAGACCAAACGAGTGCGACGATTGTCCTTCATAAAGCGACAGTTTCTTCATTCCTCGAGATGAAAGAGTGAACCGTTGAATCAACCTCCAGATTTCCAGGATCCGATTGCAGTTTCAGCTCCATGAGGGGTTACCCTGACCAACATTGGCCAATGTTATTACGTCAAAATCAATCGCGTGAAATTATGAGGTCTTCGAGCATTCTTAGAATGATGATGCCAGGGACGAGCGTGACCTTTCTTGAGAACAGGTACAGGTTTCATCGGCAGATTGGAATTTTCACAGGAGCCATCGAGACGCGCCTGCACTATCGACTGTAATTGCTTACACTGGTGGTTTTGTCTGAGCTTCTCATCGACCGGAATGGTCCATATTTCATACGAGCCAGGACGAGTGTTCGAGGACCGTCTGGTTTGGCCATGCTCAACATATTCAAATTATTTGAATTTTGCGTCATTCAAAACCATCCTGAAATCGATGCAGCTTCCTTCCTCTGAGCAAACCCCCTTTTTTCTCAGAAAGGAAGTAAAGATCCTTTGGGAGTTGACAGTTGTATTCCCACACCAGGGTGCCTTCCACCACCTTGACAGCAGCACTTTTCCTGAGTGGCAATTTTTTTCAAAAAAACTGTTGAAATGTGATTCTTCTTCAAGAACCTTCATCGTTATACATGGCTTGTTATTGTTGTTGATGGCAGTGGTGGTGGTGGTTACACATCACAAGCTTTGTAATTTGAAACTGGGCATCGTTTTCTGTAAAAGCATAATGGAAGTACAATTAGCTTGTCGAAACAAAATTGGCCTTTCAAACCAAACCCAGGTAAGCCAGCGACGCCGGACTGAAGCTGGCTCGCTTGGTGTCAGTGGAGCTTGCAGGGTGTTTAGCCAGGTGTCAGTTCACCATTATTGGCTACTGAGGAAAGGTTAGGAACCTGGAAAAGTTCCATTCGAATCGTACAAGTTCACATCAACTGCCAGACCACACTGCAGGCGATTCCAATGGTTGCACGCACCAAAGATCATTGGAGATTCATCCTCAGAAAGCCAAAGAGAGGAGAGGAGTGACGTGCGAGAAACATCAACAGCAGGACCTCGTTTTAGTTCAGCACGGGGAGCCTGTGGGACCACACGACGGTAATGAAGCTGAAATAAAGGAGCGCTGCACGGAGGGGCCGCCCTGAAACGCGACAAGCAAGGAAAGCGGTCTATGTCACACGGACACTCGAGTCCGGAGGTCATTTGATTTAGTGATACAACTCGCTCAATATGCACACGATAGCTGCAACCCAACATTCAGGGATGTCTAACTAAGAGCTCTAGTGTCCATGATATTACCTACAAACCGAGAGACAGGATGGCCTATTTGTGTTCCCGTCTCAATCCAATGACCCATGATGTATATAGAACCCAGGTTTGAATTTCGTGTCCCATAAGTGTTTGTCCACTGTCCACTCTGAGGTCATGGTAATTCATCTCAAAGTGCACCGTTGTCTCCTCATGTCTTTGGCCTGTGTGTTGTGAACAAGCTCCTCCAAAAGCCTGAGATGAATTTTATTGTTTAAGAATGAAACCTGCACCGTGCGAACACCGAAGGATTCAAATGAAAGGCACAGTTCGTCATCGTCACCAGTATTTTAATGTATTTAAAAGTCAATTAAAAATTAGGACAACTTGTGCAACTTCAGCAAATTTAATAAAACCTGAAATTCGAACAAACTCATCACAAACCTCTTGTCCAAAATACCAGCGGCTCAAACCTGATGACCCACTCTTTTTTTTGTTTGTTTTGTATACCTTGTCGAGGCTCATATGAGAGCGAACACGCAACACACAGCAAGGGGGACATGAGACAAGAGGCGTGGGAGAGGGAAGGACAAAGCAGTGGGGAACAGAGACATTAGGAGATATGTGGAAGGGAGAGGGATGGGGCGAGGAACACGGGGAATACAAGATGGACATTACAGGGACTTTCAGGAAGGAAAGTAGAGAATTTGAAGGAGGTGGGCTTGGGGTGGATTAACGGGGGAAGAAAAGATCGTGGTTTTGGATGGGGGAAGATAAGAGGTGGTGGTGAACAACTGTTTTGAAGACCTGGAGGGAAGAATGGGATTGAAGAGAGTGTGGGAGTTTCTTCCAAAGGTGGGGAAAAAAGAGGATTGAAAGAGTGAAGGTGAGCAGTGATTCGTGATTTTGGGAGTTTTAGCAGAAGGGGGTTGTTGGCGGAACTTGAGCGCCCTGAGGAAATATGGGGGGGGGGGCGAGACCGGAGAGGAGACGGAAGGAGAAACTTATGTCCAAACCACCAGCGATTCAACCCTGATGACCCACTCATGTCCAAAATACGAGCAATTCAAACCTGATGACCCACTCATGTCCAAAACAGCAGCAATTCAAACCTGATGATCCCCTCATGTCCAAAATATGAGCAATTCAAACCTGATGACCCACTCATGTCCAAAACACCAACAATTCAAACCTGATGACCCACTCATATCCAAAACACCAACAATTCAAACCTGATGACCCACTCATGTCCAAAACACCAACGATTCAAACCTTATGACCCCCTGATGTGCAAAACACCGACAATTCAAACCTGATTACCATCTCATGTGCTCAGGTTCAAAATCTCATGATGTGAGGTGATGACCATGATTAACCAGTTAAAGCATCAGCTTTGAACGTGATGGCTGTGATTAACGAGTTAAAAAGACACACAATCAGAGGAACATCACAATTATATCCATTGTACCCACATTGGTGAGATGTAGGAGGTGGTTTGTACCCACATTGTGAGATTGTAGGGGTGGTTTGTATCCACATTGGTGAGATGTAGGAGGTGTTTGTATCCACATTGGTGAGATGTAGGAGGTGGTTGTACCCACATTGGTGAGATGTAGGAGGTGGTTTGTACCCACATTGGTGAGATGTAGGAGGTGGTTTGTATCCACATTGGTGAGATGTAGGAGGTGGTTTGTACCCACATTGGTGAGATGTAGAGGTGGTTTGTATCCACATTGGTGAGATGTAGGGGTGTTTGTACCCACATTGGTGAGATGTAGGAGGTGTTTGTACCCACATTGGTGAGAGAGGAGGTGGTTTGTATCCACATTGGTGAGATGTAGGAGGTGGTTGTACCAATTGTGAGATGTAGAGGTGTTTGTAATCCACATGGTGAGATGTAGGAGGTGTTTGTACCCACATTGGTGAGATGGAGGAGGTGGTTTGTACCCACATTGTGAGATGGAGGGGTGGTTTGTACCCACATTGGTGAGATGGAGGAGGTGGTTTGTACCCACATTGGTGAGATGTAGGAGGTGGTTTGTATCCACATTGGTGAGATGTAGGAGGTGGTTTGTACCCACATTGGTGAGATGGAGGAGGTGGTTGTACCCACATTGGTGAGATGGAGGAGGTGGTTTGTACCCACATTGGTGAGATGGAGGAGTGGTTTGTACCACATTGGTGAATGGAGGAGGTGGTTTGTACCCACATTGGTGAGATGTAGGAGGTGGTTTGTACCCACATGGTGAGATGTAGGAGTGGTTTTTACCACATTGGTGAGATGGAGGAGTTGGTTTGTCCATATATTGGTGAGATGGAGGAGGTGGTTGTACCCACATTGGTGAGATGTAGGAGATGGTTTGTACCCACATTGTGAGATGTAGGAGATGGTTTGTCCATATATTGGTGAGATGGAGGAGGTGGTTTGTACCCACATTGGTGAGATGTAGGAGATGGTTTTGTACCCACATTGGTGAGATGTGAGGAGGTGGTTTGTACCCACATTGGTGAGATGGAGAGGTGGTTTGTACCCACATTGGTGAGATGGAGGAGGTGGTTTGTACCCACATTGGTGAGATGTAGGAGGTGGTTGTACCACATTGGTGAGATGTAGAGGTGGTTTGTCCCACATTGGTGAGATGGAGGAGGTGGTTTGTCCATATATTGGTGAGATGGAGAGGTGGTTTGTACCACATTGGTGAGATGTAGGAGATGGTTTGTACCCACATTGGTGAGATGTAGGAGATGGTTGTCCATATATTGGTGAGATGGAGAGGTGGTTTGTACCCACATTGGTGAGATGGAGGAGGTGGTTTGTACCCACATTGGTGAGATGTAGGAGGTGGTTGTACCCACATTGGTGAGATGTAGGAGGTGGTTTGTACCCAATTGGTGAGATGGGAGAGGTGGTTGTCCATATATGGTGAGATGGAGAGGTGGTTTGTACCCACATTGGTGAGATGTAGGAGATGGTTTGTACCCACATTGGTGAGATGTAGGAGATGGTTTGTCCATATATTGGTGAGATGGAGGAGTGGTTTGTACTTACATTGTGAGATGTAGGAGATGGTTTGTACCACTTGTGAGATGGAGGAGGTGGTTTGTCCATAATTGGTGAGATGGAGGAGGTGGTTTGTCCATATATTGGTGAGATAGAGGAGGTGGTTACGTTCGTACAAAGGAAGGTGCTTTGGGAAGACTCTTACATTGTCTTCTGACAAGGTCAACATCGCGAATGTGAAATATAATTTATATATCAAACATTTATTAATTAAAACACACACAAACACTATTGAGACCCTTGATGCTGAGGAAGTTAATGTTTTTCAAATCCATCTCATCTACGACGTCCGTCGCATATCAACATTGGTTTGTGTGTCGGTATTTTGTCGACGTCTTGGTGTGTGTGTGTGTGGTGTGGTGTGTGTGTGTGTGTGTGTGTGTGTGTGTGTGTGTGTGTGTGTGTGTGTGTGTGTGTGTGTGTGTTTAAGATTCCCGTTGTTCGGAGCACATGACGCGGAAGGAGAGCAAGTGGTGATGTGGGGGACACGGTGGACCGGTGGGGGACACGGTGGACCCCATGGGTAACCTGAGTCAGTGTGCGCTTGTGTGGGCACCAGAGACTCCGCACACACCTTCACGGCTTGCTCCGCACTCTCTCGCACGCACTCACTCACCCGCACCGTACGGAGAAGTTTGTTGTTGTTATTATGATTATTATTGTTGTTGTTCGAAATGCAAAGAACGAATCGGAGGGATTCCCCCCCCCCCCCCCCTCTGGTGGCGCCTTACCCGCAGAGAGCAAGCTGAAGGCGGCGGAGGAGATCAGGAGAAGCGCATGAGTAGCCGGTCCAGGGCTGCTCGGGCTCCGCGGACCATGGCAGCGGCTCGGCGGCCACGGACATCACCGGAGCCGGCGGATCGACGCGCTCGCCTCGCCCGGCTCGATGACGGGGTCTCGGGGAGAAACGATGCGCGAGCCGTCTCCGGCTCGGCCTTTTCTCGTCCTCTTGTCCCCTCACACCCTTTTCTCGTCCTCTTTTCCCTCACACCCTTTTCCCCTCACACCCTGTCCCTCACACCCTTGTCCCCTCACACCTCTTTCCCGCTCCGCGCTCGTCGGACTCTCGCGCGCTCGTGCCCGCTCGACTGGTCGCGCGACCGAGTAAATCAGAGCGCGGAGTGGAGGGGGGCGGGGCTTGGGGGAGAGAGACAACCCCTGCCGCCCCCTCCCGCCCTCTGTTGGTCCCACTCGCTACTTTGCGTGTCTCTTGTGCTGTGCCGGCGGAGTGGCGCTGAGCCGTGTCCGGCCCGGATATTGCAACAGACGTCGCGATCCCGACGGCCCTTTAGCACTGGGGTCTGTCCATCTGTCCCTCTTTCTGAGAGCAGTCGGGGGTGGGGAGGGGTGTCTGGGGGGGGTCTCCTCTCTCTCTCTCTCCCTGAGAACAAGACGCGCAGCCGGGGCTGCTGTCGCCAAATCGGGACCCGGAGCACCAGGAAAAGGAGCCTAATGAGTGTGTGTCTGTGTGTGCTCCCCGAGACCCTTCCGTCATTATTCCCGTCCATCCCTTTCTTTGTCACTCCCTCCTCGCCCTCGCGTGCAGTCGGCGCTTTGGTGACTTCGAAGCATTTCCCGCGCTCTTTAATTATCACAGATCGCTCGAGAGCGTGAGAATGCGTGGACTGGACCAGAATAACCAGACGTTGTTTCGATACAACACAACACACACACACAGACGAGACACACAGACACAGACCAGACACAGACACAGACACAGACACAGACACAGACACAGACACAGACACAGACACAGACACAGACACAGACACAGACACAGACACAGACACAGACACAGACACACACACACACAGAGACACACACACAGACACACACAGACAAGCCACACACACACACACAGCCACACACACACACACACACACACACACACACGACAGAGACACACACCAGACACACACGCTATGTTTTCACGTGTGTGTGTGTTGTGTGTGTGTGTGTGTGTGTGTGTGTGTGGGGTGTGTGTGTGTTGTGTGTGTGTGTGTGGTGTGTGTGTGTGTGTGTAAGTCCACTACATGGGATAACCTTGCAAGATTCCCTCTGCCCTCACATTAAAAAACGGACGAGATCGAGTTCGAATTTTATTTTTCCCTCCAAAACATGGACATCCGGCTTGCAGATAGACACACACCGCAAAGGAACACTCACCGCAAGGGTACACACATCGCAAGGGGACACGCACCACATCGCAAGGGTACATGCACTGCACCACAAGGGTACACGCACCACATCGCAAGGGTACATGCACTGCACCACAAGGGTACACGCACCGCACCGCAAGGGTAACACATCGCAAGGGACCATGCACCATGCAAGGGTACATGCACTGCACCACAAGGGTACACACATCGCAAGGGTACACGCACCGCACCGCAAGGGTACACACATCGCAAGGGTACAGCGCACCGCACCGCAAGGGTACACACATCGCAAGGGTAACATGCACTGCACCACAAGGGTACACGCACCGCACCGCAAGGGTACACACATCGCAAGGGTACATGCACTGCACCACAAGGGTACACGCACCACATCGCAACGGAACACGCACCGCACCGCAAGGGTACACACATCGCAAGGGTACAGCACCATACCGCAAGGGTACACACATAGCAAGGGTACATGCACTGCACCACAAGGGTACACGCACCACACTGCAAGGGTACACGCACCGCACCACAAGGGTACGCACATCGCAAGGTACACACATCGCAAGGTACATGCAGCACACTGCAAGGTACATGCACCGCACCGCAAGGTACACACATCGCAACGGTACACGCACCGCACCGCACCGCAAGGGTACACACATCGCAAGGGTACATGCACCATACCGCAAGGGTACACACATAGCAAGGGTACATGCACTGCACCACAAGGGTCGACGCACCACACTGCAAGGGTTCACGCACCGCACCACAAGGGTACGCACATCGCAAGGGTACACACATCGCAAGGGTACATGCACCATACCGCAAGGGTACAAGCACTGCACCACAAGGGTACACGCACCACACTGCAAGGGTACACGCACCGCACCACAAGGGTACGCACATCGCCAGATACACACATCACAAGGGTACACATGCACCGCAAGGGTACACACATCGCCCAGGTACACACATCACAAGGGTACATGCACTGCATCACAAGGGAACACACATCGCAAGGGTATACACACCGCAAGGTACACACATCACAAGGGTATATGCACTGCATCACAAGGGAACACACACCGCAAGGGTCACCACATCACAAGGTACATGCAATCTGCACAACAAGGGAACACACATCGAAAGGGTATGTGCACCACCACAAGGAAACACACATCGAAGGGTATGTGCACCACACCACAAGGGTACACACATCGCCAGGGTACACACATCGCAAGGGTATGTGCACCACACCACAAGGGTACACACATCGTAAGGGTACACACATCACAAGGGTACACACACCACAAGGGTACACACATCGTAAGGGTATGTGCACCACACCACAAGGGTACACGCACCACACCACATTTCGCTGGTGATCATAACAAGGCAGATTCCCAGGGGTGTTCGTACCTGTTGGCCGATTGAGATGCCCCGCGCTCGGATCCACCAGCAAGGTCACGTGCGCAGATTTAAACAAACACCATGACGGTCTTGTGTTCGCACCTCAAGACCCGCGAACAGCGAGCGTGTGCAGGTGAGTCCATCAACATGATTAGTCATGCCTCCAGCAGTTCTCCCAGACCCCGTGATTCCCTCCAAGGTGGGATCAATCTCCACGGCAGCACCACCGCGACTCTCCGCCATCAATCAGCCTGAGCCACGTCCACTCAACAACGAAACCGCGCAAAGCCTCCTGATGGCGCCGCCACGTCCTGACACAGAGAGGGTCTTCATGAGAAGGTGTTGATCTCCGTCCTGGAAGATCGGCGTGGTCCATGTCCAGTGTGGTCGCACACAGGCTATGTGGAGTCAAGGGTATGAACCCATTTGAATTACCCCTCCCAGGTGGTCAACCCAGTAGTTTTGGTCGTTGGACACCATTGAAGAGACCGTTTGTCGATGGAGGATGTGAGGAAATGGTGTTTTCACAACTTTTGACCCATGACCCCGACCAACCTTGAATCAGCCCCAACCATCAGGAGACCAGTGTAAGCCGAGGGTCGAATGAAGGGAATTAATCAATGATCTACTTCCGGTTGTGTGTGTCCATCCACACTGAGGGTCGGGGTCCGTGTAAGGGTCGGTCGTCCTAAAACAGAATTAACGAGTGAGCCCAGAAGACCAAAAACAAATAATCATGGACGAGGCTCATCGGCCTTTGTATAAATAAATAATAGATCGTAGTGCGAGTACCTGATGGGAGCATCAATGTGGTTACCTTTGTGGGTATACATGCTTACCTGATGGGACTATGTGTCGGTTAGACAGGTGCATATACAAACTAAATTATAATTCAATAAAAAGCAGAGCACCTTCCGGTTACCTGTCCACGTCAACCACCCGGTGAATGGACCGTGGAGCAGGAATGACGTGGTGAGTGGAGGAGAACATCCGGACCCTGTCGACCCCCACACCTGGTCATGATGTAGTCTGCAGGTGAGTGGAGCAAAATTTCCAGCACCTGGCGACCCCCACACCTGGTCATGATGTAGTGTGTAGGTGAGTGGTGGAAAACATCCGGAACCTGTCGACTCCCCACACCTGGTCATGATGTAGTCTGCAGGTGAGTGGAGCAAAATTTCCAGCACCTGGCGCCCCCCACAACTGGTCGTGATGTATTTTGTGGGTGAGTGGAGGAAAAGATCCAGAACCTGTCGACCCCCACACCTGGTGGTGATGTGGTTTGTAGGTGAGTGGAGGAAAACATCTGGACCCTGTCGACCCCCACACCTGGTGGTGATGTGGTGTGGCAAGGTTGTACCAGAAACAGTTTGTATATTTACCTTATTCACATCGAAGCTGTCGAGTCTGGGTTTGAATCCTGACCCAGCTATAAACTGTCATCCAGGTATTTCACAGGTAGGTGATTCATCAATGTGTGCACCCTCACTCTGATGGACATTAAGCTGGGTGTCCCATCTGCCGGCATTCGTTGGATGTTAAAGCCGATCCTGAAAAGTAGAACTCTTCCCTGGCCAAGCACGTGAGGGGCAACGAAATGGTGATGAGAGAAAAGGGATTGTTTTATTTTTACATGGTCATTGGTCAAGGGTCCACAAAGAGGAAAAACAACAGCAGTGGAGTACAAGTTAGAGTGAGATCTAAGGAAAGGGGAAAAGGACCCCATGGGAGTGAACAAGCAGGGTATACAATCTGTATGGGGAAAGGGGAATGAAACAACTCAACCATCAACTAACAAAGGAGAAGAGGTAAGGGAGAGAGCAGAAATCACAACAACCCGGTTAATGGAGTGTTTGGGAATGGGGTCATTTACGGGGTCAAAGAGATCATGAGTATGAATGGGGAATGACGTGAGGTCGTGGTGAACAGCTGTTTGTAGACCAGGAGGGAAGAATGCGATTGAACAGACTGGGGAAGTTGGTTCCACAGGTGAGAGAAAGAGTAACACTAACAGGTGAGTGGAGGCGAGCAGTGAGCCCGGATTTTGGGAGTTTAACAAGAGGGTTACTGGGAGACCTTGTGCACCCTCCAGATACCTGGGAGGGACAAAGCCAAGAGAGGGCAGGGGGTGCGAGACCAAAAAAGAGGTGGTAGAACACAGAGAGGCCACCAACCTGTCTGCGGTGTCACGTGTGAGAGTGACAGGCCATGACACTTGGCTTCGTCCTGGGAGATCCCAATGATTTTGAGGGCTTTGCATTCCACGGCAGCGAGGTAGGGACGCCATCCCAAAGTGAGGGGCAGTACTCCATGAAGCTGCGAATTAAGACCTTGTAGGTCACCAAAAGTTCAAATTGGCCAAGGAAACACCTTGCACAACGAAGCATGTCCAGTCGCAGCTACCTTTGGAAGCCGTCTTGGAAATATGGAGTGCTCAAGAAAGATATGTCTGATAGTGAGGGCCAAAGGTTTCAGTGACTTGACCCTAGACGGGAGTGTGTTTTGCGAATGGTTCTTTCGGCGTGGCGGGTGTGTGGTGTTACGATTTGTCGGGGATTGTGTGTTAATCGTTCGTTCGTGTGTGGCAGGAGGCTGCAGCTTTGCACCCGTCCTTGCAGAGTGCAGCTGTGCCCCAGATGCAGTGCCTCTTGTAGATTGGAGAAGGAAACTGTAATTTGTTCAGGTTGCTCGAGACCAGATAACTCATCTAATCCAATTGAAACACTGGAACATTTAACGTGCATCTCGGACAAATGCTGGTAGATAGGTCATCCGGCTTAATATCCTTCCGATTGACGGTGGATATGGATCGCCCTGCTGTGGAATACCAAGATTCGAAGCCAGGTGTGAGCGCTGAGGTGAGGCACATACCTCAAAACTATCCTGCCAGAAACACACACACACACACACACACACACACACACACACACACACAAACACACCCCAGCACCCGTTATAGTGCAAATTAATGTAAAACGCTGGACTCATGCTGTATGATACACTTTCCATTCGACTCTGAAATCCGTACAGATATTCCACCGAGCTCCCCAAGTCGGTTTTCAATACATTTCTAGTAACAACTACATCAATGTCCCCTCTTGCCAGATCCACAGCCCACCAGCCCCCCTAGCCCCCCCCAAACCTCCCCTATCCCCCAACAATGTCAAGGCACATTTGAATCATGACATTCCTAATACAGGTGAACTGCTCAAAATGGCTGCAGAATCCTTTGTGGGATATAATAGTGAACATAACATAACTGATCCGATATGATCTCTCGTCGGAGTATCAGGAATGATTGTGAGGCACGCGAGTGGGGCTCCTGTGTCGGTTATATATCAGTAAGTGTCATGTCACGTGAGGAAAGATTATGAGCCATACACGCTCTCGACATTATCACCGCAATGGACAAAATGGAAATCGAGATCAAAAGATGATAAATAATTAAATAACCTGAAAATTGTAAATAATATAGATTATTGATTGATTATTGTCAGATGTTCACGTATTGTATACGTCGTTGGAACTTGGGTTCTCTTCCATCATGAGGCTCGGGTTCAGATGGGAACACCTGCAGGCTGACCTGTTGGATGACCGTGTTACAGGGTAACAGGTGATCATATCAATTACTGCCAGGGAGGGCAATTGAGTGGAGACAAGAACCTCTTGCCTCGAGTAGTTTCGTTATTGGCAACTTGGGTCGGCAGGCCCAACCTTGCCATCACACCACAATTGTACCCCCCCCCACCCCCGCAGGTGTTAACAAACATCAACTGTCGCGCAGGTAAACAGGATGCGATGTGGCTAATGAGATTCGAAAGCGCAGCAAATGCTCCATGGGGGAGTGTGAAACTGGGATATGATTGGAAAACGAGGGCTGATGTCCATGCAACAAAAAATGGAGATTGCATCAGCTCGAGTGGAATGTTGATTTGAGTGGGACGAGAGGAACAATGGCAGAACAGACAATGCCCATTGATTATGTCTATATATATATATATATATATATATATATATAATATATATATATATATATATATATATATATATATATATATCTTCTGAGGCCTCCAAGAGTCGGCTTGTTCACAAGAAGATCTAAAAAATAAATTCGCATTTGAGAAATTTCCTGGAGGGCATTTCGTTGGAAGTTTCTGCTAAATGTTCTTTTTTTAAATTTTGGACTCTTTTGAGGAATTTTCTCCGGAAAACAGGTGGCTTTCGACTGTCGACATTGCTTCTCAAGCATGTGCTGCCCCCTTATGGTCATCCGTCGCATGGTCTTGCTCGACGGTGTTCCAGTGCAATGCACCGAACATTCCGTGTCGTCACAAAGTCTCTCCAATGCAGATGCGAGACCTCGAGTCGGCGAACCCACGTGACTGGAGAGATCGCTGAGGTCAGCGATGGCATCACCCAGGTTTCACTCGATGCATTTAGCCGTCATCTGACCTTGCGCCGCCTGTAGGTTCACAAGTCCCAATCATGGAACTGGAACAGCAGGTACAGACCAGGAAGAGTCCTGATGAAAGAATGCGGTGAACCCTCATTTTGGATCTATGCAAGGTGATCATTCAGGAAAATTTGGACTCGTTTTTTCCCAGGGTGGAATATATCATGACATGTTTACCATACACAATGCATGGAGGATCTGGTTATAACACAGTAACCTCAATGTTTCATTTTCATTATGTGGGACAGTTCCAAGTGAGATCAAGCGTGACCATCCTCAGTGATGTAGGGAACTATTGGCAGACAGCACCTAAAATAGGCACTTCATTAACACTACCTCCGTGATAACCAAGGCAAAGAAAGGCAGCAGCGAGATAGGAAAGAATATGACGTGGAGACAAACGTTGTCATAATAAATTATACAAAACCAAATTTCCACCCCTGGACAAACTCCAGATAAAGCGAATTAAAAGTAACAGAGGCTGTTGTGGATTTCCCCAAGATTAATTTACCATCCTGGTTTTATAGCAATGCTTGTTAATCTTAACAACACAACCTTAACCGATGTCATTGTCATTGTCACCAACACACACACACATACACACACACACACACACACACACACACACCTCCAAGTTCTCACGTGGGTCTGAATCCTGACCCAGCTATATCCTGTCACCCTGATGCTTCAGACGCAGGGTGCGACGTCAGTGTATGGATGACGTTAGGCGGAAGGACCCGTCCTGCCAGCACCAGTCGTTGCTGGATGCAGATATGCCGCTGTGTTTTTCACGTAGAGCAAGTGATTTATCACCGGCACTCTGACCAAGTTCCAAATTTCCACCACAGTCAAACCTCTGACCCAGACAGTCGTTCCGGAAAGATGGGTCAGACTCGTTCTCCTCAGCTGACCCCAGAAGGTGGGAATCATTTGTGAAAAAAAAGGAAAGAATATTGCAGGATTGGAGGTATTCCACACGAAGTTGTATAGTTTTGGAGTTGCTCTTCTCTGGCATCAAACTCGATCAAAATCTGCCACCTTGCGTAGCAGTAGGGCTTCTGGTTCTGCATATGTACATGAAGATGTAAAGCCAGCTATCCGTCGAGATTTTGGGACTGGAAGAGAAAGATCCCATCGCATTTTATTGTTCAAAAAAAAAACAACAAAAACAGAAGACCACTATATGCCCATCCATCCATCCATTGGGATCATACTCTGCGCAGAGCATTGGTGCTGCCAAAGCAGTCTCCTGGGCTATTGGTCACAATCCTGGACGAGTCGCCACTCCGACACAGGATACCAGCAAGCTGGCACTCATTTTGCCGACAGGCTGAGTCAACCCCACCTAGTATTAATTCAACAGCCAAGCAGGATTTGAACTCAGGACCATAGGATCCCAAGCCCACCACTGCAGCCATTAAGCCAACACCAGGCATATACTATGTGCCCATACTCTCACCAACTTCCCCACCTAGAGAGTTAAAGGGACATGTTGGTTAATTATAAAGAGATTTAGATGTTGAATTATGTTAAATATAAGAATGGGATTCATTGGCCAACATAAAAGAAGAGTAAACAGATGAGGTCGGTTATTGGCTGTGTACAAGCCTGGTGTTGGCTTAACGGGTAAGGTGGCTGCTTAAGATCTCAGGGTCCTGAGTTTGAGCCCCTGTTACACGTTGAAATAACAGCAGGTGGGTTGACTCAGCCTGTCATCCTTCCGATGTCGGCAAAATGAGTACCAGCTTACTGGAGTAATAAGCAATTCAAGTATCCTGCGTCGGAGTGGCGACCGGTCAAGAACTGTACTCCTTAGCCAAATGAAACTGCCTCGGCGGCCCGATGCGCCTCTTGGCATGAAAGGAATTGTTATTGGTATTATTGGCTGTGTATAAAGCACAGGCATGGTGAGCCAAATGGTCTCCTCCTGTGCATCAGCTTCCTTGTAGTTTAACAAATTTTATTGGTGGTGGTGGTGATCGTCCCATTATGCTTAGAATGCAGCGACTCCGGCCCTGGGCGAGGAAAAAGCCTCGGAAAAGGAAGTGTGAAGCATCATCACAATTAGGTAATGGAGAATTTACAACACAATAAAAAAGAGACCACCCCATCCCCAACCGGACAACCCGAGTTACCCTCTTATTTGTACAGATGTCGAGACTCATGGTGGAGCGGAAGAACGGAGCACAAAAGGCCAGCGAACAGAGTGGGGCAAAGGGGAAAACAGGATGACAAGAACGTACAAGAAGAAGAGTGCAGGTGAAAGGGAGACAAGGTTTTAGCAAGAGCATTCAGGCTCAGAAATAATTGGAAGAGACGATGAGGTAGCAGTGAGCAGCAGTGTGTGAGTAAAAGGATAATAAGATGTATGAAGTGTGACAGTATTTAGGCAACAACACCTTGGCACGAGCAAGGTAGGAATGGAGCTCCTAAAGGAACCGTTCAACAATGAAAAGCCGCTTTGTCTTTGCAAGACGCAGGCAGAGGCTTCCAACATCGTCAAGTTGATCGATTAGAGAGCAGTTGGTAACAAGACTGAAATTGCAGCACAAGCCGAACCCGTTGACAGCCGGCTTATCATCAGGCATCTGGAGCTGCAGAAAGTCGTGATCGACAACTAACATGTTCCAAAGCTTCATGACAGAGCAGTTTGGCAGTGGCCCCTCGATTAACATGTGGCTGAGGGTTTGTGCTTCAATGTGGTTGAAATATTTACCTCCGCCACCGAAGGCGAAGGAGGTCATGTTTTCACCCCTTTATGTCTGTTTGTCTGTCTGTTCGTGTACAGGATATCTCAAAAAGTTGTTGACGGATTCGGATGAAACTTGGTGGACAGGTTGGGTGTGTTGCAAGGACGAATTGATTAAATTTTGGTGAAGGTCCGAATCTGGATCTGGATATGAGAATTATTTCATTTAAAAGCCAAAAACGATATAGTACTGTATAGCATGATATTTCAAAAATGTATTGGGCCCGATATGTTCTCGTGGATCAGGCATTACGTGGCGGAGGTATGCGCTCCATTGGGTGCCGTTCTAGTTTATTACTGTGCTTGAAATGGTGACATGTATGTATGTAGGTGCCACCACATACCTTTCGCCTGTTGAAAGGTTTCTAGGTGCAACAAAAGAGGCAGAAATTTGACTTCCACACAAATGCTTGTACAACATGTCCAAACTTTCACGTCTTTGTGTCCTCACATTGGATTAGATAGACAGAAGAGTAAGCATTCCTGGTTGTTTGTCAGTAACAGGATAAAAACAACTTTTATAGGTGTCATTCATGTCACATCATAGGGAAGGAAGAGAGTCTCATTTGGGTTTCACAAGAGATAAGATCAGGAGAAACCTATGCAGGCTGTATATTCTTCAATGAAGCCACTAGTTGACTAAGGTATTCAACAAGGTATTCTTTCAGGAATGAAAAAGGGGAACGAGGAGGGGGGATTGAAAAAAAAAAGAAAAGAAGCCAACCATACAAGCAACTACAATCCTGGACGCTGAGAGGATGTATTGACACATTGCAGGAAACGTGGCAAATGCATGCATCATGGAACTCTCATTGGTGGACAAGTTGAATAACTACCTCCAGAAACAAGATCAGACAAGTTTACTAATAAATGAATTATGTACACCTCTTTCCTGCAGGTTCTAATCATTATAAATATCTATCAGAAAGCTGAATGAGGCATTCCCAGGGCCAACAATATCCATCTTCATTTTTAAGGACCACAATGCGAGGTTTCAAGCTTAAGAGTGTTTTCCGGTGTTCCATGTTGTAACATCTTCATTTCACAGACTCTTTTAAGGGTTGTCACTCAACTCTGGACAACTTCTATTTGTTTCTGGAATCTTTCCTGGCATCTCCCTCAAACAATTTGCAAGGATAAGCTCAAACAATTAATGGTATGATTTAACTTTCTTCATTTTAAAAGTTCTCTTCAAGTTGCAGGTCCTTGACTGCTTTATTTATGTGCAATACATTTACAACGAGAAGGGCACTCAGTGGAGCACACACCAACACCACGCAATGCCTGATCTACGAGAACATATCGGGCCCAATACATTTTTGAAATATCATGCTATACAGTACTATATCGTTTTTGGCTTTATCTCTCAATGATGAAGAATCACTTTATATTTTGTATACATTGTCGATGCTCGTATGAGAGCTAACACACAACGCACAGCAAGGGGGGCATGAGACAAGAGGGGCAGGAGTGGGAAGGACAAAACAGTGGGGAAGAGGCATTAGGAGATCTGTGGAAGGGAGAGGGATGGGGTGGGGAACATGGGGTATACAAGATGGACATTACAGGGACTTTCAGGAAGGAAAGCAGGGAATTTGAAGGAGGTGGGTTTGGGGTGGATTAACGGGGTAGGAAAGATCGAGGTTTTGGATGGGGGATGATAGGTGGTGGAGGTGAACCAACTGTTTTGAAGTATCCACTTTAAAAATTAAATAATCCTCGTATCCACATCCGGATTCTGATCGTCACCAAAATCGAATCAATTCTTCATTGTTACACACCCAACATGTGCACCAAGTTTCGTCCGAATCCGTCTGCAACTTTTTGAGATATCGTGCTATGTATCGTTTTTAGGCCCATCCCTCAATGGTGAAGAATCACTTTAAAAATTCTCATCGGATCGGATCTTCATCAAAATCTAAATCAGTTTGTCCTTGTCACACACACTGAACCTGTCCACAAAATTTCATCTGGATACGTCCACAACTTTTTGAGATATCCTGCACAAAGACAAACAGAAAGGGGTGAAAACATAACCTCCTTCACCTTCGGTGGCAGAGGTGACAATAAAAAGAGCAAACAGAGAATGCAGACCCTCGCCAAAACTTGTTTTGTGTTGTGTATTTTGTGTGGTGTGTGTTTTGTGGTGTTTTGTACTGGTGTGTTACGTAATTAATAAGAAACATAATTAGAACTGCCACTTTCTAACTGCTGGCAGTGATGACTGGGTTCCAAGACTTCCCGTGTTGATGGGACACCCCACCCTGACCCTGACCCTGACCCTGACCCATGACTTTTATTGTTATTATTCAATTGAATTCAGAATGGGATTAAAATAAATTAAATTCAAATCAAATGGAAGGCCAAATCGGTACACTCCTGCTTTGGGATCATCAGAAGGAACCCGAACAAGCAAAAAGTAACGATGAAGTCATCAGGTGGAACCTGGATAGAATTCACATTTCAGCTGCTGCTCCTCTTCCCTCAAAGACATTCAGGCACAGCCAAGTGAGCCT
>CM068953.1:9858453-9870381 GCA_035128595.1 Eptatretus atami | reverse complement strand
GCTGCCGCACAATGATTCAAATCATAACCGCCGGAGAAATGGAAGTGTCAACATCGCAGTCACACCTTCGTGATCTTGCCAGCGTATGCCGACCTCTGAAAAATGCGTCTGAAACGCTGGTGCACATCGAATACGGTATGGGTAAGTTTGGTATACGTGAATAGAATGCTAAAGTTGCTATCATACGTCGTAGTAAGTGGAGTACGTCTTTAATTTTAAACGTGTTAAACCTTGCCGTATGCCTCACACGTTCCGCATGTGATGGGAATAAGTTGTACGCACGATACGCGATCGTTGGCATACGTCGACAAAAGTTACTTGGAAGTTACTCATAAGTCGAAACACGTCAAGGTAATGGTTAGCGTCCAGTGTTCCAGACTCCCTGGTTTTTTTTTTATTTTTTTTTTCCTTCGGTATGACGGTGATGTGACGCTTCGATTTCTAGTGCGGTTATAATATAATATAATTTAAGGCTGCCGCTCAACGATTTAAATCATAACCGAACTAGAAATCGAAGTGTCAACATCACCGTCATACCGAAGAAAATAATAAATAAAAAAACCAGGAGTCTGGAACACTGAGGCTAACCATTACCTTGACGTGTTTCGACTTATGAGTAACGTACAAGTAACGTGTGTGGACGTGTGTCAACGATCGCGTAACGTGCCTACAACACGTTACTCATAGGTTAGAAATAAGTTTCGGGTAAGCTAAACATACCTCGACGTGTTTCGACTTATGATTAACTTACAAGTAATGTGTCGACGTGTGTCAACGATCGCATAACGTGCCTACAACTTATGGCCAGCGTAGCGGAACTTGTGAGTCATACGCTGGCATAAATCGTAAAATTTCAAGCATGCTAAAATTTGAGGACAACCGCAAAGTACAACGATGAAAGCCAGCGTACTACGATGTATGGCAGTGTTTTTCAGCGTGCTCTCAATGTTTCCAAAACTTACCCATAACGTATTCGACGTGTGCCAGCGTTTTAGACAAATTTTTCAAAAATCGGCATAAGCTGGCTAAAACGTCAGATGTGACTGGGCCTTTACAAAGCAAGCCTTGTACTTGTTGCACCAACAACTTGATACCACCGACCCAATTGCTCACGAGTGTTAGTAAAGCTATAATACACATTGTGCTGTTATTATCAGGGTTGATGCAATAACAACAGTTTCTTAGAATCACATACTTAAAGAAACATAGTAAAAAACCATTTTAATCATCAAATGTTCTCAGGCCTGCCTTCACAGAAATACAACTTCAAGAAACAAAACAAGGTGTGGAAAGCAACTCAGACCAGCCAATAAGACGACCCACTGAGAGACTCGTCGTCATGACCTAAATCGTTTTGGGAATCACACCAGCATGTCTGCATTTAAATTTCAAGGCCATACTCGGCTGCCACCATGAATCAGTCCTTGTCGTGGATGATAAATTTTCAGATCTCACTCTCCCAACCAGAACGGCACAGCCGATCGTTTAAGCACGGAACCCAATATGAGACAGCGTCCAATGTGTAAGATGAAGAGAAAAAGAAACCAAGCTGCAGCAGCCTCACTGGATGAGACCAAAAAAAAAATAATAATAAAAGATACATTCCCCGATATAAGGAAGTGTCCTGAAACCGATCAACGGGGAAAAGTGTGTGCTGGGAAATAACCTTTTATTGCAAAGATGACAATAACCGCACCATGACCAAAAAAACCCCCCAAAAAACCACCTCCCAAATATGAAAAAAATTCTTAAGATTTACACATTAAATACTGACAAATTGTTAAAGTATTTAAATTATATACATGCCCAGTGCAATTAGTAGTAAGGTGATGAGAGGAATTTCAATAAAGGTGGTGGCACCACTCGACTATATTGGAACAGACATTTTCATCAACGGTATTCCCCTGGGTCCTTGATGGTGAATTTCTGTGGGAGAATTAAAAAGACAAAAACAATGAGCTTGACAAGTATCGTCATATGTGGCCGCACGAGCACAGGCTTACGGTCTCTTAATCGGGATGCCGATGATGTGATCATTACAACTTCTCAACGATACGTTTTCAAAAGATCTTTACGGCACTTGCCGGGTCGGTTCGCCTTGCGAAACACCACTGTACGTGGGTGTGGAACAAAAGCTGATATTTCATCAACGAATGATGAACCGCCATCAAATTGCCAAATTCAATATCATATTTGAAGTTTATTACGCAATAAAGCGGCAAAATGTCGGAAAAAGATAAACATTTCTCCGCACAGAGTATGGCAGCAACGTTTCCACTGGATTTTTCAGATTTGATCGGAATTGTGGACAAAAGCATGTCTAAAGTACAAAATAAAAAGGGGGGGGGGGGGGGGAAAGGAAACTAAAACTGAATTACAGCAACACAAAGGAAGAAAAATTTCCCATCTGCCAATGAGAAAATAACAATGGATCCCTGATGTCTCTTCCCGTCTGCAGACCATCGGTTTGTTTTGTTTGTTTGTTGTGTTTTTTTTTGTCTGCAACATGGAAGAGCAAGAGCACCGATCGGATCAGGATGCAACAGGGCAAAAGGAACAGTAGAGAGAGAGAGGGCAGAAACACCAAAAGCAGGATTGAAGGACAAATAGAAGGAGACTGGGACAAACAATGGGTGTGGGAAGGAATTGGGTGGGGGGGGGGCAGGGGTGGGGGGAGTAGGGGAGGATGCACGGGATGCACAAAATGGAAACATCTCGCATCATGATGTCATTAAATGGCTGCTAAAGTCGGAATTTTTAATTTTCCTACTGAATGAATGAATAATACAACATTTGCAAAGGAAAGAGAAATGATGCAAGCCAATTAGTTTGTGTCAAACAAATTGACGTTGTAAAATATGGCCACAAATGGTGTCAGGTCTTCCGTAATGTTCGTTACGTGGTAATTATGGGTCGAGTAAAATAAAAATATATAAAAATAAAATCAAAATCCATGCATCATACTCCTTTCTCAGAGCGATAGTGCTGCCGAAGAAGTCTCTTTGGAAGGGTTATGCGAGATTGTTTTCCGTTGCTTTTGCAGCAGTCATAATTTGTTCAGGGTGCTGGCGATAACTCTCCTGCACTTCGTGAAAGACACTATGGGATCTTTAACGTCCACCAATGAGCACCGCTCGCAGATGGATACTCCGGCTTAATGTCCTCCTAATGGAAACCACACATACAGTGATAGACAGACCACCCTGCATGTGAAACACCAGGGTGACAGTTTACAGCTCAGTTGGGATTCAAATCCAGGTATGGCAGTTGAGAGGCGAGTGCGCATACCTGTAGGCTACCCCGTCAGCCCAAATTCACAAAAACAATAACAACAACCTCTGAATTGTTATCGTTTATGTAATTATACCCGACAAGGCAAACGACTGATGATTGGAGGAAATTACAAAAAGACAATTATTATGATTATTTTTCAATAAAAGCAGACAGCAGTAGAAATAATTGTGGAAGCGTTGAGGAAAATGGATACTAATGACCAATATTGCAAGCTAACGGATACTAATGACCAATACAGATCTTCATTATATGAAGATTATTTGTACCAGAGGACAGTCTCAATGGTTCAATCCCCATCCGTCATACCAAGGAGTTTAAATGTTACGTGCTACTTCCTTGCTCGATGGTCAGCATATAAAGGAGAGAGCGTGGACAAACAATGCTGGGAAGGCAATGGTAAACGACCCAGTATAACCCTAGTCAAGGAACCGCTTCGGCAGCAGCGATGCTCTGCAAATAGAGTATGGTAAAGGTACAGGTACAGTCTCAGACCGATAGCTTACACACAGTGATTCGTGGTCATCGAACCAAACACAAAGTGCCGCAGGAGTTTAAAGCCTAATATTCATAAAGCGAATCCAGCAATGGTTCCAAGTACTGAAATACGACGTGACAGGCTTGTAGAAATCAAATTTTGGCCAGTGAAGGGTATTCCATGTGAATAAGATAAATTGTGCCAAAACTCTGCTTCGGTTGGACCTGGTTCACAAGGAGCGTGACAAAGTACAAGACACATTGAGCCAAAACACTTATCAGTTCTGCTGAAAAATGGAGTTTTACCACAATTTATGCTAATAAAAGGCAATGTGTGCGTGTGCGTGTGCGTGTGTGTCAGTGTGTCTCCTCCATAACTCCAAAATAATAAAACCAAGCAGCCTGAAACTTTGCATGCACACTAAGAAAACTCCAAGGAAGTACAGAGTGAAAATTGGGTGCTTGGGTTAATTAAAACATCCGTTTTGAAGATAATTAATGGCATTATTAATTATATCCTTCATCGGGCGATCCTCGGCCACCTCACTCTCTGGGGTCTGAAGGCGTTTCCTGAGTAACCTCACTGGGGTCTGAAGCCGCCATGTTTTTTTGACCTGCTCAACCTTACCTTGACTTGGAACAGGCTGCAACGATTTATTAATGATAAATAGATGTAAGCTCCAGATTTGAAAGTATCAGCAGTTCCGACTCCGAAAAAAGTGTTGATTTGTTCAACTCGGACATTGCACGGGCGTTTCCAGGTGCATCGTTGTGTCGAAAGCAAATGTTAATCGCTTGCCAAGCCAGGCGCTCCGTTGGAGTGCCTGAGTGCTTGAGTGCAAAAGACACTTCCGGAGTTGCACAGTATAGTTCGTGTCCTGATCAGGAGGTGCTGTCGACAGTTACTACCAGGTAGAGGTATGTATACAGCACACACTGACGTGGTACATGTGGGTAGATTGGGATCTGTAAGGACTCTCCGTGGGTGTGTGGACATGCCATGCCTGTTACGGGTACCGTGATGGAAAAGTTTCATCCCATATCTTATGGAGGTTCTATCAGGTTTTCCTTTGTCCTCGCACCCGCTTCTAAAGCATTTGGTTTTCGGATTTGCTTTACAAAGGTTATAAGTTTCCCTTTGTGAGTTTTAAAGTAAAATATATTTGATAACACCTGATACGCAGCTGTTTATCCATACTAATAAAAGGTAATGTGTGTGTGTGCATGTGCATGTGCATGTGCGTGTGTGTATCTCCATATGCTGGTTTCAGAAGGTGGAACATATCCCTCCCAGGTCTCGAAGTATCCACTGTCATGTGTGTGTGTGTTTGGTAGATTGGTATCTCCAAATATAGGTTCCAGAAAGTGGAATGGAGCCCTCCCAGGTCTGTGTGTGTATGTATATATGTGTGTGTGTCCATATATGGGGATTCAGAATGTGGAATGGAGTCCTCCCAGGGTGGGCTCAAAGTATCCACTTTCATTTCGGTAAGGGGATCACGATTCATGGACCAAGCTGTGAAGTTTTCTGTTCTCAAAGTTTTGTGCCGAGGGTTCTCTTCAAGATCGTTACTGAACCCCGGACAGCTTCCAACTGTAGTTCGTTTGTCGTGATATTCACAGGGATGGTTTTTAATATCTCTGTGAGGTTCTTCTTCATCATTCCCATGAGGTTCTTCATCATCACTGGCACAACTTTGACATTCTTCAGCTTCCAGGATCTTTTCACTTCATGCTTGAGGTCTTGGTATTTGGTCATTTTCTTGATTTCTGCATCATTCGTCCAAAATCACTGGTATTAACACCTCAATTAGCAATGCCTTCTTCTCTCGTTTTTTTTGTACCCAAGTATGCTATCTGGTCACAATGCTTTGTTTTCGTTGTTCACGCTCAATGGGATAACAAGGTCGTACGTGAGCGGTTCTTTCATGTTTTCAGGAATTGCTTTTGGTTCATTTTCCCACAAGTTTTCTGGAACTGGAATATCAAAGTTTTTGCAGATGTGCCTGGGGATTACTTTACAAACTCTGTTGTGTCATTGTGTGTACAGCTGTGCTGACATGTTTTTTTTTGTGTGTTCGGTCATTAAGTGTCCACATATCATTTTCTTTCTAACCCCAACTCCACCCCTCACCTATCTTTATTGTTTTTTCCTCCCCCGCGCCCCCCCCACCCTTCTCTCTCACTCTGTCCCCTCCTCGCTCCCCCCTCATAAAATGCAGCCTCTCCTCCCATAGTCTCTCTCTCCTCTCTCTCTCTCTCTCTCTTCTCTCTCTCTCTCTCTCTCTCTCTCTCTCTCCCCCATATTTATTGCCCCTGTCAGCGAAGCGACGGGTTGTATTTGCTAGTATTTAGCAAGCAAGATGGATTGTTTGAAGAGGATGTCCAAACTGGCCCTGGTTATGATAGATGTAATCAAGGAAGAAATCTGAAACTTCCAAAAAAAAATGTTGTGTGTCACGCTCTGTTCGCTCTTCCACGAACCTTGACTATGTATACAAAAAATAGTAATTCGAATTGGTTACATTGCTCCACATCCAATTTTTAAAAAAGAAAAATTACAAAGTACAAAACATATAATTATCCGGCTCTCTCTCAGCTTTCACACCATTCCCAGCTTTTCCAGGATGCCTGCATTCTTCCAGCATTCTCTTTTTGGTTACATTCCCAAAAATTCAGGCTGACCATATACCTACACACTTTTGTTCTGCTTTGCTTTATGGAACTGATTTCAATCAGACTCTGCCCTTTCGGAATTAAAGCAAGCGGTGCACCCCTTCCCCCTTCTAAAGGCGCTGTCACACCTTGATGATTTAGCCAGCGTATGCCGACTATGAAAAATTTGTCTAAAACGCTGACACACGTCGAATACGTTATGGGTAAGTTTTGTAACGTTAAGAGCACGCTGAAAAACACTGCCATACGTCGTAGTACGCTGGCTTTCATCGTTGTACTTTGCGGTTGTCCTCAATTTTAGCATGCTTGAAATTTTACGACGTATGCCAGCGTATGACTCACACGTTCCGCTACCCTGGCCATAAGTTGTAGGCACGTTATGCGATCGTTGACACATGTCGACACACGTTACTTGTAAGTTACTCATAAGTCGAAACACGTCGAGGTAATGATTAGCGTACCCAAAACTTATTTATAACCTATGAGTAACGTGTTGTAGGCACGTTACACGATCGTTGCACACACGTCGAGGCACGTTATGCGATCGTTGACACACGTCGAGGCACGTTACTTGTAAGTTACTCATAAGTCGAAACACGTCGAGGTAATGCTTAGCATACCCAAAACTTATTTCTAACCTATGAGTAACGTGCTTTGAACCTATGTGTAACGTACCTCCAACGCATATTGACGTATGTAGACGTATTTGATTGACGTCTTCCGGACGACCACAGAACTTACTGAACGTGTTTCTAATTTACAGCTACCATATAATGAGTATTGGCAAAGTTAAAAAAAAAAAAAAACAAACAATAACTTCCGATATTTCGTCACGTGCCGTTACGTCACGTCTGATTGCCTCTTCAGTTTGCTCATGTCTTATTCTTAGTTCCTCCTCTGTGAATATTTCTGTTTGAGGATATTGTCACGTCTCGACGTCAAACTTAAAAGCAAATGTCCGAATATATTTTAAAATTCGTGATAGACGAAAAAAAAAAAACAAAAAAAAAAACAACTTCAGATATTTTGTCACGTGCCTTCACGGAGCCAAGGAGAAAAAAAAGAAAATGTGCCTTGACGGAGAAAATAGTTTCGGGTATGCTAAACATTACCTCGACGTGTTTCGACTTATGAGTAACTTACAAAGAACTTGTGTCGACATGTGTCAACGATCGCATATCGTGCCTACAACTTATTCCCAGCGTAGCGGAACGTGTTGAGCCATACGGCGAGTACGCGTAAAATTTTCAGCATGCTTGAAATTCACGACGTACGAGACATACCACGAAATATGACAGCATACTTCATCGTTTTTCAGCGTGCTCTTAACGTATCACAACTTACCATACCGTATTCGACGTGTGCAGCTTGGTTCGGCAAATTTTTCATAGGTCGGCATACGCTGGCTAAATCGTCAAGGTGTGACTGCGTGGCTGACACTTTCAATTTTCAGGCGGTTATGATTTAATCGGCGTGCGGCAGTTTTTAACAGGCTACGCCACGAGTTCGTCGGCGATACGTGCAGCGCGCTATGCCTAAGTTAAACTATCGTTGGGCATAGGTTGTGAACGCCAACAACAGGCTAAGCATTCGTTGGTATAAGTTATCTATAAGACAACGAAATGTTCTGTGCCCGTTACTAATATGTTATGCATACGACCAACACGTTATGAATACGACCAAAACGTTTAAAAAACATCAAAATTTCAGCGTACGCCAACGTTTTAAATACATTTTTATACGTTGCCATTGCTGGCTAAATCGTCAAGATGTGACAGCGCCTTTACCCTCATGTGATCCCCATTAACCTGACCTATCTATGTCTCTGTCTGTCTCTGTCTGTCTCTCTCTCCAACTGTGGCCCTCAATGTCCCATGGTGAGTACATTGCATTTTCCCCTCGTTACCTCACTCTTCCATGAGACTCAATCTTGGATCTAAAAATAGGCCCACTGGACATGCAGCTAATCTGGCCCTGGCCTAATGTTGTGATACAAAGTTGGTAGCATTCTGTCTGGTGGGTCTGCAGAAGAAGATTTTTGAACGCATCTGCGCGATTATTGTTGAGAACAGTCAGAAATCCTTTCTCAGAGCGATGGTGCTAACAAAGAAGTCTCTTTGCAAGGGTCCCCACAAGAAAAATCTCGATGTTGCCTGGTCTATATCAACAAAATTAGCTACACAGGTTCAACAAAGCTTCAGGATGACCGAAGGAAGACAGCCACCACTGAGAAAAAAACGATTCGTGAGTGGCACAAACAGTTTAAGGAGACAATTAGCAATCTTCAGAGAAAGGGGGCAGGCCGGCCAAGCATAAGTGGTGAGGATTTTGAACATGTCCGTGAGTCGTTCGAGTGCAGCCTCTAAAAGTCCATTCAGATTCAGATGAGGATGATCTTGACAATACAACTTTGAGAAATGTTCTTTTTCATGCAGTGAACCACATCATTGTATCACATTTCATTCGTTTCTTTTTTATTACGGATTAAATTTGGAACGCTAATTTGTGGACACCCTGTATGGTAACCTTCCATTCTCCATCAACAATCGTTTCTTGACAAGAAAATGATTTTTATTTTTTTATTTTTAACAGAACTGTATGTAACATTTTCTGGTGCATTCAACAGTGGAGTTGAAAGTGTGCCTCTTGTTCAAAATTCTTATTTAATTCTGATTCAAAGAAGGTGAACCTGTAATACACCTCCAGCTACTTCAACTATTCTTGTAATGACAGCTGTATCACTCTGAGTTTTGACCTTTGAGTATTGCACAAATTTGTCAGTGTTCAACGATAAGTTGATTCACTTCTGGACCTGCATTCTTCCAAACAAATAAATATTAACAAGAACTGCAATTTCCACATGACCTGGCAGATAAAAAGAAATCTCGAAAATGAAAATTTTCATTCCACCTTCACGGTGCTCAAGCTTTGTAAACAAAGCCATATTGCCATCTTGGCAACTAAAACAGCTGGGTATTTGGAGATAATCCAGGCAGAAAAGGTGGATTTGGTTGTCAAGGAGATTTAGCTTCCTGATGGCTGTGAGACACACAGGAGATGTGTGTGTATACACACAGTTTCTCTTTGAAGGAAAATGGTGATCCATCGACAACAAAAAAACTACTTTACTAATCCAGTAATAAAGTAGATTAGCAGAGTAGATCTAGTTACCTTTTTGGTTGGATGCATCTTCCACCCCACCAATCAAAATCAGGAGGCATCACCGTTATATGAAGCGGACATCAGAACGATGAATAATTAAGCTCTTCGACATGAACAAACGCCATGACTGCAGCCCCAAAAAGCCTCTGACAGTTCAAAGATGTCAATGTCAAATGATGTCACCGAGCAGATGAAAAGCGAAGCTACCAACAAGTTTTGCCCTTATTGGGACTTTAACTCTGTCAGCATGTTGACATCATATTAATGCGAATAAGATTATAAGGTTCACTGAGTGACCCAGCAGTATTGGCGGGCGGAGGTTTTGCACTCTCCGAGTGCTCCCCTCTCAGTTTCCTTTCTAATGTATATTATATCTACCACAACTAATTTTTTATACGGCCCGGATATATGCTATAGTATAAATATATGTTATATATACTTATAGTATCTATATTATATATACATATATATACTATATATATATATAATCGGGGCGTATTATGTTGAACCGGGTCGTCGCCGGTCTGTCTGTCTGTCTGTCATGGTTCGTCCATCTCCTGCTCCGCACTCTACAACTCCAAAGTTTTCACTTTCACGTTTCATATTTGTACATAGCGTACGACTGTGGAAACGGTGTTGTAGCGACATACGTTCTCATCTAAGTGTTGCCATGGCAACAGGATGCTGTTTTCCATGTCAGTCAGCACCATTCGTAGTATACCTTCTTGTATAGGGCGTATATTGTGACTCACTTCGCTCTTGTTACTGATTACATATACCAAATACATATATTGCTTCATAATTATACTTCACTGGCAATATGCTTTATTAAAAAATAATTAATTATTTAGACTCGGTGCTTTTAAAAAGCGATAAATGTATAAACAGGCGAGCATTGGGTGGCTTTGACACCAACTCTGGTTTACACGTATTCAGTCAAAGCAAAAAACAAAAGCAAGGACACAATGCAGAGCTACACCGGATATATTTAGCACTAGCAAGCAGGAAACACTTCAACGAATTCCTACTTGACCAGCTTGGCGCATCACACACACACATTTAGCACCAAACCCCAGAAAGAAAATGGAAAGTCGTAGACTTCCTTTTGTGTGTCGAGTCTTCTCTCTGACCGCCAACTCCGAGCTCTCGGCTGTGGTCTGCGAGCTCTGCACGTCGCGCCGCACGTGTGGTCCGCGCTCAGACGAGCATAAACACGGACGGGGTTTTCCGGCGCTACTCAGTGCTCGCTCACGGATCCAGTGGCTCCGCGCATGGATCGAGGGCTTCGGCAGGAACAAGCTCGCCAGGATCAAAAAGGCTCGCGCAGGAACAGACAACAAGAAGAAGAAGACCCTTTCCTAGGCAGGGACGACCCGAACCAGAAGACGGAAACACGACCCTCCTCGTCCGCCCTTTTGTTAGCGCCGGCTCCGCCCTTCTCCCACGCCCGTTTTTGGCTCACCTGCCTTCTGGAAGTTCCAAAAAGGCGGCGTGCCTCTCCGTTCCCCCTCCCCAGCGGCGTGCGGGGGACGCAGGAAAGGTCAAGTTTTGGCTCTGGGGCCAGGGAATTATTCCCCCAAAATCGGCCACCACCTTTTTCACTTTGACCCTGGCCTCCAAAATACGACCTCCCCCATGCCAAAGCGCGAGGCGTTTTGGAGCGGGAGATCTTTGGTGGAGAGTATTACATGCTGGCCCTCCTCACGTTCATACGTCACCGCGGAGATCGCTGACCGCACGGGTGCTCCGTTGAATGCGCGGTGCGAAGATGTCTGGTGCGATAGTATGTGAAGGTGGCGTACGTGTGTGCAATGGGTATGTTGGCGTCGGTAGTGAAATGCACGTGATCGTTGAGAATGTTGAGTTGTTGGCGGATGTTCGTTGTTGTTCTTGCCACCAAATTAACGAAGCAAAGAAAAACGACTAATGCAAGATCGCAGCCGAAGGATCACATATATTCCCTCTAAACAAGGCTTTGGCTAAACTACACATTGAACTTACCATATCAATCTCCCCTGAGACCCGTTAATGGCTTGTAATGCGAATTTCCACGCCTAAGCCTAGTTAAACATATCGTGGGCATAGGTTGTGAACGGCACAAACAGGCTAAGCATTCGTGGTATAAGTTATCTATAAGACAACGATGTTCTGTGGCCGTTACTAATATGTTATGCATATGCGACCAACACGTTATGAATACGACCAAACTTTAAAAAAAACATAAAATTTCAGCGTACGCCAACGTTTTAAATACATTTTTATACGTTGCCATTGCTGGCTTAAAAACGTCAAGGTGTTAGACACGCCTTCATATAGACACTC
>CM068953.1:9846246-9858349 GCA_035128595.1 Eptatretus atami | reverse complement strand
ACTACTTCAGGGTAACAACGGTCGCGTTTCCATGTGTATAGGGTAGACAAAGTGAGGTACCCGGCCATGCACGGGAGGGGGCCTGCATCTCAAAACAAAAAAAAAAGAACAAAAAAAAGAACGGATGCACCAATAAAGTCCACATCCTCCGACACCTTCAGTCGAACGTCAGGCATGGACAGCCAGTTCGTAAGGACTTGGACCAAAAAAAAAAATCCACTGCAGCTGACCCCTAACAGAAGTAAGGTGGATAATATTATGTGGATGTCCACACGAAAGGCAGAAGGTGAATCTGCACCGGAACATCGTGAAGGTAGCCTCAACATGTCACTACTGACAAACACTCGTAGGTAAAAATATATACACTTAACAAACACTCGTGAGGTAAACTAATATATACACTTTATACAAACACTCGTGAGGTAAACTAATATACACTTATACAAACACTCGTGAGGTAAACTAATATACTATACACTATTCACTTATACAAACACTCGTGAACTCTCCTTCGAGGAAAACTAATATATACACTTTATACAAACACTCGTGAGGTAAACTAATATATACACTTTATACAAACATTCGGGAGGTAAACTAATATATACACTTTATACAAACACTCGGGAGATAAACTAATATATACACTTTATACAAACACTCAGGAGGTAAACTAATATATACACTTTATACAAACACTCGGGAGGTAAACTAATATATATACTTTATACAAAGACCCGTGAGGTAAACTAATATATACACTTTATACAAAGACCCGTGAGGTAAACTAATATATACACTTTATACAAACACTCGTGAGGTAAACTAATATATACTCTTTATACAAACACTCGTGAGGTAAACTAATATATACACTTTATACAAACACTCGTGAGGTAAACTAATATATTACACATTAAACCACACACTCGTGGAGGTAAAACTATATATACACATTAAACACACACTCGTGAGGTTAAACTAATATATACACATTAAACACTCTACTCGTGAGTAAACTTAATATAGACACATTAAACACACACTCATGAGGTAAACTATATTAGACACATTAAAACACACACTCGTGAGGTAAACTAATATAGGGACACATTAAACAACACCATCATTGGAGGTAAACTAATATATATCCACATTAAACACCACACTCAAGTGAGGTAACTAAATAGACACAATTAAACACACACTCGTGACGAGTTAAACTAATATTACACGTTAACACACCACTCTTGAGGTAAACTAATATATACACATTAAACACCACACTCGTGAGGTAACTAATATAGACACAATTAAACACACACTCGGAGGTAAAACGTGAATATATACACGTTAAACACACATCTTGAGCGTAAAACTAATATATACACATTAAACACACACTCCGTGAGAGTAAACTAAATATATACACATTAAACACCACACTCATGAGTAAACTATATAGACACATTAAACACACACTCGTGAGGTAAACTAATATAACACGTTTAACAACACACACTCTTTGAGTTAAACTAATATAATACACAATTAAACACACACCTCGTGAGGCTAAACTAATAATATTACACATTAAACACACACTTCATGAGGTAAACTTAATAAGACACCATTAAAAACACCAACACTCGTGAGGTAAACGTATATATACACGTTAAACACACACTCTTTGACGGTAAACTTAATATATACACAGTTTAAACACACACTCTTGAGGTAACTAATATATTACACTTTAAACACCAACTCGTGAGGAAGAAGTATAGACACATAAAACACACACTCGTGAGGTAAACTAATATATACACTGTTAAAACCACACACTCATGAGGTAAAACTAATATATACACATTAAACACACCACTCGTGAGGTTAAACTAATATAGACACATTAAACACACACTCGTGAGGTAAACTTAAATATACACGTTTAAACACACACTCGTGAGGAAACTAAATATTACACATTAAACACACACTCGTGAGGGTAACTAAATATAGACACATTAACCACACACTCATGAAGGAAACTAATATAGACACATTAAACACACCTCGTGAGGTAAAACTAATATATACACGTTAAACACACACTCTTGAGGTAAATAATATATACACATTAAACACACACTCGTGAGGTAACTAATATAATAACATTAAACACACACACCGTGAGTTAAAACTAATATTACACATTTAACACACACTCGTGAGGTAAACTATATATATACACATAAACACACACTCATGAGGTAAACTAATATATACACATGAAACACAACACTCGTGAGTAAACTAATATATACACGTTAAACACACACTCATTGAGGTAAAACTCATAAGACACATAAACACATACTTCGTGAGGTGAAACTGATATATACACGTTAAAACACACACTCGTGAGGGTAAACTAATATATACACATGAAAACACACACTCGTGGAGTAAACTAATATATACACATTTAAACACACACTCGTTAAGGTAAACTAATATATACACGTTAAACACATACTCGTGAGGAAAACTAATATATACACGTTAAACACATACTTTTCGTAGGTAAACTATATATACAACATTATACAAACACTCGTGAGGTAAAACTAATATATTACACGTTAAACACACACTCATGAGCGAACATATATTAGACACATTAAACACATTACTCGTGAAGGTAAAACTGATTATTGTATACACGTTAAACACACACTCGTGATGGTAAACTATATAGACACATTAAACACACACTCGGAGGTAAACTAATATATACACATTAACACACACTCGTGAGGTAAACTAATATATTACACATTAACACACACTCGTGATGGTAAACTAATATATACACATTAAAACACACACTCGTGAGGTTAAAACTAATATATACACATTAAACACACACTCGTGAGGTAAACTAATATATACACATTAAACACACACTCGTGAGGTAAACTAATATATACACATTAAACACACACTCGTGAGGTAAACTATATAGACACATTTAAACACACACTCGTGAGGTAAATAATATATAACATTAAACACACACTCGTGAGGTTAAACTAATATATACCACATTAAACACACACTCGTGAGGTAAACTTAATAATATACACATTAAACACACAACTCGTGGGGTAAACTAATATGACACTTTATACAAAACACTCTCGTGAGGTAAACTAATATATACACTTTATACAAACACTCCTGAGGTAAACTAATATTACACATATAAACACACACTGTGAGGTAAACTAATATATACACATTAAACACCCACACTCGTGAGGTAACTAATATATACAACATTAAACAACACACTCTGAGTAAACTATATAGACACATTAAAACACCACTCGTGAGGTAAAACTAATATATTACACGTTAAACACACACTCTAGGTAACTATATATACACATTTAAACACACAACTCGTGAGGAAACTAATTATAGACACATTAAACACACACTGTGAGTAAACTAATATATACACGTTAAACACACAATCTTGAGGTAAGACTAATATATACACATTAAACACACACTCGTGAGGTAAACTAATATATACACATTAAACACACACTCGTGAGGTAAAACTAATAATATACACATTAAAACAACCACACTCGTTGAGTGTAACTAATATATACACGTTAAACACACAACTCGTGAGGGTAAACTTAATATTAGGGGACACATTAAACACATACTCGTGAGGTAAACTAATATATACACATTAAACACACCACTCGTGAGGGTAAACTAATATAGACACCATTAAAACACACACTCGTGAGGTTAAAACTAATATAGACACATTAAACACACACTCGTGGGTAAACTAATATAGACACATTTAAACACACACACTCGTGAGGTAAACTAATATGAGACACATTAAACACACACTCGTGAGGTTAAAACTAATATATACACTTCAACAGACCTCGTGACGTAAAAAAAAATAAACGCCATTCTCAGGTTGACACCCAATACAGACGAGAATCTACAGCAAAGAAATGGCGGATACAAAGCATTTGTTTGGATGAAATTAAAATCATAATTGAATTGAGAAAGTATGGAAAACTTCCAATCACCTTCGGACATCCATTGGGTTCCCAAAACGTTCCACAGAAGGTTTGTCAGGGCTCACCCAAAACTGAGGGAGTATTTCGGAGACAGGCGCAGAAGACACAGACAGACAGACAGTAGACAGACAAACAAACACTCTCGGCTTTATAATATAGATTACAGAGCATATTCTCGTTTACGTTGTCGTTGGATACACCTTTTTTGTTTTAAAATGTATAACCAACTGTCAAAATATTACATTCACACTCTGCAGAGCCTACCCGTTTAATTCACTGATGGACAATTCATCATCATATTTGCCAAAAAAAATTGCGTGAGAAGGAGAAAGAGAGGAAGACAAAATTTACTCATGCATGCGAGTACTTTAACTTCTTCACCCCACCCCTCTCACTCCTCACACTATCCCACCCCCCCCCCTCTACCCCTCCACCTCTCATTCATCCTGATGTCCCTTCCTGCTGGAAATGTCGCACACACCGTATGACAGGCTTGACAGGCCCTCTGTTTTCTTGGGTGGGAGGGGAGGGGGAGGAGAAAGAAAGGATGACAAATTTATCGTGCAAAGAGTGCTTACCTTCACATTGCCCAGGTAAAAAGGAAATTTGTAATAACTCTGCACCACCACCAAGGTGGCCACACACAGTACACATTGCCATCGAGAATTTGTCTCTTCATACCCCCCTCCCAACCAACACCCTCCCTCCGCGTGAGGCTACGGCCACGTAACCTTAGTTACCCCCTTAACAGTGTTGATTTGCTCCCCAAGTTTGGAGTTTGTAACTTAAAAGATGTGGCCCGTGCATAAGGACCAAAGTAGAAAGAAGAAAGCCACATATATTGGCGTGGTTAAAATATATACATTTACTAGCAAAGGTACACGGAATTGTGGCAAACGCCGAGGTCCCCTCTCCTACCCTTCCCCTCACCTAATCACTCCCCACCCCTCCTTTTGACCCTCATCCCACCCTCTTCCTCTCTCCTCCTCCCACGGCACCCCCCCTCTCTCTAGACTCACCCACCCCCTCTCTCAGACTCCATACCCCCCCTTCCCCTCCCTCCTCCCACCACCTCTCTGCTCCCCGCCTCCACCACCTCTTCTGCTCCCCGCCTCCAGGGACTTCTCACCTCATCCCCTTCCCTTCCCTCCTCCCCCACTCTCCTTCCCCTTCCCTCCAACCCCATTCCTTCCCTTACTCCACCTACAGCCTTCCCTCTCTCCTCCAAAAAAGGAATTTTCGGCAGAGTTGCATATTAACGTGTGCTGTGCATGTAATTAACTTTGAAAAAAGAAGCCCAAAAAAATAAAAAATCTCTCGGTAATTTCCCAGTAGCTCCCGAACTAATTAATTACTACGCATAGCAGAGTACCCAATCCTGCTGGCTTGGGTCGAGTTTGAGCATTACTTGCCGAAAAAATGTACAGTGTGTGTTATGTAAGAGAACTATAGATGTTTTGGGTGTTCGGCTTGAAAGGGTTCTCGATGTCTAATGGTACATTCCAATGGTAGTTATCATCTTAGGGGTTGAAAAACGTCCAAACTTCATGCATTGTAAAAAAAGGTCAAAAAAAGGTCCAATGGGTTTAAAGCATGAAATGGAACCCATGTCCAAGCTGTCTAATCTGTCTTAAAAGGTGTAAGACCAATTGATCTTCACTTCTGTTTTCGAGGGAGCCACTTTTGCCGGTAATTCATTCAAGTGTGAAGAGCCACAAACACTTGCCTGCAGGACTCCAAGATTGGCTGCTTCTAGGCCCTGCCTCCACATACTCTTCTTCGTTTCTGGGTTAACTGGCTTGCAAGTGTAATTGTTTGTATACTGCAACCATATCCTGATGACTTATGTTACTATTATGCTTCGCATTGCAACACTCATTTGAAACCATGAGGTCAATTTGATGTATTTATGGCGGATTATGATGGGGGCGTTTTTGCATTTGTGTATTTATCGGCTGCACTTTAGGCCACCGTGGGCCGGCCACTGCTCGTGGGCCGTGCAAACGAAGAACAAGGGTGGCAAGGGGTCTTCAGGGTTATTTTGGATCTTAAAGTCTCAAAGTCTAAAAAAGTGTCTTCGGGGTCTTTAGGGTATTGGAGTTGTAAAGGCATCTTATGGTAGTCTTTCGGGTCTTAGGATCAAAAGGGTCATAAGTGCCTTATGGGTCACGAAGCTAGGTGGTGGATAAAAAAATCTCTGACAATCCGTGGGTTGGATTGGTTCTGTGTTATGCCAAAATTCTTGGGGTTGTTGGCCCAGCATTCTTTGCCAAAACGCGAACATTCAGACAGACGTCAAAGTATATTTTACTCGAAGCAACCCGCTCCCTATGGAGGCCGTCAAGGGGGTCATTGTTATTATATTTATGCCTATTTTACTCCAAGGCGGTCCCAGATTACACAACCCCAAAAATGGTGCGATCGTTCTGCAGTTTTGGGCGGTACCTGGGAACAGACAGACGGGACAGATTGGTGAATTAGAGTAGAAGAATTCAGTGTGTGTGTATGTAATAACATAATATATATATATATATATAAATATATATATATTATTATATTATATATATATGTGTGTGTGTGTGTGTGTGTGTGTGGTATGTATTGTTGTGGTTATGATCCCAAATTAAAAATCCTTTTCCCAAAAAAAATTCGTAGTTATATTGTTATTTTTAACTGTGTTACATATTTGATAGAAGTCCGTGTTGATAGCAGTTGCGTTGCGATTGGGAGTTATAAATCCCACGTCATTTTCATCATTCCACATTCCTTTCCAAAGCATCTTCGTCTATTTTAATTTACACATGAACACATTCCCTCAGTCCCAAGGAACGTTTCAACCCGCTTCGTGAGTACCTGTTACAAGGGTTTTGGCCGGCCAAAACCGGGAGGCCCGGCGAGCCGATTCTCTTCACGAGTGCCCCGAAGGCTATTTACGGCTGTTCGTGAGTGCGATCGAGAAATCATGTCAAGATCCAGCATGAAGGCAGCAAAGCTCACGGATGAGGGGAGGGGGCGAAGGGGTGGGGAATTTGGCAGATCCATTTAAAAAGGATCGCATGGAAAGCACCAGCGCTCTGACAGGAGGATGCATTAGACACGTTCCGTGAGTGATGTTCACAACACCATGGGGAAACACCCTGTGGCCGTGGCTGTGTTGAGGTTTACAGGAGGAGAGTGAGCCCGGAGGGTTCCCAGGCTTCAATCATGATGTGCGGGGCCAGAGTCAACAAAATTTATTGGTTGTATGGGTTTGTCCTATCCCATCTATTTTTTTCTATCTCAAAGCTCATCTTCGTGCTAATCATTCATCTCATCATTCTTTTACAATCACCCATCTCTCCTTTCCAATCGGATGCAAGATGTCCAGCATACGTACTGGCCAGAGTGTTAAGTCATTTGTAATGTTCCAAGGGCGGGTATGTCATGTAAGGAAAATAAGGGGGGATGTATATGTGCTTAACTGCTGATAACATATATGCTATTTCATCGCTTTCTCTGTTGTGGAATACCTGTTTGGCCTACCATTGTAAATACACTTGCATTTTTGGTTCCTGGCAGTTTAAGGCATTTCTTTAAGAAACAATGCCTCACTTTTCTGTCCTTCTGATGGTGGCAAAGACTACCTGATTGTTTGCCACTCATATTCATTATTCTAAGTTTGATCATCAGATGAGTGACGTGACGTTTGCGTTTTCGCTCAGCCCGAATGAATAAAGTTCTGTTGCGTAACTACCGGCACGTTACCTGCTTGCACTTGGGCTTTTGTGAGTATGTAACAACAACTTCTGGGCATGGCGATCCCATGGGAAAGTCTTGGGTGATTTGGCGATTCGTGTCTCTTGAAATACGCCGTCCTCTCAAGTTATCAGAGACAACGTCCACAAAGTAACAATAAAAATATTTTTTTGCATCATTATTGTGCAGTTATGGATCAGGTGATGGTTAATTACTACCAAGACTCGATGGTTTATTGTGCGGGAAAAAAACTACCAATACCCACTCCTGAATGTTACATACCAAAATTTTCATGTGTTTTTTTTTGCAGCTGCACGACAATACTCGCTCACATCACAACATACATCCTGTGCATGACCTTTACTGTTAAGCTAGGCTTTTGACTCCACTTCCATCAGAAGGCATTTTGCAAAAAAGCACTTGTTGCGATATTCAATTAAAAAAAAATATTGGGAGACATAACATCATGAGTATTTGAAATATAAAGTGATGCACAGCACAGTAAAGGTTGAATCGACATACCTTGAGATGAGCCTTCGACTTCACCACGTCTTGATTCTGAGTGAGTTTTCTCTTCTTTCTTTGTTCATTCACAACTTTTCGGCAAACTTCTCGTTTTTTCTGATAAGAGTACACAAGAATGTGTAATGGTTCATTTGCGTTTCCACACCGATATGGTTATTGAGAAAAACTCCAGGTTGAATTGTCAAAACAACTGTGGTTAGGGTTAACAATTTACATTCGCAAAGAAAATACACCGCTTTCAATATCGCTTTATAAAGTGTTCATTCATTTTATTGTCACGCAACCCCGTGCGCATTGCTGTGCTGCATTCCACGCCACTTTTAACTCTTCCCTCATCCGTGGCACAATACATACGTGCCAATTGATTTTCTTCACGTGTTGTTGCTTTGTCCTGTAGATATTTCTGATGCCACTTTTATGATAACAAACATAAAAACTTACAAATCGCACCATTTTTATTGTTCATTACACTTTATGCACCACAAAAGAAATAATTACATTGGCATGCAAGGTAACTAATATTAAGAAAGTCATTTGACCGCATCATTCTGTTTCACAATTCATCCACACCGAAAACCAATAATTCTCCACATCCATTTGAACACGCACACAATTGGCCGATTTTTGAGCAAAATTCTCCACATCACCATTTGATATCATCTGTAATTGCATCCTTGCCTATACTCTGAAAACCTAAATGTTGCACACAAGTGAAGGGCATTTGAATATAATGTGCTGCAGGGTTTTAAAAGGTCATTTGGAAGGGGAAGGTTAATGAATAGGTACAAGGCTTTTACCTTGTACCTATTAATTTTGGCGTGCACTTTCAGCGTTACATGACTTCTTAGTCATACACATTGGGAGTTTCCATGGTTATCATTCACAAAACCATTGGCCTTGAATTGATACGGTGTCAAATATGCGAACTTCACCAAATGGATTGAGCAATCACCGCCTATATTGTTGAACCCTGATGATGGACAATGTGACACTACTCTGTTACCAGAGCATCGGTGCTGCCAAAGCGGTCTCAGGGGGCAAGGGATACCTTGGGTGTATGGTTTTGCCATTTTTCAAGATTTCCAGCAGGTTTACTTAGGGGGAATTTGGCAAGGTTGAACACACACACAATGGCTTGATTGTTCAGGCAAATACAATGAGCAAGGGTTATGTTTAACAAGCGAATGCTAAACAAATGGGGGAACCCTGCATTAACATCCCTCCAAAAGTCTGTATTAAATTATACAAAACCATGTATTAAAATGACCAGTGGACAATTTTAATTCAGGTCAGGATGGTGAACCCAGACGAGCCAGCTCAGAAGTGAGAGTACACTCCCTTCTGAGCAACTGACTATGCTAATAACTGCCTTGTTGGTTACATAAGGTTCTGTGTGGGGAACCTAGGGAGGCATTTGACATTTTGAATGCAAGGTTGATGAATGACCACAGGAATGGAGGCGTTACGACCTAATCCAAATCCCTCGGAGATATTCCGTGCTTCTACAATGGTAGCTTTCCCTGCTGAAGACACACATGAAGTAAGAATCAAAATTCTATCCCAGGGAGAGATAACCACACAGGTCCAGAGGGAAGGTTGCCAGACTTGTTACGATTGTAGTTAAAAAAAGGTTCTTTTAAAAAATAACAACTTGCAATTCAGGCCCTCTAAAAATTTGTCTACATGTGTAATGTGTTGTTTTGGATGAAAATTCTCTTCCAACAAAGTGCTATTTTGACAGAATCAAGATTGGGACAGCAGAAACTGCACAACAAGTCCGGAATTATGAGGAGAAATCATGAAATCGTTCAATGACGACCTTCAATGAAGCAATATTTGCGTTCTTCAACAATTCAAATAGACCAATTGCCATAATTTTTAGATTCCATTGTGATTTCGCGTGTCAGACAGATAACCTTGGTATATCATTGCTATTAACATACAAATTCTCATTATTGTTAACAATGATTGCAGAGCAAACATGAAAAGACATCATGTCTTCATACTTTCAAGGAAATTCCAACATGAGCTAGAATAATGGCACCACTGCCAACTATAATTTTAAACAAGGTAAATAGCTGAAACAAAAACAACTCGATCTATCCGGAACACCATCACAGGCATTTTTTTATGGTTGAAAGTATTCCATAAATTACGGGACTAACTTTTCAGTGGAGCCAGGGGTCGAGACTATATCTGTGCTTTTTCGGAATTTAAACACCAGGACACATATTAAAACATTATTAAGAGAATTGAATCATGATCATGCCATCTTTTGAAAGATGATCCAAAAGCCAAATCTTCCACTAACATTTCATCGTGGTGTTCTTTCAGACACAACATATTATATATGTATATGTATATATACACACATAGATATACACACACCACATACATGTATATAATATATATATATATAATATATATATATATATATATATTATATATATATATATCGTATTTAATACCAAGCTTGCATACTAAAACTCAGCTCCCATTCACACGATCCCTATGAAAATTGTTGGCACTAGCGGACATTGGACATGTTTGGAAGTCTTGCATTTCATAGTAACTACTTTCATTATGCACAAATGCGCATTTTTTTGTCATTCCCCGTGTAGTCTTGTCGTCTGCTACAGCTAATGTTGTTACTGCTACTCGTGCATGTGCCACGGTTTATTCGCTAGTATATTTTTTATATATATATTTGTTACGGCTGTAGGAAATTCGCAAACCACCATTCAGGTCCCGTACGGTGAGATATCTCAAGTACATGATGTAGTTATGCCAAAACCGTTGATCTAAAAAGGGAATTATTTTGTGATTCATTCGCGGCTGCGACGCTTGAGATAGCCGTTTTTCTGTTTCTATCTTTATTTTGAACAGCCACGTCCCAACCGCAATCACACCGCAACCACCTTAACCACCATGCCAGCCATCAGTCACCAACTGCAACACGCTCAACCCTCAGAAACAACAACAAACGCAACAGCCACAACCATTTACGTCACAACTCGCTTCCCACATCATCGCATCATGCCATTCCCAAACGGCACCTATGACCATCAACAGCCACCACCTTTGTGAACACTGAGCGTCGGGCTTCGTCCTGGGCTCGTTCAGCGATACGCACTCCGAGCCGCGAGTGGCAAATAGCGGGCCTTTCCGAGGGAAAATTCGGATCAGGAATGTACACGCCACTTCTGATCCGTCCAATTAGCAAGCGCGGGCGGCTTGGCCCCGCCTCCAGGAGTCTGTATGGAATCGAAATACCCCCTGCAATTCTAGGATCAGGGGAGCGTTCACGCCCACTTTACCTCCGTCCAATGGGCAGAGCGTGGCTCCGCCCCCGATCTCATCTGCAATCCGGAAATTTGCATATGGGTTCTCCTACCGGCCTATAAAACGCGACGCGCACGGCAGAGAAGAGCGAAGAGAGATTTCTTGGCAGAAAACAGATGAGAGTTTCGGCAGTCAAGTCAGGGTTGGAGAGCGGAGCGGAGTCGAGTCGGGTGGACGAAGCTATCAAGGTGGTTATCTGCAGTCGGCTTGAGGGGGAATTGGGGGAAGAGGCCAAGGAGGCTCTGTGTCCGAGGCATGCGCAGCGGCGGTCCGGCGACGAGGTCGCGAGTGGGATCGGCCAGTCGCGGGACCCAAGCAGCCAGTCATTCTCCTCCCCCAGGGCATAAACAATTTTCCCCCCCATCTCTCTTCGGGGG
>CM068953.1:9803172-9817131 GCA_035128595.1 Eptatretus atami | reverse complement strand
GTGTTGCTCAACTACCGCACCAGACCACATCAAACCACCGGTCGCTCACCTGCCAAGCTTCTGATGGTTCGTGAATTAACAACACGGTTAGCATTAGTACACCTAGACGTAACGGTCATGGTCGAGAATAGCAAGTATCAACAGAAATGTAATCAAGACCAAACGTCAGTTCCACATCCGGCGTTCAACATGTATACAGGATCATTGATCTGGAAGTTGCTGGAAACAAAGTGGTTATCTGGCATCATTATCGATAACATTGGTGAAATGATGTTTCTTGTGAAGTTGTGTGATGGTAAATGCATGCATAAACATGTTGACTAACTCAGGTTACGTCATGGGGAGCCAAACATTGAATCGGCTCAAGTGCCTTTATCACTCACTTCTGGATTAACACCACCTGCGTTTGAACCTGAGGTGTTTCCTCATGAAAGCTTTTCACCCATCAATGTACCTGAACTCCTTCCCGACCCTGTACTGTGTACTCCATATTGAGAAGCCCACAGCAGTTGCAAGCAAAGACAGCCCTCCACGAGCCCTTAGAAGATCAGCTCATGTCAGTAAGCCTCCTGAGCATCTTGATTTGTAAAGAAAAATAATAATAAGTAGAACTGCCACCTTATAACTGCTGGCAGTGATGACCGGGTACCCAGACGTCCGCCTTCAATACAAATACAGTACCACCAAATGAGGCCCCACACGGTTCTCTACAACGCGGGAATCACAAGTTATGGACCGAGGAACGGGCCACGTTCCATCTATTTATTTTGCACACATTTGACCATTTTTCCTGGGGCCATCATCGGTATCAACTGAATTGCTATTCCTGTCCCCTCAAACGCATGCAGGTGCAGCCAAGTGAGCCTTCTGGAAAAAAAAAATCTAAAGTTCTCAGATTCAAATAATTAAATAATTCTGGCTGTCAAACCGAGTGGCCGATCGGGTTGAAATTTTAAACCTATGTTCCTCATTGTGGCGAGATTATAATTGTATAGTTTTGCAAATATTGTTGCAGCAGTTCCAGAGTAAATATTACTTAATATTTTCCTTCAATCCAACATGGCTGCCAAACCATGTGGCCGATCAAGTTGAAATTTAAATCCTTCATTCCAATCATGATCGGATCATTCCTGAACGAGTTGTTTGTGATCGTCATTCTGATCGAGTTGTTTGGTGATCGTCATTCTGAGCGAGTTGTTTGTGATCGGTCATTCTGAATTCGAGTTGTTTGTAGATCGTCATTCTGATCGAGTTGTTAGTGATCGACGCACTTCATTCTGCACTCCGAGTTTGATCTTGATCGGAGTCATTCTGAGTGAGTTGTTCGTGTCAGTCATTCTGAGCGAGTTGATCTTGATCGGTCATTCTGAGCGATTTTTTCCTGATGCGGCGTTGTTCCTGAGCGAGTTTTTCGTTGAATCGGTTGTTCTGAGCGAGTTTGTTCGTGATCGGTTGTCTAAGCGATTGTTCGTGATGCGGTTTGTTCTGAGCGAGTTGTTCGTGGATTGGTCAATTAGTTGAATCGCCCAGTCGTTCTGAGCAGTTTGTTTTGTGATCGGTCATTCTGAGCAAAGTTGTTCGTCCGATCTGTGTTCTGAGCGACAGTTGTTCGAATAAAGATCGAGAGCAATAAACAAAGGCTGATCGACAACTTCGCACTTGTTCTGAGAGAGTGAGTTATAGATATATTCGTGATCGGTTCGTTCTGAAGCCGAGTTGTTTTTTGATCGGTCAATTCTGAGGCAAGTTGTTCGTGATCTGTTGTTTCTGAGCGAGTTTGTTCGTCCGATCTGTTGTTCTGAGCGAGGTGTGTTCGTGATCGGTGGTTTTGAGCGAGTTTTTCGAGAGTGATAACACAGGACTATGTAATTCCTGAGCGAGTTTTTTCGTGATCGGTTGTTTCTGAGCAAGTTTTTCCTGATCGTGGTTTTGAGGCGAGTTTTTCGTGATCGGTTGTTTCTGAGCGAGTTTTTCCTGTCGGGTGGATTCTGAGCGAGTTTTTTTGCCGTGATCGGTTGTTCTGAGCAAGTTTTTCCTGATCGTGGTTCTGAGCGATTTTTCGTGAATCGGTTGTTCTGAGCGAGTTTTTATTCTGATCGTGGTTCTGAGCGAAGTTTTTCCCTGATCGTTGTTTCTGAGCGGCGTTTCTTCCTGATCGGTGGTTCTGAGCGAGTTTTCCTGATCGGTTTGGTTTTGAGCGAGTTTTTCGTGATCGGGTTTGTTTTGAGGCGAGTCTTTTCGTGATCGGGTTGTTCTGAGCCGAGTTTTTCCTGATCGTGGTTTTGAGCGGAGTTTTTCGTGATCGGTGGTTCTGAGCGAGTTTTTCCTGATCGTGGTTTTGAAAGCCGAGTTTTTTTCGTGATCGGGTGGTTCTGAAGCGAGTTTTTTTTTTTTTCGTGATCGGTTTGTTTTTGGAGCGATGTTTTATCGTGGATCCGGTTGTGTCATGAGCGAGTTTCCCTGACGTGGTTTTGAGGGGCGTAGTTTTTTCGTGATCGGTGGTTCTGAGCGAGTTTTTCGTGATGCGGTCAAAGGGAAAGATATGAAATATCTGAAAGACGAAAAGTTTTTTCCTGCCATTGCGGTGGATTCTGAGCCGAGTTTTTTCGCTGATCGGAAATATGTCTGAGCGCACCGTTTTTCCTGATGGTGTTCTGAGCGAGTTTTTTCCTGATCGGAATAGGTTTTTGAACAGAGTTGGATTAGTGATCAGAGTTGTATTGAGCAGAGAGCTTCTTCTCTGCCACCAGTCTGCACTTACGAGACAACGGGCTCCTTGTTCTGAGCGAGTTTTTCCCTCGAGAGCATCGGATAACATTGCTGTCTTGTTCTCCGAGAGCGAGTTTTTTCGGTGATCGGTGGTTCTGAGCGAGCTTATTATCTGATCGCCGGATGGTTTAATTGTTCTGAGGATAAACAGGTTAGATATTGACTGTGTGTTGAGCACAAGACCAGCAAACTTGTTCTCTGAACAGACTCAACCTCCCGTTTTTCCTGCATCCGATAGTCGGTGGGTTCTGAGCCAGAGAGAGAGTTTTTCCTGATCGGCCAGAAAATGACCGGGTTGGAAACTCCAAACCTCCCCATTTGTCCTGAGCGCAGTTTTTTCCTTGATTCGGTGTGGTGCTGAGGCGAGTCCTGAATATGTGCCCTGATCAGGGTTTGGGGGTCGGTTTGGGGCACGCCCCAGAGAGAGAAGGGTTTTTCGGGCGCCCATCCGGCCTGGTTCGAAGCGAGTTTTTCCTGATCCTAGCCCTCCTTCTGAGCGATTTGTTCCGTGTCAGTCTTCTGAGCAAGTTGTTTGTGATCGGTCATTCTAGGCGAGTTGTTCGTCCTCCGCCGATCTGTTGTTCTGAGGCGGAGGCCGGTTGGTTCTTCTTGGGACTGAGGTTGGGCGGGAGAGGAATGGTGGGCTCGTTGTGAGCTGAGTGGGGTTTTTACACAAGCTCGGGTTGCCCTGTGTTTCCCTGAGGCCCGTATTGTATGTATTATTGGAAGGTCGAGTGGTATGGAAAGAATACCGGGTCTCAAGTGTGTTCATGCTGGAGCAAGTTCGGATGCCTTGGGAGCGAGCTTTGTGAATTATATGTCCTCGTAGCGCGAAGGTCTTGGATTTCCCTGTGGAGCGGAGGACTTGGTGTCTGAGAGACCGAGTTTTTTGGCGCTTGATACGCGCGCGGAGTGCCCGGGCAGACCACCTTGTTCTGAGCGAGTTTTTGAAGGGCGGGTTGGAGTCCCAGTGGTTTGAAGCAAGGGCGACCGTTTTTCGTGACTCAGGTGGTTCTGAGCGAGTCTTTATGCCGAGATCGCGACACCAACGTAGATTCGAGTGTAGACGCAGGATGAGTATATTTCTCCCAAGGACCCCTCCGTGGGCCTGCCGTTTCAGGGAGAGGCACGATTGTTTTTCCTTTGATGGGCGGGCTGCCCATGCGTGCTTTTTGAAGCCCGAGGTTGTAAATTCATCTGTAGAAAGGACCTCGGTGGTTCTTCAGCACGGACGAAGTTCCTCTTTCTGCCTTTCCTGATCGGTTGGTGTTCCTTGAGCCGAGTGTGTTGGTTATTGAGCGTCTCTCGATTGCGAGAGAGTGTGTTCTAAGGCGGCGCAGTTGTAATACATGTTCTTTAAAGTAGAACTGGTTAAGGATCGGTGGCATTACATCTCGTTCATAAGAAGACAGAGTTAATTTTTCACGCGACACTAACGGGAATATGCTGGAATGGTGTTCTGAGCTTAAGTTGTTTGCTCGTTGACTCTGTCATTATTTACTGAGCGAGTTGTTTGTGATCGGTGCGTTGTCACTTTCTGGAGCAGATGTGTGTTACTGTGATTTCGGTTCGAGCCCATATCTGAAACAGTATGTTTGGTGCTACTGTCAGATGGGTCTATATTCTCGAGGCAAGATTGTGATCAATGGATCGCGCCCTCATTGGCTAATCTGAAGCGCCACGGTTGCTTTTCTGATCGGTTCTATGTTCGTAGATAAGGCAAAGATTCGGTGCATGATCGGTTTTATCCCTTTCTGAGGCTGGAGTTTGATTAATTTGTGATCGAGAGGCTCGTTCTGAGCGAGTTGTTCTGATCAGCTCATTCTGAGCGAGTTCCCGTTGTCCGTTTCCGTGATCGGTTGTTCTGAGCGAGTTGTTCGTGATGCGGTGGTTCTGAGCGAGTTGTTCGTGATTGGCGCTCGTTCTGAAGCGAGTTGTTTCCGTTTCCTTTAAATTGAGCTGCCGTACTGCATTCGGGATATTAGCGGGCTTTTAAAATACCGATAAAGTAATCGATCCGGCGGGGCTTGGGCGATATACACCGCTCGGCAAATCGAAACGGAGCGAGCTGCTTAGCGGCACGTTTCAACAGTCCAGTCGAGGTGTAAATCCCCGCATTTCTGTCTGCGCGCATACTTGGGTAAATCGACGAAATTCGACCGATCGGACCCTGTCACGCACGGACAGAATAGTTTGGCTGATTTTCGGTGTGATTAAAGACACACCCCGTGGCTGGATTTCGGCGTTGATCCGAAAGCTGCGACTAGGTTTGCCCACTTCAAGTGGGCGCGTGGCCGCGATTAGCTAAAAGCGGTCGTCGCACGCCGGCGGGGCGGAAAACTACACAACAATATATTTACTATACATATACTATATATATATATATATTATATATATATATATATATATAACGTATAATATATATATTATATATATATATATATACGTATATAATATATATATATATATATAAATATTATATATTATATATATATATAATATAAATATATATATATATATATAAAATATATATATATATAATATATATAATAGTTACATACAGTGCCAATACAAGGTCTACCCCCTCTTTCAAATTTCACTTTTGTTGCCTTCTCGCCTGGAATTACATTACATTAAATCAGGCTTTTTCCACCTTATTTGCACATACCAAACCCACTACTTCCAAGTGAAAACAAAGTCCACAAATTCCAGAAAATTATAAAAAAATGCAAAATAAGAATATCTTGGTTGGATGTACACCCCCCCCCCCTGCCTTTAGAATAGCAATTGTAAATTAGCTCAGGTGTAACCATTCACCTTCAAAATCACACAACCAAGTTAATTGGCCTCCATCTATGTTGAGTTTGATGTGATACTGATTATTTCAGAATAAATCAGCTGTTCCTGCAGGTTTCCTCTGCTGGGTAGTACATTTCACAGCAAGAACACAACCATGAGTACCAAGGAGTCTTTGACAAGACCTCTGGGATAAAATTGTGGAAAGGCACAGATCAGGGGATCAGTTTTAAAATGACCAAGTCGGAGGAGACTGATCAGAGAGGCCACCAGAGGCCCATGGTAACTTCGAAAGAGCCACAGGCCTTTATGGCAAAGACCGGTCACTGTGTGCATGGGACAACTATATCCCAAGCACTCCACAAGTCTGGCTTGCACTGTGCGGTGGCAAGAAGGAAGCCATTACTCAAAAATGCCCACCTTGAATCCCGTTTGAGGATGCAAAAAAAAACCACTTCAGAGATTCTGAAGCCACGTGGCAAAAGTTTTGTGGTCTGACGAAACCAAGATGGAACTTTTTGGCCGAATGCAAAATGTTACGTTTGGCACAAACGCAACACAAGACATCACCCAAAGAACACCATCCTGATTGTGAAGCATGATGGTGGCAGCATCATGTTAATGGGGATATTTCTATCAGCAAGGATGGGGACACTTGTCAGGATAAAGGGAAATGGATGGAGCAAAATACAAAAAAATCCGAGAGGAAAACCTGCCCACTCTTAAGAAGGCTGAATTTGGGAGGAAGTTCACCTTTCAACATGACAACGACCCGAAGCACACAACCAAAGCTGCACTGGAGTGGCTAAGGAACAAACAGATAAATGTCCTTGAGTGGCCCAGTCAGAGCCCCGACTAAATCCAATCAAAAATCTGTGGCATGACTGAAGATTGCTATCCATTAACATTCACCATGCAATGTCTGAGTTTAAACAGTTTTGTACAGAAGATGGACAAATATTGTCCAATCAAGGTGTGCAAAGTTTGTAGAGACCTCTCCCAACAGAATCACAGCTGTAATTGGTGTCAAAGGTGCTTCCACCAAGTATTAACTCGGTGTGGGGGGGGGGGGGGGGAGGGGGTGGACACTCATCCAACCAAGATATTCTAGTTTTGTATTTTTAATTAATTTGCTGAATTTGTAGAATTTGTTGTTCACTTGGATGTTATGGGTTATGATGGGTAAATAATGGCGGAGAAGGTCTGATTTATTGCAGTTTAATTCAAAGCTACAAGGCAACAAAAGTGAAAATTTGAAAGTGGGTGTACACTTTATATATGCACTGTAATATTGTTACGGGTGATGGGATTCAAACAGGGTCACAAATGTCACTCCTGACTCTGAGTGTGACAGGTGGTGACTTCAGCGACCCCATTCCTAACCTGCTGGGCTGAAGCCTGCAAGCGAGCTGAGCGTTTTTTTTGGAATTTTGCACAATTTTTCAGGGAGAGGAGAAAGAGGAAAAGCAGAGCAAAGACACCTTGGTAGCTGGCAACACAACCCTTTGATACCATTTGACGCAGTTTCCTATGTGCAGGAGTTTTATTCTGTGGCATGAAGTCAGAGGAAACAATGGCTTCCTAATACGAGCTTTGATGAAATAATCATTCCAATCAGCTGTCGGCAACATCAATACACTTAACGCTATCTGAATGACCCGATCCCCTTAACTAACACACACACACACACACACACACACACACACACACACACACCAACCGTTCGGGATTGGACAGGAAGAGTTTGGAATAACAAATGAAAGAGCAGCAAAAATAAGGTAAGGAAGAAGAGAAATAAAGGATTCCAGTTCAGGCCTGGTCAGCTTGCAGTTTCATGGTCTCCTCTTGACTGTAAGCTGGAGGGTTGCGATTCCAACCATCAGTACTCCCCTCGCAGGACTGGGAGCATCATCAAACACCGTCTGATTTCTCAATTGCTGGTTGCTTCACGGAGAGATAGGAAAAAAATAGAGGCACGTCGTGGTCTCCAAGCAAAAACCTGTCGACTCGAGACTGTCTTTCCTTCATCAAGCCAAAACCTCTCTCGACTCCTCACACGGGAGAGGGAAAATTGTGGTACGTCATCTTTCGAGCAAAAATCTCTCTCAAATCTTGCACCATTTGTCAGTTCCATTGCAGCCAGCAAGAAAGGCAGGACACCCAATGTGGTTCATAATAGCAATGTACTTTTCTTCAGGAGATCACCAACTCAACCATTTACATTGCAAACAGTCATATGTAATGCCAATTTCCTAAAAAATAAAAAAAACCATCACCTTCTGTTCTTCGCCATGAAGGCAAAGCCTCAATGTCGTGAACATCCAGCTCATCTGAATACGACATCACACATCTTTCGGAAGGGGTGTGTAAAAATGAAGGTGCAACTTAAAAACTAAAAGAAAACAATAAAGGTGTTCATCTTTCCCACAACAGAACCGGCATCTAACACATGGGACCTTAAAGGGGGGCAGACTACCCCCCCCCCGCCCCCTACCCTCCTGATAGCATTTTAGCCAAAAAAAGTACAGGATTTTATTTGGGAGGGTATGGAGGGGACACCAACAGCAGAGCTGAAGGGCTAGATGGAGGGAGACCCGGGGTGTGTTCCATTACCAATCAGTATGTGGAGCATTCATCATGAGGCTTAAGCACTCAAGCAAGCATTCCAACAAAACAGCCGGCTGATAAGGCTGGCTTGGCGAGCGGTAGCAAGCTGATTGGTGATGGAACACACCCCAGCACAAACAATGGGTGTGGGGAGGAATGGGTGGGGAGGGGCAGGAGAGGATGCATGAAATGGACAATATTGATACAGGACAATCTCAGGAGAGAAAACTGGAAATTTGGAAAGAGGAGGGATTTGGTTATGGTGTTGGGGTGGGGGGGGGGGGGAGGCAACATTAACGAGGATAGAAAATATCATTTTTTTGGAATGGGGACAATCTGAGATGGTGGTGAACAGCTGTCTTGAAGAGCTAGAGGGAAGAATGAGATTGAAGGGAATCTGGAAGTTGGTTCCACAGATGGGGGAGGGGGGGAGGGGGAATAGGAATGAATGTGTGAATGAGTGGAGGTGGGCATGGGCAGCAATTCTGGATTTAGGTAGTTTCACCAGAAGGGGGTTGATGGTGGACGATGTGTGCTCTGTAGAAATTTCAGGGGGGGGGGAGACAAAGCATGGAAAGAGCAGAAGAGAGTGCAGGACCAGAAAGGAGGCAGAGGAAGACAGTGGGACCACCGACATTACGATGATGTCGAAGTGATAGGCCATCAACCCAGCTTCATTGTGGAGATTCCTATGACATGAAGGCCTTATATCTTGCTTAGCTTGATGCTGTGGAATCCAGGCAGCAGAGCCAGCCTCGAGGCCAGAAGGGAGAGCAGTACTCCACCATGCTGCAGATGAAGGCCTCATAGGTGGATAGGAGTTCAGGTGTGCAAGGAAGGACTTTGCATGAGAGAGGATGCCCAGTCAGTGACTGGCTTTGGAGGAAAACCTTGAAATATGGTTTGCACAAGAACGATCATGGCTGATGATGAAACTGAGGAGTTTGAATAAAGTAGATAGGAGTGGGGGGGGGGGGAAGTTGCCAGATGGTCTTTTCAGAGAGAGTGAGAGTGAGAGAGAGTGAGAATGTGAGATTTGTCAGGATTGAGACACATATTGCAAGTGAATAAGGAAGAAATGTTCATAAATGTTGAAGTTTAATGAACATTGTAATTTTGAGACTAAAACCAGACTATGCTGTGCTGTGTTGTGTTGTGCCCGTGTCTGGAATAACCTATTGTTCCCATTCCAAAGCCTTCGTCCCTGTCTATCGAGTATATTACAGTGGTGACGAGCATGTCTTCGTGCATCGGAATATTGCAAGAATACACAGTGGGGGATGATTAGGAAGGCTAGACCGATCGTCGTGGAGAATACTTCGTGGCAACAAAATGGACACCGATGAGGGCGCTGAAAGGTGGCGAGCTGCATTACTGACCGTATGTTGGCGCCCGACGTACAGCCTCAAAGATCTTCTTGCCCCAGCCAAACCTTCTGACAAGTCGTATGAAGAGCTCGTCAATCATGAAAAGACATTATCACCCTAAACGGGTAAGATCGTCTTGAGATATAAATTTTATACCCACCATCGACAAGATGGTCAGTCAGCATCCGAGTTCGTGGCTGATTTACGCCGACTCGCTGAACATTGTGAGTTCACAGATAAACTCGAAGAGATGTTACGTGATTTCTTTATAATAGGCATCAATGATGAATCGATTCTGCGGAAACTCCTTCCTGAATCAGACCCCAATTTGGCTAAAGTCATGGAAATAGCCGTGGGTGTATGCAAACTGCCAAGAGCCTGTGTTTGAGCTCTAACAAGTCAAAAGTTATCCAGCAGGACCATCGGTTAACAAGATAACCTTTGGTTACAAGCAAAAGTGTTTTTGCAAGCCACTAAATTCACCTCCACCTCCTGACATTTCTGAATCTACTCGGAAGGTTAGGGTAACTTGTTGGCGTTGGGTGGTAACATCAAGCTTCCAATGTCGGAACAGGAATTATACCGAGCTGTTAGCTGAATGTCGCTTTGCTCAACTGTGGTAAGCAGGGACACTTGAAGCGTCATTGTTCTCGATCCAAGTCGAAGAACTTGTCTCCTGCTTATCACATTGAGGTGAACCCTGACGCAGCGGACGATAGGTCACAGAGCACAGCCTGCAGCCGAGAGTCAAGTGAGGAACTTCATGAGGTTTTCTCTGTTGGAACAAAGAGCTCCGATGCTCCAATTATAGTTGATGTAACAATCGATAAGATCCTGGTGAGGATGAAGTTGAAACCGGCACTTCCAGATCAATTATGAGTGAGAGCAAGTTCACCTCCATCTACCCTCCAGCTTGTATCTACTGACTTGAGAACATACACCAAGGGAGTGGTTCCTGTGGTTGGCTCAGCTAATGTAGCTGTAGGATAGGGAAACAGCACTCATGTCCCACCACAACTGATAGTGCGTGGAGGACAAACGCCTTGGCATTGTGACACTCAGCCCATCTGTTGTCTATGCAAAGGCCTGTTGACCTTGTGACATAGCACTGCATGTTATCAACAATCTAATGTGAGCTTGACCGCCTGCAGAGAGACTGGGCATCATCTCACCAGTTGAGTAGTCTGACAGGGCAGCATCCATCATTCCAATACTCAAAGCAAATGGAACAGTGCACATTTGTGGGGACGAAGAAACGATGATCACAACTTTTCAAAGCTGGATGGCTACCCTTTTGCACAAAGCAGAGGATCTGTTCACCACTCTCATGGGGGCCAGACATTCACTAAGCTTGACTTGACCAATGCCTATGCTCAAATGGAACTGGATGATGATTCCAAGCCCTATACATGCATCAACACTCATCGAGGACTCTACATGTATAACAGATGCCCATTTGGCATCCACTCTGTTGCACCAATCTTCCAACGCAAGATGGAGAGATGATTGAAAACTGCACCAAAGACAGTCGTATTTCAGGACGACATACTAGTGACTAGCAAGTCATAACATGAACACCTCGAGAACTTAAACAAAGTCCTCAATCGGCTGTCACAAGCTGGGTTACGCCAAAGGTGTGAGAAGTGTACCTTTATGGCACGTGAAGTTGAATACCTGCATCACCAAAATCTCCTGTCAAGGATTTTGACCTCTCCAGGAAAATTGAAGCAATTGCGAATGCACCAAGACCACAAAACATTTCAGAACTTCGTGCATTCCCGAGTATGTTGACCTACTTTGGTAATTTCCTGCCTCAACTAAGCACAACATCGAGCCTCTGTATCTTCTCCTCAGGAAAGGCATTGTCTGGAAATGGGAAGCTGCCCAAACAAGAGCGTTCAAGGCCAATAAAACCATGCTGTCTTTCTCGTCATTACTTGTCCATTATGACCCATCCAAGGAACGTATTCTCAGTTGTGATAGCTCTTCATATGGCATTGGGTGTGTGTTGTTCAAACAAATGGAACCGGTAATCTCCAGCCTGTTGCGCATGCATCACGAACTCTATCTGACACTGAACGTCGCTATGCTCAAGTAGAACAAGAGGCGTTAGCGTGTGTCTGGGCACCTTAAAGATGCACCAATATGTCTTTGGAAGACATTTACCATCGACAATGATCACAAACCCTTGTTACATCTCCTGGGAGAAACCAGACATTCTGCCTAAACATCAGGTCGTGTACACCATTGGACGTTGACCCTTACCGGTTATGACTATTCATTGGTTTACCGCCCGGGTAAGGAAATGTACTGTGCTGACGTGCTCAGTCACTTGCCACTTCGCTTAACCATCCAGAACCTCCACAATTTGGTGATATTATTCATCTCATGGAACCGTCATTCATGATGAGGCGCCCGTAACCGCTAACCAGATTGCTTGTGCTACTAAGAGCGAATCAGATTTGTCACAAATTCAACGCTGTGTTATGTCGGGTTATTGTGCATCACTACTGAAAGTGGTGAAACCGTACTCATCCGGAAGGATAGGCTCTCTATTGATGCCGACTGCCTGCTTTGGGTAGCCGAGTGATAATTCCGCCTAAACTCCACGGGAAAATTATCAGTGAACTCCACAATGCTCATCCAGGCAAAGTCACCATGAAAGCTATTGCCCAAGCCCATGTTTGGTGGCCTGGTTGGACAGTGACATTGAATCCAGTGCATCCATTGTTACATTGTCAAGCCCATGCCAAGCCACACCACAGTCTCCATTGGCCATGTGGTCGTGGCCATCAAAACCATGGTCCAGACTACACATCGACCATGCTGGTTCATTTCAAGGGAAGTTTTTCCTTGTCATAGTCGATGCCCACTCCAAATGGATTAAGCTCTCGTGGTGCCATCCTCATCATCTGCTGTAACAATTGAAGCTCTACGTACCATGAATCACACAACATGGTATTCCAAACTCCATTGTATCAGATATGGATTATCATTTCAAAGTCAGAGTTTCAGAACTTTTGTAAAATGAATGGCATAAGCACACACATCTGCCCCCCTACAAACCTGCCAGTAATGGTCAAGCTGAATGTGCTGTTCAGATCATAAGAATGGTCTAAGCCACGTCAAGGAAGGCTCCATTAAATCTCGTCAGCTCTGTGTTGCTCAACTACCGCACCAGACCACATCAAACCACCGGTCGCTCACCTGCCAAGCTTCTGATGGTTCGTGAATTAACAACAGGTTAGCATTAGTACACCTAGACGTAACGGTCATGGTCGAGAATAGCAAGTATCAACAGAAATGTAATCAAGACCAAACGTCAGTTCCACATCCGGCGTTCAACATGTATACAGGATCATTGATCTGGAAGTTGCTGGAAACAAAGTGGTTATCTGGCATTCATTATCGATAACATTGGTGAAATGATGTTTCTTGTGAAGTTGTGTGATGGTAAATGCATGCATAAACTGTTGACTAACTCAGGTTACGTCATGGGGAGCCAAACTTGAATCGGCTCAAGTGCCTTTATCACTCACTTCTGGATTAACACCCCGCGTTTGAACCTGAGGTGTTTCCTCATGAAAGCTTTTCACCCATCAATGTACCTGAACTCCTTCCCGACCCTGTACTGTGTACTCCATATTGAGAAGCCACAGCAGTTGCAAGCAAAGACAGCCCTCCACGAGCCCTTAGAAGATCAGCTCATGTCAGTAAGCCTCCTGAGCATCTTGATTGTAAAGAAAATAATAATAAGTAGAACTGCCACCTTATAACTGCTGGCAGTGATGACCGGGTACCCAGACGTCCGCCTTCAATACAAATACAGTACCACCAAATGAGGCCCCACACGGTTCTCTACAACGCGGGAATCACAAGTTATGGACCGAGGAACGGGCCAGTTCCATCTATTTATTTTGCACACATTTGACCATTTTTCCTGGGCCATCATCGGTATCAACTGAATTGCTATTCCTGTCCCCTCAAACGCATGCAGGTGCAGCCAAGTGAGCCTTCTGGAAAAAAAAAATCTAAAGTTCTCAGATTCAAATAATTAAATAATTCTGGCTGTCAAACGAGTGGCCGATCGGGTTGAAATTTTAAACCATGTTCCTCATTGTGGCGAGATTATAATTGTATAGTTTTGCAAATATTGTTGCAGCAGTTCCAGAGTAAATATTACTTAATATTTCCTTCAATCCAACATGGCTGCCAAACCATGTGGCCGATCAAGTTGAAATTTAAATCCTTCATTCCACATGAGTGCTCCATCATAACTTTGAAGATTCACATTTAGTGATGCAGTAGTTCCAGAGTAAACATTAATTAATATTTTTCCTTCAATCCAATATGGCTGCCAAATGATGCTTTGTACATCAAAAAGGGGGGGGGGGAGAACTTTTTGTTCGTCATGGGGAGG
>CM068953.1:9776556-9800276 GCA_035128595.1 Eptatretus atami | reverse complement strand
GTGTGTGTGTGTGTGTGTGTGTGAAACATTCCATTCCACCCATTAGTTGGACAGTTCAGCTGACGCCACGCACAATTTCAACCAGAAAAATCATACGGCTGCCATGTTGGTACTTATGCTATGTGAAGCCAAATACGTCTTCGGAACTGTCGTGTTCACAATTTCCATGCCCTCCCTATAAGTTTTCCTTTCAGTGTGAAGTGACCAAAGCAAGTTAAAACGATTTTGACCTGATAGGTGTCATCGGCCTTGTGAAGATTGGTCTCAGCAATCAAGGCAGTGGTCTGTTGTCTTTACACTGCTCAAATAACGATGTGGCATTCTTTCAAGCGAAGCTTTTACATTGGAGGTTACACAAGAGGTTGAAGACTTGGTATGTGGAATGGATTGAGCCTAAGGGTTGGAAGTGGGAGGGTGAGGACTTTGGGGTTTTGCGGCAGAGGTTGAGGACTTGGGGACTGGGAGGGGTGGGGGTTGATGACTTGGGGCTTGTGGGGAGTGAGAGTTGAGGATTTGAAGTCGCATATCACAACCCACGAGTCCCTGCTGGTAAGAAATAAAATAACTTAAATGGTAATTGATCTGCCGTAAACACAAGGGAAGCCATTTTGGGCCTGACCCTCTGTTGAAGAAAAGGTGAACCAACTCCTGGCTGAATACAAAAACCTCTGAACACTGCACCAACAAGGGAGTGATACCGATAGTATTGAAACAATAAATACACAAAGCATCTTGAAATTCCTCATCATTAACACATTTGAGTGCATTTTTGCCAATCTTACAAGGCTGTATCATGTTGTAGAGACACGACCAATTTCTTTAGCTACAGATACAGCTGAGCGACCATTCAGTATGGTCAAAATGATTCAAGAATCATCTTCGCTCCACAATGACTGGAGAACGGCTTTCTGGGCTGGCATTGCTCTAGTATTAAAAAGGATCTTGCATCAAGAGTAGATTATTCATCGGTGACTGACAGCTTCGCCAGAATATGCAAAAGGTGCAAATATTTAATGTCAAGATCAGTTCAAAGTTTGCTTTTTTATATTTTTGTATACCTTGTTGAGGCTCATATAAGAGTGTGTATGAAGTCGAATTTGGATTTTTCCAATAAATGATGCCACACAATACATATTTTGATTGTTCAGATGTATAAAATTGAGAAAGGCAGCAAAATTGATGTACTCATTCCATAACGGTTTTATTTTGCTCGCAATCAAGTGTTCATGGTAGGAGAACAATAAGGTAACATCTGGCCAAATTACATGCGATGTATGCTTCCCTGCGAACATATTGTTACGGCTGTGGAAATTCGCAAACACCATTCAGGTCCCGTAGGTGAGGTATTTCTGAAGTACATGTATAGTTAGCCCAAACCATTGTTTAGAGGGAATTAATGTGATTCATTCGGGCTGCGACACTTTGAGTTAGTCGTTTTTCTGTTCTTTCATTATTTTCGAACCAACCACATTTCAACCTCAACCACGCCACCACTTCAACAACGCCAGCACCGCCACCCTCACAACCACACACCATCTTCGCCACTACCCACACCAACGAACGCCATCCTCCGCGGTCCACGTACGACGGTTTCCGCGTTGGAAACCGTCGAACGCGAGAAGGGAAAGAAGAAATCACACAGCGAGGGCGCGCGGTTTTCCCGCTTGTTTTTTTCCCTGGCCCGGCGCCAGGACGGATTTTCCTCCGCCCCCACATGGCGCGGGAGGGGGGAACGAGAAGGGAACGCCCCCTTCTCGAAGCGCCTCGAAGGAGGGTGGAGCCAAGAACGGGGCGGGGCGCCGGGGTATAAGAGTCGAGGCACAGGAGGCAGGGGTCTCTCTCTGTTCGGTGAGCTTCGGCTCGTGCTCGTTCTTGTTTTGGGTTCTCTCTTGGTTTGGCATTCGCTCTCTCTCTCTCCTTGGTGGTTTCTCTCTGTGGTTCTCTCTTGGTTCGGCTCTTACGCAGTCGGTGCTCGGTCCGTGGCGTTGAGGGGCCAGCACGGGCAGGCACGAGGCACGCCGAGAGACCTCGCCGACCACGCTCGAGCACGGAGTCACGGCCAGACGGGACCTCGTGGAGGAAGGTCGCCAAGGACACGAGGGCAGGGAAGTCGCGACTTCCATTTCCTTTTGGGGTTTTGTGTGAACGTGTGTGTGTGGCGCCATGTCCGTAAAGTAAAATTGTATAAGTGTTGCCGAGTGTTCGCGTTAGCCGGTAGTATCTCTGCGTCATTGTTTCTTTTGTTGCCTTTCTTTTAACTGCTATATTGCATTCTGTGATTTATGTGTGCTTTTCGTGTGTTGTGTGTAATAAATGCGTGCTTGCTGAATTGTTGCCCCGTCCTTCGCTGCGTCCTTTCCTTTGTGGGTCTCCATCTTGCTTTACGTAAAGGGTTTGAGTGGGCGGGACGCCCGATAATTAATCAGGAACCGTCGAGGCCGACGATAACACCGCTCGGTTATCCCGATAGCACGGAACGGATCGCTTAAGCGACCGTGTCGAAGTCGACCTGCGGCGAGGTGCGGTCGCCCGGTTTACCATCCGCGTGGGTACTTAGGTAGGTCGAGTTTGGCGAACAACCCTATCCCACGCGGGTGGCCGATTGCACGATCGTGGTGAGGCCGAAAGGCCCACCCGTGACTGGATCCCGGCGTTAGTCCGGGAGGGTCACGACGGAATTGTCCGTCGCGTGGGCGACGTACCGCGATTCGAGTCACGTGGTCGTTCGCACGCCGGCGGGCGCGAATTCGCAACACTGGTGTCAGAGAGCAGGAAAACGGACTCTCTTGTCTCCAAGCTAAATTCACAGGGAATCGGTCCAGGGGTGAGAGAAGCGACCCCCGATTCCCTCTAAATTACGAGCGATTTTAAATTAACCCCTTATGGAATAAGATGGCGTCTCAAGGCGAGCGGGAGCCGGGGTAGAAATGTATATGTATAGTAGTGTAGGATCCATGGCCCAGGTCGGTTCTTTTTATAATTATAACCCACCACTAACTGTGGACAGTGGGAGCGGCTTGAGCACGAACTTTGCCGGCAAACGGAGTCTCACAATGGCAGCGCGATCGCACCTCAGCGCAGCACGGAGCGGGCTGATATTAATAGTACAACTAACGGCACAGCACGAGGCGTGAACTCCCAGTCACCGGTTCAAGCCACGTGGTCACGGGATGCCATGGCAGGCGTGGCAGGATGACTATGCGAGCATTGGCAGGCTTCAGGCACAATTGGGGATGTCTTGGAGAAGGTGAAGCGTTATGAAGAATATATCGAGGAGTGCAAAGTGGAGTGGACGAGTCACAACGGCACGCAGACGAGCTTCAGAAAAATTACGTGTACGGGGGGACACAGCGATTGGACGATTTACTGGAACGAATTCGGTGGCAAAAATGACACTTGGCCAACAGAGTCGACGAACTATGTGGAAAAGAATTTGGTAGTGTTTTATACCCGTCAGTTGAATATGCGAAGAGCAAACTGAACAAAAGAATAGAGGAACAGCAGATTGGTATCTCCCAGGATAGGAAACAATGGGAGGAAGAATGGAAAACCGAGCTCGAAAAGAAACAAAGGAGCACGACTTGGAAGTAAAACAACTAATGGAAAAATTATTGGAGGAAGCAAGGCGGTTCAAATAACTGGAGGGGAGAGTGAGGGAAATACAGTTGGAAGAGAAAAATGTGAACATGATGGGGAGTTGGAACAATTGAAGGAAGAGATAAGAACAGGCAATCAGGAAAGGGAAAGCCTAGAATGGAAGATAAAAAGAGGAGAGAGACAGCTGGAGGAAAGGATGGAAGAATTGCTGGAAAAGTCTGAACAGTTCAAAGAACTGCAGGGAGAATTGAGGGAGGAAGGAGAAAGGAAACAAAGCTAGAAAAGGAAAAACGCAAACAAGATGAGGAATTGGAACTACTGAAGCAAGAGGTAAGGGAAAGTCAGTTTGAAAGAGAAATCCTGGAAGGGGAGATAAGAATGGGAAAGGAATGGCAGAAAAACTAAAGAATACAGCAAAAAAAGGGACGAATTGAGGAGGGAAGCAGTGGAAAGAAGAGATGAAATGAGTGAAGAAGCATGCAAATTGAGGAGGAATTAGAAACAAAAACTTCTGAGATACTGAACACGAAAACAAAGAAAGTGGATTACAAGACGAACTGAAGATGTTAAAAAGGGAGGAAGAGAACAGAGAATGAAACGTTAAGGAACCACACTGAGCAGATTGAACAATTAGAAGCCAAAGCAAAGTTGGAGTGTGCGGAGATGAGAAAGGAATTGGAAAAGAAAGCTTCTGAGTTACAAAACGAGCTGAGGATGTTGAGAGAGGAAGAACGAGAACGGAGAATGAAACGTTAAGGAACCACGCTGTACAGATCAACAGTTGGAAGCGAAGGCCAGATTAAAGAATGAGATGCAAGAAAGAGTAATGATGGAAGAACGAATGAGACAGAAGAAGGAAATCGATCAATGGAGGGAACCACGAGATTGCAGAATGAGGAACAAGAAAGAGTACTGAAAGAACAAGGAATGAGACAGGAGAAAGAAATCTGTCAGTTGAAAGAAATGACGAGATTACAGAATGAGGAACAAGAGAGAGTGGAATAAAAAACTGAAAGAGTATGAATTTGAAACTGAACGACAAAGGAAAAAAATAGGTTGGAATACGAGGAGAAGTTGAAGGAGCAACGAATGAAGCAGGAAGGAGAGATGAGGAGATTGAAGGACACAACGAGAGTGGAGAGGGAAGAACGAGAGGAACAATGGGATAGAAAACAAGGAACATGAAGCTGAGGTTGACCATTGAAAGAAAAGGCAAGGCTGGAGTGCGAGGAGATAGGCAAAGAACAGCGAATGAAACACAAAATGGAGATGAACCAAATGAAGAAAACCACGAAACTGGAGAAGGAAAGACAGGAGAGGAAACAGGAAAAGTAGTGAGAGAACAGCAAATGAAACACAAAGGGAAATTAACCACATGAAGAAAACCATGAAACTGCAGAAGGAAGGACAGGAGAAGAAACAAGGAAGAGTAATGAGACAGCAGCAAATGAAACACAAAAGGAGATCAACCAAATGAAGCAAACATGAAACTGGAGAAGGAAGGACAGGAGAGGAAGCAAGGAAGGGTAATGAGAGAACAGCGAATGAAACACAGGAAGGAAATGAGCCAATTGAAAAACGATGAGATTGAAAGTGAGAAGCAGGAGGAAGAGTGGGAGAGAAAACAAAAACTATACGAGTTTGAAATTAATGAACTGAAGGAGAGAGTAGAATTGAAGTCCAGAGAGATGGAAAAACTCCAGAAAGAAACAGAAATAGGGAACAAGGAGAGAAAATGTATAGAGACGCGGGAGGTAAGAAAATAGAGGAAGACTGCATGATAATGACGGGTTAAAGGAACAGAACACACACACAGAAGTGTGGAGGATAATGGGGTGAGCTCGCGGAGCGTGTGGAGACCCGGTGTGAGCAGCTGGATGACTGCCTCCAGGAACGAGGGGAGGGAGTATGCCCCCTTGAGGCGAATCACGACCAGGTGGGTCCGGTCGTGCTTCGCGAGTTGAAGGGACGAGTGCTGTGGATAGGTGCCCGTGCAGCTTGTGGGGTATAGAGGCCCCGGGAACCCTTGTGGGGACACGAATCCCAGTGTGGTTGTGCAGGGGTGTGTGTTTGCGAGTGTGCGGAGATGCGTGCTTTCCGGCACGCATGGTGTGAGTGAGACCCCCTGTGCAAGTGGAAGGTTGGGTGTGAGTGAGAGGGTCCGTGTGAGAGAGACAGTGTGTGTGAGGTCTCTGTATGTGAGGGAGATGTCGGTCGGCATGTGTGAGCATGCAGCCGCGTCTCCCGGTGTGAATGTGAGTGTGTTGGAGTGGAGTCTGTGCGTCGTAACACGCAGGTGTGCGTGGAGGGAATGGAGACGGCGACATGTGAGGGACAAAGGCGGGTAGCGGCCGTAGTTGTAATGGGGACCGCGCCGGGTTCACCCAGCAGCGAGCCCGAAGTCCGTGCTGTGCAACGCATGAGACCCCCACGTGCTCGCTTGCGGGAGTGAAGCCCGGTCCGGAAACGCCAGCGGTGGATTTGCCGATCCCGCGGACGGACAAAGTTTAGGCAGGACGACGGATTTGGACCGGACGGGTTCTCCACGCGAGCTTGTTTAAGCTCCAACGGGCAGAGCACATGTGTTCGCGTGGGGAGCCCTCGGAGTGCGAGGTTTGCTTTTGGGGTGCGCAGGTGACGTCATGGCTGCACGTAGGGTTGGAATCCGGCAGGAGGGTATCCCTGCCGGATGGTACCGTCCAAGAGGGACGAGGTACGCATGCAGCTGCATGACGTCATGGGCAAGGTGCAAGGTGCGCTATCTGTGAGTTGCCGCGCTGGTGCTGCGCATAATTGGAAAAACAAAATTAAAAAGCAGGCCTCGCTTTCGGGTGAACAGGATCCCTGGGCAAGGGGTGGAAGACCCCTTACCTGGGACAGGATGACACTAGTTAGGGGAAGGGTTAGTGTTAGTTAGACCGGCTCCATGGGGCAGGGTAAGTCCTCATGGGCCCGTGGAATGGATTAGGTAGAGGTTTTAGTTGAGATTTAGGAGGGAAATAAATGATTTTTGGATTTAGAGCAGTGACAGACTTTGGATGTGTAGTGGGGACGTAGCTTAGCTACGTAGTGTTAAATGGAACGTGCTATAGTGTAAGGGATGACGTGGGAGCACGAGTTAGTTAGGGGAGGTAGTTAGAAGGATGGCAGGATTCAGCGGTGTGTGTTGAAGAGTTGGGAAGTTGTGAGTTGAGTACATGATGAGTGAGTGAGGCCAGCGGGTCTGTATGTATGGAGCGAATGTGGAATGCATGGTGCGATGGTGATTGGGGGAGGAGTGATTCCCGCCCAAGGGACCCCGGGGTCAGTGTAGAGTGAGTTAGCTGGGTTAGTTAAATTGAAAAATGGAGGTCGTTTTGCTGTTGGTGGGAGTGTAGGCTCGAAACCTGTTTTGGAGGGGTGCAGGAGCCCTGTTGACGGGCTGGGAGCGTGGCTGCGAAAGGTGAGTATCGCTGAGTGGGTACCCCGGGCCCCGGGCTCGTCGGCCGTGGTAGGCCAAGGGCCCATGGGGGGCCGGATAGCGTAGTGGGCACGGGTGCGCCCGCTTTGTGCGGGGGCCCGGGGCGCCATTAGCCGCGGGGCAGTGTCGTGGGCACAGGTGACCCTCGGAAAGGGGCCGGGGCACAGCCTGCCACGTGTGCGTTTCAGGGGAGTTGTCATGGGGCACTCCCCGGTGTTTAGGGAGCTGGTAGGCTGGAGGCAGTGTAGTGCCCGGGGTGCCATCGTTGGGGAATCGGCAGGGGTCGTGCCTGCCAAGGGGAGCCACGTGTCCCAGCATGAGACCGTGCAAGGGCACGAGGGAAAATTCGAGGGCGAGGCCCGAAACTGTAAGGACACCAACACAGGCGACGGGAATCTGGGTTTTTAGAACCAATAGATTAAGCGAGAGGCGCTTGTTGAAAGCCCCGGGGTAGTTTAACAGTTAAATGGTTAGGGTAGATTAGGAAGTGTACCCCTCCGCACCATCCATCCCTTCATCTCGTTGTGGGCCGCTGGACCCACCTTGGGTTAGAGATCGCTGAGCTCTGGGAGGCCATCTTGAGGCTTGGTTGGCCTCGACACAGGACGCTAGCTCTCCCTTATTCCCCTCCGGGAAGGGAACGTAGGGGTTGGGAGTAGGCTAGGTGACGATAGGTTAGCCGAACAAGGACAGTAAAGGGGTTAGGGACATTTATAGTGGAGGGAAGTGAAAAAATAAAAATAAAAACAACAAAAAATTAGTTGGGCTAAATTGGTTTTTGACAAATTAAGGGGGTGGGTATGGACAGTGACAGGCAAAGGCGATAGGTGGGAGGGAGACAGTAGGTAGGTCCAAGCCCGCCTTCTGCGAGTGGCCAGCACCACCGCACTCCCTCCACCAACCTGCACTGCACGGCAAGAGGCCGGCCAACTTCATCGGCAGCTGTTGTTTTGCTGCAAGGCCTGTGCCGGCCGGATCATCTGCAGCTGCTGTACTGCAAGGCCTGTGCCGGCCAACTTCATCGGCAGGCTGTGTTTGGTTATGAGGCCTGTACCGCGGCCGATCGTCTGCGGCTGTTTGCTGCAAGGCCTGTGCCGGTCACCATCACTGCGGCTGTTTGCTTCAAGGCCTGTGCCGGCCAGTTCATCTGCCGGCTGTGCTTGCCTGCAGCGGCCCTTTTCTCGCCGGCTTTGTTTGCCTGCTACCTTTGCCATGCCCATGCCCACTGCCCATGTCATTTTGCCCCGTTCAGTTTGCTTTGCCCCCTTGTTCATTGCCATGTGCGCCAGGATCAAGCAACAGTTTGCAAGCTGCAGGAACTGTCCTGTTGGCAGCTACAACACGGGCCTGCAGTGGCGGCCCGTGCGCCGGTTTTCTGTTGATCTTACCTTTTTCCTGCAGAGTCCATTGATCCTGGGCCATGGAGTAGTGTAAATTTATAAGGTTAGGTGTTAAGATGTATTGTAAATATGAGTGCGCCCCGCATGTCTGTCTAGCGCCGGCAATTTTATTTAAGTCGTCCGTGTGAGTGGGTTTGTTTAGTTAGTTACTCAGCCCTCAGGTTATTTATTTTGGGGACACGAATACCATGAATGTCGCACTCAGGATCCGTAGGTAAAACGTACTAGGGGAGAACTACACATAATGGCACACGATAATTTGGCGACTCGGGACGAGTCTGTAAAAAGGGGAGGGGGTAGTGTTACGGCTGTGGAAATGCGCAAACACCATTCAGGTCCCGTAGGTGGGTATTCTGAAGTACATGTATAGTTAGCCAAACCCATTGTTTAGAGGAATTAATGTGATTCATTCGGGCTGCGACACTTTGAGTTAGTCGTTTTCTGTTCTTTCATTATTTTCGAACCAACCACATTTCAACCTCAACCACGCCTCACTTCAACAACGCCAGCACCGCCACCCTCACAACCACCACCACCATCTTCGCCACTACCCACACCAACGAACGCCATCTCTCGCGGTCCACGTACGACGGTTTCCGCGTTGGAAACCGTCGAACGCGAGAAGGGAAAGAAGAAATCACCACAGCGAGGGTGCGCGGTTTTCCCGCTTGTTTTTTTTCCCTGGCCCGGCGCAGGACGGATTTTCCTCGCCCCCGCGCATGGCGCGGGGAGGGGGAACGAGAGGGAACGCCCCCTTCTCGAAGCGCCTCGAAGGAGGTGGAGCCAAGAACGGGGCGGGCGCCGGGGGTATAGAGTCGGAGGGCAGGGAGCAGGGTCTCTCTCTGTTCGGTGAGCTTCGGCTCGTGCTCGTTCTTGTTTGGGTCTCTCTGGTTCGGCATTCGCTCTCTCTCTCTTGGTGGTTCTCTCTTGGTGGTTCTCTCTTGGTGGTTCTCTCTTGGTTCGGCTCTTACGCAGTCGGTGCTCGGTCCGTGGCGTCGAGGGGTCAGCACGGGCAGGCACGAGGCACGCCGGAGAGACCTCGCCGACCACGCCGAGCACGGAGTCACGGCCAGACGGGACCTCGTCGGAGGACGGTCGCCAAGGACTCGAGGGCAGGGAAGTCGCGACTTCCATTTCCTTTTGGGGTTTTGTGTGAACGTGTGGTGTGGCGCCATGTCCGTAAAGTAAAATTGTATAAGGTGTTGCGAGTGTTCGCGTTAGCCGTAGTATCTCTGCGTCATTGTTCTTTTGTTGCCTTTCTTTTAACTGCTATATGTGCATTCTGTGATTTATTGTGCTTTTCGTGTGTTGTGTGTAATAAATGCGTGCTTGCTGAATTGTTGCCCCGCTGGTTCGCTGCGTCCTTTCCTTTGTGGGTCTCATCTTGCTTTACGTAAAGGGTTTGAGTGGCGCGGGACGCCCGATAATTAATCAGGAACCGTCGAGGCCGACGATAACACTGCTCGGTTATCCCGATAGCACGGAACGGATCGCTTAAGCGGTCCGTGTCCGAAGTCGACCTGCGGCGAGGTGCGGTCGCCCGGTTTACCATCCGCGTGGGTACTTAGGTAGGTCGAGTTTGGCGAGCAACCCTATCCCACGCGGGTGGCCGATTTGCACGATCGTGGTGAGGCCGAAAGGCCCACCCGTGACTGGATCGCGTTAGTCCGGGAGGGTCACGACGGAATTGTCCGTCGGTGGGCGACGTACCGCGATTTCGAAGCTCACGTGGTCGTTCGCACGCCGGCGGGCGCGAATTCGCAACAATATATATAAATATATAATATATGCAGGATTTTGTGCTATACAGAATGATTTGTGAATGGCGTCATACAAAGAATTGTTAAATACTATTAATCACTCATAATTGTTCAAGAGAAAAGTATTATTTTGACATGGGATTAATAAAGACAGGTGAACTCACTTCCTCTGATGCTCCCTTCGCAGTTCTTCTTCCTGCATTTGCCACGTCTCGATATCTAACAACAAAAGGAAATGTTTTTAACATCAAAACACAATACCTTTTGGAGAATGCAATGTACGAGACATCAAAGTTTAATCAAACACCTCAATTGACATTTAAACAGCTCAAATAAAGCAAGAGGAAAAAATTACGTTGTAAACAAACAAAAAAAAATCTTTGATTATTGTTCACCATTTGTGTGGAGATTGAAATGTGAAAAATATTTTCCCGGTCGTTCATCTCCACACTGATGTATTCGAGGAGATCAAGAGCTCCACCCGCGAGGGACACTCGATGAACGGCAGATGCATTCATGGGTAATTAAATCACAGCCTGAATCATATTAAAGGCTGCTTGGGGTTTTCTGCTCTGAAGCAGAATCAGAAATCCAAACCCATGAGGTTTACGGAGTTCAAAACCATTGTTTTGATGAGGCATCGGCGTGACAGACACCCCGTGAGACGTCGTGGAATTTACGACCGCAGAATCCTGCACTTGTTATCAAAGCCATTTCATCTTTTTTCAGACATTCCCTTATCATTCAGGTTAAATCCCAAGGGACTTGACTCTTCCAAATATGAAGAAAACAGACAATTTTTTTTTTTTTTGAATATATATAAATATAAATAAATGTCCTATCATCATTTGGTATCTGCAAGACATCTCGATGTAAAGTTTCTATCCGAAATCACTTTGGCTTTTATTAATCACACTGCAGCCGGACAATGCCGAAAGCAATCAAACACTTGGAATGCCAACAAGTCATTCGTCTTTCCTGAGATTTACCGCGACGCCCCTCCAATTGCCTGTACATACACGTCCCACTGCTTCAACCGGGTTACATTCCCATCGACGTGCACGTACACGTCCAAACTAAGCACAATGCATTTAAATCCATCATGGTGAATACTTATTACAGCACAGCACGCCTTCAGATGGGTAATATAGTCTTCATTCGTATTCAGCACAAGGCTGTGGGGTAGTATCATTGGCTGAGAGTGTAGCTGTGCCACTGATGCAATGCCCTCTGCTGGTTTGGGCAGGAGTTGGGAATTTGTTAATGGTGCAGGCGATAGCTCGCCTACTCTTCACAAAGGACGCCGTGGGATTACTAACGTCCACCAACGAATACTGGCAGACGGGACGCCGATTTTAACGTCCATCCGAGGAATGGCACACACATTCAGGAATCAACCTGCCTGTGAAACACCAGGATGACAGTTTATATTTGGGTCAAGATTCATACCCAGGCTGGACAGCTTAGACGTGAGTGTGCACACTTCGAGGCCATCCCGTCAGCCTGGTAACATAGTGAGTGTACCTTTATAATTGGAGCAAGTAGCACCTGAGAAGAACATTTTGGGATGTTCAAAATGCAATTGAAATGAGATACTCATCGTAGTGCAAGAAAAGGCAGCTTTATTTATTTTTGTTTCCTTACTAATTATACATACCTACAATGGCGCACGTAGTAATTATATATGCCTATACAGTAAAAATGACATCATGAACGTAGTTAACATCCACCCATGATCCGCGCTGGAAGACGGCTCCTCCGGCCGAACGTCTACCCGTCACATGATGCACACTGTGGTGCATCGCCCTGTCTGTGAAACACCAAATTGACGGTTTATACAGTGGGGTCAGGTGTCAAACACAGATCAAACCGCTCAAATGGAAGTGCACTACCACTGCACCATCCTTTCAGAGTTTGAAAAAACAATAAACACACCTTGGACAATCGAGATCACAATGTATTTTTTTTTTTTCTTTGCAGGATCCATGGCTCATAGTGAAACACACACACACACACACACACACACACACACACACACACACACACACACACTGGGAAGTTCTGCCACAACAATGGTGGCACCTTTCTCATCGCACTCTGTGGGGCATTTGACAAGGAGGAATTTCTTCCTCCACATGAAGAATGTCCATGCCGTTATCCTTTTAAATGCTGAACGTGAAGCAAGGAACCAATTTTAACGTCTTCGGTATGTCCCGAGCTATTATAACCAGTATACCACGGAGTCTAAAATAAATATATTACCTTGAAGGAGTCTACCCCAAAGGAACATTTATCGTACGACTGGAAACGACATTCAATCTAAAAATAAATTAAATTAATCATCGTATGACTTCATGGTGTTGTTCATCCTGAATATCTTTGGATTTACATAGGGATGCGAAGCTTGGATGGACAAGCACTAAACAATGCCAATGCATAGTCCAAACTTTTATAATTAATTAAATCTTCACAATGAAAAGTTTACCAAAAATTCTCCTGTCATCCGAATGCAGTGCAGGATGTACTTGAAGAACGAGAGAGGCAGGCGATTAAATGTTCATCACAAATGTACAAAAGTGGAAGCCTTGAGCACAGGAGTGTAAAGTTTCATGGAATAATAATTTTTTTTTTGTTACTGCTTTGAAACATTGAGATACCAACACATGCAGCCAATGCAGCAAGTGTAATGGATCTTCAATTTTGTGTTTTCTTCTTGAAATCCATCTTAAACTGTCTCTGGTGCTCTCGATATGAAGACCTAACGTATTTAGGTTAGTTGCAGACACTCTCGAGAGGACTAACAAACAAACAAGTGCGAGGTGAGGACCGTTCTCTGCGGGTCATTGCCCAACTTCCGCTGTGGCTCACTCCCTAATTTTACCAATTCGTCCCGTGCGGGTCAAGGCATTGTGCAGGGCATTTATCTCAACATGTAACCACTCTCTTCCACCTGATAGTTTGAGGCAATGAGAATTCAATTTCTCGGTTTTGAGAAATATTGTCAGAGTTTTTTTTAATTTTTTTTGCTCAATTTGTCATCATCAGACCTACTGCAAGATGATCTCATCATCGTGGAGCTGTTGCGCTTGGATAGCGTTTCACCGAATCCTATTGTTGCGTAAATCAATTGGATAACTCGACCCTGGTTGTCATTTCCAGGCTGTTTGTTCCCAGATTCAATTTCCAACCTATTCCTCACCGAATAAATCTGCCGTATCGTGCAGTTACAGCAGGTGGCACTGCATCGCGAAGTAATCGCCCTCCAGAAAAAAGGGCGTTCAGCCGGCTGGATGAGCTGCTCGCACTTAGATGTGGATGCAAATGATCACCCAGGCAAAAATCACATTCCTTTCCTGTAGTAATTATCTGCAGACTACTGCAGTAGGACCTGATACCAACTATAGCATATAAGAGTACGACTCTCATATACTACAGTTCTAACTGTAGCAAATTTTTGCCTGGACATGCACATTATTTTCACAGGACTAGGCCCTACAGAGGTTACACTGGACAAATTCTGACCTTTTCCGGTCTTTAGACACCACCATGTTGCCCACGAGTCGGCATCAAAATGGTGAGCCTCCTGCAAATCGTATCAGAAGGGCTATCGAAAAGTTACTCAGTTGTATTTAAATCCATGTTGTTGTTCGTCCAATCTTTTTCACTTGCGAGATCAACACTCGCAAGTTGTTTCGAACGAGTTTCTCACGCGCGGCTACTTTATATGAATCACCTGCAGGAGGTTGGTAATTTCTGAGAAATCTCCAATTGGAATCAGATTCACAGGGGAGAAAGCTGCAGCTGTCATACCATCCAGAAAATGAAACTAACAGTGACACAGTAAGGCTTAACCCTCAGATTCTCAAGACTCATTGGCTCGGTCAATAAGGTTTCAGCACTTCTAGCCTGCACAGTTCGGATTCCTTTTGAGTGTGGATATGCTCGAGAGGGTTCAGCTTAGAATACTCGATTAAATTCAGGTCACGGAATGAAACCGATCTTTGACACAGACATTCCCAAAATTGCATTCTGTAAAAGCATTTTCAAACCAGGTTATTTTGAAATGTTTTTGCAAGACCTGGGCCTGAACAAAAAGAGGACTTTTTGAATATTTACAAAGACCGATCCCTGCCATTCCGACATTAAGGCTTCACCAAAAGTCGAAATTGTATTCTTGCAAAACAGATATCGTGCCGTTAACAAACGTTTCATCGTTTAGTTGGGTGCGAATGAAATATTTCTTCACGTACAAGTTTTTTTTCTTTATTAATTTCCAGCAGGGATTAGCCAAGGGCTTTGAAATGAAGCCAGTAAAGCTAATTAAAAGAGGACGTTATTGTTATCTGCAGAATACACCCTATGTTTGGCAGAGTTATTTATATTTTTTATACTGTTAATAGAGAGAGTAATTTGAAGTAAATCTTACCCACACAAAATTAGCCTGCCAACCCCCTCACCCACAACTGATGATGCTCGGCCAAAAGCAATCCTACAACCGTTATTGCCTTTCCTATTGATGTGCCGTGGACAGCGATCCGGGAGGTTGGCAGAGGAGGGGATGGGGGATGGTGTAGAAGAACACGCACCAGGGGTGGGGGAGAGAGAGAGAGAGAGAGAGAGAGGGATAGGGGAGCCTTTTAATTTATTATTATTTGTAGTCATTATATATATATATATATATATACATATATATACATATATATATATCGCTCGTATGTAGTACAGAATGGATACAGTCAACTTGCAAATTAAAATACCTGACAACTCAAATCGAGCAATTATCAAAGCATCCAATGTGGTCGACCTTTTCACAGATTGGAATGCCACCATTTTGAATGAACCAGAGTTTGAATTTAATAATTTATTTCATTTGGAGGTATTACTTCAATGGCTGGCCTTTACTTGCTCAGTCGCATGGATTAGTTTATTATCAGAGGTATAGGAATGGAAACGCGTGACCATTCACCTCGACAAGTTCACTGACTCTCGGGCTCTGCTCAGAAGCTCAGAAGCACTCAGAACGACGATGGCTGTGTGTACAGAAAATTGAAGCAAATAAAATCGGAGATACGTTTGTTTACCTCGAAAGATTATGTGGACAGATTCTTGGGATGTACATCAAGATGTTATCGAGGAAGGTGGTGGGTACACATCTCCACAGGGCATTTCCACAATTGAGCCCAGTCCAAACCAAACATATTTCCTGCGCTTTGAACCCGATTACCCTCCACCACCGAAGGTGGAAGGAGGTTATGTTTTTACCTGTCTGTCTGTGAACAGGATATCTTAAAATGTCATGGATGAATTCAGATGAAACCTGGTGGACAGGTTTGGTGTGTGTGTGTGAGAAGTAAGAACATATTCAATTTTGGTGAAGATCCAAATCCAGATCTGGGAATGTTTTCAGCGATTCTTTATCATTGAGTGACAGGACTAAAACTGATGTATAGCACAATATCTGAGAAAGTTATGGACAGATTTAGATGAAACTTGGGGGACAGGTTGGTAATGTGACGAGGAAGAATTGATTCAGTTTGGTGAAGATCCGAATCCAGATCCAGATACAATTATTTTTAGTTTATCTGGAATTTACATTCCAGATAAGGTATTGTCATTGCATGCCACCCATCCGTCCATCCGTCCGCCTCCTTTTACGACTTCTCCGGCCAAACCGCTGGGCTGATACAGCTGAAATTTTGCAAGAACATTCCTCTCCTGACTGGCAGCAGGAATTGCAAAGCTCATTCCGGTCACATGACAAAGTCGGTCAAAATGGCTGACTTAGTAAATTTCTTCAAAAATCTTCTTCTCCAGACCCACCTGTAAGAATGCTACCAAATTTGTGTTACAACATTAAGCCAGGGTAGGGATGTTAAATTACCGAAGTCATTCTGATCACGTGACTAGAAGTTTGTCAAAATGGCCAACTTGATCAATTTTTGTGAAAATTGCATAAATCCCTTCAAAAATCTTCTTCTCCAGACCCACCGGTCAGAATCCTAACAAATTTGGGTCACACCATTGCAACGCGGTCCAAATGTTAAATTGCGAAGGTCATGCTGATCATTTTACCGGAAGTGTGTCAAAATGGCCGACTCGGTCAACTTTTGGGAAAATCGCATTCATTCCTTTAAAAAATCTTCTTCTCCAGACCCACCCATCAGAATGCTACCAAATTTGGGTTACAACCTTAGGCCAGGGCCCAGATACGCTGCAGGTCCAGTGGTCCTATTTTTATTATTATTTCATTACATCAGCAACCTTTACATCTGAGCTACTTGGAATGAGTACTATAATGCAGTGAGCGAGCCCTCTACACTGTTGTCATGAATGCGTCCAGTATATTGCTCACTTTACATCACCTTGTTTATTTGAGCAGATTCCATAGTGCTGCGGTGTACAACAGCAGGATGGTGCAGAAAGAGACGGCTCGATTCGAGATGATAAAAGAACAAGTAAAATGCGTAAGATGTAAAGAACTTCTCTTCGCAGCAAATTCTATGACTACGGAAGAGACATGCTGGGAAAAGTTCAAAGCAGAAGCATCAGCCAGGTATCACGTGGTGAGAAACCGTACTTCGACAAACGGTGCAGAAATTGCATAATATGCACCAGATACGTATGAAGGAGGAGGAAGAGATTGGGACCATACTCCATGCAGACCAATGGTGCTGCTTAAGCAGTTCCCTTGGCTATTGGGCACAATCCTGGACGGGTCGCCACTCCGACACAGTATACCAGCATGCTGGCACTCATTTTGCTGACCTCGGAAGGATGGTAGGCCGAGTTAACCCCACCTGGTATTAATTCAACAGCTGAGCGGGATTTGAACTCAGGACCCGAGGATCCAAAGCCCACCACCCTAACCATCAAGCAAACACCAGGCATATATTATGTACTGTATGAAGAATGGCATGTCAAGTGTAACCAGAAGGTTTTGAACAAATTACAATGCAATATAATACAGCTGAATGAAGGCTAAGGTTTCATTATATTATTATAAGAAGGATGGGTGGGGGGAGGAGAGGTTAAATGAGGAAAGAAATAAAAATTAAGAAAGGGGAGGTTGAAGAGAGAGAGTGGAGGTAGTAAAGTGTGGTTGTCATGGGGAGAAAAGGGAAAGTTTAAGATGTGGGAAAGAAAGGGAAGAGCTTCGTGTGTAGAATCAAGGATGGTGGGGGTGGAGAGAAGTGGTGTCATTCAATTTTTTTTTCTCAAAATTTGCATTTAAAGTAAATACATGGTCCCATTAGGATGGCAAAATCTGCATCAATGAATACAGCGAATGCCGCATTTAATGGAATAAAGAAACAAATAAAACAATTCTATAAATTGGATAGGTTAACATTACCTCCGGTGCGAACGAACAAGGCTTCCCTCAGTACAAATGCACAGCTCCATCCAAAGGCTAACCCTTACGGTCATCTTAACCAAATCCCAAACTAAACCAAACCAGGACTTTGCATCCTCAGTGTCTGTCTATTCAGTGCACTCACTTGGCACGTTATCATTTGTCATTGATGTGTAAGAGAAATTACTGAAGATGACGACGCATTCTGTAAGGTAGTAGAGCATAATTGTGTATGATGGTAAATGCAGTGTGCTCGACTGCTGTTTGTTTCTTTTTGCCATCCTTCATTCCTTTGAATGATGAGATGGTTGTTTTTCAACAGATGATACATTTGCAAGCATTCACTGAACCTATCACATCAAATTGTATATCTTCAAAAGTCAACACATACTTATAAGTAAGGTAGAAATTGGGGATGTGTTCAATCATGTGGTGGTAAATGCAACACTTTGCCATAAACAGTTCACTTGCATATCACTTGACAGGAAACAATGGTTCATGATGCTCTTTCACCGTCTTGGTGAACCAAGTGTGACCGTTCCAGCCTTGTCATGCAGCTGTTGAATGCCACTGAAATAGAGCAACCACTTCCTAAAATGAACTTTTACAAAGTGAACGAGAACGGCACTCGGTAGAGCGCATACCTCCATCAGGCTGAACAGTTTATGCTTTGTATCCCACTGATAGACCGGATCTGGATTCAGACCTGAACCAAAATCAAATCGGCTTGTTCTTGTTACCTAACCAACTCATCCACCTAGTTTTGTTATAACTCGTCCACAAATTTTTTGAGATGTCATGCTATATATCGTTTTTGGCCTCATCTCTCAATGGTGAAGAATCGCTTGTTAAATTAAAAATAGGACCACGAGACCTGTAGCTTATCTGGGCCCTGGCCTCATGTTGTGGGCTTTCTGGTGGGTCTGGAGAAGATTTTTTGAAGAAATTTACTAAGTCGGCCATTTTGACCTACTTAAAGTCATGTGACAGAAACGAGATTTGCAATTCTTGTTAACAGTCAGGAGCGGAATGTTGTTGGTGAATTTCAGCCGGATCGGCATAGCAGTTTGGCCGGAGAAGTTGAAAAAGGAGACGGACGGACGGACGGACGGACGGCGCACAATGACAATACCTCATCTGTTAGTGTGGTAATTCGTGCAACGTGGATGCTGACCAATATTAAACTAACAGCTCCCCCTCCCCCCACCCCCAATTCCCCACACCCTACACCAATTGCACACATGCCGACACGCGGCCTGAAATCGTATGCTGCGTCTGCTGAGCTGGGAGGATGACAGATCATCAGAATGTACTGTATGTATTTGCACAGGTGAGAGCAAGTATGCACCTTTGCCCAGACCACATGTTGTGCAAAATGGACTCGTCCCACCTGATGGGCTTAAAATCCATTCAGAGAGTTCATATTAGCCATTTTAAAGTAATGCATGTTATGATAGGTATGTCGTTATCCATCGAGCAGTATCCTCATCATCTAGCATCATCTCAGAGTTACACATAGCCCGTGCTGTACAGACTATGTACGCGCACAACACGAGATCAAACACTCGTTCCTACACTTTCAAGCATCGTGAAACAAGAAGGGCACATCTCACTGTGGACCACCATTGTTATCTGCTTTCAGCTCACAATTCCTAATTTGATATTACTCGAGCAAGTAATAATATTAGAGCATGCAATATGGATCTTAAATACCAATAATAACCTACACATCCACAAAAAAATTTTTTTATATTTATACAATATACATATGTACAGTAGATATACAGTAAATATACATACACACAATTTCCTTACAAGCTTGTCTCCAATAAAAATCAGGAAAGGCAAGTGGGAACAGTACCTTGTAATGTAGTTACAGTATGCTTGTAAACACTGAAGGGTGTTGTAAAGTTCATTGCCCACTCGCCCCCCCCCCCCACTCCCACTCCTTCCAGTGACTCACATATCTACCCAGCACCCACCAAACATACGCAATATATCACCCAAACATACCAATCACCTACTAAGCCTACCCAGTGCCCAAACATACCCAGCGGCCAGCAGCCACCAAACCTTCGCCCACTAAACACCACATAAGGATGTGGCATTTACACAACCATGTGGACAAAGGAATGAAAAAAAAAATTATGCACGTTGACCCATCATGTACAATAAATAGGTTTTTACTTCCTCATGAAATGTTTATTATGCAAATCCATTAAGTGTTTTCTTTCCATAAGCAATTATGATTAATTATCAATCGAAACAGCCCAGTGAGACATGCAGCAATTGGCTGGCACACGCATCCTTCAATTTCAAATGAAACATTGGTGAATTTTGTGCCACAGCAGGTTCCAAAGTCGTTTTAATTTTTAAAAGAGTATGCTTTCACCTTTATCTGATTATCCAAGGGCACAGTGGCACCATCATTTGTGATCGCCTCTTCCGTGACATCATAAAGGGACATTTGAAAATAATTGTCGAATCGTATTAGTTTTCATGACGGTGCTCGGAGATGTATTTTATTACTTTTTGGTCCAATTCCTGAGCATGAAAGTATTTCCAATCTTTTAGGTACACTCGTTCAAACCGGGTTGGAACTGAAGTATGCATACGAGTAAACGCTTCGACAGATAGGTCGCAAACAGAAACACGAGCACTGCCAAATCTAACAGATCCTTTCCTGCCAGCAGGATAAACATGTACAGATCACCAACCATTTGCAATTTTGAAAACAAATGCCTCCTAGCTGTAAATGTTTCTGTTCACCATGGCTTAAAATGAGCCCATGGAGCGTGTAGTGCAAATCATGATTGAATACCTTGCAACGTGAAGAGGACCAGAAATAGCCACTTCGGTTTCTTTCGCTCGAAAGACTTCGGTTTTGTGATGCGTAAAATATTGGTGTGCAAGTTGATGTGTACGTTTAATTGCAATAAACGGATTCCCCTATTTAAATAAATAGGAGTACCAAGCTTTTTTTATTCTCATGGAGAATACTTGCTTGGGCAAAGATAATTACTTTTTTTTGACAAGAAAAATTAATAATGAGTGAGATTTGCTTTGCAATACATGTCCCCCACCAATGTGATATTTTCGAAGTATAAATAGGACAAACTCTGAAGAATTGACGAAATGCCTTGAAACTCGATCTTGTTCTGTAACTTATCATAGTAAAACCATGTACCAAGTTTCAGTTGATTATGTTAAAGGGTATGGGAGAAAAGTCTGAAAAACCACAAGTGGGACGGACGGACAGATGGACAGAGAGCAAACCTACAGTTCCATCCGGTGAAGGTTTGCTTTCCATCTGTCCATCCTTCCAACCTGACTGCGGGCAATTATAACTGGATCCCAATCCACCCCAATACAACCACACTTTGATCAGACTCTGTGACCAATGACATCTTCTTGATAAAACTAAATTCAGAATGGGATATTAAAAAAATTCAATTCAAAATATATATATATATTTTAAATGTCTGCCAGACCGTGTGACCGATGATGTTTAAATTCTCAAATTATATTCCCAAAGTCTGGTTGATCATGTGTGTGAAGTTTCACATCGATGTATTAAGCCATTCTGGAGAAGATAATATTGTGAAGTATATTTCTCAAACAATTAAAAAAAAATTATGGCTGCTAGATCATGCGACCGATCACGTTGAAATTTTAAACAAATGAAGGGTTCATACGCAAAAACTGATAAATGCCAATCTTGACAAAACTAAACGAAGCATGCCGTGATGCAGCTCACAGTGCCGCCTTTGGGATTTCCAAACCGTTGTTTTTTCAAAACTCGATATAAACCATCCATTATGTACTGCTATTTAACGCTTCGTGCAGAAACTGAAACACGCCGTGCCTAGTTGTTTGCAAAACCCAATGTATCCATTTAATCAATCAGCACGCAGCATCATAATCGTGTGATGCATTATGTCAACAGCCATGCTCTGATTGCTTTGCCTCGCTAAAGATTCCAAAGACCCCCAAATAAGAAAAATGTCTCAAAAATAATGAACAGTTTTGATGATGTTATTGAAGAATATGTGTTGCTTTGACCATCGGGATGTAAAAAGAAGTGGCTGCCAGGCAATTGTGCTTGAGCTGTGGTGAAGAGAGCTCGGCATAGGGGTGACAGTAAAAAATGCAGCCACTTCACGTGCGCAGAATGTACGTGATGTGTGTGTGGCATCTACCCTGACTGCTGACTATCTTCCTTACATCAATGGTCAGCTTTATTGTACGGAAAATAAAGTCAAACAGGATGCTATTTCACTGTATTACATGGATATTCAACAGTGTAAATGATGGAGGCCTAAAGTTGAAGATGGAAATAAACAGAGCCGGAGATGTCAGTGAAGTACTTCCCTCTGAAGGCAAATAAAGGAAGGATTCCTATATGCAAGGGCTTCATTCGTCAGCATATTGTGTGAGTATAGTCGGGAATGTTCTCATTTATTTATTTATTTATTTATTTGCCAAATCGAATATGTTTATAAAAAAGGTAAATAAATAAACCCCCCCAAAAAAGAGGGTTGACGGGATGACCTTCAGGTACCCACACCCACCTCAAGGTTGTCTAGCCTGGGTTTGAATCCCAACCCAGTTGGGTGTTTCACAGGAAGAGTGATTAATCAATGTGTGTGTGTGCGCGCCATCCCTCGGATGGACATCAACCTGGGCGAAACGTCGCACATTCGCCTCGAAGCTGTCTCGCCAGTTAGCTTCCTGAAGCAGCTATAAACTGTCAGTCTGGTGTTTCACCTTTGGCTGATGTGGGACAGCATTATATTGGGAGACAGGATCTGGAAGACAATGATGATGAATAAGACTGAAAATAGTGAATGTGGCTCAAAATAAGTCTATTTGCAGTAACCCTTCCATTGAAAAATGACTCTCTACAAGACTCAGAATTTGTTTATTTCCACCAGCTTTTTTTTTCTTTTTTTTTAACATGGTAGGAAGTAACAGCTTGCTTGCTATCGTTCAATGAGTGCGAGTTGAGTTGCTGCAAACAAACGATTATTCAAGCCTGATGTTATTTAGAGCCCGATTTCTCTATTCTCTAGATTTATGTTTATGGATAAAGCCATGATATCGATGTTGTTTTCACCAGTCCTATCATTTCAGAGGAAACACTCTTTTTGGGTTGAGATATGGGGTGGTGGTGGTGTTGGGGATGGATGGTTTGATCAAATGCCAATATGGCAAGGATTCTGATGAAAGAAAGAAAAAAACCGATTATTTTTCCTATCATTCAAATGATACAGTGTTCATGGTTGAAAAAACAAACAAACAAAAAACTTCATTCCACAAAGTGTGCATCTCATGATATTGATGGCAATCATTGACACTTTTCAAAGCCTGGTGTTGGCCTAGTGGTTAGGGTGGCTGGCTTGGGATATTAGGGTCCTGAGTTTAAGACCCATTGGCTGCTGAGTTAGCATCAGGTGCGGTTGACTCAGCCCGTCATCCTTGTGAGGTCGGCAAAATGAGTACCAGTGCACTGATGTCGGGGCACATCAGCGGCATAGTTGTGCCCCAACAAAATAATAGCTCGCTGGCAGCCAATACAAGCTGCCATCTGCAAGAAGAATAAGATTGACATCGATTCCTCCCTCTACTGAATCTTTGTGTAGTGGGAATGAAAAGGAATGTTGTTTGAGTAAAATCCTGCCTCTGTTGAATGCCCTGCAAAATCCGAGCATGATTGGCTCTTGCTTCCGTCAGATGGTTTTCAAAGCTGATGTAACCTACAAGCCACAGTTGGACTGATCAATCCAAAGCAACCCCCCTACCCCTCCCCCCCCCAAAAACTTTTGGTTTTATTGTCTCAAACTTTTTATATTCACATTCATACTATTTTATATTGTAATAGTGATTATAATCAAATTCCATGTGATTCTGTGAGGCCTTAATACCAAAGAAAGTTTATGATGGATTTGTCTTCTTTTGCAAAAAATAAAAAGAAAAATTAGGTTCTGGATATATCTGCTTTTGACACAAAACAAACTCTAAAGTATCATAATAATTTTTTTTAATTAAATTTAGATTTGTGAAATTCTGGCCTTTTGTCACTTTACCTACATCAATTTAGGATCACCCTTTTTGGAATCGATATGCTATACCAAGAAAGCACATAAAAAAAA
>CM068953.1:9738187-9749897 GCA_035128595.1 Eptatretus atami | reverse complement strand
GTCTCTTGAAGGTTTGTGTTGCTCCACCCACCAATGCTGCCAGACAGAATTTTAAGACCTGAGCGCTCCATGGCATTTCGGAACCCTGATGTAGGTCACTGTGTTTCAAACACAGGAATTTCTGAGGCTTTGACTGTTTTTGACAAAACCCTGATTCAATTGTTTTCCACGATTTTGTTGATTATACATTAAAGGTTTTATATTCGTAAATATTCTGTTAATGGCTGGCTTACCATTTCCACATCTTTGCCATTCCAAGAACATGCGAATCTTCTGCTCGTCTCTCATCCGCCGCCTCATCCTCGCAGCCAGCCGTTCCCGCCCTATGCTTTTGACTTGCCGTTGTCGTTCACGAGAGCGGGAGATGAAGTCAGGCCGGTGGAGTTGCAATGCTTGCTTTGTGAACAAACATGCATATGCACTCACAGTGATGAACTATACATTTTATTTCAATCCACAAAATCATAATCAATAATAATAGGATGTTCAACCGAAATTATGAAAGGGGTGTTTGTTCGTAATTAGTCTTTAGCATGGTGAGATTAATTCTTCACACATCCATTAAACACAATAAGATGACTGCATATTCACAATGACACAAAAAAAGGTGACCTAAGAAGGTTGAGACATCATCATTTACAAATCAAATTCAGTTGTTTTTCTTATTTCTATATATGCACAACAGGTCAGGTCTTCAGTTTCCACACACCTTGGGTGACATGATTGTGTGTGGTGAAGGTGGCTTTTCCTTGTTCGCATGAGTTCTGATTGATTCATCATGCTTCCATCGATCCAAACTCCCAACCGGGATGAACCAACAAACTGCACCTGTGGAAAGGGAGAGGAAGATGGAGAAGGAGGCACAATTCAATTTAAACTAGAAGGGCACTTGGTAGAGCGCATACCTCCACCAGGCTGAGTAGTTTACGTTTTGTATCCCACTGATAGGCTGGATCTGGATTCGGATTTAAACACAATGTAATCATCTCGTTCTCGTCACCTAACCAACTCATCTACCGAGTTACATCCAAATCTGCGCACAATGTTTTGAGATATTGTGCTATACGTCACTTTTGGCAGTATCACTCAATTAATGGTGAAGAATCATATAAAAAATTCTCGGATCTGGAACCAGATTTGGATCTTCATCAAAATTGAATCAATTCTTCCTTGTTACATATCCCACCTACCCACCATGTTTCATCCGAATCAGTCCAAAACTTTTTCAGATATCGTCCGACCACTCAATGGTGAAAAATCTCTTTGGAATTCTTGGATCCAGATCCAGATTCGGATCTTCACCAAAATCTAATCATTTAGTTGGTGTCACATACCCAAGCTATCCACCAAATTTTGTCCGAATCAGTCCCCAAATTTTTGAGATATTTTGTTCACAAACAAAGAAAGAGCAAGACAGACAGACAGACAGACAGACAGACAGACAGGGGAGAAAACATAACCTCCGTCAACCTTCGGTTGGCGAAGGTAACAAAAAAAAGATTTTAAAGGTTTTAGAAAAAAATTTTTTGGAAGTTTACCGCAGTTGATTCAGTGTTTTATACACCACCTTTTTTAACAGGCTACAATCGTTCTTCTTGCCTGTTGTTTGTGTCCTTTATGATGTCCTTAAAAAAAACAGTAACTTTCCTGTTTGGAATTGTTTTCAATTTTGATTAACTACCAGAGAGGCAGACGGAATAAAACAAATTACCACACTTCTCTCTGTGCATGCACAATCGGGATGACTTCAGAGCCAAAGTTCGACTAAACTACAGGTTTGTTTTCCGATTTGTGTTGAACATATAACTTTAATTTGAAATCAAGTTGTTCCTCAACCATAAACCGATGTTTGTAGACAGGACAGACAGACAGACAGAAGTGAACCAATTTCTTCACCTCGTTTTTCACTTCACACGCACGGGGCAATACTACCCAGTCAAGAAAAATCCCTCAAGGAGAAAGCAGTTGGACAAAAAGCAATTCCACTTTTTGGGCAAAATGAAGAATCACTTTTTGAAAGTGTGCATAAAGTTATTGAGAAATCTACAAAAAAAAATAATAAAGCTGACCATTACTGTCGACTAAAACCATAACTTAATGAAAAAAAAATATATATATATATCACAAAAACTAATTGCTCTATCCCAGTAATAAATTAGACAACTTCTGTGCTTCGGCAAATGCCCCAAAAGAATGGATCCACCAAGAATTTAAAAAAAATTACTTGTTGACAAGGCCGAAAGAAGTCAAATCAATTTTGAAGAAAGTTATTCTTCTTCAATATTCTCCATACTCAAGACATGTTCGTATTCCCAAACAAAACCTCTAACTCACAATGTAAAGAAACCAGGTTCAAATCCCATCGCTGATATGCATTTGTCCGTTGTCGACCAGCGTCCGCTTGCAATTCATGTAATTGCACACCGATGTCCAACAATGTTGTTGTCCTGCACATGTACAAGCTCCTCCAGGAGCCTTAGATCACCGTAAATCAATAAACTTCAAAGAAAATAACCTTTATGGAAAGTCCTCCAGTTTTACATCGTATATGGATCAACATCCTTTTTATTAGCCAAGTCATGATCGTTTATTTCATGATCCGATTGCACCATTGATGGGAAGAACCTAAATTGGAACCAGATGGTCTTCGAGAAGAATAAACGCTTGTGAATAATTCAGGTTTTTCAATCAAACACCTGTTTGTCTTCCTCCCTCGCCCATCCCCAAGAGAATTACAAATGCAATCAAAGGGATTTGTGAACTTTATGGAGGATCCATTTGAGCTTGCACAGATTAAATGACATTTTAATTTACCAGTATGCTAAGAATTAACACTCATTATAAGAGCAGAGCACCTTTCAATGTTCCATCGTGGGCTGCTATTACCAGTCAAAGTCAACACAAATAGACAGCAATATTGAATTGGGAAATACTCACGGCTCTGTCTGCTTTTCGTCCATCCTCTATGCTCCTCGTCCAGGTCACTCATGAAGTCTGGAGTCTGGCACTGTGAATCTCGTAGCCATATCGTCTGTGTTCCAGAAGACGACAGTCCAGGAGAGTCAGGTTCCCAACCAAGACAGGAGTCAGGTGTTGAAAATTGATCCTGTATGCTACTGTCATTGTCAGAGAACCAAGACTCTGGCAAGCTCTCATTTTCCTGATCCTCTACAAGAAATTTAAGAAGACAAATAACAATTGATGAGAAAGATTTCATCGTCATACATTTAACAGATCACGATAATCAACACATAGCCTATAATGATTGAAAGAAATACAAGAAAACTTAGATATGGGAATAGGCCAATTGGCCCACAATGCTTGTGTCATGTCCACCCCAGCACTCTCCTTCGGCTAAATCTAGGATGATGTGTGCTCTGACATGCAGCGTCCCCTGCCGGTACTGCATCAGACATCGGTTTTTAGTTAAGTCCACCTGGTTGGGCATTGAGCCCGTAGTATATTGCTCAATGACGAGTATGTAACTAAATCGTGTTACTTTTGCACCCACAACGTAGAAAACACTTGCTCCTATAAATCGCTCCAATGCAAAACAATCATTGCCGAAAACGAAACTTTAATGTTTTCTTTTTTGCACCAGAGGAATACCAACTAGGCATTGTGAAGCCCGGTGTGGTTCTGCATCGGCAGATAATTCAAGCGATGGGTGGACAAAAGGGGTCATGCTAACTGCCATGGGAAGCAATGTAAAGCTGATGTCATGGGCATTGGCCCTAAGTCGTAGCAGGAAAGGCTACAGCTGTAAGGACAGTCAGCGAGAATCTTTTTGTTTAATAACTCCACACTTGCAAAATAATAATAAAACTAGAAGAGCATTCTTCCACATTGCGGTGTTGCCAGATATGCCTCCGCCCACATTATTACATCATTATACAAACTTGCACCAAGTACTATTTCAACACCTGAACCCAGATTCAACATGTGAAATAATTTGGGTTGCCAGACCATGCGTCTGATCAGGTTGAAATTTCAAACATATATTGCCCATGACTACTGAATCATAATTGTGACGTTTCAAGTTGATTGATTTCAAGTAAAAAAAAAAAATAATAAGATTTTCATTAAATCCAATATGGCTGCCAGACCATGTGACCTATTCATTATATTTGTGAACACCTTGATATCCCCAAGGCTTGAGGAACATGTGGGTGAAGTTTCCCATCGAGCTATCAAGCTGTTCTGGAGAAGAGGAATTTTAAAGGTTTATTCTTCAAAAAAAGAAAAATCATAGCTGCCAAACCACATGACCTATGATGTCATCGGTGGAGAACTTATTATTCCTCATGAATAGGCGATCATACCTGTAAAGTTTTGCCTCGATCTGTTCAGCAGTTTCAGAGAAGATTTTTGAAGGTTTTTATGTTAAAAAAAAATATATGTCTGCTGAATCACATGACCGACAACGTCATCAATTGTTTTCCCCATACAATTTAGCCCGAGATGACCCTCAACAATTTCCATACTGATCGGATAAAGCATTCGACGTTTGCAATTATGATGTCATAATGAAGCCTCCTTTGATATCAGCAATAAATCACACTTATCCCCCATGGGGAGTACTTCACATGTGCTAAGTTTCATGTTTTTTTCCATGGAGCGGTTTCGGAGATACAGAGGTCCAAAGTGTTTCCTCTTTTTCCAACGTGGCTGCCACACCACATAACCTTTGACATCACAATCATTCAAACATTCTACATGAGTAGTTCGACCTCTGCTGAAAATTGTGTCAATCGGTAAGTGGTTGCAGAGAAAACAGAGAAAATTAGCACAGATGGATGGACGTGTAACCCAAAAACATAATGCTTCTCTCGAACATCAGCGGAGGCATAAAAAAAATGAATAGATGCTATATTAGCTTCTAACAAAGGTACCTGATGTTGCCGGGCAATGCCCGGTTCATCTTCCCACCCTTCCCCTCCCCTGCTTTCTCCCACCACACCCTCTCCCTCCTTACAATAAAACACAATATGTAGGGGTCTGGTCATCTATATTTTTCCTATGCAGCATAAGGCTGCATATATTTTTCCTCATTTGACTGAGGATGTGGTAGTGCTGCTGATGCAGTGTCCTTGTAGGTTCGAGTAATGATTTGGAATTTGGCCAGGATGCCAGGGATCGCTCCTCTACTCTTCACGAAAGACACCGCGAAGGGATCTTTAATGTCCACCAACTAATTCCAGAAGATGCGACGCCCAGTTTAACATCAATCTGAGGGACGGCACAAACATTGATCAATCACCCTGCCTGTGAAACGCCGGGATGAGATTTGAACCCAGGATAGACAGCTTAGAGTGAGTGCGCGTACCACTCAGCCGTCCTGCCGTGGATTTGGGGATGCATCGCTTTGTAACCACTGAAAACATTATTCAATTGTCTCTTGAACTCATAGGTCGCTTTACTCATTTGAATCCTCGAATTTATTTTGCTTTCCAAACTCTGGAGATTTCCCCGTGAAGAACTGAGCCGCTGTTGCCGCACCCACTGCTCACGCCGTGGGAGCTTTCGCCTGCTTTAAAATTATTTTCTTCGCACTCAATGAAGTTACACTTCGGGCATATCCGTTAATCTTCTTTCATTCAATCTAATTGTTGGAACAACAGAAAAAGTTAAAGGTCCACAGAATCAGAAAATCATGTTTGGTTTCATGAATAGATATAGCTTTATTGTTGTTCTTTTCTTGAATAAATATCTTGAAAGGGAGATTTTAATGTTATTTGGTGCTCTTTTACACTCAATTGGCACATAATAGAACGATTCGGATGAAGCACAACTGTATCGATTTCAAATCAAAGGGGAAAGAGCAAACTAAGCATTTCGTTTGTGATCCACAAACTTTCTCGAGCCTAAACTAAAGCTGCAGCCAATGGCAGTCATTTTATATCCAATTCACAACTCATTTCCGGCCATGTGCAAAGGCATGGATTTTCGAAGTGTCAGTACAAGATCATTAATGTTTTTTAAAATAACTTTATTATCAAGACAAACCGACCTCTGATCCCTCTCTTCCCACCCCTATTTGCGGTGGAGATGCATCAAATGCACGAGTCTCCACGATACTCAAGAAAATTCAGCACACTTGTTTTTTTGGATGACCTCAAATCCAAAGAATTGTTGTGCCTTTTTTTTATTGAAGCAGAGTTCTCTACACAAGGCTTAAAGGCCACTCCAGATGTGGGTTACAGCCTTGCTTTAAAAACGACTCGTCACGTCGACAGAGAGGAATGCCTCAGACTTTGTTCACAAGTCCCATTAGAGCAAATGTTCCCAAATGGTGGTGCATGTACCACCAGTGGGAGATATGGGATTTTCTGGTGGTACATGACGGACAAAACAATTTTTGTATATTTTCACATACAGTATTCTCTTTTACAGATTTGAGATTCAGAGATTTATGCACCAAATTTACTGATAAACCTTGGAATGTTTGCATCGTACGCTACTTTGCTGATGATAAAAAATAGATTGCAGAAATGTAATCACTGCAAATTGTCCTGGCCATTATGCTTGATGAAAACGAATTGGTCGAGCTCAAAGAAGAAGAAGAATCCTCAATTATTACCAGCACTGAATGGGCAGAAAATGGTACCGAATTATATTATTTTCTGGCTCAAAGTCAGGTCAGGTTAGGTACGAGAGCATGTGCCGGAGCAGCACGTCACTGCGTCTACTTTCCACCAATACTCGAGGGACCTCTGTCTGGCCATCCCCCAAGCATATGCCTGGCCCATCCCCATCTCCTCGAGATGCCAAGCAACCTGCTGCAACAACGAGGCAGGTGGACGGCCCATTGGCCTCCTCCACTCATGAGGCTCCCTCACTAAGAGAACCTGGTGAGCAGGATCAATGTTAAGAAAACAAGCCACGTGTCCATACAGCCACAGCTGATGCTCACAGAATATGCAGGTAACAAATCTCATTTGAGTCTCTCTCAGCAACCGCTCGTTGGACACAAAGTCTGACCATCGATAGCCAATAATTCTCCGAAGAGACATAGCACCAAAGGAATTAAGTCACCGTCTCAGATCCCTGGTCAGAGTCCAAGTCTCACATCCGTATAGCAAGAATGGAAGCACCAAGGAACTGAACTCAGACTTTCGTCCTCCCACACAGGTACCGACAGCACCACATCCCATGATCCACTGAATGCATGAATCCACAGACCCGACCCAGATGTCTATTGACCTCTGGCTCAAGGCCTTGATCTTGATTTTTACCCAGAAAACCCATAATCCCAGTGGCTTTGACTCCTCATTCGACCCCAAAAGGATATCTACAGTCTCCGCAAAAATGACTTCCACGTCTGCAAAATCAAGGTCTGAGATCTTGATATTCCCAAACGATGCACCACAGCTTGATCTCTCTGCCAGCCTCCCCTGAATCCTGTCAACACAAGCACAGAAAAGTGTGGGGGCCAGTACACACCCCTGACAAGCTCCAAAAATAACTGGAAATAAGTCAGAGATGGCACCACCACATCTCCCAACACTCTCAAAACCAGAGTATAGTTCAGACATCAGATGGATCAGTTTTGGTGGCACCCCACAAAGACCAAGATTCCTCTAGAGGGCATTCCGATTCATTGAAACAAACACTTTGCAGAGATCAACATCAGCTGCAAGCAGCCCCTGCCGAAACTCTTCTGCGTTTGGTGAGGACCCGAAGGGCAAGGATACGGTCAATCGTTGAGCTCTTTGGTGTAAAGCCTCACTGCTATGGACGCTGGTGCTCAAGGAGATGGTGGCAAACCCGATCAAGAATTATCATGGCCCCTCTTCCAATCAGTTGGGATGAAGCCTGTTTTCCAGGCAGAGCACAGAACTGCATGCAACGACACGAGTACAGCATTTCCACCAGCCTTGAGAAGTTCAGCATGGATGCTGCAGATCCCAGTATCTCTACACCATTTCAACCGGTTCACCGCAGTCTGTGTTTCCACAAATGAAGGTGGACCACAGTTGATTGGAGGGTCAGCAATAGGGATAGTAACACCCATGACATCCAACTCAACAGCTGGTGGATCAGCCTGGTACAGCCACTCAAAGTAACTGGCCCAGCGGGCCTTCACTTCAGACTCCTCTGTAAAGAGCCCTCCACCCTCTGCTCGAACTGCAGTGCTCCGAGGGATGGGCTTGGAGGAACTCAATGCACGGATTCCCCTGTAAGCAGGAAAAGAATCACTTGACCACAGGTGATGCTCTATCCCCTCAGATTCCTTCCACATCGGCCTCCTTGCCCACCCTTGGTGTACGTAGTTTTACGCTTCAACTCCCTGAACAACTCAGCTCTGCCATTAAGCCCGAGGCTCCCACGATGAGGCTGAGTCTTTGGGCCTCTCACTCTCACCGCAGGCAGAATCAGTGGTCTTTTTGTCTTACTGTCTCCTCTCCAGCCTCGCCCACCCCCCCCCTGCTCTTCTGCGATTTGCCCACCATATTTCCGCAGGGTGCTCAAGGTCCGCCAACAACCCCCTTCTGGTAAAACTACCAAAATCACGAATCACTGCTCACATCACTCTTTCATTCCTCTTTTTCCCCCCTTTTGAACAAACTCCCTCACACTCTTCAATCCCATTCTTCCCTCCAGGCCATCAAAACAGCAGTTCTCCACCATCTCTTCCCCATGCAAAACCTCGATCTTTTCTACCCCGTTAATCCACCCCAATCCTACCTCCTTCAAATTCCTGCTTTTCTCCTGAAAGTCCTGTAGGTCCATCTTCCATACTCTGTGTTCCCTGCCCCATCCCTCTCCTAATGTCTCTGTTCCCCACTGTTTGGTCCTTCCTCTCCCACCGCTCTTGTCTCATGCCCCCCTTGCTATGTGTTGGTGTTCAGCTCTCACACGATCCCTGACAATGTATACAAAAAAACAAGCCTGGCCATGTGACTCTGGTCAATGGTATCCAGTGTCCCTTGAGACAAAATTCTTCTTTGCCCTCCGGTGAGTTACAAGACATCTTCCGGCAACAAAGGATGGTGGTTTTGAAGGCACTCCACACCTCTTCAGGATCCGCCAAAGCACCCAGACCACCCAAACCCCCCAAATCTCCACTCAGCCTGTTCACAAACTCCTCAGCTACCCTCTCATCCTTGAGCTTGCCAACATCCAGCCTAGGCTGGGATGGTACCATTCTCCTGGATTTAAGCTGCAACTTCATAGTTGCAACAACAAGCCGGTGGTCAGTATTGAGGAACTGAGCACTCCGGTCGATCCTGCAGTTCTGGATCATCCTCCAGTGACCATCAACGAGCATGTGGTCAATCTCCTTTGCCACAATGCCAGGGTTGGAATACCAAGTCCAGCGATGAGCTTGTGGGCACTGAAACCATGAACCAGCCACCCTCAGTTCATGACTTCTTGCAAAGTCAAGGAACTTAGTGCTATTCTGGTTCACAGTTTCAGACCCATGGGGACCAACACACGTCTCATAACCATCTCCATCGGTTCCAGTCGATGCATTGAAATCCCCCAAGACCAGAAAAGTATCTCGCCTGGGGCACTGATCAACCAGACTCGTACATAGCATAGAATGCGTCCTTCACATGAGATCACTCGCCTCACGCGGAGCATCGACAGAGGCTTGGGAAATGACACCCAAGGAGTAACGAATACTTAGTCTCATAATACGCTCATTGACCGGTGGCACCTCAATTATCATTGGAGTCAGCTTATTGGACACAGCTACGGCAACTCCTTGGGCATGGTAACCATCAGGGCGACCAGTCCTATAGTAGGTGTAACAACCCGCCACGATCTTTCCGCAATCAGGTCTCCGAATCTCAGAGAGTGCTGCAATAACGATGTCAAAACGCTTGAGCTCAGATGATAACAGAGACAGGTGATCATCCTCCCTTATGAATACGACATTCCAGGCACGCACCCAAGGGGACCACCTCAGGTTAATCCAAGGAGACCGCCGTCTGGTGGACGACACCTCAGCACCACCCCAACACACATTACCGCAATCTGAACCGGGAAGGTCACCCTTTGATTTCCCTCCTATCATCAAACATTGGGGGTCACGAAGGCTTTGCCCCAATCCCGTCATCTGGTGAGCTGCCCTGAGAAGGGAAGCTGCACAAGAGGTACTCCCACGAAGTGGGTTTTCAGATTTTTTTATGCTTTTGGAATGTTTTGCGGAATGAAGGGTTTTACGGTGGCCGGAGTGAAAATCCTGCCACCAACCTCCTAATAAGAAGTAACCCAACTGCAGGAGGACGTCCGCAAACACAGTTGGGCACTAGCTATGGATGAACGTTGGCTCACAAGGAGCTCCTTCGCCCTTTAGCAGGTTTTGTTCTTCATCCTGCTGGATGTCCATATCATGCACCCTCCTCACCAAGAAACAGTGGGGGGAGACGGTTCAGTCGCCGACATCCCGACCATGGAACAGGTGAGTACAGGTTTACATGGTAACTTTAGCAAGTCGCAGATCTAATCTGACCTGACACCCATAAATAAATATGTAAATAAAGGTGGATAAAGGCTATCAAAGAACAAAAGGTGAAATTTTTGGAAGGGGGTGTAAACTTTCTGTAGGCCCTGCATAAACTATATATATATTCTTTTAGGAGGCACGCATGTTCTTTTTTTGCCATCGAGCCACACTCAACCGATGCTGAAGCAAGGGACGAATATTCCAATTTGGTGTGTCCTCGTGGTTAAATTAAATCCATTGGATATTCAAGTGGCCTTCGGCCTCAGCGTTTCGGCTTCGCCACTCAGTATTTTTTACCATGTTTTGAGGTCAAAACACAACATTTTTGGTCCATGAGATTGTTCGACAGTCGACATGACAACATGGTCCATCATTCGAGATTGCAGCCGCTCCCCGCCAATGGGTTGCTGGCACGTCTTGCTGACTGATTCTGTCAGGGCACTGGGTCGGGGCTCGTTAGAAGGGGGGAAGGAAAAAAGTAGGCACCTCTCGGTACACCACCACTGTATGAACACTGGACAGCCTGCTACACCTCCCGACACACATGTAACGTCCGATTACCAAACAACCTGGCTAAACATGCATTTAAGGGGGGATCTGGGCTAATCCTATATTTAACAACCCACTAAGGGCCCATTTCCGCAACAATACAACTATTGAAGGAATCCCTGTGGATACAGTTCCTCCTGAAAGATTTTTTCCTGAATGGAATTAGAAGTGGTTCTATAACCAAGGAGAATAATAATCCAGAAACAGGGCACCCTTGCCTCACCCCTCTCTCTACTTGTATAGGAGAGACGAGCTCATTATTAATTTTAAAAATACTAAATATATTGTTGTACAGTAAGGATCCATAGGCCCTAAAATTGGTACCAAGACCACATGCTTCCAACACATGATGCAAAAACACGTGATCAACACTATCAAATGCCTTGTCTAAGTCAAGGAATATTATCCCAAATTATTTTTCCATGGAATCACACTCCAGCAAATCTCTGATCAAAAAATATTATCATAAATTGATCTGTTCGGGATACAGTAGTTCTGATCAGAGTTGACGAGATCACCAATTACCATCTTCAACCGAATGGCCAACACTTTTGACAATATTTTGTCGTCCGTACATAATACCGAGACCGGTCTCCAGTTATTCATCTGCCGTAAGTCTCCAGTCTTTGGTAGAAGAGACACCACCGCTCTTCTAAAACTTAGAGGCATTTCTCCATTTACCAAAGATGATTCCAGGACATTCAG
>CM068953.1:9703637-9731137 GCA_035128595.1 Eptatretus atami | reverse complement strand
AGTCTTTGCTGTGAAATGCACAACGCAGCAGAGGAAACCGTCCAGCAACAGCTTGATTTTATTCTGAAATAATCAATCATTCCAATTTAACACGGGGGGGGGGAGGCCAATTAACTTGGTGTGTGATTTTGAAGTGATTGGTTACACCTGAGCTGATTTACGAATGCTATTATAAGGTGGGGGGGGGGGGGGGACATTTATCCAACCAAGATATTCTAGTTTTGTATTTTAAAATAATTTTCTGTAATTTGTAGGCTTTGTTTTTCACTTGGAAGTTGTGGGAAACGATGTATAAATAAAGGTGGAAAAAGTCTGATTTAATACAATTTAATTCCAGGTTATAAGGCAACAAAAGGTGAAAAGTTTGAAAGGAGGAGATGTTGACTTTCTATAAGCTATGTATGTGTGTAATATATATATATATATATATTTCTATAATCATAGGTCTATAAAAAGTTATAAAAGTTCAAAGTTGCACAAAGACTTGATGGACAATGTGTGTGTGTGTGTGTGTGTGTGTGTGTGTGTGTGTGTGTGTGTGTGTGTGTTGTGTGTGCTATCTATATATTACTAAACCTCTCAACTTGTATGTATGTATATATTATATATATATATATATATATATATATATATATATATATATATATATGTCATATATATATATACATATACAATATACATATACATATACATACACACACAAAATGTATTCTTTTTTTTTAAGCACTGTATGTGCAAAATGGAATATATGGAGATGGATATTCCATATTGTGAAAGCAGTTTTATAAATACATGTATATATTAGATGTAAACACCAATTATTAGACTTGACATAGCAATAACATTCAAATGAATAAGTACAAGGTAATGTACCAGCGAATGTGTACGTGTGGTTTTCAAATTTCTTCTGTTCTGCTGCCTGTGGGGTGTCCAGTCGCTCTCCAGTGAATTACCTCCATCAGACATAAGATCGCTTTGGCTTCCACGTTCCATCATTCCAGTCTGCTTGATTGCGGCTTGAGTAGCAATTTGCCCATTTAAATTAGGGTCCTTTGGCCAATGCGACCTATTTGAGTCATCCAAGTTGTTAATAGCCAAGCTTTCCGTGGGCCCAATGCCTTCTTCAAGTTCCTCAACATACTTAGCCGCTGCGATTCCTCCACTGTGCAGCCAATCGGTTGATGGTATCACCTTCGAAAGTTTCATCTTGGGAAGATGTGACTGCTCAAACTCGTGAGGAGGCCGTCTATGGGATGATGCGCCTTTAGCTTTCAAATCCTTTTGGGAAACATTTTCATTGCGAGTCCATTTGGTATCAAACTGCTCACTGTGAACTGAATCGGATGGTGCCAAAGCTTTCAGCACGACACCTTCTGTCGCCTCATTTTGGTGCAAGTGATTTTCATTTCCACCTGTGGCCGTTTTGACATTCGACACGAGGCCGCTTCGTTTTCCATGTTCCGATTCTGTGCGGATCTCTTCAAGACTTCCATGAAATGGAAGCAATCCTTCCTTTTTGAGGGTCGCGTCATTTGTTATCTCTGGGAAAATGTTGTGGCCGACCTGCGTCAAAGGGCGTCCATCAGCGGTAGTTTTTCCACGATTTTCTAACACCAACCCATCGTCGAGCAATTCATTCACATAAACATCATGGTCTTTCACTGGGCTCTCCCAATCATTCCGAGCTCGCTTCATCTCTCTACCTTCATTGTGTGTAGATGTAGTTCCCATCACGCGATTTAAATTCTCAACTCCAGAGATTCCATTTGCCCGTGAGACGTTTGGATCTTTTCCACGAGATGCAGTCTTCTTCCGTGTTCGTTTGTCAAATTCGAAATGTTTATTTTGACGACTTGAATAATTTGGTTCCTTGTAAAATATCTCTCCTTTGCCATTTGGTCGGCCTCTTGCCTCGTCTGTTCTATCCCCTGACTGATTTTCCTCAATAATAGGAGAAAGACAATGCAGAGTTTCATCCATTCTTTGATCACCCTGTGATCCATCAAATAGTCCTTGGAAACTCTGACTACTTTCCCCAGCATCCTCAGTTTCATTCCAAAACCTTTCCTCAGCGTAGATGCCAGAGTTGTTACTTTTGCCATCCCTGCTGTCCCCGAGGAAACATTCGCCGTTTTCGGTGACATTTTCCTGAAGATTCATCATCATGTCATGACAGTTTGTCCCATCAGTTGGTACATCATCGCCTTCCTCATCGTGATTAATAGACTCAACTGCATCACCACATGAGTGTAGCATTTGGGAGCTCTCTTCTGATTGCTTCTTTACAGGTGGATTTAATGGGCCATCTTGCATCGTCTCATGGTCACCAGCATTAGGTTGGTTGTTTCTTGCGCGAGAGGTCAAGACATCATCCATATCCTCTATCCGATTAGCATTTGGTCTCAATAATATCCTATCGGGTATTCGTTGCTCTTCTTCGGATATCTCATGCTCTTCTTCCTCAGATTCATAGTTTACTGGTGTTTGAGCTCTTTTCAGAACATTCCTTTGTTGCGCCAACATTTGTGACTCTTGATGCTCATCTCCAGAATCAGAGTCGTTCCGCACTTCAACTCCCGTGACATGCCGTCGTCTCAAATTCGGCCGATAATTTACCTCTTCGTTTTTGGATTTGTTCCTCATTTTAGAATTTGATGATGCAGAGTTATTTTCACCATTCTCCATTTCGATCCGCTCGCTGTTCCTGCCGTAACGCTTATTGTGAGGTACCAGTTTTGTGCTGACACTCTCGGGTGATTCTGTTTCTTCATATCCATCAGAAAGGTCGTTTTCACGTCTTTGCTGGTCTTCAGACATGTCAGAAGTCGAAGTGTTCCTAAGTGCCGTTCTGATTCTTGGAAGACTGCTCATTCCTGAGGACGATTCCAATTCGTCTTGATCTTCGTTTGTTCGACCATTCGTTGCTTCACGTAGGTCGCCTTCTGTTTCGTACATCTCAGCAACATCATGATCACGTGATTGTCCACTCATATATGGAGAAGATGGAGCGTTTTCGTGCAAACAGGAAGAGCTTCTGTCTGATGAATTGTCAAAATGGTCAACATAATTTTCTTTTCTCTTGTCAATCACGCTATAGTATGGTTCCTCTTGTGAAGACTCTTCAGTTGTTGGGAGGCGTGCATGAGTAGGATGGCTGCTCGGTCTTGCGACTCCTGGACCTAACGGTTGAGAGAAAGAGAAAGGGAGAGAGAAACTCATTACAACTTCCAAGACGTAAATTTTTTTCTATTACCATGCCACATATCAAGCAGCCGTAAAACTTCCACTCGTGGTGTATTTATGAAAGAATGGATAAGAAGTAATTTCTCATCTGTCTATGAAATTCACTGCTTGTGTTAATGGCTACACGAATGTTTATCCTGGGTATTAGCTCGTTAAAGTAGAAAACTGTTATAATTTATTGACACATCTGCCAATCTTGCTAAAGGACATTCTCCCCTTTATAGGTCAGAGAAATTACTCCAGAAATACGTGTCCCGTAGTTTGGCAAAGTTTTGTGTTTCTCGTGTGCAAGCCGATGACATTCATCAATAACAACAGGGTCTTCATGTGTAAAATAAACATGAGATCCATCATAACAACAACAGGGTTGATGGTTTGAAAAGAAGGCAATTAAAATTAAATAATAATAAGGAAAAGGCTGAATGATAGGCCTGATAAAGCATCAATTAAAACAAATCGATTTATATGTATATAATGTAATATACAATGTCGAGGCTCATGGAGAACTAACTGACAAAAGGCAGCAGGTTAATAAACTAATAAAGGGGGTTGTGGTAGGGGGGATGGATATACACGAGGACAGGAGGAACAACCCCAAAACAAGTAAGAATGGCACAAAGAGGAACAGAAGAATGGGTAAGAATCATTGTGTGTAGAAGAGATCGCAGATGTGCGTGCATGCATGAGCGCATGAAGTAGTGATGGGCAGCGCATTTGAAATCCTGAAATTTGGGACGACGACACAATGTACACAGGAAGACGATTCCACGATCGGGAGAACAAGGAGATGAAGCAACACAGGCAGGGAAAACCAGGGTGGACCTGCAGAGGGTGAGCACTGTTTTTGTATTTACAAAATCCATCGATAACGGGAAATATGCAAACACAGTGCAAGAGCTGAAGAGGAAATGTTCAAGATCAAAGTGTTGTACCGTTACGTCCATCACAAAAGAAACCATCCAAATGACCAATACAGTTGGAATACTCCATCCCGAGGTGACATTTGAGAAGTCCTTGATGATGTCACAGTATGTTGTCAGTCAGATCCATTTCCGTACATAATCTCACCATTTGTTTTCATCTTCCTTTCAGCAACACTTTCCTGGCATCCACACTTCAACGTCATTGCTATGTATTTTGGGAAAAAAAAACACTTTGGCTCCTCTCACACTATCATTGCATTCTAGCATTTGTACATTTTCTTTTCTGTCCCTCTTTGTATAATCTTTGTCGATGAAATGGCACAATACAAGGAAATACAAGGAACTTCGACGCAGGACAATGTCGTTTGACCCATCAGGCCTGCAATTTATCAACAGCACAATTAATTAAATATATCAAACCGCGTTGTCGAGTGAGGAATTAAATACCGACAGAGACATTCACCTATCTCTACCTACCAGTCCTACCAAAGTACAGCAACCTTTCTATCCCCAACGTTTCTCGGTACGTATCCAATTCCAGTTTAAGTGAATCGACTGTTTCTACTGCCACTACCTTGCTAGGGAGACCACGCGCAAACTACTTTGAGTGAAAGACCCCCCGACCTCACCACTGTCCAAACTCTCCCCTCCCTAGCTGTCAGGCTATGGACCCTGGTCCCGTCATTGTGCATTCTCGTAAAGTGAAACAATATATGAACTTCTTCAGTTATTTCTGATTATCTGCAAAGTGCATAATCTCTTTTGATGTATAATAAATAATAAAGGCACACACAATTTAAACAAAACAAACCTTTTGCAAAACTCGGAGAAATTGTTCTTCTGCCCAGTGAACTAACCGATGAAGCAACACTGTTGGGAGATGAAGTTCCTGGATCCGTCCATGCGTTGTTCCCCTCCAGCTTCTTATCCAGTGCCTTCATTTTCCTGAAGAGGATGTAAGCAAGCTCTGGAGGGATTTGCTCCATCACAGATGAAAGATCTTCAATCGATCTTCCGTTGCTGAAGCAGTCATTATAATCAGAGTCGTCATCTGATAACATCTCCCCACCCGGGTTTCTATGCTGTTGTTCCATCATCATTGACCGGAAATTTTCGAAATTTCTCTGATCAGACTGTCCTGTGGCAATATCGCTGACTGAGGCCATTTTGTTCCGCCTCCTGTGAAAATTTGGCATTGTGGCGACGTGGTCAGAAAAGTCACCGTTTTGTGCAGATCCATAGGACAAGTCGATTGCAGACCCACAGCGGTAGTTGGGCTGAAAGCGTCTGTGGTCCATTCTTTGAGATAACGGTTCTGTATATCCGCTGGCCATTGACAGGGTACTCTGAGACAATGAGCCGCCGTTCTCCATCCGTCGAAGAATCTCCTCGAGCAAGAATTCTAATTTGTCACTGGAGAAGCCTTGCCATTGTCCTTTTTCATTTCCTGTGCCTCCACCTGCAGTTGCAAAAGTTTCCGTTTCCCTCTGAGTGCCATCTTCCTTCCTGGTTGTTTTCTTCTTTTTCTTCTTTTTTCGCCAGCGAAACAGCTTTCTCAGTCCCGATGGTAGATGGGTGGTACTGCCATGCTTTTTATCCAAACGATGCATTTCAGGTTGAGAGGTTGCCCCATGTTGATCGTCCACATTCCCAGGAGATGCTGCAGAGTCATGTTCGATAACCTTTTCTCTTGTCTTGGATGACTTGTCTTTGCTCTTCCCAAATATCTTGGGAAGCTTCATCCGTCGAGCCTGCAAGAAAAGGATTTTTATTTATTTTACATGATCACATGCTCGGTGTGTTCTGTGACTAAAAAGATACAACAATAGGCTTTTGGAAATGTATGTATGTGAAGTGGCTCAAGGAAGGGTCATTGGCTTGCCCCCTCCGCCACTCACCCACCCTGACACTACCAAGGCGAGGGTTCCAAATGTCTACAAGAAATGTATAACAGGTATAAAAAGAAATCGTTCAAATGGAGAATATAAAAACGAAATTTAAACGGGTAGCCAAGAGTAATAAAGATACTAGACTGGCATCCTCAAGGTTACCGGTTCAAATCCAGCTGAAGACGGCAATATTTCGGAATCAGAATCGAAGCTTAACTGCAGGAATCCAAGCTATTCTCAGGAGATCAATTACTACATCACTGTTGGATCGTCAATAAAAATCCAGGTGGCTTATTGATGACCTTCATGAAAAGAGTCTGTTCTGTTATGTGATACATGCAAGGCAGATCCACACATTTTGCTTTACTCTGAGAGCCCTGCATAACAATTTGGGGAAAACTACAAATTTCTACCACTTTAAAAAGGACAGCATCACCCAGAATCCACCGAAGCAATTCCAGGACAAAAATAAATAAATAAATCCACAACCCAGTCCTCATTTCATGCACACTCACACTATCAGTGTTATTTATCGACAGATATTTACAGTAATCAATTTGCTTCACATAATGCTTAATGATGATGAATTTTTTTTTTTGATACCCCAGAATTTATTAAACCCCCAGGAGTACTAAACCACTAGTTTGGTTTTTTTTGTTTTCCTTCTTCCGTTTTTTCTTTTTTCGAAATGAAATTTTGCATCAATAATGTGAATAAAACATGCAGGGTTCACATTATTTGTTTTGACCTTCACATCATTTTTTAAGGTCATGACCCAATTATAGACATTTGAACATTTTTTCACCATAGCTCGACTAAGGTTTTTCCGATCAGAATGAAATTGCCCACTAGATAACCTGGAGTAAGGCGCATTTAAGTTAAATTTACATCATACCCCTCCGGGTTAAAGGTCAAGGTAAAATGGTGGTGTGAAAAAATAATAACGCGTTTTTGTCATTGTTCAATTTCGCTACACGGAATCTTAAAGACCACTCGGCCTTTGGAGACGACCTTCCATCGTAACAGTGGACCTGCACTGAAGTTGTGCACCTGATATTTGATTTGTATCCTTAACTTACTTAACAAAAAACACATTTTTTGATCATAACTTGAATAATTTTCTTCCAATTTTCATGTTGTTGAGTTTTATGGATAGATTTTCTTAATTTACACTCCACCTATAAATGTTGAAGGTCAAGGTCGTATGGTGCTCCAAAATAAATAAATAAATAAATAAATATTGCCATCATTGGATCGCAGGCCAAGGGTAAGCCGGGAAAGGTCGGGGGAGACTTACCCTTGGTGATCGCAGATATCGAGTTTATTTTTTCTTTATCCATCAATTCAAAAAAAAGAAAAGAAAGGATAATCAAATAGTTTCATTTGTAATCCTATTCAAGTGTTCAAACAACCCCAATATTTACATCGACTTGATGAAAAACACATCAGTGAAGACAAGAGTCACTTACATGTGTACGTTTCTTTAAATTTAAATAAAAAGGAAGGAGAAGATACGAGTTCAGTTTGCATTAAAATGTTAACCTCCACAGTGAAGCATGCCAAGAGGTTTTTGTGGACATCATAATCGTCATGAATGTACCGTACTCTTGACAGAGCAGTCTTTTGGGATGAGTTATGCTGGGTGGTTTGCCATTGCCTGCAGTCAAGGCAAAAACCTGATATTTGTTTAGGGTGTCCGCACGAATGCACCTACTCTTTGTGAAAGATACAGATGGATATTTAATGTCAACACTACCCAGTGCTTGCAGACGAGTGTTCAAGATAAACATCTACCAGATGGAAGGCTCACGCGTTGATAGTTTGCCCTGCACGTGAAACACTAGGATGGCAGTTTATATCTGGGCCAGGAATCAAACCCAGGATATACAGCCTAGCAATGTGTATGGATGCCTATCGGCATCCTTCCAATCCTTTGTTTACCAAGATAACAAGAGAAGGATTCTTAGAATTACAAGCAGCCAGAAAGCCTTTTCACATGGACACCTTGTCTTTTGGAAAAATACAGTGACCTAACCTGTGTTTTTTTGTCTATATACATAGTTGAGGCTTGTGAAAAAGCTAGCACACTGAATGGATGAGGACGTAACAGACAAAAACAGGATGGAGAAAACGCATGCATGGGGTGGACAAGATGGACGCAGAAGGAAAAATGTAAGGTGGGAAAACTGGAAATTTGGAAGGAGGAAAGATTTGGGTGGGGTCAACTGGGATAGAGAAGATCATGGTTTTGGATTGGCGACAATCTGAGATGGTGGTGAACAGCTGCCTTGAAGATGTAGTGGGAAGGATGATATTGAAGAGGATGTGGAAGTCGATTCCACAGGTGGGGGAAAAAAAAAAAGAGGAACAAATGAGTGGAGGTGATAATTTATCGTGGTTTTATGTCGGGTCACCAGAAGGGGGTTGATGGTGGACCGTATGAGCCTTTCAAGAACCTGGGGGGGGGGCAAAGTGCGGAAACAGTGGAGGGGGCAAAGAGAAAGGAGGTGGTAGAAGATAGAGAGACCATCAATCTGTCTGCGATGGCAAAATGATAGACCCATAGACTAGCATCAGCGTGGGAGATACCAATGCCCTTGAAGGCCTTGGTTTCCACAGTGTCAAGCTGAGCATGATGTGAGGCAAGGGAGCCAGCCCAGAGGGGAGAGCAGTACTCCATCAAGTGGTGGATGAAGGCGTTGTAGGTGGATAGGAGTTCAGGTGCGCCAAGGAAGGACTTTGTACGAAGGAGGATGCCCAGTCGGCGGCTGGCTTTGAAGTCCAACTTTGAAATGTGGTTTGCCCAAGAAAGGTCATGGCTGTTGACAAGTGAGACCAGGAGTTTGAGTGACTGAACTTCCTCAAGAGGATTGTTAAGAAAGTGAATAGGAGGGCTTACCAGATGGTCCTTTGGGAGAGAAACAGTGAGTGCGAAAGTTTTCAGAATTATAGACATATTGCAAGTGTTTGCCCATCTTGTGTTTTTTTTTCAAGGTGTGACGAGAAGGACGTGGCTGCAGCCTGCCTGTCTGAAGGAGGAGGATGCAACGGTAGAGGGTGGAGTCATCAGCAAATCGAAAAAGAGGATTTTCCAGAGAGTCAGAGAAATCATTGATGAAGACTTTGAAGACTGTAAAAAGGTACTGAGGATAAATCTTACTATATAATACAAGCCAATCCTCTGTATGTGTGCACATCTGAAAATCATCGGGGGGGGGGGGGGAAAATAAATAAATAAACAAGCAGTCATAGACTGGTACTTACGAAATCGTCAACTTGACCTCTGACCTTGTCTAATAAAAGCTGTCTCTAGAGAAGGTAGCGACGCAAACCAGAAGTTTCTACGATGATTCTGTACAAAACCATCAAAATCGAATGTTTGACCTCACTGTGACCTTGACCTTTGACCGATTTTGACCAAAATCTACCAGCACTAGCCATCACCCTCCTGAATCACGGGGTGTAATTTGACATTGGTAGCTTCTTCCGTTCTCGAGTTATCGTGCCTACAAACATACACACAAACACACAAACAGAAACGGAAGTCATCATATATCTTACGAAATTTTAGATTTCGTAAGTAACAAGCAGTCATAGACTGGTACTTACGAAACGTCAACTTGACCTCTGACCTTGTCTAATAAAAGCTTGTCTCTCGAGAAGGTAGCGACGCAAACCAGAAGTTTCTACGATGATTCTGTACAAAACCATCAAAATCGAATGTTTGACCTCACCGTGACCTTGACCTTTGACCGATTTTGACCAAAATATAATCAGCGCTAGCCATCACCCTCCTGAATCACTGGTGTAATTTGACATTGGTAGTTCTTCCGTTGGCGAGTTATATTTTTTTTGATGTTTGACCTCACTGTGACCTTGACCTTTGACAGATTTTGACCAAAATCTAATCAGCGCTAGCCATCACCTCTTGAATCACGTGGTCTAATTTAACATTGGTAGCTTCTTCCGTTCTCGAGTTATCGTGCCTACAAACACAACACAACACATCAAACAAGCAGTCATAGACTGGTACTATACGAAATCGTCAACTTGACCTCTGACCTTGTCTAATAAAAGCTGCTCTGAGAAGGTAGCGACGCAAACCAGAAGTTTCTACGATGATTCTGTACCAAACCAACAAAAATCGAATGTTTGGATGTTTGACCTCACTGTGACCTTGACCTTTGACCGATTTTGACCAAAATCTAATCAGCGCTAGCCATCACCCTCCTGAATCACGTGGTGTAATTTGACATTGGTAGCTTATTCCGTTCTCGAGTTATCATTTTTTGGATGTTTGACCTCACTGTGACCTTGACCTGACCAATTTTGACCAAAATCTAAACAGCGCAAGCCATCACCCTCCTGAATCACGTGGTGTAATTTGACATTGGTAGCTTCTTCCGTTCTCGAGTATATCGTACCAACCATCAAAAATCGAATATTTGACCTCACTGTGACCTTGACCTTTGACCGATTTTGACCAAAATCTAATCAGCACTAGCATCACCCTCCTGAATCATGTGGTGTAATTTGACATTGGTAGCTCCTTCCGTTCTCGAGTTATCGTGCCTACAAACAAACAAACAAACATACAAACAAACAAGATAAGACTGGTACTTACGAAATCGTCAACTTGACCTCTGACCTTGTCTAATAAAAGCTGTCTCTAGAGAAGGGAGCGACGCAAACCAGAAGTTTCTACGATGATTCTGTATCAAACCATCAAAAATCGTAATGTCGACCGAAGCAAAAATCTCCATTTCTCCACGCAATTAAACCTTAACATAACTCAACGACGCGTCTGCTCGAGCGCACTGCATCATGGGACGACCGTGACGCTTCGAGTGAAATATTTTTTATACAATCTTAAAACGTCTCCAAAACATCCGATTTTTACCAGAATTTCGACAACCGAGTTTTAAGCGTCCTAAGCGATCGCAAAAACTGAAGACAAAATTAAAATCGAAGTTAAAACGAACTCGTAATGTCGAGCGAAGCAAAATACTCCATTTCTCCATGTGAATTTACGGAATTATGTTTGACCTCACTGTGACCTGATCTTTGACCGATTTTGACCAAAATCTAATCAGCACTAGCCATCACCCTCCTGAATCACGTGGTGTAATTTGACATTCGTAGCTTCTTCCGTTCTCGAGTTATCTGTACCAAACCATCAAAAATCGAATATTTGACCTCACTGTGACCTTGACCTTTGACCGATTTTGACCAAAATCTAATCAGCACTAGCCATCACCCTCCTGAATCACGTGGTGTAATTTGACATTGGTAGCTTCTTCCGTTAGAGTTATCGTGCCTACACACACACACACACACACACACACACACACACACAAACACATGACGGAAGTCATCAATATACTTACTAAATCTTTAGATTTCGTAAGTAACAAACAAACACACAAACAGATGACGAAGTCATCAATATACTTACGAAATCTTTAGATTTCCTAAGTAATAAAACCAGGGCTTGGCCAATCTCCAAAATCCGCCCCCCCCACAAAGCCAGAGACACCTTTCGATTGTCACCTGTGCACGTGCTTCACTGACCTCTTGATGTGACGGGGGATTATCAGGCACGGCGCAAAATATTTTCCCCACTTCCCCACTATTCCTCCTGCCCCCCCCCCGTGACACCCCCCCCCCCCAGAAAGGAGGATCCCGAAGGGAGCGTATGTTTCTAGCAGATCAAAGTTTGCATTGTTCACTCAGAAGAACCAATACATTTCACACATCATCGGACAAAGCCCGACAGACGAGTGTCTGCAATGCCAACAATTCAAGGTGAAAGCACACATCTTTTTTTAGTTTGGGGAAGGTGTTTCCCCAACAATTGTGGAAAGCTAAAAATAAAGCGCTGCATAACCATAGAATGAATTACAGCTCGTTGGGGGCAACACCACCACAATTAAGCAGTGATTAAAGGTTGCCAAATTCTTATCCTCATTTCCTTAATCACATTTAAGGAAAGTCTCCAAAAGTGTTGGAGGACAGCAATCGAGATGACCGATGATAATTTGCAGAACAGCTTTTCAGTACACTTTGACAGACTGCTATGCTCCAGGCAAATTACCATCCTCATATTGGAACTGGTTATATATGTACGAAAAAAATAAATCCATGACACGACATCTCGTATTTCAAGACCAACTTGCTTTCCAACTTTCCCAGAATTCCAACTTTCCCAGCCCCCTGATGGCGAAAAAGCAGGTCAGCCACCATGATGTGAAAAACGTGAACTGCATTTGGAAAGAGTTGAACCCTTTTCCTTGTGCTGTGCTCTCGAACTTCCTGATGGAGATCCGTGCAAAGACGGTTGTGATGAAGCCGATTGCTTGGATAAAATTTGCGCCTCAGTTTAGCCAGGGCTCTAAACATGACCCGGCTATAAACTACCATACTGGTGTTTCACATACACAGAAATGCATCAAGGTGTGCACCCTTCCATCTGATGGACATCCAACCGGAGGACCACAATGCCAGTACGGGTCACATGGTGTTAATTCAATGACATACAGGGGCTCAAACTCGAGACCCTAAAATCTTAAGCCAGCCTCCTTAACCATTAAGCAAACAACAGGCTTCCTTTGCCCACGAGAAACTACTTCAGCAGCCATACCGCTCTGTAAAGAGGATGGTCAATTTAATTGAGTGATTCATTGACACTAAAAAGGCAATGTGTGTGTGTGTGTGTGTGTGTCCTCCATAACTCCAAAACCATAAAACCTCGCAACCTGAAACTTTACATGCACACCAAGAAAACTCCAAGGAAGTGCAAGAGTGAAAATTGGGTGTTTGGGTTAATTAAAACACCCCTTTTGAAGATAATTTAAGGAGTTCTCATCACAAAAAAACAAACAAAATCAGCCTGACTTAATGGCGGCACGCCATCTTGTTCAGCCCTCTGTGGGTGCTGGAGTCTTCAGCCACCATTTTGTTCGGCCTTTTCAAGCATGCCTCGAATTGGAAACACGATCTACTCTCATGGACGAAAGTATATAATCGAAATATCATGTCGGATTTGAGAATCGGATCTGGTGAACAAAATAGGTGTTGAAATCTGGAGTGAAATCCGAAAATTTCATCAAGTTAGCGATTTTTATAACTTAGTGTATTTATTTAAGGAAAGCATGAAACTTCACTTTTTCTACTGTTTGGGCGATTATATTGAGTGAAGAAAAAATTATGGAATGTGCAGAAAGTGTAAATTAATTGAGTGAAACGCCGTGCTTCATAACCTGCTTTGGCAATCGATGACAGTACAGTTCACAGCGAGTCCTTGTTTTCAGCAATTACATCCGTAGTTTGCCATTTCCTTTTTGGTCGATTTACTAACATTACAAAATCTCCATATGCGGGTTTCAGAAGGTGCAACGGATTCCTCCCAGGTCTCAAAGTATCCACCATTGTGTGTGTGTGTGTGTGTGTGTGTGTGTGTGTGTATGTGTGTCCACATATGAGGTTTCAGAATGTGGAATGGAGTCCTCCCGGGGCAGGCTCAAAGCACGCACCTTCATTTCTGTAAGGGGTGACGATTCACGGACCAAGCTATGAAGTTTCTTTCGTATTTGTGGGTTTCACAAGGTGGAATGGATCCCTCCCAGTTCTTGAAGTATGCACCGTCGTGTGTGTGTGTGTGTGTCTCTACATATGGGATTTCAGAATGTGGAATGGAGTCCTCCAAGGGCAGGCTCAAAATATCTTATTTCGGTCAGGGGGTCACAATTCCAATTCACGGACCAAGCTGTGAAGTTTTCTGTTCTCAGTTTTGTGCCGAGGGCTCTTTTCAGTGTCGTCACTGAGCCCAGGACGGATTCCAACTGTAGTTCATTTGTAGTGATATTCCCAGGGATGGTTTTTAATATCTCTGTGAGGTTCTTCTTCATCATTCCCATGAGGTTCTTTATCATCACTGGTACAACTTTGGCATTCTTCAGCTTCCAAGATCTATTCACTTCATGCTTGAGGTCTTGATGTTTGGTCATTTTCTTGATTTCTGCATCGTTCGTCCAAAATCATTGGTATCAACACCTCAATTGGAAATGCCTTCTTTATTTATTTTTTTCCCCACACCTAAGTATGATATCCAGTCACAATGCTTTGTTTTCGATGTTCACGCTCGATGGGATCATTAGGTCATACGTGAGCGGTACTTCAATGTTTTCAGTGATTGCTTTTGGTTCATATTCCCACAAATTTTCTGCAATTGGAATATTAAAGTTTTTACAGATGTGCCAGGGAATTACTTTACAAACTCTGTTGTGCCATTGTGTGTACAGCTGTTCTGACATGTTTATTTTATTTTTTCGTGTTCGGTCATTAAGCATCACATATTCTCTTTGCTAACCCTACCTCCACCCCTCACCTGTCTTTTTTTCCCCCTCTCTCCCCCACCTTTTTCTCTCATTCTGTCCCCTCATAAAATGCAGCACTCTCCTCCCACACCTCTGTCGGTGTGTGTGTGTGTGGTGTGGTGTGTGTGTGTGTGTGTGTGTGTGGTTGTGTGTGTGTGTGCAGTGCCGGATTAAGCCTCGGCTGGCCCTAAGACACATTTTGAAATTTTAGAGAATGGCCTGAAAATTTTAAATTAGATCTCGGGCTCATGGAAATGGACCCCAGACAAGAGTGAACTGATTCAAGAACAAAATACAGTGGAAAATCCATATAACGCTAAGCGTTATAGCGCTTGTACTGATATAACGCTCATACACCTTGGACCCCCAAAAATACTACTATTTCATGTTTAAAGGCAAAAAAGTGAGAAAATAGACAAAGTTAGTCCAAATAGCGCTAAGTGGCGAATAAAAATTCAAGCCGTCATCGCCCTGTGTTGAGTTGACATGTGGTGTGAAAATACTCACGAGCTGTTCATCTTCTCGCACCTTCCCGTATAAATGGCGAAGCTGAGATGAACAAAATCAATTGAATTCAAATCATCATAGCATCCGTATCTCCTGTAACTCACGTTCATGTTCCCTTCTAACACCATACAACACAGTACACAACGTAAGTGTACTGTACTGTACAAGATTAACTAATGTTTGCGTGCCTTACCGCCCACATCCTTTCGGAAGAGTTGTCAACAACTTAAATCTAAGCTCCCGTTATATCTCCTGTACCAGTTCTTCGACATCTTCATCACCTACCAGCCGAGAAATCTTCAAATTTGTTAGTTTTGTTTGCTCTGTTCAGTTCAGCGCCGCCATGCCGAAGCGGAAGTGTTATTCCATAGAGGAGAAGCTACACATAATTAAACGGATACGGAATGGTGAAACTCAAGCGACCATCAGCAAGGATACAGGCATCGCCGGTTCAACTCTAAGAGGATGGTTGAAGGATGAAGAGACATCAAGAGCTTCATCGTCACTGTCAACTCCAATGAAGGGATGAAGAGGAAGAGGGTCAAGCTTGGGAGGGATCAGGAGTTGGACCAGGAACTATTCAATTGGTTCTGCAAGTCTAGAGAGCTTGACATACCCATCTCAGGCACCATCCTCCTTCATCAGGCCAAGAAGATCAAGATCTTAAAGTCCAAGGATGGGAAGATCTTCGCTTCCTTTATTGCCCAAGAACACCACCAGCAAGATCCAGCCTTTGGACAGGGGGTCATCAACTGTTTCAAGCTATTCTACAAAGATCAATTATGCGAAGCTATGGCCAGGGAGCAGAAAGAGATGACGTCTTCCTCAAGGCCATGGACGTTAAGAAGACGATGGAGTTTGCAGGGCCAGCCTGGGAGAAGGTCACCAAGGACACCATCATTAACTGCTGGAGGAAAGGCCTAGGTCCTCCCAAGTCTGATAATGAAGAAGACTTCAATGGGTTCTCCAAGGAGGTGGGCAGGTCTGCCATCACGGCCCTCAACCTCGCCCCTGGCACATCAGCTCTTGATGCTGTCCAGGCCTGGGTTGATCAAGAAGAAAGAGACCTGGCTGAAGAACTGCTCAGAGAAGAACAGCTGTCACTGGAGAGGAAGAGGAACCCTAAAGGAGTCGGAAGAAGAAGAGGCACCAGTTGAACCTCTCCCCCAGCCTCTCCACTCCAAAGCTGAACAGTCTTTCCTTGATGGTCTTCGTTGGTTGGAGTCCTTGTCTGAGCAGGAATGCCCCAATCTTCGTTTGAAGATGCACCAGGTTAAAATCCTTCTGGATGACACTCGAAAGACTCTAAGAGCATCCATGAAACCAACAAGATCACCGATTTCTTCAAGATATAAATTCCGAATTCTTCAAGATATAAATTCCGTATCGTTTTGTGATTAAGGAAGCGTAAAATATTTACCCGATTTATGTGATAATGTACATTTTGTATTTTTTATTTTGTAAGTAATGTTCGATTGTACATAAAAATATATATATTCTATATGCATTCAATTCCTGTGTTTATTTCTTGTTTTAAAAAAAGAAAAGAAAATTACTTGACCGCTTCGTCATCAACCCCAACAATCCAAGATGGCGGACGTACATTCCACTGTTTTGGCTCTGGTTTGTATGTAATATAAATATTTTTCACTGCATCAGTATAGCGCTGTATCATTTATAACGCCCTAGTCGCTTTGGACCCCACTCGTGAGCGTTATATCGATTTTCCACTGTATTTAATACAAAAAAAAAGACATATTTAATGTGAAAATAATTTTTGGCCCGAATTTTGGCTGGCCCTAAGGCCATGCCGTCTCCTAATGGTTAATCCAGCACTGTGTGTGTGTGTCTCATACACCCCTCCCGCCCACAGTTAATCGCAACGGTTGGTGAGGTATCGCTCTCCCAACCTCCCCTTTCTTCATCCTCTCTGCCTCCCTTTCCCCACTCTCACCCTACACCCACCTCTATCTCTATCTCTGTCTCTCTTTCTTTCAAAAAAAAAAAGACTTTAAAACATTCTTTCTCTTGAACTGCTTAATCAATCGACATGAAAGTATCCAGTAGTGATTGGGAACATATATTTCAAAATTTCAACCTAATCGGATGCAAGGTCTGGCAGGCAGAATTATTTAATTTTTTGATCTGGGTACTTCTTTTTTTTTTAAATAAGGTTCACTTAGCTGTGCCTGGATAGATTTGAGAGTAGAGGAGGAGCAGCTGAAACCCAAATCCTATTCAGGTTCCTCCTGATGACTTCATCTTTGCTTTTTGCTTGTTCAGGTTCCTTCTGAAAGGTACAGTCCTTTGTTGGAGCAATTTGGTGTTCCATTTGATTTGAATTGAATTTATTTCAATCCAATTCTGAATTCAATTGAACAATAATAAACACTACGGGTCAGGGTCAGGTGTCCGATCATAGCGGGGTTGCATCAAAACAGGACGTCTTGGTACCTGGTCATCACTGCCAGCAGTTATAAAGTGGCAGTTCTAATTATGTCTATTATTAATAACACAAAATACACCACACAAAACAAGTACTGGTGAGGGTCTGCAATCTCTGTTTGCTCTTTTCCTTGTTTCAATTGACCTCATAGCATCAAGAATATCGACATTCGTGAAGGGACATGCTTTTCTGTAAAAAAAATCCAATATTTTTTTTGCCGAGTGGAAGAAAGAAAGTAAGTATATAAGTGAGTGAATAAATAAATAAATAAATAAACAAACAAACAAAATCCAAACCTTTGCTGAGTGGAAGAAAGAAATGCATGCTAAGAATCCCGTTAGAGTACTTGGACCTTATTATCTGCTTAGAAATGCCGGTTCACATCTTTGTCCATTTTCACCACGAGCGAAACTTCGCACTCTACATTGAAGTACTGGAGAAGCTGACACCATGGTTATTTGTCCTGGACCACCAAAATTATGACCACTGGGTACCTGTGCCTGTTCAAAACATGAAGTCTATTCATGATGGCATGAGAGATGAGCTTCAGCCATTCTGAGTCTTCCCCAAGACACAAAAGAGGTTTTCTGCTTTGCCACTGGACCAAGTACATGAACAGAACAATGCAAAGGTAAATTATTGTGGTGGTGCAATATGGTTGATGGAGAACTCAGCAGCATTGAAAAGATGGATGGTATCAGGTCCAGAGCAGGCAAGGCTACTGGCAGAGTTTGAAAGGTAGTATTCTAAAGATGACTGATGATTTTAGAAACCAAGAACAAGGGCTTCCAACTCAGCAATCCTTCAATACACAAGTCAATAAAATCTGCACCACAATTGCACGGATGGGCAACCCTTTTGCAGCAGGAACCATGTGAACTTATGATCCTCGATACCCACGATTGTGTTGACAAAGATGTGGATGAGCAAATTTGCAGCACGGAAGCAAGAGGTACTACAAAGAATACAATTAAGTAAATAAAGGATGTTATAATGAAGAGGAATGCATCAATCCATGAGCCAATCAAGAGGAATAACTTCCACATTTTCAAGCATCCCATTGCAAAAGCTAAATTGAAGATGAAACAACAGATGGGAGACGTAGAGTGACTACAGTCTTTTCAGCCAGCTGTTCATCTCAAGTCAAGTTAGTGGTTGGGACTTAGACGAGTTGTTCATGCATGAAAATCACCCTTGGCTGCCATCTGAGTCAGCATGGAAAACTTTGACTGCCAAGATGCAAATCACAATTACCAGATCCCTTGCATGCCTTGAAGCCAGAGGCCCCGGTGCATTTTGATCTCAAAGTATTTGATGGTCCCGCAGTCGTACATGCACCGTGTACATTTTCATGAGAAATTCATCAAATGTAATTTTTTTTTATTGAATGTTTATTTTGTAACTTTTTTGAATACTACATATTTTTTTATTTTCGTTTTTTAATCTAAAAACCAATTGCTTTCATATTATTAGCCCCCGCTGGAATTAATCCAAAACGGGGCTTATGGATTTGGTCTCGATTTTCATGTCCGTCCGTGCGTCCACAACTATATCTCGGACGTGTACACACCGATTATATTCATACTTGGCACACAGATTATGATGGCTTACATATGCATGTCATTTTCTTTCAAGATCACATCCAAGATGGCGACTAGCAGCCATTTTAGTTATAAAAACAAAACAAAACAAAAAAAATCTGATGTTGAACACGTCCTCAACCATTTCTCGGACATGCATTTACCGATATTGTTCAAACTTGGCAGGCAGCTAATAAATGATAACTTGCATACGCAAGTCGTTGCTTTTCGAGATCAAATCCAAGATGGCCGACTGGTGGCCATTTTATTACTTAAATGTGTCCCCAACCATTTCTCAGACATGCATGGTCCGATTTTGTTCAAACTTGGCAAAAGCACAGTATATGATGGCATACAGTCATGTGCTCCTCACTTTGTTTTGCGATCTGATCAATGATTGCCGATTGGTAGACTGGCAGCCATTTTAGTTGCACATAAATATGGGCTAGCCCTTAAACTCCGAACAGAAAAAATTACTAAAACAACGGGGGCATGACATTTTACGTTTTTGTCTTGTTATATAAAATTCTGCACAAATATTTGTTTATATCACAGTTATGAAGAACGAAAAAGATTATACAAGGCAAAAACAAGCAATTCATGAACACACTGACAGCCATCTTGGATCACCTTTGGCTGACCTTTATATACATGACCAAGCTCAAGCACAGCCCTTCTTATAGCTTGTGCTTGTGTGTGGCCCAAGCAACACGTGTGCCAACTTTGGTGATTTAGTCCAGCATCATGACAGGATATATTCCTTAAGTCACTGGAATATATATATATATATGCACAAGAGCAAAAATAGCTCAACGATGGCAATTGGCGAAGACTGTACCAATCAACAGGAATTATTTGGTTTAGTATACGACCAATGAATGAGAGACTTCCATGAGCAAGAACTGTGTGTTTGCAATAGCAAAGCATATTTGGTAGCAATGTCCAAATCCACAAGTTATCCTTTCTGTTTCACATATACAAGCATTGGTAGAAAATAAATAAATGTGTACGCTGGTCAGACAAGTTTCACCATTTTATACAAATAAAAGCAAGAATGGTGGGAAAACACCCGTTTTTAAACACCACAAAAGTGGACATTTTAAAACACTTTGCCGACTGTTGGTGGTCACCATTGGGGTGGGGGAACATCATTGTGCCATATTGCAGAGCAAGCAGATAGATTATGGGACCAGCCAGACGAAGCTACGATGAGAGGCTGAAGGAGACGGGACTTTATTCATAAGCAAGGAGGTAATACACTAAATGATGTATGAATGATAAACGAGGCATTTTGCGCATGCACCGAGTGCATGTTTATACTGATCTGGTTTGGCTTGTAAGGCCCTTTAAACTGCCATTGCCAGTATAAAATCTGTGATTCAAATAATCTCTTAAACATAATTTTCAATATTTGGACAAAAGAATGGCAATTTCAAAAATGGTTAATAATTATTATTATTATTTTCTGAATGAAAATATAGCAACTACAATAAATAATCAGTGGATTGGAGAGAGAGGAGTTGGGTTCGTACCATTTCCTGTCAATACAAGCTAGTGGCAGCAGCGGTTATAACACACATGCACACATGAATGGATGCTTCTCCTTTCACCAAGAGATGCAAAAATCGAGTATCATTTATCTTGTGATCCCAAAACTAAACAAAAATTATATATATATATATATATATCTCCCACAAACCACACTCCTTCCTCCTAAACATGATTAAAAAGAAATATTATCATTTTAACTTGCCCTGTGGATTGACAAGCCCCAGATATGATCTCCCATTGGTATTAAGCACAAATGGTTGGTTACAATGTACCCATCTCCAAAACTTTGGGCCTTTCACAGGCCCGCATGGTCGGGAGATTTTTCAGTACAGGCCGCAAGATAACTTTTTGGATGAGTTGATCATAAAGTTCTCTAAATGTTCCATTGTGCAGAGGCACACCCCTTTCTTGCAGGCATGTTTCCAAGTACTTTTTGGCTTCTTTTAAAGCCTGGTGAATCATATCATGCTGCTATCCTAATCTGACATAAGATACACGCCCAGGCTGCACCGATGGACTTTATTACTGGGGTTTCTGCACATGCATGCTGAGAAATTTGGGGTGGATTGCATCATTTAATAAAAAGTCACATATGAAATGAGGGGATCTGATAAAGATAATTAAGATAATGAAGGATAGAGAAGTAATAAATGCAGAAGGGTTTTGCAGCAAAATTGACTGCGATAGGACCAGGGGCCACATCTTGAGGGGAAGGAAAAGGATAATTAGGAAGATGTTGAGGCAGGGCTGTTTCACTCAGAGTAGTTAATGCATGGAATAGTCTCCTGGAAAGGTGGTGGCAGCAGAGATGGTGAAGGTATTTAAACTAGAATCCAACAGGGACCTGCTAGAAGCATTGGGGATAGAGGGGTCCAAGTGTGTTGGCAGGATTGCACAGGCTTAATGGGCCTAATGGCCTCATCCTATGTTTAAATTCCTTGTGGTAGTTTGGATATTTGTCTCTCTGAAGGACAACACAACCAGATGTACAAATAACATCCTCATGTGTTACAAGATCACCATGACAGTGATGTACATTGTAGGTGACAACTAAACCAATCATGTCCATGATGTCCATGATTAGCTTTCAAAGCATGAAACAAACTTCGAACAACACTCTTGCCCACCACAAACCTTGACTTGACTCCATTGAGAATACCAATACCTCATACATGACATCAGGAGGAGTATGTTGTAAGAAATAATTTTTGAATCATGTACATCAAAAAGCTTCTAGTCATCATTGGTTAAGGAATTATGGGAAAACTTGCAGAGTACCCGCCCTATGGGTGATCTTGTTCCAAGCATGCAACACGTTCGTCTGACGCATACCTTTATTTTGGCGGTGTATAGGCAACTGACAGCTCTGTATCGGAAAAAATAAATAACCCGGGTTACGTACATGAAGCAAATACATTGCCGACTGCTGATACAGTAATTCAAAACACCTCACTGCATTGGAGAAAGTGGGGACAGGAATACTGTACTGTAAATGGTGGGGACTTGTAATACCCTCTCCCCAGCTGGAGGCAGCGCTACACATTCACACATTTACATAGAGAATTGTGTCCACCCCCCCCTCATCCCTCCAAGACCACTGGCAAAGGTAAAAACATTATATACACTAATTGGGGTTATGCAGATCCTCTGTAGCAAGTCTGGATGTCATTGGTCCAGAACTGTAGGAGGCATAGCCCACAAACACAAGTTCATGAATTATTGAAGGATTACAGGAAGTGTGTGTGTGTGTGTGTGTGTGTGTTTTTTTTATATATTTTTATATACTATATTGCACTGTCACAGAGTTATGCCATAAAATTGTACAAACCCAAATGTGAGGTCAGGATTCAGATACCAGGAAAGACAGATGTGACGTTGGGCACAAGCCATAAAGGAAAGTAATACTCCATTGAGCTCTGGCCAAAGGCCTTGTGACGTGTGAGTAGTTAAAACTTCCAAGCAATTATTTGGAACAATGGGGGTGGGGGGGGTATCTTGCCTGTGGTTGGCTTTGGAGGCCAGCTTTACGAGACAGTCAGTACAGGAGAGGTCATGGATCATGAAGCCTGAATATCTATCAGTGGCAGGGTTTGGTTCAATATTGCAAGGAGCAATTCAATAATCACCTACCTTGATTACCTGTTTTCATACAAATTTGATATCCTTTAATTCTACAGCTGTAGTTAGTCTGGATTACAAAGGTTGTAATCAAAATGTGAGATTTACCAAAACAAAGGATGCATTTCAATACCAAGAACCATTGGAAAGTTCATATTACACATTATAAAATCTTTAAACTTTCCCTTTGTTGAGTTCAATGAGGATCAAAACAACTTCTGAAAAACACACATCCCTTCCCACATTTTACAATCCCATACCATTCCACAATACCTGGATGTTGTAAAAGAAGACAGGTGTGAGCTCACTTGATCCATTTAGTAAAATTGTAGGGAGGCAACACACGAGGCAGTTTAATGAAGCTAAGTTTTTCTTTGTTGCAAATCTTCAGCAAAGCCAATTGCAGGTACACATACAATATAATATTTGTTAGCAAGAGCCACCCAGTGGGCAGGTTAAACTGCCCGTCTAGGTGAGCTTATCCCGGCGGTAGTTTCGGGACATGTTGGATGTGGAAAAGCTTTGGAGTTATTGGTCTCATGATGATTACAATTTGCCTGCGTGCCGTCCGCAGCACTGCCAGACCCCACATCCCAATACACACTTTATGGCAGCCTTTGGTGGCCTCAAAACGGACGTCAAGGCGAACATGCGGTAGCTCAAAACCTTGCCCAGATTATGAAGTACTTCTGGGGTTATTTTACTAAAGTATAACTATTTTACCAATTTGGGGCCTCTATGTACTACGGTTCGGCCGTGAAAGAATATGTACAAACACACACACACACACACACACACACACACACACACACACACACACACACACACAGAGCGCCGCGAGGAGAGTGATGTAAGGACACATCGGCCATTTTGGAGTTAATGCCATATAGCACTATTTTAACCCTCACCCTATCATCCGAGCCTATAATCATCATATCATTAAAAAATGTCGCTTCAATCACTCCTCCTCATGGGCTTTATAATATATATTATATACAGATGCTCATCTCTGCTGTCAGAGACATTTAAATTACCCAAAGTCCCTAAATGTTGACTTTAAAATACACATCTGTAGGAATTGGATTAATAATAGGTCCATACTTTCACATGCCTGGTGTTGGCTTAATGGTTAGGTGGTGGGCTTGGGATCCTGGGTCCAGAGTTCAAATCCTGCTCGGCTGTTGAATTAATACCAGGTGGGGTTGACTCTGCCCGTCATCCTTCCGAGGTCGGCAAAATGAGTGCCAGCATGCTGGTATCCTGTGTCGGAGTGGCGACCCATTCAGGATTGATTGTACCCAACAGCCAAGGAACTGCTTAGGCAGCACCAACGCTCTGCACAGAGTATGGTCCCAATGGATGGATGATCGATTGTGCATGATGAAACACTTTGAGGGATATGGTGCATCAACCACCATAAATCGCTCCGAAGTTCAAAACGAAATCAAACGAGCCAAAAGGTATATGGAACATGAAAAATAATGTAATAATGAAGGGAGAAAAGTTTACAGAAAAGTTCAGGAATATGACGAAAGGGGGGGGAGAAAGGGAAAAGAAACAACAAAAGAAACAACAGCCCAAAGTGCGAGATTTCTTCGGTGGATATTCTGAGTAAATGACAACGTTTGAGTTCTATATCGGTTTGCAACACGGCGAAGTACATTTCACAACACTGTTTATGTTTCATTAGGCAGGTAACGACAAACTCTACACCTGCCAGCTGTCTACTTACAACACCCTCACCTTCCAGGGGTATCAAAATAACAACTAAAAATTCACATCGAGAGACATGGAAAAATCTCAGGTTTTGTGCACAACAGACACCTGCAGGTAAAGATTGTAATGAATTCGATTTTTAGCCTTTCACACTGGTTATTTACACACTACTGAAAGTGTGACAATGTACACAAGTTGACATTTCAAGATATCTACTGCCAAAGAACAGGATGCACCGGCTGTTTCAGAAGTATAATAATAAATAATGATAATTAGAGGGAAATACTCCTTTCCAGGTGTCTGGGCATGTCACGACGAGTCGGGATCGAAATATTTCGAGGCCAGAAGCAATGTTATATGGGTCACCACTACGATGCGGGATACTCGACCGAAGGTGGAAGCGATTTTTCAATTTGTTGAGGATGCCAGAGAGAATTAGCGAAGGACAACGTGGGATCTTTAATGTCCACAAACACCTGGTGCTGGTAGATGGTCTCTTAATCAACATCCCTCTGACTGATGGTGTGAAGAGTGATGCCTTGCCCGACATGCAAAATGCCAGGATGGCAGTTGATAGCTGGGCCGAGTTGCGAGCGCAGGGTCGACAACTTAGAGGTGAATGTACAGTGTATAAATCGATAGGCTATCCTGCCAGCCCCAACCACCCAAATTGAGTGGTGAGCATTGAACGCAACAACGTATCCCCAAAAAGTGTTTCAAGTCACTCTTTTAATAAATAGGACGCTCAGACGTCCTTCACACAACAGTAAACACATTGCTCAAACTAGAAGGGCACTCGGGAGAGCGCATACCTCCGCCACGTAATGCCTGATCCACGAGAACACATCAAGCCCAATAGATTTTTGAAATATCATGCGATACAGTACGATATTGTTTTTGGCCCTATCTCTCAATGGTGAAGAATCACTTAAAAAAATTAAATAATTCTCGTATCCAGATCAGGATTCCGAACTTCAACAAAATCGAAGCAATTCGTTCGAATCAGTCAACAACTTTTTGAGATATCGTGCTATATATCATTTTTGGCCCAATCTCTCAATGGAGAAGAATCACTTAAAAAAAAATTCTAGTCGGCGGATCCAGATCTTCAACAAAATATAATCACAGATATCCTGCACACAGACAAACATACAGACAGACAGAGAGGGGTGAAAACATAACCTCCTTCACCTTCGGTGGTGGAGGTAATAAATCAAAACGCATTGCAGAGGAGCACCGAGCACAATTCAAAATGGGATGAACTTTGAACTCCAGGGGGTAATCCAGGCAAATGACATTGAAAAATTGCGCCTGGAATGAATCCAACATCTTTAGACTGGCATTTTTGGGGGACATTTTTCAAAAACATCAAAAATTATCAGGATACGGACTACGTGCCTTGTTCAGGGTGTCATGTTGAAAACAAAGTGATGTCGATTTGAGATACATGATGATGTCACGCATGCCCTGTAAGGATGCACGTGTGTTGCCGATGTAAAACAGAGGATGTGGAGCACCGAGGTCACCGCTTATGCCGCTGGTTAAGAAACCGTATCGGTGGTGAGCATTGTTAGACTCTTCACGATTTACTCAGATATCAAATATAGATTTCATTTCCATCATATCCCTTTGAGTGATGAAGAAATGGACCTTCCAATACTCAGTCTTGAAGATTAGATGTGCGTGTTGAAGCGAAAAGGCTCACCTGTCAGTAAATACCCCGTCAGGTGCTTCAAACCTTTCCGGCCGAGCGAGCACGAGAGGGGATTTTCAGCACGAGCCGTTCGGGTTGAAAAGAAAGCTTATTCTGAAGAAGAAGTCGAATACGTTAGGTCCAAGCATTTTCAGATTCTCCGTAAAATGAGAATGCCATCTTCCACAAATTGGAAAAATCCCAACGGGAAAACAAACAGGTTTGTTTTATCACTCGGAGTAACGACTTGTTTTGGATCCATTTTCCTCACTCATAAAATTAATCCTTTGCAAGATGAGCACTTGCTCTCAAATTCCTGAACATTTTGCATTAAGTACCGTCCCATCATAAACCAAGGTCCCCAGAAACCGAACGATGTACAAAGGACCCTCATTTCGTGAATGAACTGCAATAGGATGGTGTCAGGTCATTGTCATTATATTTATTCATTCTCATGCTTGAAGTAAACCTTTTAACTGATAACTACTTTAGCACCGCCATCGCTCCTTCAGAAACCCACCAACAACCTGCGTTACGAAGCAGAAATTTACACTCAGTCTGTCTGTTTGTCCGTGGCAGCACGACATCTCAAGAAGTTCTGGACCGATTTGGATGAAATTTGGTGGACAAGTTGGATGTGTGACAAGGACGAATCGATTCGATTTTTGGTGAAGATCCAGATACGAGAATTTAAAAAAACTATTCCTCACCATTAAGAGGTAGGGCCAAAAACGATATTTAGCACAATATTTCAAAACGTTATGGACGGATTTGGACAAAACTTGATGGATGAGTTGGTTCGGTGACAAGAACAAGTCGATTTGAGTTTTCGGTTCGGGTCCGAATCCCGATTCAGACTATCAGTAGATACAAAACGCAAGCTGTTCAGCCTGGCGGAGGTATTTGCTCTACTTCGTGTCGTTTTTGCTTATTTCACTGTATCCTCACATATTGGTGGTTTTAACAGTGGAAGAGTTTCTTGTACTCTGAACAAGTGTCGTTTTCATTGGAAACCAAACCACGAAAACACCTTGGGCTTGAACACGGAATAAAGTACGTGGTGACGTCCAGGCGTAACCTTGTCATGGTGTGCTCGATTTACGTCATTAAATTCATGTAGCGCCCTCCTATAAATCTTCAACATCAATTGGCGTTTCTAAGGAAGAAAATAATGACATTTTGAAATGCAATTGTACTCTGGATCCCTGGTGGAAATTCAAACAAGGTACTAAATGAATATTCGTGCAAACATTTGACCTGATGTGCCATCTTTTGTTCAAGGAAAAGTTTTATGATGTGCTCAAGGTCATTACAGACAAAAAAAACCAAACAAAACAAAAAAACAAACCCAAAGCTGCCAACAACGGTGATTTTGAAGAATTCATTAAATTAAAGTACAGAATGCAGACCCAAATGTCTACTTTTGCTCAAACTATGGCTGTGTCAGTGTTCGTAAGAA
>CM068953.1:9691389-9703627 GCA_035128595.1 Eptatretus atami | reverse complement strand
TCATAATAAAAGGATAGTTCTGTTTGAGACATGCTCACTCTCAAGCTGTGTGGAAAGAGTTCAATGCCAAGTGAGTTCACATGCCAAGTGTGAAAGGCCACACCCATGTTCTATGGCCACACCCAAGGCCACACCCATGTTCTAACCCTTAATACAAAAGCCCATGTTCTAATGCAATGCTGGCTCCAGATTTTGGTTTGAGATCAATTAGAAATCAATCACTCACTCAATAAATAAATAAAAATCACCATCTTCACATTCACATTTCAGGTGTGCAGAACATTAAAGATCCTCCAGTAGCTTTCAAAGAGCAGGCAGTTGTGTGTCAGTACCGCATCCAGATACCCTGCTTGGCCTTGCGTTGTATCATTAGGACAAATAGTCGGAGTAAGGGCTGGGGTGTGGATATGACACAGGTGTGATGGGCCAAATGACCTGCCACTGTATTCAATTTACCTTGCAACTCGCTTAAAATGGGGGAAATCGTCTACAAGCTTTAATAAAGCAACCCGTGCACTTAGGATGACGTACAGTGGAGAAGAAAAGTGGTAAACCATTTAAAATTATCTGTTTCTGCATAAATTTCACCTAAAATGTGATCAGATCTTCACCAAAGTCCTCATTATATAATATATATTATATATATATATATATATATATATATATATATATATATATAATAACGAGCTAATATACCCGTTTTATGCCCGGGGAAATCAGAATACGTTGTGGGGTGGGGTGAGGGGGTGGAGAGGAAGTAGGGTAGAAAGTGGAGTGGGGAGATATCTGTTCACCCAGGTGACCGAATTTGGAGTGAGGATGGAAATTGGTGGGTTGTGGGAGGCTTGAGGATGATGTAAAAAGGTAGAATTTTCTGCTTGTCCATATGGATTTATTTTGTCGACATAGATTAGGGTTAGGGTGAGGAGGGAGGGGGAGGGGGAGTGTGCGGAGAGAGGAAGGGGAGAGAGTTGGGCATTGTTGGAGAAGCAAGTTGTCATGCAAAACCATCCTGGGGAGAGTGAACTCTCTTGATACCAAGTTTGTGCATCATGTGTCAAAGGATGTGATGGTAAAAAATCAGAACTAACACACACAGTAAGGGGGAATGGGGTGGGATTGGGGCAGGAACTCTCCTGGGGAGTGGACACTCTTCATGCCAAGTGTGAAAGGGTGTACCCAGTATATGCAAGCAAACACACATGTGTGTTGTGTGTGTGTGGGGGGGGGGGGGTGATATTGGGTGTGTAGGATTTGAGGGAAGTTTTGAAGTGCAAAACCACACTGGAGAAGTGAACATTCTTCATGGCAAGTTTGAGCCCCATGGGTCAAAATTTGTGGCTGCCAAAATCAGAACAAACACACAGAAAGGGGGGGGGGTGTTGTGTTGTGGCAGGAGGTGGGGTAAAGTGCAAAACGATCGTGGGAGAGCAGAGACACACTCTACGCAAAGTGAGAGTGAGCCCGTGGGTGAAAGGGTGGACTCGGTCTATGGAAGCAAGCACATTGGTCGTGGGGTAGGGGTGGGCGGTTTTGGGTGGGAGATTTATAGTGTAAAACCACCATGGTGGAGTGAAGTCTTCATCGTAAGTTTGTCAACAGGTGTGGCTGGCAAATCAGAACAAACAAACAAACAAACAAACGCACGGCTCAAATTTGTATAAAGAAGCTGAGTTTGTGTCTGTGGGTGACATAACAAGTGCTGCCCTTCCCCTCTCTCATAAGCATTATACAGGCCATGCCTTCCCCTCCAACAGCCCAGAAATCGCTGCCATCTTTTTCGCTCCGCATAGCTCAGAGGGTTTCATCGGCCTCTGGTGAATATTTGAAGACTGAACAATGCGTCTTCTCTCATTAAATAAAAAATAACGTTTTGAGGAAACAAAGGTATGTTTTGATTACAACTCAAACATCGATGGTGTGCAAGGTAATGCACGTTTTGTTTGCAGCGATCAGGGCAGCAGTCTTGTATACACCACACAATGAAGGGACATTCATTCTCGTAATGCAGAGAAAAGAAATAGAGGTCTTTCATTAAAATTAAAATAATTAAATAAAAAATAAAAAACATTTTGGTTTTCGCCTGACCTTAACGCTGATAAACAAACTTATGGACATGTAGATCACATCTTATGTGAAGTAAATAAACTAAAGTCGGCTTGGTCATGAAGCCGTTATTAATTAGTCAGGAGGCTGCCAGGTAAATCCCCGCAAGATATTTATTACGTACAGGTACACTCAACGTCACCTCTGAGTTTATGTACATTTTAAATACTAAAACAACGTGTTGAAAACTGTACAAGGTACATTTTCATTACAGGAAACAGTCATGATTAATATTTAAAATCTTCAATAAAAAAAATTAAAAAAAACAAACAAAAAAACACTTTTGTCACCATTTGGTATGTCGGCCGATCGCATGCAAACAAAATGTCAAGGGGTGTGTTCAGTTACCAAGTTGCTGGCCAGCACTTACCAAGCCAGCCGTTCCTTATCAATTGGTTTGAATGTTTGAATGGACTGCTTGCTTTAGTAATCAAGCCACCTGGCCAGCTCTCTACAAGAAACACGGAAACTGAACACACCCGTTTCATGATATGGCAACAAGAACAAACATATATATATATATATATATATATATTGTTGCTCGGCCGGGGGGTCTCGGCCGCCAACCGACCGCTCTGAACGGGAGCCGCAAGTCGAGTCGGCCCGACCGATTGCCCGAATATAGATCGCCGCCCGGATAACTCGAGCGACGGTTCCTTGTACAAGAACCGAAATACGCCAATCGCAGATACGTGGGGTAGGGTCGATTGCCAATCTTCAATGTACCTAAATACCACGTGACAACCACTACCGGGGTATTCCACCCTCGACGGATTCTCGTACGGAACAAACCGCTGAGGCGAGCTTGTCCGTGGCGCGATCCGAGCGGCTAATCGCCGAGAACCGTCGGTCCAAATGTCCCTATTACGGCAAACCAACGGCTAACTCCCAACACACGAAATGTTCAGTCAATGAGGGAATGGACGAAGCGAGCAGAGTTAACATTCACACAAGGACATTTATTATAATGAAACACTATAGATTAAATATGGCAAAACACGTATGCAATTAACAAGCAACAAAAGAACTACAGACCGTCTATAAGCAATTATTAATGTACAGTCACTTACACAGTTTTACTTAGGGACTCGGCGCACAAACATTCATTCGAAAGAAAAGCAGGAAAAAGACCCATCAAAGGCAATGGGGTCAGACTGGACCTCTTGGGTCTTTATGGCGTGGGACTTGGCAGACCGAACGAGTCCCACGAGACAGTGCAGGTTACCTGCACCCTCGTGGTGTCTGGCTTGGGCGACCACGATGCTCTTCCCCACAGCAGCCAGCGTAGCGCGGTCGAGCTCGGGCCCTTCGTGTGGCAGGCGAGCTCTCTCCGGCTCTCTCCTCACGAACGCGCTTGGGCGACCCGCGATGCTCCTTCCCACAGCAGCTAGCGTAGCCGCGGTCAAGCTCGGGCCTTCCGTGTGCAGGCGAGCTCTCTCCTGCTCTCTCCTCACGAACGCACTTGGGCGACCCACGATGCTCCTTCCCACAGCAGCTAGCGTAGCCGCGGTCGAGCTCGGGCCTTCCGTGTGGCAGGCGAGCTCTCTCCGGCTCTCTCCACACGAACGCGTGGTTTGCCGCGACACAGCAGGCAAGGCTGCGCCTCCAGCCTCGCGTCTCCTTCGCGACGCCCGGACTTCACGCAACTCCTTGGCTTCTGGGTTCTCCCGACTCCCCAACTGCCGAAGCAAAAAGCTTACTCCTCACGGGACTCAGCACACGAACTCTGCCACGGGACTCCACGAGCTCAGCCCACGAACTCAGCCTACCACGGGACTTTCCACGCGAACATCTTTCCACGAACTCTTTTTGGATTCTCCCGAACAAGAAAAGATGTCCTCTTTATCCTTTGCACCCTCCCCGCACCCGGCATGACTCATGCCCTCGTGATCCACCCCCCGCTCAACCACGGGTGGGAGGGAATTGTTGACGACACCGCAGGGTTCTTCTCCTCTTCCGCAGAAGAGGGGGAGGGACGTCTCAATTGTTTCTTTCCCTAACTATTAAATCGATCGGCAGCGCATCTAATCGATTTCAAAACATTTAAACAATGGAGCTGAGCTATCTAGGGAACAATGCACTTAACGACATAAGTGACTAAGGGAACCTGTATGTTGTGTGCGATTGAATTCCAAATTCGTAACATATATATATATATATATATATATATATATATATATATATTATCTCATTCTTTCCACTGACTAACTCACTCACTGATATAAAAATATGATACTTCCAGGTAAGGTAAAAAGCTGAGATTTTGCATGCCGATAGACATCAAAGCTGATAACTGGGGGGGGGGGGGGGGGGGGGAATCAAGAACTGTTGAAGCAGTCATAAATGAAAATATAAATAAATGAAAAAATAAAAATGAAATAAATGCAGGTGAGAGACCGAGACAATGGGGAAGCAAGGTAATTTTGCATGCCGAGGACAGAAAACTGCTACAACAGGACAAATCACAGAACCATTAGAAAACATCCATAAATGAAAATAAATAAATAAAAATCAAATGCAGGTGAGCAGCCCGACACAATGGGGAAGCATGGTTTGTTATTACTTAAAATGTAAGCATACCCCACTGATATATATATATATATATCAAAGAGAGAGTATGAATCCCAACTATCTTTAGACTGGATTTTTGGGGACATTTTCAAAACATCAAAATTATCAGGTACGGACCTACGTGCCTGTTCAGGGTGTCACCTGTGAAAACAAAGTTTGTCGATTTGAGATACATGATGATGTCACTGCATGCCTGTAAAGGATCACGTGTTTGCCGATGTAAAAAAGAGATTGGCAGACCGAGGTCACCGCTTATGCCCGCTGGGTTAAGAACGTATCGTGGTGAGCAATTGGGTTAGACTCTTCACGATTTACTCAGAATATCAAATATAGATATTCATTTCCATCATATCGTTTGAGTGATGAAAATAGGACTTCCAATACAGTCTTGAAAGTTAGATGTGTGCGTGTTGAAGCGAAAGCTCACCTGTCAGTATACCCCGTCAGGTGCTTCAACTTTCGGCCGAGCGAGCACGAGAGGGGGATTTTCAGCACGAGCCGTTGCGTTGAAAAGAAAGCTTATTCTGAAGAAGAAGTCGAAATACGTTTAGGTCCAGCATTTCAGAATTCTGTCTCGTAAAATGAGAATGCCACTCAACAAATTGGGAAAATCTCCATACGGAAAAAACAGGTTTGTTTTATCACTACGGAGTAACGACTTGTTTTGGATCCATTTTCCTCACTCATAAATTAATCCTTTGCAAGATGAGCACTTTGCTCTCAAATTCTGAAGCATTTTGCATTAAGTACGTCCCATCATAAACCAAGGTCACAGTGAAACCGAACGTGTACAAGACCCTCATTTCGTGAATGAACTGCAATAGGTGGTGTCCAGGTCATTGTCATTATATTATTCATTCTCATGCTTGAAGTAAACCTTTTAACTGATATACATTTAGACCTGCCATCGCTCCTTCAGAAACCCACCAACTACCTGCGTTACGGCAAGCAGAAATTTACACTCAGTCTGTCTGTTTGTCCGTGGAGCACGACATCTCAAGAAGTTCGGACGATTTGGATGAAATTTGTTGGACAAGTTGGATGTGTGACAAGGAGAATACGATTCGATTTTTTGGTGAAATCGCAGATACGAGAATTGTAAAAAAAACTATTCCTCAACCATTAAGAGGTAGGGGCCAAAAAACGATATTTAGCACAATATTTCAAACGTTATGGACGGATTGGACAAAAACTTGATGGATTGAGTTGGGTTCGGTGACAAGAACAAGTCGATTTGAGTTTTCGGTTTCGGGTCCGAATCCCGATTCAGCACTATCAGTAGATACAAAACGCAGGCTGTTTAGCCTGGCGGAGGTATTTGCTCTAAATTCGTGTCGTTTTTTGCTTATTTCACTGTATCTCACATATTTGTGGTTAACAGTGGAAGGTTATCTTGTACTCTGAACAAGTGTCGTTTTCATTGGAAACCAAAGCCCGAAAACCTTGGGCTTGAACACGGAAATAAAGTACGTGGTGACGTCCAGGGTAACCTTGTCATGGTGATGCTCGATTTACGGTCATTAAATTCATGTAGCGCCTCCTATAAAATTTTCAACTCATTGCGTTTCTTAAGGGAAAGAAAATTAAAGAATTTTGAAATGCAATTTACCATGGATCCTGGTGGAATTCAAACAAGGTACTGAATGAATATTCGTGCAAATTTGACCTGATGTAACTCTTTGTTCAAGACAAGTTTTATGATGTGCTCAAAGTCATTCAGACAAAAAAAACCAATACAACAAAAATAACAAACCAAAGCTGCCAACAACGGTGATTTTTGAAAATTCATTAAATTAAAGTACAGAAGCGACGCCAAATGCTACTTTGCTCAAAACTAATGGCTGTGTCAGTGTTCGTAAGAAAAAAATAAAATAAAAATAAATAATAACTCATAATAAAGGATAGTTGTTTGAGACATGCTCACTCTAAGCTGTGTGGAACAGAGTTCAACATGCCAAGTGAGTTCACATGCCAAAGTTGAAAGGCCAAACCCATGTTCTATGCCACAACCCAAGGCCAGCACCATGTTTCTAACGCTTAATACAAGAACCCATGTTCTAAGCAATGCTGGCTTCCAGATTTTGGTTTGAGATATTAGAATCAATCATCACTCATAAATAAATAAAAATCAGCCATCTTCACATTCACTATTTCAGGTGTGCAGAAACATTAAAGATCTCCAGTAAGTTTCAAAAGAGAGCAGTTGGTGTGTCAGTACCAGCATCAATACCCTGCTTGGCCTTAGCGTTTATATCATTAGGACAAATAGTCGAGTAAGGCTGGGGTGTTGGATATGACAACAGGTGTGTGGGCCAAATGACCTGCCACTGGTACTTCAATTATACTTGCACTCCTTAAAATGGAGGGAAATCGTCTACAAGCTTTAATAAGCAAACCCGTGCATTAGGAATGACGTCAGTGGAAGAGAAAAGTGTGGTAAACCATTTAAAATTATCTGTTTTGCATAAATTTTCACCTAAAATGTGATCAGATCTTCAACCAAAGTCCTCATACTATATATTATATATATATATATATATCATAATATATATATATATTAATATAATTTATAATAAGAGCTAATATACCGTTTTATGCCGGGGAAAATCAGAAATACGTTGTGGGGTGGGGGTTGAGGGGGTGAGAGAAGTAGGGTAGAAAAGTGGAGTGGGGAATATCTGTTCACCAGGTGAACCTGAATTTTGGAGGTGAGGAATGGAAATTGGTGGGGTTGTGGGAGGCTTGAAGGATGATGTAAAAAGGTAGAAATTATTTTCTGCTTGTCCATAATGATTATTTAGTTCGACATGTTAGGGTTAGGGTGAGGAGGGAGGGGGAGGGGGAGTGTGCGAGAGAGAGAAGGGGAGAGAGTTGGGCATTGTTGGAGAAGCAAGTTGATGCAAACCATCCTGGGGAGAGGTGAACTCTCTGATACAAGTTTGTGCATCATGTGTCAAAGGATGTGAATTGGTAAAAAATCAAGAACTAAACAACACACAGTAAGGGGGGATGAGGGGTGGGATTGTTGGGCAGGAATTCTGGGGGAGTGGACACTCTTCATGCAGTGTGAAAGGGTGTACCCAGTATATCCAAGCAAACACACATGTGTGTGTGTGTGTGTGGGGGGGGGGGGGGGTGATATTTGGGTTGTAGGGATTTGAGGGGAAGTTTTTGAAGTGCAAATACACACTGGCGAAGGGGAAAAAAGATATGAGGAAGGGGGAAGGGAAGAAAGAGAAAAAAAAAGATCAGAAAACAAAAGCAAGAAAAAGAGGAGAAAGAGAGAAGAGGGGGAAAAAGAAAGGAGGAAAAAAAGGAGGAAAAAAGGAGGAAGAAGAGGGGAAGACGGGAAAAAAGGGGGGGAAAGGGCGGGAAGAGAGGAGAGGGAAAGAGAAGGGGGAAGCAAAAAGAAAAGGGGGGGGAAAGGGAAAGAGGGAGAGAAAAGAAAAAGGGGAGAGAGAGAGGGGGAGGAATAAAAAGAGGGGGGAAAAAGAAGGAAAAAAAAAGGGAGAAGGAGGGAGAGGAAAACGGGACAGGAGGCGAGCAGCGGCGTGGAGGAGAAGGAGGAGAGGAAAGGGGGGAAAGCACGCAAAGAAGCCGGGAAAGGGGGAAGAGGGGGGAGAGGGAAGGAAGGGGGTAAGGGGCGAAAAAGGAAAAAGAAAGGGGAAAGGAGGGTTAGTTGGAAAAAGGGGAAGAGGGGAATAAAGAAAGAAGGGGGGAAAAAGGAAGAGAAGGGGAAGGAAGAAACGGTGGAAGAAAAAGAGAGAGAAAGGCGAGAGGGGCAAAACAAAGAGGCAAAGAAAAGACAAACAAGGAAGAGTGAACATTCTTCATGTGTCATTTGAGCCCATGCGGTCAAAATTTGTGGCTGCCAAATCAGAACAATACACACGAAAGGGGGGGGGGTGTTTGTTTGTGCAGGAGGTGGGGTAAAAGTGCAAAACGATCGTGGGAGGAGAGCACACTTAAGTACGCAAAGTGAGAGCGGCCACGTGGGGTGAAGGGTGGACTCGGTCTATGGAAAGAAGCATGGTGTGGGTAGGGTGGCGGTTTTGGGTGGGAGATTTATAGTGTAAAACCACAATGGTGGAAGTGAAGTCTTCATCGATAAGTTTGTCAACAGGTGTGGCTGGCAAATCAGAAAACAAAAAACAACAACGCACGGCTCAATTTGTAATAAAGAAGCGAGTTTGTGATCTGTGGGTGACATAACAAGTGCTGCCCTTCCCCTCCTCTCATCAAGCATTATACAGGCATGCCTTCCCCCCAACAGCAGGAAATCGCTGCCATCTTTTTCGCATCACGATGCTCAGGGGTTTTCATCGGCCCTCTGTGAATTTGAAGACTGAACAATGCGTCTTCTCTCATTTAATAAAAAATTAACGTTTTGAAGGGAAACAAAGGTATGTTTTTTGATTTACAATCAAACATCGATGGTGTGCAAGTATACCGTTGTTTGCAAGGATCAGGCAGCCAGCTTGTATTACACCACACAATGAAGGGACATTCATTCTCGTATGCAGAGAATAAGAAATAGAGGTCTATCATTAAAATTAAATAATTAAATAAAAAATTAAAAAACATTTTGGTTTTCCGTCCTGACTTAAGCTGATAAACAAACCTTATGGACATGTAGATCACATCTATATGTGAAGTAAAATAAACTAAAGCTCGCTTGGTCATGAAAAGCATGTTATTATTAGTCAGGGGCTGCCAGGTAAATCCGCAAGATATTTATATACGTCCGGTACACTTCACGTCACATCTGAGTTTTATGATACATTTTAAATACTAAAACAATCGTGTTGAAAACTTAACAAGGTCATTTTCATATACAGGAAACAGTCATGATTAATATTAAAATCTTCAATAAAAAAAAATAAAAAAAACCAAAAAAAAAACATTTTGTCACCATTTGGGTAATGTCGCCGTCGATGCAAACAAAAGTGTAAGGGGTGTGTTCAGTTTCCAAGTTGCTGGCAGCACTTACCAAGCCAGCCGTTCTTATCAATTGGTTTGCATGTTTGAATGGACTGCTTGCATTAGTAATCAAGCCTGGCAGCTTCTAAAAACACGGAATGACACACCGTTTCATGAATGGCATACAAGAACAAACTTATATAATATATATATATATATATATATTGTTGCTCGGCCGGGGGGTCTCGGCCGCCAAACCGAACCGCTCTGAACGGGAGCCTGCAAGTCGATCCCGGCCACGACCGATTGCCCAGATATAGATCGCCGCCCGGATAACTCAGAGGCGACGGTTCCTTGTACAGAACCGAAAATACGCCAATACGCAGATACGTGGGGTAGGGTCGATTGCCAATCTTCAATGTACCTAAATCCACGTGAACAACCACTACCGGGGGTATCCACCCTCGACGGATTTGTACGGAACAAACGCTGAGGCGAATGCTTGTCCGTAGAGCGCGATCAGCGGCTAATCGCCGAGAACCGTCGGTCCAAATGTCCCTATACGGCAAACCAACGGCTAATCCAACACAACTAGAAATGTTCAGTCAATGAGGGAATGGACGAAGCGGCAGAGTTAAATCACGACAAGACATTATTATACTGAAAACACTATAGATTAAATATGGCAAAACACTATGCAATTAACAAGCAACAAAGAATACAGGTCTAATAAGCAAATTATTAAAGTGTACAGTCACATTACACAGTTTTACTTAGGGACTCGGCGCACAGAACATTATTTCGAAAGAAAGCAGGAAAAAAGACCCATCACGGCAATTGGGGTCGACTGGACTCTTGGGTCTTTATGGTGGGACTTGGCAAGACCGACACGAGTCCCACAGACAGTTGCAGTTACCTGCAAACCCTCGTGGTGTCTGGCTTGGGCGAACCGACGATGCTCATTCCCCACAGGAGCCAGCGTAAGCGCGTCGAGTCTCGGGCCCTTCGTGTGTGCAAGGCGAGCTCTCTCCGCTCTCTCCTCAACGAACGCGCTTGGGCGACCCGCGATTGCTCTTCCAACAGCAGCTAGCGTAGCCGGGTCCCAAAGCTCGGGCTTCCGTGTGCAGGCGAGCTCTTCTCCCTGCTCTCATCTCAACGACGCACTTGGGCGCCCACGATGCTCCTCCCACAGCAGCTAGGTAGCCTGCGGTCGAGCTCGGGCCTCCGTGTGGAGGCAGCTCTCTCCGGCTCTCTCCACACGAACGCGTGTTTTGCCGCGACACAAGCAGGCAAGGCTGCGCCTCCAGCCTGCGTCTCCTTCGCGACGCCGACTTCACGCAACTCCTTGGCTTCTGGGTTCTCCCGACTCCCCCAACTGCCGAAGCAAAAAGCTTACTCCTCACGGGACTCAGCACACTACTCTGCCACGAGGACTCCACGAGCCAGCCCACGAAACTCAGCCTACCACGGGACTCTTCTCACGGCGAACATCTTTCCAACGAACTTTTTTGGATTCTCGCCCGAACTAAGAAAGATGTCTCTTTATCCTTGCACCCTCCCTCGACCCGGATGACTGCATGCCCTCGTGATCTCACCCCCCGCTCAACCACGGGTGGGAGGGTCTGTTGACGACACCGCAAGGGTTCTTCTCCTCTTCCGAGAAGAGGGGGAGGGACGTCTCAATTGTTTCTTTCCTAACTATTTAAATCGATCAGGCAAGCGCATCTAATCGATTTCAAAAAACATTTAAACAATGGAGCTGAGCTATCTAGGGAACAATCACTTAACGACATAAGTGACTAAGGGAACCTGTATGTTGTGTGCGTTGAAATTCCAAATTCGTTAACATATATATATATATATATATATATATATATATATATATATTATCTCATTCTTTCCACTGACTAACTCACTCACTGATATAAAAATATGATACATTCCAGGTAAGGTAAAAACTGAGAATTTTTGCATGCCGATAGACCATCAAAGCTGACTAAACTGGGGGGGGGGGGGGGGGGGGGGGGGGGGGGAAATCATAGAACTGTTGGTAACGCAGTCATAGAATGAAAATATAATAATGAAAAAATAAAAATGAATAATGCAGGATGAGAGACCGAGACACAATGGGGAAGACAAGGTCAATTGCATGCCGAGGGACAGAAAACTGCTACAACAGGACAAATAAGAATTAGAAAATCATCCCATAAATGAAAAATAAATATAAAAAATCAAATGCAGGTGAGCAGCCGACACAATAGGGGAAGCATGGTTTGTTATTACTTAAAATGTAAGCATACTCCACTGATATTATATATATATATACCATAACTTAATTTCAGCCATGTCATGAATTGGTCCCAAGGGCAGATTTCACATGACATGAGGCAAGATTAGAGTTGGTAGGAATTGAAAGGTATATTTAATTATTTATTCCCAAATGTGGTTAAAAAACCTGTTAAAATCCTTTCTGGGAGGGTTAGAGGAAGGGAGAGAGAATGAAAGGGGTGAGAGATGGGTGGGTAGAGGTCAGGGGGGTGGATCAGGAGGGGAAGGGGTGGGAGACAGCCTGCCATTGCCCAGCAACGCTGGCTAAACCTGCTAATAATAGATAAAGAGAACCATTAAACAAATAAAACAC
>CM068953.1:9648020-9682658 GCA_035128595.1 Eptatretus atami | reverse complement strand
CCCTCCCCCCAGCCCCATTTACATTCTCAACAATCCTCTTGAGGGAGTTCAATTATTCAAACTCCTGGGTCTCACAATCAGCCATGATCTTTCTTGGGGCAAACCCCATTTCAAAGTTGGACTCCGATGCCAGCCACCGACTGGGCATCCTCAATCATACATAGTCCTTCCATGGCATAATTGTACTCCTATCCAGCCGCAGGGGCTTCATCCACAGCTTGGTGGAGTCGTGCTCTCATTTCTGGGGCAGTGCCTCTGCCTCACACCACACGTCATGGAAACCAAGACCTTCAAGATCGTTGGAATCTTCCATGCTGAAGCTGATTCTGTAGGTCTTTAACTTTCCCATTGCAGACAGGTCAGTCTGGTCTTGTACTGTATAGCCACTGGTCTTGCACAGTCTGCTTTTTCCATGCTTTGCCCCACACCCCTCCCCTGCCCCCCCCCCCCAGGTGTTCTGCATGGTGCACTTGGTCCACCAGCAACCTCCCTCTGGTGAAACTCCAAAAATCCAAAGTCACTGCCCACATCCACTCATTCCTCACATTTCCAGGCCTGTGAAGACAACCTCCACATTCTCTTCAATCTCATTCTTTCCTCCAAGTCTTCAAGACAGATGTTCACCACCATCTCAGATCATCCCCAATCTAAAACCATGATCTTTTATACCTTTGTCAATTCCATTTTTTTGTTCATTCCACCCCCATACTCTGTTCCTTTTGTTCCATTGCATCCTGATCCATTTCGTGCTCTAGTTTTTCCACGAGGAATGACTTTGTGAATATAAAAAAAAAAGTTTGCGTCACGGCAGATTTCTGAAACGTCACTGGACTGGAAAACCCACCGTCTATTAATGGTTCGATGTTTCTCCTGTTGTGAGAATTCTGTTCACTCAAATTCTTAATTAATCTCCTTATTGTTTATTTTGAAAGAAGAAGAAAAATAGCACCTTCATGGGGGCAGAGTGGCTTTGTGGTGGAGCTGGTGACGCCTAGTCACATTGGCATCAACGGTGTGGATTCCCTCAGGAAACCTGATCCGAAGGAGGGATGGCCATCATGAGGTATATTTGCCAATTTTAAATTCCGTTGTGGTGCCTCAATCTCCCACAAAGTTATGAGAACACCAATACCACAACCAACGCCAACACCGCAGTGTGCCACACATTTCTGTGAATGTCATCATACAGGAAGCTCGAAAGCAAGCCCACTTGTTCATTCGGAACCGATGCCACCCTACATGTTGTCGTGTTAAAAAGCAGAATTTTAAAAACATTTTGACAGGCCAGTTCTTGTTGACCTTCCTGGAGAATAAAATTCTGGTCTCATCAATACGTGGTGGTCAAAAATTTAAATATTTCTCAACCGTAAGGTCTACATTGTGGACATACGTATTGTGTTCTAAACGCAGTCCTCCAGCAGTGGTCCAAAGTTCCTGCAGCTTAAAAGCCTGTGTCGACATGACTTAGCGGATGAGTGTGGTGTATTAGTGGACACAAACAGGCCCATAAAGCCCTTGTGGTTTGGTTCAGCCAATTGGGAAACGATGGAGGAAATGAGCACAGAAAGAAACAAAAACCTATTTGTTTGCTTTGATCGATTAAGAATCGGACTCCAGAGTGAAGCCTGAGAAACTAGTCTCAGAATATGTGCACAAACGAATAAAACGTGTACTTTTCCCGTGTCAGTGTGGGTGTGCGACACCACAGCAGTTACATTTAAAATTTGCATTCAGGGGATTTCGGACAGAACCGCCTCTTCGCAGGTGACGTTTTAGTACCCCTCCCAGGTTCCTCCGTGGGCGTCGAATATCAACCACAAAAGTATCGACCAGACCAGGCCGGAGAGGCAGATTACCTCCTCCATGAAGGATGTAAATAAGCCAGCCATGCTTTTACCGACAATCCCATAACAACACGGCAATTTTCCTGAGAATAGCAAATTTCTGGAAGCTTGGACTCCAAATACGAAACCCTGCTTCCTTCAGCCAATTTTTATCCGACAACCCACTGGGGATGCCAGTACAAGCTCCTCAACACTGGACCTCCTTTATGTGTGCCTGCTGAATGACCGTCATCCAGTAACGTCTCTAGTTGGCTGTGCTATGTAGGCCGACCGGAACCTTTGCCCAAGTGTACCAGAAGAAAGCCATGCCAATTTCCGAAGCGAGACAGCAATTACGTCACACATTTTGATCAATTTCATCAGATTCTTGCAGCACAAACCCATGATGACGCCCCGATCATAGAAAATTATGAACATCTGATGAGGGTTTCAAATTGCATCATGATAATGTGAGAGAGAAAAAAAAAACACCCTGGCATCAGGTCTTCTGACAATGAAGAACTAGTCTCGCTGGTGAAGGTGAGTACCAATCACGAGCCTTAACCAGCATGACTAGTTTGGTGTTCGACGTCCATCATGTCTTTTGAGGTTACACTCACAAACGTCGATGCCTATGTCATGGAGGACAGTCAACTCTGATTCGGAGGTTTGCTGAATAATGTCCGTGAGTTCTGGGAGCAACAAAATAATACTCAACAAGGAAAAGCATTTAACAATGCAGAACTTCACTGGCGTATGTATAGATTACAGTAGATCTGAGAACCAATGCAGATTCACTCACTCACTCACTCACTCAATCAATCAATCAATGACTAATCCGCAGCACTGTTACATTAGCTTTTCATGCTCCTTCGGCGCGATGTAATCAATCAACCAATGCTGAGATCAGATGTAAAAGCAGGTCTGGTGTTGGCTTAATGGATAAGCTGGCTGGCTTAAGATCCCAAGGTCTTGAGTTCAAGCACCTATTGGGCTGTTGAAATAACGCCAGCTGAGTTTACTCAGCCCGTCATCCTTTGGAGGTTGGTGAAAAGATTACCGGCATGCTGGTAACAGGGGCATTGCATCAGTGGTACAGCCACAAACCCAGAAAATGATGCAGCCAAGCAGCCACAGGCTGCGTACGAATAAAAAAATTTAAAAGATGTAAAAACATTGTTGCAATTTTGAATCAAACAGGAAAGATGAGACTTGGTCTCAGGCAAGCTTTCGTCCCGCAAGCCGAGAAAATGCCAAGGCTGGAATATTTGGGTCCGAGGTAGCTCCTGGATCATGAACGAAACATCACCTGAGGCCAAGTCTGCTCTTTCCTATTTGATTTTAAATTGGTAGAATCAGGCCAAGTGCAATTTGTTGATTGGTTGTGCTTTTGTGAACAACATATAATCCCAACCACCTTAACATATATTTTCAAAACACCTGGGCCAGAATTGGGCCTCGCTAACTGGGTCTTCAGTCAAAGTCCTCAACCTCATCCCATTTCGGCCCTTCAATCTCGATATGGTCAGCTAAGGTGGGCCAGCAGGGGGACGTACGCCTCCACGTGCAGCAAGTACACTTGGATGCATACATACCCCTACCCACAGTCAACGAGACCACAAACTACAACGAAACAACAGCTTCCACTCAAAAGCAAAACACATGTAAAAACAAACACACACACACACTCACAGGCACAGGCACAACTACACACCAACCTCATAACATATAGTGCTCAAAACATCAACCACACACACATTTCTCACACTCAGTCACGAACCCTTTTGGGGCTCAAAGAAACACCACCCAATCAACCTCAACCTACACCGTTCGAACTGCCTCCATAAACTTCCAACAAATCCAAAGTGAGCCTTTCAAGGCAACCTGGGCCACCATCTCACACATCGTCCTCCTTTCTGTTCAATATACACTCCACGTTGAGCAAGAAATGCATGAAAGGAATTGCCAAGATACCCTGTACACCCCACTTCAAATGGCTGACAAGAAACTCGTCAACCCTTCTCCTGACACTCTGCTTCCAGCTCACTATACTTTCCTCTCTTGTACCTCCTCCCTGAGATATATATATATATATATATATATATATATATATGATCAACACTGTGATTTATAAAATATCCAAAGTGCAGACCCTTGCAATGTCCATGACGTATCGTGAAGGATTTCATGCACGCTCACAATTCACTCGAAACAGGTCGCCACTCGACCACAGATCTCAGTCTTGTGATAACTAAACTCTTCTGAAATCAATGCCAGGTGATTGGTCAATTCGCATCACGCCATCTCCATGGAGCCCATTTTGCCTCTCAAGTAAGTTCCTTCTGTGTTTGTACAGAAGTGGCATTTTGTACAAGATTTCACTCCTCGATTTTGGTGGGATAATGGTATGTTGTGCGACATGGGGCTGCTCTGTTCAAACAAGTCCGGTTCCCTCGTGACGAGAGCAAATGTGCGATTTGGATGCTAAACTGCGCAGAGTTGGGTGGTTGCCCTCTGTGATGATTTTTTTTTAGAAAGAAAGGTTTGCATCGTCCTTTCGCTTTTCATGATCAATTTGAAAGTTGCATCACGACGTGATAATGTTATAAACCAACTATAGGAAAACTCGTTGCATGCCGACATGGCTCCGACTTACGCGAAGTGAATGCAATGGATTTGGCTGAAATGTTCTGATTATTTATTGACCCCTTCTTTCACTCTTGCATTGCACTTGAAATTTCCTGCTTATACAACATCCTGTCCCGTTGTATATAAAAAATATTCATTTCTTTACAATACATCGTCGTTGATCGATTTGTTTGGAACACCAAATTCCACGGAGAACCACGACAGATTACTGGTTTTAGTGATATCGCTGCGCCCATCTCTCAAGCGGTCCATTGTCAAATTACAGACTGTACGTTGCCCTTTCGAAGACAGATTTGTGTCTCCTAGTAATACTGTCAGAGAGCTCAGTTCAACAACGATAGGAACCAAGGAACAATAGCGGTTCGTGCTTCCACCGGGCACTGAAAAAAACAACAAAAAACAATAGTCATCCAAACAGGTACAAATCGTACAAATAGCCAAACAATCGATATCGTCGCCTTCGGGTTAATATCAGATTACAAGAAATGTCTCCATCTATGATCTCAGTAAATTACAAGGTTGTGAATGGCATACTTTTCCAACAATGAGTTATTTAATGTGCTTGATCGGTGCCCACCTCACAATCATAGTCGGCGCTCACTGCTCACACTCACTCGGTAGGCAAGATGGCACCTACTCGCGAGTTTAGCTGGACTCTCTCTCTCTCTCTATATGTGGCACTTGCAAAAGCAAATTTAAAAGTCAGATTCAATGAACGACATATTTCGAAAGTTTTTTTTTTCAGTTAAGAAGGGAAAGCAATGAGAGTTGCTACAAAGAAAACTGTCAAAGGACAGGCAAAAGGAAGAAAAGAGGAAAATAGGAAGAGGGAGTGATGGAACGTGTTTGCTACAAACATGAATACACGATTTATATTTAAACAATTACAGGACATAATCAGACTCTTTATTATACATTATATTTAGAGCATCTGCTCCGAGTTTGGTCGGTCAGTGGCTCGACATATGGACCCTGGCCACATCATACCAATGACTAAAAATGGTACATGCTGCCTCCTTGCTTGACGTTTGACCTTTGGAGGATAGAGAATGGATAAACCTCATGGGGTTGGCATCCCATAGAGGGGGTGAAAAATTTCCTTCATTGCTCCACTGAGTGCAGAGAGAAAAGTGACGTCACAAGATGGCGTCATCCATATCCAGAGTATGCGCATGGTGTTGGCTTAATGGCTCGAGTGGTGGGCTTGGGATCCTTGGGTCCTGAGTTCAAACCCTGCTTGGCTGTTTAATTAATACCAGGTGGGGTTGAATCAGCCTGCCATCCTTCTGGGGTCGGCAAAATGAGTACTAGCTTGTTGGTCTCCTGCGTCAGAGTGGCGACCCATCCAGGATTGTGCCCAATGGCCCAGGACACTGCTTAGGCAGCACCAACGGTCTGCACAGAGTATGGTCCCAATGGATGGATGGATAGATATCCAGAGTGCACCGGGAAGTTATGTCACTGCCGTCAAGATCACCAGATACGCTCATCTGAAATAAAGTCTGTTGTCATCTCACTTCTTTCTGCACCCACCAGCATTTCTATGAGACCAAGAAAATTTAAAATAATAATAATAATAATAATATTTCAATTTTCTTACACACCATTCCTCACTGTACAGAAAATAGTGTTGTACTCAGAGTATCACAGCACGTCGATCCCTTAGATAACACCAGACCTCTCACGATGAGATCTGCATGCTTCTGCTGAGAAGGTCCGATTTGCTATGTTGGGCATTCTGAAAGTATGGCTTTCACTTACACACAAATAATCATCGACATAGGTTACACATTTACACAAGAGAATGTTAGGAGTTAAAAGGTAACTTAAGAAATCCGAGAGTGACAGAAAGGATGGAGAATAAAGGAGAAAAAGGAGATGGAAAGGGGGTAGAAATGGAGATATTGGAAAGAACCAGAAATTAAAGGGAAGTATAAGGAGAAGTTCCCAAGACAGACGGTGGGAGAGAATGAAAAATGTCACCATTCCTACATCTGGAATATATGTACATTCTTTACATCAACCAGAATTCGTAGTATAAGAGTTAAAGTATCCGCTCTGAGTCTGGGAGATCGGTGGTTCGAACGCAGGTAGTCATACTGAATACTAAAGATGGTATGTGAAGCTTCCTTGCTTGATGCTCAGAATGTCCAAAGGGGCGAGAGTACCCTTCTCGGCCCAACTTCGATGGGCAATGTGATGCGGCACAGTCTTGGAAATACACTTTATAACTTTTGTCATTTTTGAGATAAATTTTATGAATCACAACACATCATACTCTGTATTATAAGATAAAGGAAGATGATATATAACACTGCCCAGGAAAAAACTGCCACAGTTAGAACTAGAGCATATGAGAGTTGTACTCTCATGTACTACAGTTAAAACTATAATATATGAGAGTTGTACTCTCATATACTCCAGTTAAAACTAAAATATATATGAGAGTTGTACTCTCGTGTACTACAATTAGAACTATAGTATATGAGAGTTGTACTCATGTACTACAGTAGTCTGCAGAGAATTACTACAGGAAAGGAATGATATTTTTGCCTGGGCGGCTACCACAAAAAGTGGAGCAATTTCCGCCATGTCGGTTTTGGAGTTTTGGTGATATCCACGTTTACTCCATTATGGTGAGATTATTATTTTTATTAGAGGCCTGTGGTCTTTACATATAATGACGAGTTGATAAACGTTTCTCGGCCAGAAGCAAACCTTGATAGGTCACCACTTTCAGCGACGGATTAAGGGTGCCTTGGGCATCAGGCGATAACCTAACCATGGGCCCTCTTCCTCCCCTTCCCATCACGTAATAACGGACCTCAGTGAGCTAAATCACAGTGCACTATGTTAAGTATGCATAAAGTCAAAGTCAGATCAGGTCTTGATCTCAGGATATGTTCTTATCTATACGATGACGATGCTCCAATTTATAGGTGTCCACAGCTATCCTTGACCATGTTGTGGAACATCAGCCGACGCACTAATGGGAATGAGATTTTTTTAAAAGACTCCACTGAAATTTCTAGATAATATTTTAGTTCTATGTCGTTTAATATGCAACTCCGGCAGCAATTGTGCCACACCGTGTATAATAGAGATTAGAGATGGTGCAAGCGTCATTTTCTCGAGCTCGAGCTGAGAAATGCTTTCAAACAAATAGAGTTCAAGCTGGTGTTTCTTCCTGGTAAATTGTTTCCTGGGAATTCATGGAAAAATTGCAGGAAACAGATTCTAAATTCCTGCCTTTTCCCTTTGGTTCGGGGTTGGAAAATTTAGGCTCGAACCATTTCTCGTGGCAAGTATAGATGTGCTTGCGCATGTTCAGCGCGCTCTGTGCACCTCCTTTCCCAACACCAAGGAAAGACTCATCAACTTGTATTTTATGGCCTTCAAAGCCATCTCACAACCAAGTTGACCAAATAAGGAATGTGTGCAATGGTGAAAGCCAGTTTCATACAAAGTTGCATGATGATTGGATGGGAAATGTGGCCGGCATTCCAAAAAAATCCGTTTTTTACAAGCATGGGTTGCAGAGCGTTTCACGTGGCACGAATAAATGACTTTGACCCCGCTTCGCCCGGCCTTGGCCTTATTGTTTAAAATAAATAAATAAATAAATAAAATATAATTATAAAAACAAACCCTGTACAAACATAAACACGAACATCTTAATGAAAATAAAACTCATTACATTTTGAAACCAAATCGACAATGACAATTATTTAAAACAAGAGAGTGCAATTTGTTTGTTTGACCATCATTTGTCGTTTACAGGCAGTTTAGGTGCTGCTGCAGGCAGTTTATCCACAGAGACGACAACACGTTATCTTGGTGTTTCCCAGATTTTTTTTTCGGCTAAACTGGTCAATGAATTTTGAAACGTCAAGTCCTCTCAATGCTTCACTCACGATGCTCATGATCGAAAGACCGTCAAGTCCATGTCGTCCCATTTGGTTCCTCATCTCATCCTTGATACGTTTTGGTTTCGAGAAAGACCGCTCACCCTTGCCACTGCAATGTGATACCATCATCGACAGGTATATCCAAAGAGATATTTTAATGTTCGGAAATGTTTCGGTGAGGGTGTGTGAAAAGGAGGAATTGCTACAATCTCAGTCCTGCTGACTTGGTTTGTTTGCATGAGGTTTGAAGCTTTATCGAAGACGCCAACAAGGTAGAAAACTGGATAAATTCCCTTTCAATCATGCATTCCAGATTGTTGGGAAAGAAAGGAGGCGGAGGGGGGGGGAGATTTTCTGTGGCTTGCTTGATCTCACGAGTCGAGAGAGAGGGAGGCAGGCAGGCAGGCTAGCTTCGACAGAAATCCAAACTTATAATCGATTTCCTTGTGGGCTTCAAGACCGTTTCAAGGCCCTGATCAATGATGACAATTCGAACGCCTCAGTCTTGAATTTCTCCTTGGGTGACTGCACAGTGGCTGACATAATAACAATAATTCTCAATTACAATCTGCCCCTGCATGTGCACCACCTCCAACTCCCTTAATCCATCAATGCCCACACTGACAGACGCAGGAGACTCGACTGAGAAGGTAGGAACTTGTAATCGATTCAGGGTGCCGGCAACAACTCGGCTACCCTCACCGAAATGCATTGTAGGATCTTCACTGTGCACCAATAACTGGTGGTGGCAAACTGATCCTCCAGGTTAACATTCTTCCAAGGGACAGAACACAGAGCGATGGCTCACCTTGCCTGTGAAACACCAGGATGGCAGTTTATATGCTGTGTCCAGATTTGAAACTGGGATAGACAGTTGGGAGGTGAGTATGCATACCTCCAAGTTATCCTTCAAGGCCTGAATACAATTAGACAAGAGCTGACAAAAATAAAAAGCCGTTCCGATGATCGACGTGTGCTGCATTTCACAAAACTTTTTCCGTAAAAGTTTTTCCCAATGTAGTTTCGACAGATTATGCACGCACGCACGCACGCACACCTTGCGCGTGACATTAAAAGTTGGAATATTTGTACAGGCTCTTGGGAAAGCCGTTGCACCGTGTACGTGCAGTCGAAACAACATTCTCGTTTTAAACTTGTGCAAACAAAAGGAGAAAAGTACGATATACAAGAAGATGTACACAATGTATTCAGACTTTGTACAACTACAGGGTGTTCTCGAACGAGCCTCGTTACTCCCCTGTTCTGTTCTGCATTGTAATGTTGCCAGGCTAGGTAACGATGGTACACACGTGTGAGCGATTACACTGTGGAACGATACATCATGGTGGACACATTGGCCCATGGAAGGCCACAACCAAATGAAACAATTACGGTTGTTTCTTTTTGTTGTGGCCTCTCCTGAGCTCATGTTTTGTTGAGGAGGCCATTTTGCCTTCATGTATGCGTGTGTGTGTGTGTGTGTGTGTGTTTCAGGAGGTCGATGTTGGTCTGCCCGTAATCTGTGCAGGTGCGTATGTGCAAATCAACAAGCAATACCTGGAATGAAACACAAAAGCATGAAATGAACAGCTTGATAAACACCCCAACTTGGCTTCTGTAATAGTTTATGTCCATGCAACATTCTTCAGGTCTTCATTAAAAGGAGAACAAAGAAGAAAGAAAAAGAATAAGATGCAAGTGTGAATTCCTTTCACTCTCCGAGTGGTCAAATGCTGCGTCCAGGCTTTCATCATTGGCCAAATGCTGTATCAAGGGAGAGATTTAATGAGGTTTCAATTCGTGAGAATTTCCGCTGCAGGGGTTTCTTTGTTCCCAGAGAAGCATTTAATTGCCAAACAAACAGATGGATTTACATTTGTGGGTTTAGTGCCAACTGTTTAAATTCAAGTCGACCGCTGACAACAAAAGGTTTACCTTTTCCCATTCCACTGCTCAGCCACTTGCACAGGTATCATATCCGACAGTAAACTCCTCCCGAGTTGGTGCTTACAGCTTTTGATGACAGTATTGATCAAATGGCAACCACAACAGATAACTTCATTTGGAAATTGATGAGTGACTCAAGTGATCAAATCGATGTTCCTTTTTTATTGCATTGGAAAACTGAAACGACACCAAGTAGAGCGCATACCTCCGCCAGGCTGAACGGTTTACATTTTCTATCCCACGTACAGGCCGGATCTGGATCCGGACATGCACCGAAATCGAATCCGCTTGTTCTCGTCACCGAACCGACTCATCCACCAAGTTTTGTCACAACTTGTTGGAGCATCATGCGATACATCGGTTTTGGTCCCATCTCTCAATCTTGAAGAATTACTGGAAAAATAAATAAATAAATAAAAATATTGTCGTTTCCGGATCCGGATCTTCACCAATATCGAAACAATTCTTCCTTGGACACTCAGCCTGTCCAGAAAATCTCATCCAAATCAGTCTACGTTCGGTGGCGGAGATAAATATTCAAATTACTATTTTGATTTCTCTGAATTTTCTCCACACAATCTTATCTCGTATCTTTTGCTGCGTTCATGTTGCCCTGGCACAGTTTGTGAAGTTGCTAGAAAGCAGGTCGATTTTGTCATTTATCAAATTTCCATCAATATACACTTGTACGGGCTGACAAGATAGCCAGGAGTGACGTGCACTCAGGTCAGCTGTCTATCCTGGGTTTGAATCCCGACCGAGCTATAAACGCTCACCCTGGTGTTTCACATCGTGGGGCGAAACAACAATGTGTGCCTCGTCCATTGGATGTACGTTAAGCCGGATGTCCTGTCTGCGAGCATTGGTAGGTGTTAAAATTATCCCACGGAGTCTTTCACCAACTGTAGATGAGGTCTCGTCTCATATCCTGCGTCACAACGGTGACCCGTCGAGGATTGTTTTCAGCAATCAGTGTAAAAATTGCAAAGCTGATCACTGTAAAGAGGACGGGGGCTCCAAATTAAAAATATTTTTTTTAAAAAAAATGCAGACAGTACCTGGAGACCATTGAGTGGTAACAGGAAAGTCTTTCCCTGTTCACAAAGATCTTCAGAACAAAAAAACAGTCCTCTGTTGTATTCCGAGGAAGAATGTGCGATACGAACTGGGAAAGGACAAACACCTCGGGCAAGTTTCCACATGAGCATTTCTTCAAGGTTGAGAGGGACATTTTTTGTCTCCACCACTTATGTGATTTTGGAGGAAGGGTGGAGAAGATGGGGAGAGGAAGGTGGGAAAGATTCATGTACCACGTAACATCTGGAGTGTCGGTTCTCCCAAAGCAGTATCTTGGCCCAGGTTAAAATCCTGTACGGGTCACGACTCCGACACAAGAACCCAGGGCAGGAATTTAGGATTTGGCCAGGATGCCGGTGAGAGTTCACCTACTCTTCGCAAAGGACACCGTGGGATCTTTAACGTCCATCAACTAATGCCAGCAGACATGACGGCCAATTTAATGTCCATCCGAGGGACACACATTGATGAATCACCGTGCTTGTGAAACACCAGGACGACAGTTTATAGCTGGGTTGGGATTGAAACCCAGGTTAGACAGCTCAGAAGTGAGTGCGTACCTCTTCGCCAGGTTGCCTGCCCATTGGAAAGAGATCGAGAAAAATAATTCGGGATTAGACTGTTTACTCATCAATGCAATATTTCCTACTTGCAGAGCACACAGATGACACATTTTGTCCAAAGATCAGTACGGCTCCTCAGAATTATCGACAGGTGCCAATGTCATTGAAATCGGACCTCTTTGTGATTGTTCTCATTTTTATACACTGTACAAGTGTCTAATCCTGATAACACCTTCAACTAGAACGGCACTGGCACTCGGTGGGGCGCATACCTCCACCAGGTTGAACATTCCGTCGATGTCACACACCCAACCTCGACACAAAATTTTGTCTGAATCCGTCCACAACTTTTTGAGATATCCTATTCACAGTCCGACAAAGGTGAAAACAAAACCTCTGTCCACCTTTGTTGGCGGAGGTATTAAAAGGAGAGCTTATTTGTCCGAACATGAATTTGAAAGCGAGCACATGCTGAGCCTGTTGTGCACGGAAGGGGTTTCTGATGTCAGAGTATGCAGTCATCGTTATCCACATGGCCCATGTGACCCTAAGGTTGTTTGAGGTTTGTGGTAGTTAGTGACCGAATAAGACTCGGGAGCCAATTCAAACAGAGGTTTTCTTTTTAGAGACTTGCATGATAGGAGTCCGACAGGATGGTTCGGAGGTAGCACGGTTTTCCTTCGAGCCGTCTTGTCTGAGTCCGATTCCCGAACCGACGATAAACTGTCGGCTTGGTGTTTCACGGGTAGTGCTGTGCATCACCGCACGTACCGTCCCTCAGATCCACCTAAAGCCGGGTGTCCCGTCCACTAGCATTGCCTGCTGAACGTTAAAGAACCCACGGTGTCTTTCACGAAGAGTAGTCGAGTTATCACCGGTACCCTGAACAAATTACAAATGTCTGCGCTGACTACCCTTTGGAAGGAAAAGGCAAACCACCCATTGTAATCCGAGTCACGGGGGTGCACTGGCAACACTGGAGGAACGGTGAAGCTATGTGCACCGTCCATTTGATCAATGTTTACCCGTCTTCGTGCAGAGCATCTCAGAGAAGATCAAAATATTGTAAAAAGCCGATAAAGAGAATTCACTGGAAACGGGAAAAGGCGTCGAATTCAAATCACATCAGCTCTGTGCACAAGTTCAGTATCCTCCTTTCAATGACCTCAATCTCATCACAATATCATTCACAAGTTCCATTTAATTGCATTTTGAATGACTGATAGACTGCCTCAAATAGAGTTATGAAGGTTATGAGTTAATGTAGGGGGTAATACAGGTGGAAGAGAAGGTAAAGACATAATAATAATAATAATAATAATGATAAATAGCCCTGTGCGGGGAAACTGATGGTTATTTCCCCAACAGGTGGGGTGAAAATGAGGGATTAGGGGGAAGGGGCCGTGGGCCCCCCTTCCTGAAGTGGTACAGTCATGGGTAGCACAGCTTAAGTTAACGGCAGGGTCCTGATATTGTATCAAGAGTTTGGTCTGCATCTCACCGTCGGTTTCGGAGAAGATTTTTAAATAAATTGCCTGAATTTGAAGTGAAACCCTCATTTTCAGCCTCTTCTAGGGGCAGATCCGGATGGGGAACACAACCCCATGAGACTTTACTGTCCTGATGTATCGTTCCAAATTTAGTCCGTATCGCTGAGGTAGTTGTGGAGAAGGTGTTTTAATGAAAAATGTGGGATTCGGGGAGGGGCTGGTGACCCCCTTTCCATGGAGATATGGCCATGAGGAGCATAACTTAAGGTTTGGGCATGGTCCCGATGCCTCGTGGAAAGTTTGGTCCATAAATCGGTCGGGTAGTTTGCGAGGAGATGTTTTAGTCAAATGTTAATGGACGGATGGACGGATGGACACCAGGACCCACTCCAGGAACTTGTTGCGGAGAAATAACCGAATAAGGCAAATAGAAGCAGAAATGGTGGTGGGACGACGATGTTGACAAAAAAAGGTGTCAAACAAGAATTCCAACAAAGATGTGACCCTTGTCCATGAACTTGTCTTGCACAAAGCCCATCTGCTATTTTAGGAGAACAAACATCTCAGCATGTTTTCCAATGATCTTCTCCGACCACAAACTCAGATATTTTCCTTCTTTTGAACACCCCCCCCAACCCCCCACCACCACCGCTAACACCCAAGTTATTTCACCAAGTCTTCACAGGAAAGGAGGTCTTGTGTCACATGATGTTGAAAGGTCTCGTTCAGGTAATGGAAGTCTGGTGCAATGTGATGTTGAGAAATGCCGACAGCTCTTCCACTTACAGCGGCCCAGTTCGACTCGCCTAGTGGAAATTTTTGAGATCAACTTTGCAGCAATTGCACAACTTTCTAACAGCTCGAGGATGATTATTTCAAGCTGGTCATTTTCATGGCCTACCTTAAGGATGAACTCCTGTAATGAGCTCCGGTTTCAAGATCTGCACCCGAATCAGCTCGATACGATGACGTGTCGGAATATATTCTGTGCCGGATGCTCATTATTGAGGAGGTTTCCATGTTGCTTTGGTTCTGGCCGTTTCACCTAGCATCAACTCAACAGGATATCTATGGTGTTGCTGGGTTATAATCACACTGTGACATCACATATTGGGAGAGCATGTAAAAACAATTTTGGAACAACTCTTACAGAATGGTTGATAGAATAGCTTGTACGTATGCTCACTCGTCTTTTAGCTGCCAAGCTTGGGTTCAAATCTCAGTACAGCTATAAACTGTCATCCAGGTGTTTCACAGGTATGGTGAGGCATCGATACGTGCGCCATTCCTCGGATGGACACTAAGCTGGAGGACCTCTCTCCCAGCACTAATCCTTGGTGGATGTTTAAGAACCAATGGTGACCTCCGTGGAGTATGTGCGAGTTATACCCGGCACACTCAACAAATTACAAATTCCTACTCTGACTGCTGGGGGTGGTAATAGCAAACATTCCGGCATCACCTTTGCTTTCAGAACTCCGTCGGCAGCACCATTGCCACGTCAGCTGTCATGTTTAGACCACCTTTTGGAGTGACCACCTCTCCAGCCATCATTCTGGTGATCCCAAATCATCATAATTTATGGGTTCCCAAACTTATGGAAGGTTTCAACGTTTCTCCACTGTGCATGGTTGGCTTTTTGGTGCAGGTTTATAGTGTTACAATGATCTTTTTCTTTATTTCTTTCCCTTCTTGTTTATAAGCTTTATATTTGAATGAGTTTTATATTCGTTATGACTTCCTGCGTTGTGAGCGGTACAGGAAGCCGGAGGTGTACGCCCGTCGTGTGTCAGCATGTTTGCCCTCCATTTACCCGGGTAACTTTTATGAGCCTTGCCTTCGTCAACAAGGAGGAATGCAGGATAAAACCAAGCACAATTATAGATTGTTCACAAATCTTTCAATTCAAATACACCGATGTACGTATGTGGGCGGGAGGGATTAAATGGATTAAAAAAAAAACATAACAATGGAGGATAAAGAAAAACTAAAGAGAGGTGCAAAGGAGGGTTAGGGGAAAGGAAGGTTCGAGGAACGGCAGGGGTTAGGGGAAAGGAGAGTAAATCGATGAGACAATGGAGGAAGAATGAAAATTCATCCATTTCATGAACATGAGAAGATGACCCAGACAGATGTCCCGTTTCTTGGATATGATATGAAGGGAATGCAGATTACATGATGTTTTAAGGTTTTAGAAAACACGACACTCTCAAATGTTTATAAGATTCGAGAGATTGTAAGGATAACCTTTTTCTTGGATTTCTCCCCATTGGCGACCATTTGTTGAGCCGTCTCAATGTCCTGCTGAGAAGCATAATGTTGAGTCGAGTTGCTATTTTCTGCCGCTGACATCTATCGAGGCCCTAAAACAAAAACATGAAACGACATGTCAAGAATTATTTTTTTTTTGTCACAAATGCAGTTAATCATGCAACTCTACCACAGGTTGACGGCACAGGCCCTACTGTTTCACAGAAGGATGCGTCACATAGTCGGGTGCAGATTTATTACATAGTCCTATATTGTGTCCTCATTGCACTACTGGCTTCTTGAGAAATTCAAAGAAACATTTTATAAAACACAATATCCTGACTCGAGGGTCTAACAGGATGGTGTGGATGGAGCACAGCTACCTTTGAGCTGTCTAATCTGGGTTTGATTCCCGACACGACAATAAACCAACAGATTTCTGCTTCACCAGTCCATCACAAAGTGTACCGTCCTTCAGATGGACATGAAGTTGTGAATCCAGTCTGCTCGGATTAAGTTTGTGGAAGTGAAATATCCTATGGCTGCTTTAATCGGGGTCAATAATACTGGAAGATGAGAGTATCTTGACTTGGACATACATAATCACCGCTACATCATAACAGTAGTGATTCTGATCATTTCAGAATAAAATCAGCTGTTGCTGTGGGTTTCCTCTGCTGGGTAGTGTATTTCACAGCAAAGAGTCAACCATGAGACCCAAGGAACTTTTAAAAGACCTCTGGGATAAAGTTGTGGAAAGGCACAGATCAGGGGATGGGTATAAAAATATTTCAAAGGCCTTGAATATCCCTTGTAGCACAGTCAGGACAATCATTAAGAAGTGGAAGGTGTATGGTACCACCAAGTCCCTGCCTAGATCAGGCCATTCCTCCAAATTTGATGACCAAGTAAGGAGGAGACTGATCAGAGAGGCCACCAAGAGGCCAATGGCAACTTTGGCCGAAGGCACAAGAGCTACAGGCCCTTGTGGCAAAGACTGTTCACAGTGTGCATATGACAACAATATCCCAAGCACTCCACAAGGTGGCAGTGTAGCAGGAAGGAAGCCATTACTCAATGCCATACTCACTCAAGGTGATCAAATAATATTCTTAAAGGGAATCCTGTTTTTAAAAAAAATCAATTATAATAAATAAAGTGTCGTACGAGTGCTTAACAGCACTACGACAGAAAGTACGCACTTTTAAAAGTTTATCCTCAGTTTTGAGTGTAATCCAAAGACAAGAATGTACAAATCAGTAGGCCTTACGAGGAGGAGATGGATCAAAATGCTTTCACGGTTACGTACATGTACAAATGCCTGAGCAATCCAGAGAAACCACAAAAAGCAATGACAACACATGCTCTTTTACATTTCACATAATCCGTACATGTGCAATGCTCAGCAACATGAGATTGGAGACATTAGGGTGCACCATAAGGTCATCATCATCAAAGCTGGCAATGTGGTGGCATCTCCCGAAACCCATGAAACGTTACAATTTTCCTCAAAATTTGAACACTATGACCGTTTCAAGAAATTTTCAGTCCCATGCTCAACTCAAAAGCACAATGAATACGTTAAGTAAATAAATTAATATATTTTTGAATCAATGTGTTCCAACTAAATAGCATTAGCCAAGAATAGCTGCATGAGGGGGATATCCCAAGGCACACCAGTTTCTCCTAATTGTTCGATAAGTGACAACAAGTAATTGATAGTTCCAAGGATTTCATAGTAATATGCCTCAATTGTGTTCCTTCCAACCAATGGAAGCAACCATTCCTTGACAGGTAGGTGATAAACCCGTTCCATCCATCACGGCATTACGGCCATTCGCTCCACAATGTCAGAAAAGCAACCCAGGTTCCCTGAATTCTTAGATAAGTGACAAGGAAGTAATAGATCCAAGAATGTCAGGGTAGCATGACTTTGTAGCATTCCTTAAACCAATGAAAGCACCCATTCCATGACAGGCAGCTGATAAACCTGTCCCAACTGTCGTGGCATTAAGGCGATGCACTCCATGATGTCTCAATGCACCTCAGCTTCCCGGAATTGTTGGATAAGTGACAACAAGCAAGTTAAGATTCCAAGGATTTCACGGTGGCATGACTTTAGGGTGTTCCTTCAACCAATCGAAGCAACCATGCCTTGACAGACAGCTGATAAACATGTTCCACCCATCCCAGGAAATGACCACACACTCCTCGATGTCCCAAAGTACCTCCAGTTTCCTCAACTTGTAGGAACGACGACAAGAAAGAGTTCCAAGGATTTCATGGTGGCACGACTTCATGGTGTTCCTTCAACCAATGGAAGCAACCATGCCTTGACGGACAGCTGTTATAAAACAAGTTTGATCCATCCCAGCATATGGCCACACTCAACCGATTCTCATTAGCAGCGGCAATGAAACGTTCATTTCAAAGCTGATGGTTTAACACCATTATATGGGAACAGAAACATCACTTCCATTAAGCAGCAACTGTAAACACAATTACAAGCAAGCAATAGATCTCGAGAAAAATTGACTTCGTACTAATATGCCTCGTAGAATGATTAACAATGTATGGTTATGACAAGCTGTTGTTTTTCAACATAATTACTTGCAATGTTGTTGCCCTTGTAAAGTTTTTCATTATTATTCCACAGAAGCTACATGGCTATTTAATTGGACATTGCTAGTGCATGAAATTGCATTCCTAATACTTCAGTTTATCTGCAAGTATTCAAATTGCTGCACATTACGAAAGGGGATGAATTGAGATATATACGTCGTGATACGTGTTACTCGAGAGGTGAAGATAACACTGTGCTTGAAACCGTACAGAATCGAAACAGTACAACCCAGTGATCCAAGATTTCCTCTGCCGTTCCCACCAGGATAACTAATTATTCTCACCAAAGGAGGTGGTATTGCGTTTGGGTCCGTTTGTCTGTCTGTCTGCACAGAACTTTCATGTTTTTCTCCGCAACCGCTTGTTGGATTGAGACAAAACTTTCACCGTAGGTGCGATGACTCATGTAGAACGTTTTAATGATAATTACAACGTCACAGGTCATGTGGTGTTGTAGCCATGTTGGAAAAACGGGAAAAAAACTTTGGACCTCTACCTCTGAAACCACACCAAGGAAAAAAAATTGAAACTTCACACATGGCAAGTACTCCTCATGGGGAATAAGTGTGATTTGTTTTCCTTGATGTCATAGGTGCCTTCGTTATGACGTCAACATTGCATATGTAGAATGCTACATCTGATCAGTATGAAAAATTTTGAGGGTCATCTCGGGATAAAAAAAACCCATTGATGATGTCATCGGTCAAGTGATTTGCCAGCCATATTGTTTAAAAACAAAAAAAAAAAGCTTTAAAAAAAATCATCTCAGAAGTGGCTGAACAGATTGAGGTGAAACTTCACACATATAGCCACCTATCCATGGGCAATAAAAGGTTCACATATATGATGTCATTGGTCACATAGTTTGGCAACCATATTGGATTTACCTGAAAAACCTATAAAAGATTAATAATAATTAATAATAAAAAAAAATCTTCAGAATGGCTGGACATATCGAGGGGAAACTTCATACAAATGTTCCACAAGCCATGGGTGCCCAAGTTTGTCAAGTGTTTAAATAATGTATTAAATAATGTTTTCTCTGGAACCGCTTAATAAATCAAAGTGAAACTTCACAATTATGATTGAGTAGTGATGTGGTATACACGTTTTAAATTTCAACCTGATCGGACACATGGTCTGGCAGCCAGAATTATTTGTTTTTTTTTTTAATCTGGGTTCTTTTATTTATTGAATAAGGCTCACTTGGCTGTGGCTGGATGGGCTTGAGGGTAGAGAAGTCGCAGCTGAAAGGTGAATCCTTTCCAGGTTCCTCCTGGCGACTTCATCTTTGCTTTTTGCTTGTTTGGGTTCCTTCTGATTACTCCAATGCACAACTGCACCCATTTGGTCTTCCATTTGATTTGAATATATTTTAATCCCATTCTAAATTCAATTGAATAATAATGAAAATCGTCCAGAGTCAGGGTCAGGGTCAGGTGTCCGATCAAAGGGGGACGTCTTGGTACCCAGTCATCAAGTGACAGTTCTGACTCTGTCCTTTATTAATTACGTTAACACACCAGGACACAAACGCCACACAAAACAAGTTCTGGCGAGTGTCTGCAAACTCTGATTGCTCTTTCTAGTTCTTAATGCAATATCGTGCAAATTATTGTATGCTAACTATTAAATTAGAATTGTTTGTTTGCGATCAGGACACTTGTCAGATTTTTCAGCAACTTTTCGGATAAAGTTTGCTACTTCATCAAAACTTTATTGCTTTGAATTATAGGCTTTAGCACTCAATTTTGCATTTGTGCTCCTGCTTCATATTTGTTGTTACGATGCCACAAGAATGAATCAGCACCAACAAAAACCATGGTTTAGAAAATCATAATGCCATTTCATCTCCTCCCCAGTTCCAACGCCTAAGCCTCGGGCCAAAATGGCGCACCTTGGAGGCAGGTGCAGTTCAGTCTGTTTGACATGCAGGGCATCTCCCCAAAAAACAAATTAAATAAAAAAAAAATATAAGAAAAAGAGTCAACATGGCAGCACCTTTGCTGGATAATGCATCAAAGACCTCTGTTTATAAGATTTTGAAAATATCAAATCGGCATCTTCACAAAGTTCACGTTTCCCATTGATATATTAGAGGATCAAGCTGCTCAAGACATGCTGGAGATAATCGAACAGGATAACACTGGTCTACGTCATGTTCCATGATGAAGGGAATTTTGGATTCAGACAATAGAGTGTATGCCTGGTGTTGTCTTCATGGTTAGGGTGGTGGGCTTGGGATCCTAGGGTCCCGAGTTCAAATCCTGCTTGGCTGTTGAATTAATACCAGGTGGAGTTGACTCAGCCTGTCATCCTTCCGAGGTCGGCAAAATGAGTAGCAGCTTGCTGGGATGATCGAGCCATCCAGGTATCCTGTATCGGAGTGGCGACTCGTCCAGGATTGTGCCCAATAGCCCAGGAGACTGCTTGAGCAGCACCAACACTCTGCACAGAGCATGGTTCCAATCGATCGATGGACTATAGTGTGTGAACAAGCATTACAGTCCATTTCTGAGGAAGTTTTTAAGTCATTTCTAACTTTCCAAGATGGGTGAGAAGAGTTATCCAAGAAAATGGTGGACGTTTAATGAACTTACAACCTCCCAAATCACTTCAAAGCACAATCTATTTTTCTAAACCCTGGACTTGATTCATACTCATGTTCACCAAACTCTGCTTACATTAGTAAGAGTTATTTCCCAAATGAATGGTTCAATGTTTAAATAAGACATTCTGTTTTGTTCAGGCAAAGACACCGTTATTATTCCAGCATGTTTCCTCGAGTGGATTTTCATGCAACACGAGATGATATCATCAGGTAATGGGTTTAAAGTGGAATGAAACGAGGTACCGAGAACAACTGGGGAGACAGAGGGGTGCGCTTGATGTTGTGCACGACTGATAGGTATCCTCGGTATGGCTGGGTGATTACTATATACGTACATGCACAGTGATTGTGAGGTCTGTGAGCGCGTCTCGTCTCAAGGTGAAATGTGGTGCCAGTGTTTGTCCATCCCTCGCCTTACACTCCCTTCATCCCGACAAATTAATAAATCAATCAATAAATACATAAAACACCCCAGTAATGTCCTTGTACCTGCTGCATTGTTGTGCTGCCTCCACCAGTGAAATGGTAAAGATTGGATGAACATCATCATGTACCATACTCGATGCAGAGCGTTGGTGGTGTTTACACAAGTTACAAGGCGACAATCGTGGTCGTGCCGCCACACAAGCTTAGGGAGTCGGGGCAGGAATTTGTTCTAGGTGCCAGTGATCGCTCGCCCACTCTTTTTGAAGGACACCGTGGGATCGTTAACATTCACAAACTCATTCCGGCAGATGGGACATCTGTTTAACGTCCATCCGAGGGATGGCACACACACATTGATGAATCACCCTGCCTGTGAAACATCGGGATGACAGTTTAGAGCTGGGTCGGGATTCGAACCCAGGCCAGACAGCTAAGAGGTGAGTATGCGTACCTCGAGAGTCGAAGCCGTCTTGCCTGCACAATCGACAAAAAATAAACCGACATATTAAATTAATGGTGAATGAACAAAGCACAGGCAGGATGGACCAAATGACCTCCTCTGGTGTATTTGTTGTGTCCGTGGATTTTTTTTTTGTCCATAAAAAAGGTGGAGACAGTGCAATGTGCTCCAGGAGGACATGTACACCTTCATGTAATGAGTGGGTTTAATGAGAACAAGGGAGAGGACAATCGAAGGAATAGGGAGGGGTGAAGGTATGGGGGTTGGTGAGGAATTGGTGGAAGGGGCTAGGAGCTGCAAAGATGGGGCTTGGAGGTCCCGGACAGAGGGCAGGAGCTGGGAAGATGGGGGTGGGAGTTGGGGGCTGGAGGAGGGGGCGAGGATCCGGAAGATTGGGATGGGGATTGGGTCCGGAGGAGAGGGCGAGGAGCCGGCAAGATGGGGTGGGGCTTGGCGGTACGAAGGAAAGGGTGAAGAGCCGGGAAGATGGGGTGGGGCTTGGGGGTCTGGAGGAGGGGCGAGGACTGAAAGATGGGGGTGGGACTTGGGGAACCGGAGGAGAGGCGAGGAGCCGGCAAGATGGGGGTGGGGCTTGGCGGTACGAAGGAAAGGGTGAAGAGCCGGGAATATGGGTGGGGCTTGGGGGTCTGGAGGAGGGGCGAGGAGCTGGAAGATGGGGTGGGACTTGGGGAACCGGAGAGAGAGGCGAGGAGCCGGCAAGATGGGGGTGGGGCTTGGCGTACGAAGGAAAGGGTGAAGAGCCGGGAAGATGGAGTGGGGCTTGGGGAACCGGAGGAGAGGGCAAGGAGCTGGGAAGATGGGGGTGGAAGCTGGGGTCTGGAGGAGGGGCGAGAAGCCTGGAAGATGGGATTTGGGGTTGAGGAGCTGGGAAGATGGGGTGAGGCTTGGGGTCCGAGGAGGGGAGAGGACTGGGAAGAAGGGATGGGGCTTGGGGAACTGGAGGAGAGGCAAGGAGCTGAAAGGTGGGGGTGGGAGTTGGGGTCTGAGAGAGGCGAAGAGCCGGGAAGATGGGGATTGGGTTGAGGAGCTGGGAAGATTGGGCTGGGGGTTGGGGGTCCGGAGGAGAGGGCGAGGAGCCAGGAAGATGGGGGTGGGGCTCGGGCGTCCAGAGGAAAGGGCGAGAGCCGGGAAGATAGGGGTAGGTTTGGGGATCTGGAGGAGGGAAGATGGGGTGGGGGTCCAGAGGAGGGGCGAGGATCTGGAAAAATGGGGGTGGCGGTTGGGGTCCGGAGGGAGGGGTGAGGAGCTTGGAAGATGGGGGTGAGTGTTCGGTTCATACTAAAATCCCTCATTGTGTCAGTAAAACAAACATGTATGTGGACATATTATTAATTACAACCTCACTTTCGATGTTCAAACATAACAGGGGCCGATCAAGTTATTTCCAACTATGACCAATGAACGCAACCACTTGGTGCTAATTATGACGTCGAGAACACAATCACAGTGACAATAAAGGAAAGTTTGAATTGTCTAATTAACAGGGTTTCAATCCAATTCATCAACACCGAGGGCATCACGTGCTTGGTAAAACAAAACAAACAATTCTCATCACATGACCAATGATGGCACAGAATGACTCGAAGGAACCAAAAGAGAACTTTATCAATGTGAACCTGTTCAAGAGCAAACGTCATTGATCATCATAATCTCATATCAACAGCTCAGACCAGTCGGTGTCCCCTTCCTCAGTCACCGGACACACGGTGTTTATTACCTGTAACATCAGAACCATTAACACGATGAACCGAGCTGTGTCAATCAACTGTAGAAACAACAACAAATCACAAACAACAACAAATCACAAACAACAACAACAACATCTGGAACACACAGAGTATCGAATGTTCTCACAAATCGGGTCGAGGTGGCTTTTTCGAGCCGCCAGGTAAATGGGTCGGGAGGGCGAGACACGGGTTCAGGTAGGAACTTGATACTCAACTGGTTTATCTTCCCATCAGAAGAACTTGTTCCAGCAAATCACGTCGCTCGTCACACGGACGCGACACGGACGCGCGAACTGACTCCCAGGGGGCCTTGGGCTCGGTATTTGGGTGTTTACTCTGTGCCCAAACAGGTGATACCGGTACTTGGCGGAAGCTTTCGTTCCAATCGGTGTGAGGCATGGCTGGTGGGCGTGGCTGACCTGGATGAACGCGTTCAGGTAGTGGGCGGAGCAACAAGCGGGGCAACGTGTGAGTGGGCGTGGCATGTCCGCACAGGTGAGAATGAATAATAATTAATCAAACCCTCGTGTTGGTAAAGTTTTCACGAGAGTTCTCTTGTTACAGGTAATGGACGATGGTCAACGAACGAGAACAGATGATGATGATGATGATGATGATGATGATGATGAAGAACGTGATTTTAATGGTGATGTTATCACGACATCAGCACGTGTATTGTTCCGTCATCATCAGGGGTTTTCACCTTTCATTCCCAACGTCAATAGGAAGGGTTCGGTGTGTGACGTCAATCCCTCTTGTGTTTGACGCACTAACGAACGAGAACACACACACACACACACACACTCATATATACACATATACACACACACACCAAACTCATATATACATAACACACACACACTCATATATACATATATACAACACACATACACACACACACTCATATATACGTATACAACACACACACACACACACACACTCAATATATACACATATACACACACACACACTCAATATACGTATACACACACACACACACTCATATATACACATATACACACACACACAAACTCATATATACATATACACACACACACTCATATATACACATATACACACACACACACACACTCATATATACCACACACACTCATATATACATATACACACACACACACTCATATATACGTATACACACACACACTCATATATACACATATACAACACACAACAAAACACAACACAAAACTCATATATAATATACACACACACACTCATATATACAATATACACACACACACACACTCATAATACATATACACACACACAACATATATACATACACACACACACACTCATATATACACATATACACACACACACAAACTCATAATACATATACACACACACACACAAAACTCATATAATACATACATGGGGAGAACAAGTATTTGATACACTCCGATTTTGCAGGTTTTCCACCTACAAAGCACGTAGAGTCTGTAATTTTATCATAGGTACACTTCAACTGTGAAAGACGGAATCTAAAACAAAAATCCTGAAATCACATTGTATGATTTTTAAATAATTAATTTGCATTTTGTTGCATAAATAAGTATTGATCACCTACCAACCAGTAGAATTCCGGCTCTCACAGACCTGTAGTTTTGTCTTTAAGAAGCCCTCCCATTCTCCACTCATTACCTGTATTAACTGCACCTGTTTAACTCGTTATCTGCATAAAAGACAGCTGTCCACACCAATCAATCAGACTCCACCTCTCCACAATGGGCAAGACCAGAGAGTGTCTAAGGACATCAGGGACAAATTGTAGACTGCACAAGGCTGGATGGGCTACAGGACAATCGGCAAGCAGCTTGGTGAGAAGGCAACAACTGTTGGCGCAATTATTAGAAAATGGAAGAATTCAAGATAACAGTCAATCTCCCTCGGTCTGGGGCTCCATGCAAGATCTCACCTCGTGATCTCAATGATCATGAGAAAGGTGAGGGATCAGCCCAGAACTACACGGCAGGACCTGGTCAATGACCTGAAGAGAGCTGGGACCACAGTATCAAAGAAACCATAAGTAACACACTACGCCGTCATGGATTAAAATCCTGCGCGCATGCAAGGTCCTCTGCTCAAGCTAGCGCATGTCCATGCCCGTCTGAAGTTGCCAATGACCATCGGATGATCCAGAGGAGGAATGGGAGAAGGTCATGTGGTGATGAGACCAAAATAGAGCTTTTTGGTTTCAACTCCACTCGCCGTGTTTGGAGGAAGAAGAAGGATGAGTACAACCACAAGAACACCATCCCAACTGTGAAGCATGGAGGTGGAAACATCATTCTTTGGGGATGCTTTTCTGCAAAGGGACAGGACGACTGCACCGTATTGAGGGGAGATGGATGGGGCCATGTATCGCGAGATCTTGGCCAACAACTCCTTCCCTCAACAAGAGCATTGAAGATGGGGCGTGGCTGGGTCTTCCAGCATGACAACGACCCGAAACACACAGCCAAGGCAACTAAGGAGTGGCTCCGTAAGAAGCATCTCAAGGTCCTGGAGTGGCCTAGCCAGTCTCCAGACCTGAACCCAACAGAAAATCTTTGGAGGGAGCTGAAAGTCTGTGTTGCCCAGCGACAGCCCCGAAACCTGAAGGATCTGGAGAAGATCTGTATGGAGGAGTGGGCCAAAATCCCTGCTGCAGTCTGTGCAAACCTGGTTAAGAACTACAGGAAACGTCTGATCTCTGTAATTGCAAACAAAGGTTTCTTGTACCAAATATTACGTTCTGTTTTCTGATGTATCAAATACTTATTTCATGCAATAAAATGCAAAATTAATTATTTAAAAACATACAATGTTGATTTCAGGATTTTGTTTTAGATTCCGTCTTCACATGAAGTGTACCTATGATAAAATTACAGACCTCTACGTGCTTTGTAGGTGGGTAAACCTGCAAAATCGGCAGTGTATCAAATACTTGTCTCCCCACTGTATATACACACAACACACACACTCATATATACATATATACACACACACACACATATATACGTATACACACACACACACACACTCATATATACACATATACACACACACACACTCATATATACGTATACACACACACACACACTCATATATACACATATACACACACACCACAAACTCATATATACATATACACACACACATCATATATACATATATACACACACACACACACACTCATATATACACTATATACACACACACACACACTCATATATACACACACACTCTATATACGTATACACACAACACACACACACACACACACACAATGTTGAAGAGTAAATAAGTTAATTGTATCAACTACTTTACTTGATTGATTTGTTGATCTATTTATAAATCAAAATTTTATTTCACTGTACATCCTGAAGTTCACCTGCACCCCCTCCGCCCCCCACCGACCCCCTTCGACCCTAATTTTTTTTCTTCATTTCCGTGAACAAACGTTGGTACATCATGGGTGATGAAGGTTTTGGTCAAGTTTCCTTGGAATTGTTGTGTGTGGTTTCTGAGAAGACACAATTCCTATTTTGAGGGGGTCAAACCTCCCCCCCCCACCCCAGATAGACCCCCTTAATGAGCGCAGATTTTGATGCGGCCAATACACCTTCGTTAGGCAACAAATATGAAACTTGTGGACAAGTTTCATCAAAATCGTTTGTTTGGTTCAAGCGAGAATGATCGAAGTGTTTATGGACTCATTGACATTCACTCACTGACTCACCTGCGGACGCTGCTCGATCCGCATAAGCTCACCTGACTAAAGTCCAGGTGAGCTATAAAAATAAAAAAAACGTTATAAAATCTTATTGCTTGAATGAAGGTTAAAAGTAGGTTTGGCTCACTGAATCTGAATTTGTTACATTAAAAACTGTTTTTCTTCATCGAAGTTGGAAGGTAATTACAAACATTTGTAACTGGTCTTTCATGAACCGGCTGGTCAGGCCTGACTTTTTGATTAAGTCGTTTTGTAATTTGTCTTGCAAGGGCAGCAATTGGCAATTTGTTCAAGGTTACCGGCGATAGCTCGCCTACTCTTCACGAAGGACTCCGTGGGGCCTTCGACGTCCACCACCGAAAGCTGGAAGACGGGACACCCGGTTCAACGTCGATCCGGGGGACGATGGATTGATGAACCACCTGCACGCGGAACATCAGTATGACAGTTTATAGATGGGTCTGGATTCAAACCATGCTACACAGCCCACATTGGTTTTTCAAGATTTTGAAACCGACACCCAAACAGATGGTTGACTGGGTATGTTTGTGTTCCAGTAGTGTTCCATCTTCGTTTGATATATTGTATTAAATTGACACCAAAATCATCTTCTTCACTGTGAAGGGCAAAAATCCAGGTGCAAATCGACATTGCATCGCTTCGTCCGGTAATCACGTTGCTGATTATTCCTCTGAAAAACAACTCGGGTTTACTCTGAACATCTTCTGCTGATGTTTGCTTCATATATTTATGTCTGTTTTTTTTAAAACATACAGATATCTCGTAGAAGAGTAGCGGTATCTCCTGGAAGAGGAGACTTATGGAATACAGATGTCTCATGGAAAGGTTGAGGCCAGGTCAGGTCAGGTATGGGAGCATGGGTCAGAGCAGCGAGTCGCTGCGTCCACTTTCCGCGTAATCCAGGGCCTCTGTCTGGCCATCTCCCAGGCAGATGCCTGGCCCATCCCATCTCCTTGAGATGCCGATCAACTTGTTGCAACCACGAGGCACGTGGTCGGCCCATTGGCCTCCTCCTCATGAGGCTCCGTCACTGAGAGAATTCGTGAGCAGTTTCAGCATCAATAAACAAGCCACATATCCATACAGCCGCAGCTGACGCTCACAGACCATGCAGGTAACAAATCTCATTTGAGTCTCTCTCAGCAACTGCTGTTGGACAAAAAGTCCGACCAGCGATAGCCAAGGATTCTCCGAAGAGACCTGGTACCAAAGGAGTTAAGTCTCCATCTCAGATCCCTGCACAGAGTCCAAGTCTCACATCACAAGCAAGACTGGAAGCACCAAGGACTTGAAGACTCACACTTTTCATCCTAAGAGTAGAGGTTATTCCGGAAGAGGTGACTTGTGGAATGCAGATGTCTCTGGAAGAGTAGAGGTATCTCCTGGAAGGTGGATGTCTCGTGGGAGAGATACAGAAGGGATGGAAAAGGATCAACAGATAAAGTTGCGAAAAGGGAAAACATTTGGACAATAACAAATGGATACACTAAAGCAGAAGTAGAGTACTTTAGTGGCAAATGAAAAGTGGGACAAGGACTTTGTAGGTGTAATAAATCTACTCAGAGGGAGAAGTGAAAGACATTAATATATGGTGGTGGGCAACAGACTTGAAGACATGGGGAGAATAGCAAAGAAAGCCAGAAGCAAATGACTACAAAGACAAAAGAATGGACGTGAACATTAGTCTCGGACTTGGGAAGGGTACTTTCTTTTTATCGTTTTTCTGTCAATGGCTTCATCAATATCTAAAACAGGGAGGCACGTCATCATGACAAGCATGCGTCCTGTCGCTTTGCTGATTGGTTTCATCGAAAGACAGCATGCTGTACCTCACAAACATATTGCACGTCTATCTGTGATTGTCAAAAATGAAGTAGAAAATGATCTTTTAAAGCACGTAATTGTTGTTGCGGCTGTGGTTGTTCATGTTGTTGTTTGTGTGCTCCTTCCATGTCCTTCCAGACGGTTCTTGCTGGGGTATAATAATTACCGCTGGAACCACGACATTAAAGCTCGAGGTCCTGCTTCTTCATCCTCAATTCCGAAATCAATGGCTTTTAAAATCGGCAAGTTTGTGATAAAACTTGGGAAATTTTGTTCCAAGTAAATCGGTCATTACCTTTCCAACAGTATGACAGCAGAAACTCGAGAATAAGGAGCTACGGATGGAGAAACTCTGATGATTTTTAAAAGTATGGATTGATATTTGATGAATATGAACATGCAAGGTTCCCACTTTAAAGTCTCAAACAAAATGTGAGACAAGTTCATCCTGATTGATTTCGAGGATGAAACAAAATCACGCCCTGAGGAGGCACCGGCGGATTGATAAGGCAATAAGTTGTCCTGAACAGCTGAGTGATGATGATTGCCAATTAAACTGTTCCCTCAGAAAGAACACATTACACAATGTCAGTCATATCAATAATAGACTTTTAATCATTTTGCACAGTCACAATGGTGAGACCTAAATTCTCACCTTGTCTTCAATCCATATCCTTATTACCATCCCTAATGACACTGGGAATGAAACATCAAAACTCCGATGATGGTAATATGCTGATATAGTGACACCCTCACCATTAAACTCGAAGCTGGATATGATATACTTGCAAGATTATCCTGTCCAATCTCGAGGTACTCAGGCAAGTTTACAATCCAGTGATGTGTCTGAAGCTGTTCTCTACTTCAAGGGACTCCTGGCATATTGCAAGCCACAGTGCAGTACAATAACGTCGATTGAACAAAGAAGAATAGTGGTTGAATGAGGTGTAACAACTCAGGCATATAATGGCGCCCACTTTTGATGGATGGAACACTGAAAGAAGGTAATTGAAGCAATAGTTGCACAAATCAGGAGTCGCAGGACAGTCAGCTCAAAGCCATACAATGGTGTTGGGTAGAAACAACACGTACGGTCTTCAAGACGTGGAGTAAAGAAAGCTCTCACCTCATTACCGAATCACCTGCAGTCACATAATCTGTGTTTGTGTCAGCCCAATGTGCCCCATTACAAGTAGCTTGCAATGATGTCGTGTCAAGATGGGTTATCTGTACATCTAAAACACTGTATTTGTGTGTTTGTCTGTCTCCTTCATAGGGACGACTTGAGTAGGGTTTTAAAGGCCAATCTTTTCACATGACTGTGTGTTCACCACAGTCTATTTTTGAGGAAAAAAACCGTTTTCCATAAAAGAGTAATTACATCCCTTCTATTGGAATTGTGGCAGGTGACTTGCAAACCGAGCCTCAAGGGCGGTGTCCAGAATATATATATTTTTAATAACAATAAATACAAGTGGAGGTACATTCAAAATACACCATCCTCATGCCAAATAAATAAATAACAAATCCTCCAGCACACAACATTGCCAGGGTGCCTTCGGTACCCGGCGATGCCACCTTGCAGCACATGGAGTCGGAATTGGAAGGGAGCAGTGTGAAATAATTGATTGATCCATTACATAATTAAAATAAAAAAAATAATCATCCAAAAATAATTAATTTCTTAATCAATTGGCTAATAGCATACCAGCATTGATCCAGCATTGTTTCAGCCAAATCTGCAACTGTTTTGAAAATTAAGTGATTACTCGAAAAATGAATAATTAATAGATTAATTAACGAATAAATAAATTTTAAAAATACTCTTTATAGCCAAATCACTTGTTCTCCGTCATGTCCAAATATCAGCTTCCTTGCTCAAAAGGCGCCTGAGATATTTCCCAGATGAGAAAGAAAATAAATAAGTGATTAATAAATCGATAATAATTAAGCAATCAAAAAACTAAAAAATACCGTTTTTGCCAAAGCACATCTTCACTTTTGTCCCCAAATTTCAGCTTCCTCAAAGGATGGCTGAGATATCGCCCGGATAAACAAAAAATAAAAAGAAAACGGAATAAAAACTGAGTACTCCCTTCCTTTGACACCCGGCGATGACGTTGTGCATCACCTGGATATGGAATTGGGAAGGAGCGGTGTACAATAAATAATTTACTGATTAATTGCGAAATTAAAATAAATAAATAATAATTGTAAAATAATAAATTTCTTAATCAATTGGCTAATAGCATACCAAAACTACCAATGTTTCATCCGAATCTGAAACTTTTTGAAAATTAAGTAATTAATCGAAAAATAAAGAATTAATTGATAAATTGATTAAACAATAAATCAACAAGTTCAAATTGCGAACATACCCCGTGGGAGTTCATTCGTACAACTCTCAGGTGAGCGATAGCACGGACGTCAGATAGTTTTTAAATTTGGTAAGATTTTCATCGCATCAGAAAAAGAAACCAGAACACCTCACAAGAGTGAGGCTAGTTTCATATCATCATTTGCGACATAATTTTGCGTTAGGCATCACCCAGCACATTAAAAAAAAAAATTTTTTTTAAACATATTAAGAAAATTGGGCTGAAAGGGTCGTTTCTTGTCCCAATGGGCTGGAATCGCACTTTGGGCTCAGTCATTGGCTGGGGAATGGTCTCTACAATATACCTGCCAAATTTGGTTCGGTTTAATTTACGAACAACCGAGAAATAGCAATTTAAAAAAAATGGGCCGAGAGGGCCGTTTGTCCGCCCAAAGGGCCATAATCTCACTTTGGGCCGTGCCAATGCCTGGGGAATGGTCTCTGGAATATACCTGTCAAGTTTGGTTCGGTTACATTCAATAATAACCGAGAAATAACAATTTTAAGAAAATGGGCCAAAATGGGCCGTTCCTCGGCACGAAGGGCCGCAATCGCACTTTGGGCTCAGTTATTGCCTGCGCATGTGTGTCTAGTATATACCTGTCAATTTTCACCGAATTCTGTTCACGAATAATGGAGAAATAGACGTTAAAATGAACTGTATACAAGAAAAGAGAGAACGCGAGCGGGGCTTAGACCCCGTGGGGTGGAAGACCCCACAGGGTAAAAACTACCCTTTATAGCCAAATCACTTGTTCACTGTCGTGTTCAAATATCAGTTTCTGAACTCAAAAGGTGCCTGAGCTATTGCCCAGATGAGAAAGAAAATAAACAATTAATAAATCTATAATAATTAAGTAATTAATCAATTAATTGATTATTCAAAAAAATTACTGTTTTGCCAAAGCACATCTTCACTTTTGTCCCCAATCTGAATTACAGTCTGAATTAAAAATGAATTAAAATGAGTTTTTTGTCACCGATCTACACAAAATACCCAACAATGATGAAGTGAAAATGTTTTTAGAAATTTCTACAAATATATTGAAAATTAAATACAGAAATATCTAATTTACATAAGTATTCAGCCCCTTGAGTCAATACTTTGTCGAAGGGCCTTTGGCAGTCATTACAGCTTCGAGTGTTCTTGGGCATGTCTGTATGAGCTTTGCCCATCTAGATTTGGGGATTTTCTCCCATTCTTCCTTGCAGATTTTCTCAAGCTCTGTCAAGTTGGATGGGAAGCGTCGGTGCACAACAATCTTCAAGTCTTTCCACAGATTCTCAGTGGGATTCAAGTCTGGGTTTTGGCTGGGCCTCTCAAGGACTTTCATGTTCTTGTTCTGAAGCCGTTCCAGTTTCACTTTGGCTGTATGCTTGGAGTCATTGTCCTGTTGGAACGTAAATCTTCACTGCAGTCTGAGGTCTTTTGCACTCTGAAGCAGGTTCACCTCAATGATTTGCCTGTATTTGGCTCCATTCATTGTTCCCTCTATAGTTACAAGTCTCCCAGTCACTGCAGCTCAAAAGCACCCCCATGGCATGATGCTGCCACTACCATCCTTCATGGGAGGGATGGTGTTAGATGAGTGATGAGCTGTGCTCTGTTTCCACCAGATGTAATGTTTTGCATTCAGGCCAAAGAGTTCAATTTTTGTCGCATGAAACCACAGAATCTTCTGCCTCATGCTCCCAGAGTCTTTCACTTGCCTGTTTGTAAACTCCAGGTGTGCTGTCATGTGCCTTTTTATCAGGAGTGGCTTCTGTCTGGCCACTCTCCCATAAAGCCTTGATTTGTGAAGTGCTCCAGAGACTGTTGTCCTACCAACAGGTTCTGCCATCTCAGCCAAGGAACTCTGTAGTTCTGTCAGAGTGGTCATTGGGGTCTTGGTCACCTCCCTGACCAAAGTCCTTCTTGCCCAGTTGCTCAGTTTGGTCAGATGGCCATCTCTAGGAAGAGTCTGGGTAGTTCCATTTCCTTTCCATTTCTTAATGATGGAGCTCACCATGTTCTTGGGAACTTTCAACACTAGAAATTTTCTATACCCTTCCCCAGATCTATACCTCCTCACAATTCTATCTCAGAGTTCTACGGCCAGTTCCTTGGACTTCACGGTGGATTTTCTGTTTTGACATGTACTGTCAACTGCGAGACCTTATATAGAAAGGTGTTTCTTTATAAATCATATTCAATCAATTGAATTGGTCACAGGTGGACTGTTTCTTTATAAATCATGTTCAATCAACTGCATTGGTCACAGGTGGACTCTGATCAAGATGTAGAGACATCTGAAGAATGATTAAAGGTAATTGGTGGAACCTGAGCTCAATTTGGAGCGTCATAGCAAAGGCGTTGATGACTTATTGACTCAACACATTTCAGCTTTTCATTTTTAATTAAGTTGAAACAGTTTCAAAAAAACAAAAATTCCACTTTGTCATTATGGGGTAATAATGTCATTATTATGTGTAGATCATTGACAAAAAAAAACAGTCTCAATTTAATCCATTTTAAATTAAGACTGTAACACAAGAAAATGTGACAAAAGTCAACGGGTGTGAATACTTTCTGAAGGCACTGGGTACATATATATATATATATATATATATATATATATATATATCTATGGTACAGCAGGGTATGCCTACACATTCTGTAAGAGACATCTCAAGGATGATCACAGGGTGGACAAGTTCATGAATACACGGTAAACATACGAACACATTGTGTAAGCATACGAACCGTGCTTCCCCATTGCCTTGGGTCGCTCACCTGCATTTGATTTTTATTTATTTATTTTCATTTATTTATTTTTTCATTTACGGATGCTTTCTGATGGTGCTGTGATTTTTCCTGGTGGATCGCTTCGATGTCCATCGGCATGCAAAATTACCCTACTTCCCATTGTCTCAGGTTGCTCACCTGCATTTAAAAAAAAAAAATTCCATTTATTTATTTTCATTTATTTATATTTATATTTACGGATATTATTGAACGATTCTGTGATACTTTCTGGTGTATCAGCTTCAATGTCCATAGTAGGGTGGATATACTGATTCTGGCTCACTTTTCCCCATGTAAATGAATGGGGGATTTTCAGCG
>CM068953.1:9622550-9635496 GCA_035128595.1 Eptatretus atami | reverse complement strand
TATTTAAATGATTCCTCATCTGGTCCTTAATTAATGTCTCCAACACCTTCCCCACAACTGAAGTCAAACTGACAGGTCTATAGTTTCTCAATTCTTCTCTAGATCCTTTCTTAAATAATGAGATTACATTTTGCTCCTCTCCAATCCTCCAGTACCTGTCCTGACTCCAGTGAACTATTGAAAATATCCGTTAATATCTCGCTTACCTGCTCAGCTACCTCCATCAATACTCTCGGGTGAATATTATCTGCTCCGGAGCCTTATCTTCTCTAAGATTTCCTTGCTGTTCCTTTACTTCCTCCACTCCAACCTGAATCTTCTCTAAAAGCCCTTCCTCACCTCCTTGATAAATACTCTCAGCTATTGGCAATTCTCCTGACTATTCTTGTGTGAAGTTGAAGCAAAAACACCTTTTTGTAGACTCTGCAAACACCTTGTAGATTATTGACTACGAGGCATTGTAAAAGTGTGAAGGTTGCAAAGGATTTGTCATTGAAAGTGATGAGGTGTTGTCACCAATTGGCCTATTACATGATGTAAAACAGACTTCTATAATATATATACATATATATATATATATATATAAAATACAGGTAGTGTGGGCTGGTATAATAGTCTAGTCTTTGGAGGTATGGATGCCTTTGCCTTTGAACTGTCTCGGCTACAGTTGAACCTTAACCCAGCTATCAACTCTCATCCAGGTGTTTCACATTCAGTGGGAAGCATCCATGTGTGCACCATCAATCAGCCGGATGCTAAGCTGGAGGACACGTATGCCAGCACTGGTCGTTGGTGGATGTTTAAGATGTCACAACGTCTTTCGTAAAGAGTATTTGAGTTATTGCTGGCACCCTGAACAAATGACAAATTCCTGCCCAACTGCTGGAGAGGAAACTGCAAACCACCCAGGATAACTCTTGCCAAAAGTCTACTTTGGCATCACCAACACTCTCTCTCTCTGCAAAGGGGATGGTATATTGATGATGAGGATGAATATGAGTATGATGATGATGATGATGATAATGCTGAGGATTATGATGAGAACTACCATGCGAGATTCTCGCGAACCGAATATCATGTGGATGATTAATTACCTCCGCCACCGAAGGTGAAGGAGGTTATGTTTTCACCCCTTTCTGTCTGTTTGTCTGTCTGTTTGTTTGTGTGCATGATACCTCAAAAAGTTGTGCACGGATTCGAATGAAACTTGGTGGACAGGTTCGGTGTGCGACGACGACGAATTGATTCGATGTTGGTGAAGATCCGAATCCGGATCAGACTACTATAATTTTTAAAGTGATTCTTCACCATTGAGAGATAGGGCTCAAAAAAGATACAGAGCACGATATCTGAAAAATGTAAAGGGCCCGATATGTTCTCATGGATCAGGCATTACAGGGTGGAGGTGTGCGCTCTAACGAGTGCCCTTCTAGTTTAATCTGCAACACATTCGTGAGCATATATCTTGCGTACGACGTACGACAAAGTAATAACAGTAACAACTAGAGGGGAGCACTCGTAGAGTGCAAAACCTCCGCGCAAATACTGCTGGGTCACTTAAGTGAACCTGATATCCTATTCATTGTAGGTCAAAACGGATCAGACTCTACTGAACCACGATTGAATAAACTAAAGTAGATCGACGCGCATGTAGAAATGCCAAAAAATAAAATCGAAATTTTTTTGAAAAAAAAGGTGCAAAATTGTTGTTTTTTTTCTCTAACAAATTTTTTTTGGGGGGGGGGGGGTTGGAAATCACTTAAAACATGTAGAAATGCAAAAAAAAAATTCAAATATTTTTCAAATAAAATCGAAATTTTTTAAAAAAAGGTGCAAAATTTCTAAGTTTTTTTTTTCTCTAACAAAATTTTTTGTTGTTGTTGGAAATCACTTAAAACATGAAGAAATGCAAAAACAAAAATTCAAATATTTTTCGAAATGGCCGTCATAGCGGCCATATTGGATTTTGGACCAAGTCCAAAATCTAATGGCATGATCCTTGGACCATACTAATCCCCCCACCAAGTTTCGTCGAAATCCGTCCAGGAGTTTTTTCCGTAATACTGTTCACAAACAAACAAACAAACAAACAGACAGGGTGAAAACAGTAACCTCCGTCCATCTTCGATGGCGGAGGTTAATAAAAAATAAAAATAATAATAATAATAATAATAATTGATGATGAGTATTTGGCATCTGCAACCTGGCTTATAATTGTATTGCTTTGTCATTTCACTTTGGCATCACTCCAATAAATCATGACACGTCAATTTCAACTGTCGTCATGTTTTATCAGATTGTTTAATTTGATTATATTTCAATTGGATTCCCAAGTGCATTCTCCAAAGTGTACTTTGTGAATGTGACAAAATCCTTGTCATGAGACTGCTTTGGGCAAGAGCTGTTGCTCTGACAAAGGGCTAACACCTGACACCTCAGCATTACTTTGCGTCCCATGACGGTTAGCACATCTCTATCAACCTTCAGTTGATAAAACCTCTCGTTTAGTGTCACTTTGCGTAACTGTAGGCAATTTAGTCATGGGAAATGTAGTTTTCAGTTGTCTTCCAAATAATGCTTCACACTGTTTGATCAGAGCTCTAACACATTGACTAAACACCATTTGTTTAACAAACAAAAATAAATACCAAGCATCAATAAAAAAAACTCTCTGTTCGCCCCTGAATGATTTTGCTGCTGAAAAGTTTTCCCCACTTGGTAAATGTCATCATGTCACAATTACCGTCCGTATTATCTCTTCCTCAGCCTCAACCACTGCTCATCCTTTTCACCGCGGACAGTTTCTCAGTGTGGCAAGGCGAGCTGGCATGCATTCCGCTCCTTTCTTAGTGATATTCCTTGGAGCTCAGTTCTTTGTCATGGCCTATCAGAAGCTGATGATGAGGTTACTCAGTGGTTTTGTGTTGGTATTGAGCTGTTCATCCCTTATCAGACCTTCCAAGTGAGACGACGTTCTCAGCCGTGGTTCACCCACTGCCTGTGTTACTGTGATTGCTCATTGTAACCACTTCTTTAAAAAGTACCACCATGATGGCTCTCATTAGATTTGACATCTATATTGTCTTGCAAGCAATTGCTGCATAATGGTTAGAGACTGTCAAGCTCCAGTATGCAGAGTTTGTCTGCAATTATATCCCAGCTCAGCAGTTTGGGTACAGAGAGTTCTGAAGAATTGCTTCCAGTGTTCCAAACAGAAATGTCATCGAAACTTGTCATTTTCAATGGTTCAGAAGTATTTTCCTCCCCAGTTGATCTGGCCAATCTTTTTGCTGATTGTTTTGCAGCCAACTCCATCTTCGACGATCAACGACATCCTTTGCCTGGTTGTCTTTCCCAGACTAACTCTAACATTTTTACTGTTACTGTTACATCCAAGAGTGTGGCCAAGATCATTTAGGGAAGTGATATCTCAAAAACAATTGGCCGAAAGTTATGTTCTCGTGAACTGTCTTCTGTTCTTTCAAAAGTATACAACCTGTGCCTGTCGAAGTCTGCATTCCCATCTTGTTGCAAAGTGGCATCTGTTGTGCTAGTGCACAAGGGTTCTTGGGTGGGCTGATCCCACTAACTATTGCTCTATTAGCCTACATTACATGATGAGTAAGGTCTTTCAGTCTTTGGTTAATCAACAAATTACGGGTCACCTCAAAGACAATTATCTTCTAAATGATGTACAGTATAGCTTTAGACATTCTTGGTTTACTGGTGATCTTTTATCCCTCATGACTGAGCCTACAGGGCTTTGTATTGCTGTGATGAAGCCAGGATTGTTGCTCTTGACATCTATTTGGCCTTCAATAAAGTGTGGCACTGAGAGGTTTTGGACACAAGCTCGAATCATATGGTACCTTTGGACAAATGCTTACCATTATCTCTGCATTTCTTAATGACTGCCAAATTTCAGTGGTGCAGGAGGGACCACACAAATCATCAATGGACTGCACATAGTCCCCAACACATGGCATCAATTCAGGTGATCCTCAAGGTTGTGTTTTGGGGTCTTGGCCTTATGTTGGTCTTGTGTACGTGAATGACCTGCCAGACTGCATTCCTTCACATCTGATTTCATTTATTTAACTGATTTAACACAAGCATTTGCTGATTTAACACTGCACACAACCTATCCAGGCACCCAGTCTGCTTCATCTTGTCCCCAAGCCATGACCACTCTTAGTCAACATATAGAGAACTAGCAGGGTAGGGGTACTTGGCGTTGCCCAGTATATTTTTTGTGGGGGCCTAAAACACTTTTTTTTGGAATACCTTGTTGGGGCTTGCATGAGAGCTAATGCTCAACGCACAGCAAGGGGGGCATGAGACAAGAGGGGTGGGAGTGGGAAGGACAAAACAGTGGGGAACAGAGACATTAGGAGATCTGTGGAAGGGAGAGGGATGGGGTGGGGTACACAGGGTATACAAGATGGACATTATAGGGACTTTCAGGAAGGAAAGTAGGGAATATGAAGGAGGTGGGTTTGGGGTGGATTAATGGGGGTAGAAAAGATCAAGGATTTGGATGGGGGATGATAAGAGGTGATGATGAACAGCTGTTTTGAAGGCCTGGAGGGAAGAATGGGATTGAACAGAGTTAGGGAGTTTATTCCAAAGGTGGGAAAAAAGAGGAATGAAAGAGTGAAGGTGAGCAGTGATTCGTGATTTTGGTAATTTTACCAGAAGGGGGTTGTTGGCGGACCTTGAGCGCCCTGCGGAAATGTGGTGGGGGCAAATCGCAGACATAGCGGGGAGGGGGGGGTTGAGACCAGAAAGGAGATGGTAGAAGACGGAAAGACCACCGACCTGCCTGTGGTGAGAAAGTGAGAGGCCCAAAGACTCAGCCTCATGGCAGGAGATACCAATGATCCGAAATGCCTTGGTTTCCACAGTGTGAAGCCAAGAAAGGTGGGAGGCATGAGCACCAGCCTAGAGAGGAGAGCAGTACTCCATCAGGCTGTGAATGAAAGCTTTGTATGTGGTCAGGAGCTCAGGTGGGCCGAGGAAGTGGCTCAGGTGGGCGACTTCCCTCCACCCACTAAGGAATGGGTTTAGGTATCATTTAATATTACCTTTCATGTAGCTAAAAAGGCTTTGGCACGACAGAGAGATTTAAAAATGGCCCATCACGGTTGCCGGTCCATTTCACAATCCCGTGAGATTTGCGGAAACCCCATGGAATTGCAACTGTCAAGTGACCATGAGACCCAAAACCAAGAGATCGCAAAATTAACTTTGTACACAGAGAAATGTACTGTGCCCTACAGGGTGGTCACAAAGTCCCATTTCCCCCCTCATTTCTCCATCATCTACCCTGGTATGTATGTATGTATATATGTAAAATACATATATATATATATACATGTTCATGTTAATATTTTTGTTTTTATGACAATAAAAGTTTCGTGTATTTATAGTTTACCTTTACGTTTTCGTCTTGTGTGTTCATGAGATGAATTGATCAGGTTCTGCAGAGGGGGTAACAGGACTTTGTAAACACCCTGGAGATTTTCGGCTAAGAAGCATTATAAAAGTGTTACCTTAATTTGGAATTCGATGTTATTCGTTGAATTGATGCTCATTAAAGTACTGTCGATGGGAATGGTTTATTTATTTTTTAATGTCTAGTAATTGTTTTGTATTTATTTAAATGTATGTGCACTTGAATATAACTGTCATTAGTCAAAAAGGCTTCGGCACGACAGAGCGAAAATAAATTTAAAAAATCAAACTTTTTCAATTCAAAATTTTAAATTTTTTTTATTTTTTTTTGCCTAAAACTCCTTCTGGCACTCACTGACAAACCTCTGAAAGCTTGACAAAGATCCGTTCAGCAATCTCTGAGAAATATGGTGACACACAGACATACCCAAACAAACAGCTCTTATGGTATAGATGAGGTACACTGGCTCGTATCCTTAAATATGAGGAAGACTCAGTTGATGTCCATATCCCAAATAAGATCTAAATGTTTTCTAACATTGTCAATGGGTTCTTCTCCATTGCAAGAAGTCCCCAAGTTGTATCTGCTTTGGCTTGCTATCTCACCCAACTTCAGTTGGGTCAAGTACATTTCCAGTATAGAAAATGGTGCTTCCAAACACAATGGCTGGCTAGCTATATCATGCATGATGATACCTCCCTCCGGTGACTCATATCTATGCATGGCCATTATAGCGCCTCTTATGGAACATTGGTCCCACATCTGGGATGGTGGACCTACTTGTCGTCTTTCTCTCCTTGACAGGATCCAACAGCTTGCTGTAAACTTGGTCAGTCATGAGTTGGCATAATTGGTGGAGCCTCTTTCCATCTGATGTGCTGTAGCTACGTTAAGTCTTTTCTACAGATATCATCATGGAAGGTACTCTGAAGGCGTCTCTTCCCTTATTCCCCCTGAGTGTACCTTCAGACGTTCCACATGTTTTGTAGCTTCTTCACATCCTTACACTCCATCTATCACTAAAGCCAACACTGTTTCATACTCCGCCAGCTTGGTTCCTCATGCTGCTCGACTCTTGAACTCCTGGTCAGTGTCCTGCCTTCACTCATCCTACAACCTTCTGCAATTCAAGAGGAATGTTAAATGTTTTCGTCAGTTCTCTCAAACTCTCCCTGACTAACCCCACCTAGAGTGGCCTTTGACCTTGTGAAGGGTGAGTTCCATTAAAAAAAAATGCGAGTGTCAAGAATAAGTGACGCACCAATTGGTATTCATGCCATTGCTTTGACAAATGCCAGCCCAACCCTTTATGTAAACATCAAGCTTAACAGTTACATAGAGCAGGCCAGAGTCCACACACACACCACACAACACACACACAACACACACACCACACACACACACCACACACACACACACGCAATAGCAATGCCATTTTGATGACAGTAAGTCAAACAAACATTGATTCACAAAGAACATTTTTGCATGCTCTCCCATTGAGGAAATTATGTCAAGAAATATGACAAAATTACTTTCTTCACTGTTTGGGAGACAAGAACCCAAGACTAACTGAGGCTTTTCCACCTGGATTCGGACTAGCAGCTGGCACTTGCCACGTACTATCCTGTCTGTGGCACAAACAGGAAGTTTTGTGAGCAGATTGGGCAATTAACCCATTAAAAACACAAGTTGTCTCGGCTCTAGGGTGTAAGTAGGCTGCCATTGCAAATGCTCTTCACTGCTCCCTCCTACGGGGCGACGTGCAGGAGCTCACATATTGGGCCCAGATCACTCAGGGAAGCATCAATCGTGTACACGTGTTTCTGGCTGCTTGGCCGTCCTCAACATGGAGCAGATACTGCATCCACTGAGTGAGCAGGCACACTTCCTTAACGTGGAGATAAAAAAATGTGAATTTAGACAAGGAAGAGAAAGTTGTTGGAAGGGATGGTTGGATCTGATGGGGGAGTAAAACATTTTAAAGAGGGCAAGAAATGTAGAGAGGTGAAGGAGGCAACATGGAAGGAGAGAGTTTCAAGAGCTTTTTATCTGCATAATATCTTTAACTCACTAAATAAAGAGAGAGAGAGAGAGAGAGAGAGAGAGAGAGAGAGAGACAGAGAGAGACAGAGAGAGACAGAGAGAGACAGAGAGAGACAGAGAGAGACAGAGAGAGACAGAGAGAGACAGAGAGAGACAGAGAGAGACAGAGAGAGACAGAGAGAGACAGAGAGAGACCATAAAAAATCCTTACCCCACAGTCGTGAGAAAAAGGACATGAGTGGGGTTTGCGAGCAGAAAATTTCATTCGTCGAGATGATTTATAAAATCCATAATATTTTGTCCAAATCCTGCTGAAAGGTGTTTGAAAGTGCTGAAAAGATTATTTGTGTTCCACAGTGTTCAAGTACATAATTAAGGTGAAATAAAATAAAGATTTTAAAGGTTGATGGAAACAACTTTTCGGAAGTTTACCCCCGTTGATGCAGTGTCTTTCAGACCACCTTATTCAACACGTTACACGAGTTCTTCGTGCCTGTTGTTTGTGTCCTTTGTGACATGCTTAAAAACAGTAAGTTTCCTGTCTGGAATGATTTTCAATTTTGTTTGATTCACAGACAGGCAGATAGTGTAAATTTTTTTTTTACCACACTCCTCACTGTGCATGTGCGATCGAGACAAGATTCAGAGGAAAGTACGACTAAACTACAGGTTTGTTTTCCGATTAATTTTCAAAAAAAAACAATTAAACTGAAACCAAATTGTTCCTCGATCATAAACCGGCGTTTGTAGACAGACAGACAAAGTGAACCAATTGCTTAAACCCACCTTTCGCTTCATGTGTTTGGGGTAAAAACATGTATAATGTATGGTCGAGGAACGTGAGTATGCTTGCACGCACGCACACATGCACTGGCCTGTCTGAAAGAATCAAATGTTGCTTTAAGCAACGCTCATTGCGTGACCACATGTTCAGGAGGACTGATTAAATAACCAAACCAGGTATCAGGTGTTCCAAATCATTGTCCTTCCACAATTAGATTTGTCCTATTATTTGTGACGACAGCTCAGAATATGAAATAAATAAATACAGTTGCTTCGACAAGCTGCAGGGTTTTTGCTTTCTCAATTTATTGCATGCGATGGAGCCCGCAGTATCTTTGGAGTTTCCATCAACCGGGTGGGCTTGTTTTGGCAAGCGACAGATGAGAACGGAATGAGCCATTACCAAAGAATGGGCTTCAAGGAATGAAAAAAAGAACCGGCAATGTAGTTTGGGAATGTATCACCAGGTCTGGGCACATCTTAGATTGTAATTATACGAGTCATCATTCATCAGGGGAATCGAACACGACGGCAGATATGATAGTTCATATCGCACGTAACTGCGGGCACAAACTGACACTTCTTCCTTTGAAAGGATGCATCATCAGCGATGTGGTTTATTACCTTCCCTGTTCACCAGAGAGCAAGAATGTCATGCTAGTGGATGGTGTATGAGGATCCATGTAGAGTATTTATTTTAAATTGTGTTCCCAGCTAATGTACCATATCAATTGAGGTTACACCTGAGCATTCCAATACCAAATTGTTTTGGCCTGCAGATCTCGGATGGGATGCATTGCTGTTTCAAATGTAGTTATAGTGAGCCATGCCTTCCACCTGATTTGGTAAAAGTTGGGAGCGAAGGACATGCCTATTCGAGCATGTGACATACCCTCTCCCCTGCAAGTGGTTGAGTGACTCGTCCCTGCTGTGATTGCAGTGAAGATGTCAAGCTGTTCTATTGAACTTGAGCACATATTTATCGTAAAAGCAAGTAACATGTGACACCATGTGTTATCATGATCCAAATTTGTTCGAATTGCTGGAAAATCTGGTGGGATTCCAACCCAACCTGTCATGCACAGTCCTAATTTGACATGACCATGGATGCCATGTGGCTTACTGTTTCCACTGCCTCAGGCTTGGACCAAAACAGTGCACTGAGGAGGCGTTTGTAGAAGTACTTGGATTGTCAAAGAAGAACTCCAACAAAGTCTCTGACTCTCTGGAAAATCCTCCATCTCTTTGCCAATGACTCAGCCCTCTGTTGTAACTCGATCATCCTTCAGCCAGGCAGGTGGCAGCCTTCTCCTCTCTTCAGATATTGTTAGAATACAAACTGGTCAAACACTTGAAATATGTCTTTTAACCTGAGAAATCACACACACACACACACACACACACCAACACACACACACACACACACACAACACACAACACACACACACACACACACACACACACACACACACACACACACACTTTCTTTTCTCTCTCTCTCCTCTCCAAAAGGACCATTCTGCAAACGCTCCGAACTACTTTCTCAGAATCTCTCCAACTCTCTGGAAAATCCTCTATCTCTTTGCTGATGACTCCATCTCTGCCTGCTACTTGTATCCTTCAGATTGGCAAGCAGAAGCTTCTTCACTCACTGCAAATCTGGATAAAATCACAAATTCGTCCACACGTGGAAACATGTCTTTCAATCCTGACAAATCTCAAACTCTCACTTTTTCTCTTCAAAAGGACCAACTGGACTCCCCCCCCCACCCACCATCAACTTTCTCAACAATCCTCTGGTAGAAGTCCTTTCATTCAAGCTTCTGGATCTCACCATCTGCCATGATCTTTCCTGGGAAAGCCACATTTCAACGACCTCCAAAGCCAGTCCCCGCTGGGCATCCTCCATGGTGCAAAGTCCTTCCTCGGCAACCTGAGCACAGGGCCGGATTAAGGTCTTCGTAGGCCAAGGCCCTTGAAATTTCGTAGGCCAAATTCAAGATTGACCAAAACGACGATTTTGAACATGAAATTTAATCGGAACAGACTGCGGTAAATGGCGATTTGTCCGACTTTTAAATAATACATGCCTGTAAAATCCAATTCGGCTTCGAAATTGAGAAACAAACGATACAGAAAACAAATTCGCAGGAATGTATGTAATATTCAATTTCCACCTGCTGAAATACCTGCTTTCGTGCCTTTTGGTTGGCAAACGACGCGATCACTTCGGAGAAATCGATTTGCTTCATCATCTCGGATTCAACACAAAGCAGAGTGAGTGTGGACAGCGCACACTGCCCCACGTCGACGAAGACAATTTTTCACGCGCTTTAGTGTTGAAGGAGCGTTCACCCTCGCAGCTCGTAGCAAACATCGAACAATATATTCGGAGGGCAACAAAAATATTGGGGAATGTCTGTGTCAATTTGTTGTGAATAATGTACTTGAGCATGTCCGATGCATCGATGAACTTGGAGTATTTCGAGCAAATTCTATTTCCTGAACTATGTCCATTTCAATCGTCAGCAGGTACGCTGAAACCAGTTTCTCTGCTCTGCGAGAGAGTGATCATGGTCGAGGCTGTTGGCCGTGGGGATGAATCCAAACAGATCTGTGATTTTCTGATCGCTCTCTCTTCTACTATGGATTTCTGTCAGAAGGCGATCGAGTATGGAGAAGTACGTCTCAACTCTGAACTTCTCCCTGGCAGATTTTGGGGTTCTTCTTCCTCGTCATTTTCATCGAAGGCTTTCTTTCGCCTCTTGACCCGACGATTATCATCAGCGTAAATGATGGAGTCAACCATCTTTTTGGCGCGGTCCTGAAATGCATCAAATCTTTCATCATTTTGAAGCGACTCTATGTATTCATAGAGGGCATCATAATGCTGCTTAACCGCTCCACATCTATTCCAGGTTGTTGGAGACATCTGTTTACTCGATCAATGTTGCCAAGTAGATCAGACAGACAGCGCACATGATTGCTGTTTCGGTCAGTTCCATCTTCTCAGCCAATGCTTTGGCTTCCAGTCTCACTGACGGAGTGTCTTTAGGGCGCTCGGCTATCTTCATTAGCGCCTTCTTTATGTCCTTGTAGCTTGGAAACATTACAAGCGTCTGCGCGAGCTGACCACCTCGTATCAGACGACAAACATTTGAGTTTGATGGTCGTTCATCGAGTGACTTATTTAAAATGGCCCATCTTTGGGAGATGCTGACATAAAGTATACACGCTTGAATAAGACCAAAGTCTTTGAACGGCTTCCAAGCAACTCTCTGCGGCAGCGACTCCTACCAGATTAAACTGTGCGCAGCACATGGTACCCACTGAGCCAATGGATTAATTTTACAGACTCTTGCTTGTACGCCTGAATAGACACCGGACATGTTGCTTGACATTGTCGTATGACTGCCCCGACAATCCATGAGATCAATCCCATTGCTTCCAGTACCTCTTGCAATTTTCCAAACAGATATTCAGCATCGTGATGCTCAATGACGACGTACTGTAGAAACCTTTCGAGCGCTACCATCTTGCATCACATATCGAAATATTACCGTCAACTGATCGATATGCAAACGTCTGGCGTCGAATCGATGGAAAACATAATATTTAGCATCTTTTATTTCTCGCACGATGGTAATTTCACTTTTTCAGCCAGTAGTAGGATAAACTCGTCGCATATTGTTGATGACAGGTATGATAACTTCCCTTTCCCTTGTTCCCATACACTTCAAGATGCTGGGCGAGAAATGGATCGAATTGAGACTAGTTCAAGACAACCAAGATAGTTTCCATTGTTAGCACAACCCAGCTGCTCAGTCGTGCCCCGGAACGGAAGCCCTCTTTCGGCGAGGAACGATATTACAGCGACAATTCGCTTCAGGACATTGTCCAGTAAGCTTCCTCGTGAGGTACGCTGTTCAAATGATGTGTGAATCCTGTCTGTCACCTTCATTTCGAGCGACCTTTTGATTGCGAGAATATGGGCAGTCCCACGCTCGTGCGACGCAGACGTGCAGAGGCATTCTTCCAATCATTGAATCCGATTCGAAAATTACTTGTGATGGCTTTCGTGATCATCGCCGTCGGACATAGGAGTTTGCACACGTAGCAGGAAGTTTACCTTTGATGGAGAAAACAGCATCCAGTCCCTGTTCACAGTTTGTGAGTTTCCGCTGAAAGTTTTGCGCCGAAAATACCGTGTTTTATCTGGATCACTCGGGCCGTATACGAAAAATCTGCGTTCCTATCTTGGCAGGAGGATTCTGGATGAAATTATCCACGAGTTCTGCGGAAAGAGTCATTCAGCAGGATCAGGATTGAAACTACGAGCCGCAGCACTGGCTGCAGTTGTTCCAATGCTTCTCTCGTTCTTGATGCGACGGTATTGGTGATCATCAGCTTTCGAAATGGTGATGCAGTGCGAGATACTTGATCCCTCGACATTGACATCAGAAGACTCTGCACGCGCACATTCCGTTTTCATCTCGACTCTGTGAGGTGAAAAAAATTTCAAGATGGATCCAGACAGTCTTTTTGTTTCTGTTCACCGCCTTCTTCTTTTTGTCGCGTTTGCAAGTACCACTGTCGTGGTGCCGAATATATCCGTCGGCCATCGTCAATAATAAACCACAGAGTTGGTGTCAAAGCCACCCAATG
>CM068953.1:9601802-9619478 GCA_035128595.1 Eptatretus atami | reverse complement strand
GACATGGCCGGCACAGGTCAGGACCCCAGCATGGGGGGTCGAGACCCCTGCGGTCATGGGATCAGGCATGGCAAGCCGAAGTCGCCGGCACCCGGCTCAGACGGCATGGGGCAGGACACGTGCACCAACACGTGGTCAGGACCCGATGGTTCAGGACCTGGCATGGGTCAGACATGGCACGGCACCGGGTCAGACCCGGCATGGTCAGGCATGCACGGGTCAGGACACGCATGGGTCCAGGACATGTCACGGGTCAGGGGACACGCGATGCGGTTCAGGACCCCGGCATGGGCTGTAAAGACAATCAAGACCGGGTCAGAAGGCACGGGTCAGGACCTGTCACTGAGTCGTCAGGACACGGCACGAGTAAGGACACGGCACGGATAATATAATAACATGTCCCTTTCAGTGAGGATAATAATTAATCAGTACAGTGCACTCGATCCTTTCCAATTTCCAGAGAATGACAAACTGAATTATTGTATCCACATATCATCCATTTCCTGAGATTACAGATTTATTAGAACAACACAAACACAGGAATTCTCTCATTTGTAAAACTTGCTGCACTCTCATTCATGATCACTTTATCCCTTTAAATCACTTTGTGCTTATGATTGAGGTCATAAAGGAAGTATAACCCACTCCACACGTCCATATAGAGCCCTCGTGTGTTCGACCTTGGAGAAGAGATCTGGATCCGGATCCGAGAATTTTTTGAAGTGAGATGATGATTCATCATTGAGAAATTCCTCATTGAGATGATGAGAGATGATTCATCATCATGATGAGAAATGATAATTCATCATTGAGTGATTGGGGCCAAAATCGACATTGAACACAACATCTCAAAATGTTTTGGACGGATTTGGATGAAATTTAGTGGATAGATTTGGTGTCTGCCAAAGACAAATTGATTCGATTTTGATGAAGATCCAGATGCGATAATAATTTTTAAATTGTTTTTTTACATGATTCTTCACCATTGAGGAATTGCGGCCAAAATCGATATATCACATGATATTTCAAAAAGTTTGTGGATGGGTTATGACAAAACGAGGTGGATGAGTTGGTTATGACAAGAAGTTGGCCCCTGGTAAGTTGGCACACTCACTGATGAAATGCTGCTCACGTAGTGGCACATGGTCAAGAGTTCACAGTTGGGGCCTGTTCTGTTGGTGATTAAACAGACTAAGCAACTCAAAAATATGTACTTTACTTGTGTGTTTCCCGTCTGAGTCCACACTGTCCGTTCCAACTGTTATGAGATTTCCCGCATAAAATAGAGCCAGCTGGAGAGAAGATGAGGAAGGAATGCACGGGCCATATTATTTATACTTTTCAAAAAACAAAGGGAGACTCCTGAGGGTGTAAGAACAAAGAAGTGGATCAGTAGATGCGTAACAGAACATGAGGAACAGTAACAAAGAGGGGCGGGGGGGGTGACACAAACAGCAATGGATCAAAGGAAAAACATAGAGGGAGGACTTGGAGGAGAAATAAGGGGATTGTGGGGAAGAATGAGGATAGAGAAGGCAGGGGTAATGGACAAGAATGGGATACCAGAAGCCAAAAGAAAAAAAACCTTGGAAAACTTGGAAAGAGGTGGGTGGGGGGAGGAGGGGTTGATGGGTAGAATAAGATTCATGGTAATTGGATGAGGGGGTGGTCCTCCCTTTAGCTGAGGCATACGGTGGTTGTCAGCTGTCTTAGACATCTGCGAGGGAAAGAATAAGGTCTGAAGAGAATGTGGAAAGTTGGTTTCAGCAGGTGGGGAAGGGGGGGGGGGGGAAACAGAGGAACAAAAATTGGTGGTAAAGCAGTGATCCTGGATAGGTTAATTTCACCAGAAGGGTGTTGATGGTGGAACGTGTGAGCCCTGCAGGAACCTGTGGGAGGGAGGGGGGGGAGCATGGGAAAGAGTATGAGAGATTGGCAAGACAGAAAGGAGACGGTATAAGACAGAGAGAACCACCGACTTGTCTGCAATGGTGCAGTGATAAGGCCAAAGACTCGGTTAATCACAGGGAGATTTCAATGATCTTGAAGGCCTTGGTTTCCATGGCGTCAAGCAAGACACAAGGCAGGGGTGCCAGCCCAGAGGTGAGAGCAGGACTTCATCAAGCTGCAGATGAAGGCCTTGGAGGTGGATAGGAGTTCAGGTGAGCCAAGGAAGGACTTTGTATGGCGGAGGATGCTCAGTCGGCGGCTGACTTTGGAGACCAACTTTGAGATGTGGTTTTGCCCAAGAAGGATCATGACTGATCCTGAGACTCAGAAGTTTGAATGAGCGAACTTCCTCAAGGAGATTGTTAAGAAAGTAGATTGGATGGTTTTCCAGATTGTCCTTTCAGAGAGAGAAAGTGAGAGGGTGAGATTTATCAGAATTGAAAGACATGTTCCAAGTGTTTGACCATCTTGGAATTATTATTTCAAGTTGTGAAGAAAGGGATTTATGCAGCCTGCCTGTTTGAAGCATGAGTGATGGAGTCATCATCAAGAGGGTGGAGTCATCAGCAAAAAGATAAAGAGGATTTTACAGAGAGATGGTTTTGAGCATCTTTTTCATGCAGTGGTCCTACCTCTTTAAAAGGCCTCTTTGCAGAGGCTGAAGGATGGCATTTGACAAGATGAGGACCATGTATCTGCTTCACAACCAATGGTGGAGAAATCCAGAAAAATGGAGATGAAATTGTATTCCAGCTTTTCCACGACTACGTATTACAAAGAAAATGCGAGAAGGGCACTCGGTAGAGCGCATACCTCCGCCACGTAATGCCTGATCCACGAGAACGTATCGGGTCCAATACATTTTTGAAATATCATGCTATACAGTACTATATCGTTTTTGGCCGAATCTCTCAATGGGGAAGAATCACTTACATAATTAAATAATTCTCGTATCTGGATCCGAATTCGGATCTTCACCAAAATCGAATCAGTTCGTCCTTGTCACACACCCAACCTGTCCACAAAATTTCATCCGGATCCGTCCAAACCATTTTGAGTTGTCCTATGCACAAACAAACAAACAAACGGACAAACAGACAGAAAGGGGTAAAAACATAACCTCCATCACCTTCTGTCGGGAGGTAACAACAGGGTACATCATTCAGTGGCTTGCGTTCGCGCCTAAATGCGACTCGAACCTAAAAAAAAAGAGGATCATGGGACTAGTCAAACACAGAAAAAAAAACTGATTGGATGTGTCCTGATGATCAAACTGAAAAAGACACAAACTTAAATGATTTAGCTTCAAGGGAAACGGTCGACAATGGTACACTCGCACATTCACACACCTGCACACCCTCCTGGACAGGTTCATCACTCCAACACAGATTATTGGCTCTGAGCAGGACAACATTGCTCTGTTCCAAATGAACGAGCAATAAATGATCAATGAATGAAACAGTAATGTTAAAAAAATAAGGTAAACAAGCATTTGGTAAATGACCATCAAACTGTGTTCATCTGGAGTCCCCAAGGGATTCTGCTGAAGCTCCACCATGCTGAACGACCTTTACCGCCCTCTGGAGGACATGTTGTGTCATATCCTCTCTGTTTGTATGTTGGGAATCTTGCATTGTAAACGAGGTTTTGATTTTGTTCCAACCAAGTATCCACACTCGTGGAATAGAAGAACGACGTGGAGCAATCGATGAACCGACAAAATGGGGGCAAAGGGAAAATAGTGGGGAACAACATGTGCAGCAGAGAATAATGAGACGAACAGAAGAAGGGTGGGGGAAAGGGCCAGGGGGTGGAGTAAAGTTCAGTAATATAAGTTGAGTGTAGTAAAGTTCAGTAATGTAAGTTGGTTGTTGTAAAGTTCAGGAATGTAAAATGTGTGTACTGAAGTTCAGTCATGTAAGTTAGGTGTAGTAAAGTTCAGTAATGTAAGTTGGGTGTAGTAAAGTTCAGTAATGTAAGTTGGGGGGTAGTAAAGTTCAATAATGTAACTTGGGTGCAGTAAAGTTCAGTAATTCAAGTTGAGTGCAGTAAAGTTCAGAAATGTAAGTTGGGTGTTGTAAAGTTCAGTAATGTAAGTTGGTTGTCGTAAAGTTCAGAAATGTAAGCTGGGTGCAGTAAAGTTCAGTAATATAAGTTCGGTGCAGTAAAGTTCAAAAATGTAAGTTGGTTGTCATAAAGTTCAGTTATGTAATTTGGGTGTAGTAAAGTTTGGTAATGTAAGTTGGGTGTAGTAAAGTTCAGTAAGGCAAGTTGGGTGTCGTAAAGTTCAGCAATGTAAGATGGGCGTCATAAAGTTCAGTAGTGTAAGTTAAGTGTAGTGAAGCTCAATCTTGTTAATATAAATACTCTTCTCGATAGCTCACTTACTCTTCACGAAGGACACCATGGCATGTTTCACATCCACCAAATAATGCCGGCAGATGGGACTCAACCAGCTTAACTTCCATTGTGAGATGATGCTCACATCGACAGCTCGACCTGCATGCGACCATTGTTCAGCACCTCATCCGCCACAGTTTGTATTCAGTTCAGGAATCAAAACCACACTAGACAGCTCAAAAGCAAGTCCTTTCGCTTCCTCTTACCCCCCATGATGTCGTTATTAAAAAGAGAAGAAAGCCTCCTCTGAAAACTCAATAATTGACCTGAATAATCAATGACGACTCGCTTACATTTCCTTTGCTGTAATTCTATACCAGATAATGTTCCATTCATCTAAACATAGCAAGCCAAAGCAGCAATGGTCTGCATGTTGTGACCACTGCTTCTTGTTGTGTCCGGTATCATCGTCTCGAAAACCTTCACAAATTGTTCTTATTCCTTGATATTTCATACTTTGTTCTCCGATTTGTGCTGCACCCCAGGAACACCTCACGTTGGTTCCCATCTTGAATGCCATTTTAATTAATGGACAATGGAAAAATACAAGGAATGGGAATAAGGACGACTGCAAGTTGGAAACCTATCTTCGGCATTGCCCTGTTGAGGTCATGATGCTGCAATTACAAGCTTGATCCCAAGAGACCAATACCTGAAGGGATATAAGAGTAGCTGGGAAACAACCTTGAAAGACTCTTTCAAAATCCACACAACTTGTGATACCATTGGAGTTCACTGTGGGATACCATGCTCGTTCTTAACCCAAAGAAATGTGAAAAAGTAAAACAATAACAAACTATAAGGGCACTCGGTGGAGAACATACCTCCTCCACACAATTCCTGATCCAGTAGAACACATCGAGCCCAATAAATTTTGGAAATATCATTCTCTGTGTCGTTTTTGGTTCTATCTCTCATTGGTGAAGAATCACTTTTTAAATTAACAAATTCTCGTATCCGGATTCGGATCTTCACCGAAATTGAATCAGTTGGTCCTTTGTCACACACCCGAACTGTCCACAACAGTTTTGAAATATCATGCAATCTCGTTTTTAGCCCCATCTCTCAATGGTGAAGCATTTGATATCACAATATTGAATCAATCATTTCATTGAGGGGAATTTTCAAATGAATATTATTAAACATTATATATATATATATATATATATATATAGTAGTATTATTAAATATTGGAGGTATGAAGATAAAAATAAAATAATAAATAATGTTATGAAATACATTATAAATAAGCATTAAAATAATTTCATGTGGGTTGCTAGGATACACACAGTGCAGCATGTTGAAATCGGTTGTTAATGACAGTTCAGTGTTTTGAATGACAGTTTGAGTCGATAGTTAGATGGAGTGCTGTGTAATGGACATGTCTACAAGGTAAAGTGTTTATCACTTAATATATTATCATATCAAGTGATGTATTATTTAAAGTTATTCAAATGTGGTCATACTTCAAATAAAAGTAATAATTAAATAAGTTTGAATAAGGATATTGCATTGCTGTGTTGACTGAATGTCTGGACACAACTTTGAGGTTGAGTAATCTACTGATGTTGAAAGGATGGAAACCTCGATGATAAACGGTGTCCAGCTGATGATCAGGGCGGTTGGGAAATCAGTCGATTGCTTCAAAATTAAGGTTATAATTTCAAATAACATAGCTTTTGTAAGTACTATTTTGTGAGTTTTCGTCGACCTTGTCTTACCGGGTGCTTGAGGCCAATCCATTCCTCCCCTCGGTGTACGATCGTGTTTATTTGTATTTTCTCTCATTACCTTCAATTTCTATCTTCCCCACTTTCCCAACGTCCCTCATCCCTTCCAACTAAACACTCCATTTCTTGTCTTAAATCCCCCCGCCCCCCCCCAAAAAACTCCTTTCCTTGCACACTCACGATGTCTCGATCCTTCTTTCTTCGTTCTGGCTACACCATCTTTTATTCCACGTTGAGCTGACCCCACTCTCGCATTACCTTCTACGATTTCTTCCAACAACTCCATTCCCGAATCTTACCTGTTCTTCCCAAAAATCATCAAAAATAATAATCTTCCTTGTATCCTTTCGATCTCTACACCTCCTGTAACCACGTGTCCTTCTTTCTCTTCCGGTACTTTTCATCGACCCAGCAGCTTCACACTGCGTTTACCGTTCCAAATTCACCACACATCTCCACGAGTTTACGTCAACCTTCCCTTTCGCGAATGTTACGCAATCCTTATTTAAAATAAATAATTTCACTTTTGACTATACCCTCCCATACCAAGTGCTTCTCCCATAACCACGTGATCTGTTTCCACCTCCTGCGTTTACGATCCAATTTCACCATTCACTCAGATTTTTTCTACAACACTTCCATGACCTAATCTGATGAAACTCTCTCAAACAATAATAATAATAATAATAACTAGAACTGCCACTTTATACTGCTGGCAGTGATGACCGGGTACCCGTACACGATGCTTGTGATACGACGCGAGACTTAACCGACGTCGCAAAGTTTGGCGTCGATGGGTATGAGCGGTTCCGGAAAAATGATATTTAATGTTGTTCTTGAATCCGACGTGGCTGCCGAACGTGTGACCTATCGATTAGAAATTAACAAACATATTATTCGCCGGCTCGTGGTGCGATACGTCCGTGAAGTTTCCCCTCGATCTGACCGGTCCGTTCTGGAGAGATGTTTGAAGGTTTTAGGTAAATTCGACGTGGCGCCAAACCGTGTGACCTATTCGATTAGAATTAACAAACTTGTGAAAGGATGTCTTGGGGAAAGTGTGCGTGAATTTTGCATCGTCTGTCCGGCTGTTCTGGAGAAGAAGATTTAAAAAATTTATTAATTTTCAAATCCTAGATGGCTGACGAACCTGTGAACTATGAATATCACAAATTTATATTCTGCTTCAAACCGTGTTATTGGACCGTCTGTCAAGTTATTAGTGTTATCGGAAAAGGTGTGTTTTTCTATCCAAGATTGGCCGCCACCATGTGACCTTTGTACTCATAGATTTTTAAGGCATGTCTTATTTTTAGCACTTCATTATTTACTCTTCTTCTTCATTATTGTACTTCTTCTTCATTTTTTTTACTCTTTCTTCTTCTCATTTATTTTTTCACTCTTATTCCATTAACTCTCTTCTTCATTATTTACTCTCTTCTTCCATTTTTTTAATTCTTCCATTTATTTTTTACTCTCTTCTTCTTCATTATTTACTCTTTTTCCTTCATTTTTTACTCTCTTCTTTCATTATTTACTCTTCTTCATTTTTCTTCTTCTTCTTCATTTTTTACTCCTTCTTCTTCTTTTCATTTTTTACTTCTCTTCATTATTTTTACTCTTCTTCATTTTTTACTCTTCTTCTTCCATTTTACTCTCTCTCTTTTAACTTCTCTCATCTATCTTTTTTATATTTCTCTTCTTCTTCATTTATCTTACCTCATATTTTTTCTTTCTTCTTTCTTATTTACTCTTCTTCTCATTTTTTACTTCTTTAATTTTTACTTCTTCTTCTCATTATTCTCTTTCTTCTTATTTTTTTCCTCTTTCTTCATTTTTTTTCTCATTCTCGTTCTCTTTACTCTTTCTCTCATTTTTACTCTTCTTCATTTTTACTCTTCTCATTTTTTACTCTCTTCTTTCATTTTTTACTCTTCTCTTCATTAAATTACTCTTCTTCTTCTTCTTCCATTTTTACTCTTCGGCATTGATTTTTTATCTCGTCATTTTTTTTACTCTCGTTCTTCAATTATATATTTTACTCTCTTCTCATTATTTTTTACTCTTCTTCTCATTGTTTCTCTTCTTACTTCATGTTTTACTCTTCTTCTCTTCATTATTTCCACTCTTCTTCTTCTTCTTTCATTTTTTACTCTTCTTCATTTTTTTTTACTCTTCTCCTTCATTTTTACTCTTCTTCATTTTTCTCTTCTTCTTTCAACTTTTTACTCTTCTTCATTTTTTCCCTTCTTCTTCATATTTTTTTACTCTTCTTCTTCATTTACTACTCTTTCCTCATTTTTATTACTGCTTCTTCTTCATTTTATTACTCTTCTCCATTGTACTTACTCACTTCTTTTTATTACCTCTCTCTCTTTCATTTGTTACTGTTCTCCATTTTATTCTCTCTTCTTCTTTTTATTACTCTTTCTTCTTATTACTCTTCTTATTCTTTTCTATCTTCTCTTCATTTTATTTACCTTCTTTCTCATTTTGTTACTCCTTCTTCATTTTGTTACTCTTCTTCACTTTTATTTCTCTTTTCTTCATTTTTATTACACTTCTTCATTATTTACTCTCTTCTAAATTACAATCTAAGAGAGCCTCGGCGTTGTCTGTTGCTTTGTTTTTCTTGCTCTCTTCTGGTGTAAGACAGATTCCTTTAGGACTCGACTCGTTCATCATATCAGGGATCCGGATCTCCTAATACTAAACACTTGTAATACATTCTCTGCTATTGAGAGGGCTTTTGAAAGCGTCCATCAGAACTTTTAAAAATATATTCGTACATTTGCTTTCAATTTCGAAAAGTTCATCGTTACTATTTTAAAAGATTAATTTCCATTTAATGTATGTCATTTTGTAAATCACTATCTTTCCTTGTCAATGGAACGATCGATCGTCCATGACGGGCTCGCTATGTGCTCCATCAAGCACTGAGAAATATCGGAAGTTGTTTTTTTTTTTCCTTCTCGTTTCTTCTTCTTAAGTACTTGTTCTTTCTTCTTCTGGTGAAAGACACAACCTTTGTGACGCAGGCTCTTGACCGACATTTTGTCCTTGTTAATCATATTGTCAGGCATGGGGCCTAGATTATATGTAGCCAAGTCTTGCTCTCGTATCAGTTATGTGGTCCAGACAAAACTTATTTAATATAATTCTTAATCCAACATGGCCCAAACCATGTGACCTATCATTAGAAATTAACAAAGTTATATTCATATCGTGTTGCACTACCCAACCTCCAGCGTTTGATACAACATGAACACATGAGATGACAAAAAAATTTATATTTGCTTCAAACTGTGTAGTGAAAATATTCTGTGAAGTTTCGTTTAACGGAAAAGGTGCGTTTTTCTATCCGGATGTGCCGCCAAACTATGTGACTTGTGACGTCATAATTTCCTAACATGTATGCAGACATCAATGGGCGCATTGACAGTGCAATTTTTGCTTCGATAGGTTAAAGCCGTTCCAGATAGAAAACATTATTTAAATATTCTTTCTTAAATCGCAACATGGCCCGCCAAACCATGTGACTTGTGATCTCATAATTTTTTACCATGGTATGCCAGAATTTGAAATGAAAAAGATGGCATTTGGCAAATTTCTCGCTCGATAGGTTTAACGGTTCAGAGAAAACATTATTTAATATGTTCTATCCAACATGGCTGTCCAAACGATGTGACCACTATCAATTAGAAATTAACAAACTTGAATTCCTACTCATTCATATAGGTACGTGGAAGTTTCCCCTGTACAGTATCAGTCCGTTTCTGGAAGAAGAAAGTTTGTTGAAGGTTTTAGGGTAAATCATCAAGGATGGCCCGCCAAACATGTGACCGATCAAAGATAAAATTTATACAAACTGTGAAGAGCACCTCATGCGCGAATAAATTGTAAAGTTTCGTCTCAATCTGTTGCTTCGTTCTGGAGAAGAAGATTTTTTAAAAATATTCATTTTCATCCAAGATGGCTGCCAACGAACGCATTTGACCTATAACATGCATAACATTAATTAGCTTGCCATCGTGGACCCGAACAAGTGTGTGAAGTTTCGTGTAAATCGGATAAGGTTATTTTTCTATCCATAGATGGCCGCCAACCTTGTGACTTGTGACGTCATAATTTTTACTATGAAATGCAAACGTCACTGGGGAATGATAGGTTGGCACAATTTTCGTTTCATAGTTATTGATCCAGAGAAAACATTATTTATATTTTTTTGAAATCCAATCATGGCTGCAAACCATGTGACCTATAATTAGAACATTAACAAAGCTTAGATATTCCTTCTCGTGGGCAATAGGTTTGTGAAGTTCCCCTTGATCGACGAGCCTTCTGGAGAAGTAGATGATTTTGATAGGTTTCTGGGTAAATTCGGCGTGGCCGCCACACCGTGTGACCTATCGATTAGAAATTAAACAAACTTGTGAAGGATGTCTCTGGGGAAAGTGTGCGTGAAACTTTTGCCTCCCAATCTGTCACATGTTCTGCGAGAAGAATATTAAAAAATTTATTAATTTCAATCCAAGTGGCTGACGAACTCATGTGACTATGATCATCACATTTATATTCTGCTTCAAACCGTGTATTGGAACACGTCTGCAAGTTTAGTGTAATGCGGCAAAAGGTGTGTTTTCTATCCAGATGGCTGCCACACATGTGACTTGTGATTGTATAAGTTTAACGCATGTCTTATTTTAGCACTTCATATTTACTCTTCTTCTTATTTTTACCTATCTTATTTTATTCTATTCTTCCTTCTTTTCACTTTTTTAACTCTCTTCCTTCTCTCCGTCAGTATTTACTCTTCTTGCTTCATTTTAGCTCTTCTGCTTCTCATTCTTTTTTTTACTCTTATTCTTCATTATTATACATCTCTCTTCTCATTTTTTACTCTTGTCTCATTATTTACTCTCTTCATTTTTTTCTCTTTTCTCAATTTTTACTCTCTTCTCTTTTATTTTCTTCTTTTTTTACTTTTATCTCTCTTCAGTTTTTCTCTTCTTCTTCATTATTACTGCTTCTCTTCATTTTTACTCTCTTCATTTTTAACTCTTATTCTTTTCTTCTTTCATTTTTTACTCATCTTCTTCTTCTTCTTCATTTTTTACATCTCTTCTTCATTTTTACTCTTCTTCTTATTCTCATTTTATTCTTCTCTTACATTTTTTAACCTCTCTTCTTCTTCTCATATTCATTTTTTAGCTCTTTTCTTCTTTTCATTATTACTCTTCTTCTTTCACTTATTTTACTCTTGTTCTTCATTTCTTTCTCTCTGTCAATTTACTCTTCTTCATTTTTTACTCTTCTTCTTCAGTTTCCCTCTTTCTTCTTCATTACGTCTCTTCTTTTCTTCTTTTACTCTTCTTCTTCATTTTTACTCTTCTTCTTCTTCTTTCTTCATTTTTTTACTCTCTTTTCTCTTCTTCATTTTTACTCTTCTTCTCGGTTATTTACTCTTCTTCTTCTTTCTTTACTCTTCTCTTTCATTTTTGTCTTCTTCGCAATTTTTCTCTTCTTCTTCATTATTTACTCTTGCTTCATTTCTTTGTCTTCTTCAATGTTTTACTCTTCGTCTTCAATTTGTTTTACTCTTCTTCGATTATTTTTACTCTCTCTTCTGTCATTTTGTACTCTTGTTCTTGCATTTTTGTCTCTCTTCAATTTTACTCCTTCAATATTTGCTCTTCTTGCTTCATTTTTTGCTTCTTCTTTTCATTATACTCTTTTTCCCTCATTTATTACTTCTCTTTTATCTTTTTTATTTAGCTCTCTTCGATCATTTTAATTACTCTTCTTCTTCTTCATTTATTAACTCTTCTTCTTCTTCATTTATTACTCTTCTTTCTTCATTTATTACTCTTTCTTCCCACTTTATTACTCTTCTTTTTTTTATTGACTCTTCTTCTTCTTTGTATTCTCTTCTTCTTCAAATTTTATCTACTCTTTCTTCAGTTTTGTTAGTACTCTTCTTCATTTTATTACTCTTCTTCATTTGTTTACACTTTTCTCATTTTTTCTCTTTCTTCTTCATTATTTACTCTTCTTATCTTTTTTACTCTTCTTTCTTCGCTCATTATTTTTACTCTTATGCTTCATTATTTTTTAACTCTCTTCTTCATATTTCTCTTCTTTCCATTTTTACGTCTTCTTCTTCTCATTTATTTTTACTCTTTCTTCATTATTTTTAACTCTTCTTCTCATTATTTACCTTTCTTCTCATCTATTTACTCATCTTACTTTTTTACTCTCTTCTTTTTGCTCTTCTTCTTCTTCATTTTTCTACTTCCTTCAATTTTTTACTCTTTCTTCTTCTTTCTTCTTCATTTTTAGCTCTTCTTCGTATTTTTCCTCTTCTTCTTCATTATTTTAACTCTTCTCTTCATTTTTACTCTTCTTCTCATTTTTTTACTCTTATATTATTTACTCTTCTTCAATTTTTTCTTTTTTCTTCCATTTTTATCTCTTCTTCTTCAATATTTACTCCTCTTCTTCTTTCATTTACTCTTCTTCCTTCTTCATTTTTACTCTTCTTATTATTTACTCTTCTTCTTTCATTTTTGTCTTCTTCAATTTTTACTCTTCTTCTTCATATTATCTTCTCTTTTCTTCTCATTTTTGTCTTCTCTTCATATTTTTACCTCTTCTTCTCATTTTACTTAGCATTTATTTATCTCTTCTTACTTGTCATATGTTTATCTCTTTTCATTTACTCTTCTTATTCTCTGGTTTATCTTCTTCTTCAACTATTTACTCTTTTCTTCTTTCTTCATTATATTTATTTACTCTTCCTGCTATTTTCTATTCTTCTTTCTACTCTTCTTTCTTCATTTTTAACTCTCTGGTTGCTCTTTTTTGCTCTTCTTCTATCTTTTTTTTCTATATACATATCTTGTCTTTCCTACATCATTTCTTTATCGTTTACTCTCTTCTTCATTTATACTCGCTTTCATTTACCTGCTTTTCATTATCTTCCTCTTCATATATTCTCTCTTCCTCCATTTAATTACTCTTCTTCTTTTCTATCTTAATTACTTTATTAACTCTTCTTCCTATTTACTTTCTTCTTCATTTATACTTCCTCATTATTATCTGCTTCTTCTTCTTTTATCTTCTTCTTTTATACTCTTCTCTTTCTTTATTACTCTTCTTCTTCATTTTATTCTCTTGCTCTTCTCATTTTTTACTCTTCTTTCTTCATTTATGTTACTCTCTATCTTCAATTTATCTACTTTCTTCTTTATTACTCTTCTTCTTCTTTTTTATTACTCTTCTTCTTCTTTTATTCTCTCTTTCCACATTTTATTACTCTTCTTCTTCTTCATATATTAACTTTCTTCTTTCTTCATTTTACTCTCTTCTATTTAATTACTCCTTGTCTTCTTCTTTTTATTACTCTCTTCTTTTAATTACTCTTCTTCTTCTTTTTATTACTGAACTGCTTTCTTCTTTCATCTTTATTACTCTTCTTCTTCTTCATTTATTACTCTTCTTCTTCTTCATTATTACTTTCTCTCATTTTATTACTCTCTTCTCATTTTATTACTCTTCTTCTTCTTTTTTATTACTCTTTCTTCTTCTTCTGATTACTCTTCTTCTTCATTTTATTATCTTTCTTTCTTTGTTACTCTTCTCCTTCTTCATTTATTACTCTTCACTTTTTTTTTTTCTTTCTTTTCTTTTTCTTCATTTATTACTCTTTTCATTATTTAATCTTCAAATAAAATTAGAGAGCTTCCGCGTTGTTTCTTCTCTGGTGAAGACAGATCTTTAGGACTCGACTCGTTCATTACAGGATCCGGCATCTCCTAAATCTAAACACACTTGAACATCTTCGCATTGAGGTGCTTTTGAGACGCTATCATGAACTTTTAAATATATTCCGGGACATTTGCTTTAAAGTTTTCGAAAAGTTCACGTTACTATTTAAAGATTATCATTTTAATGTATTGTATTTTTCGTAAATACAAGAGACTATTTTTTGTCATGAACGACGATCGTCCATGACGGGTCTCGCTATTGCTCCGTCAAGGCATGTGACGAAATATCGAAGTTGTTTTTTTTTTTCTCTCTTTCTTCTTCTTAAGTTCTTGTTCTTGCTTTTCTTCTGGGTGAAGCAAAACCTTATGACGTGCTCTGGACACATTTGTCTTTTAACATATGTGCAGGCCATTGGGGCTAGATTATAGTAAGCCAATCTGCTTCGATAGGTTAGTTCCAGAGAAAACATCTATTTAAATTAATCTTGAATCCAACATGGCCGCCAACCATGTGACCTTCAATTAGAATTAACAAAGTTATATTCACTACTTCGTGTGCATACCCAGACCTCGGCCTTGTGATTACAACTAGATACATGAGAATGAACAAAAAAATATATTCTTCTTTCAACTGTGTATGGACATGTCTGTGAATTTTCGGTGTTAATGGAAGGTGCGTTTTTCCTTCAAGTGGTCGCCCGCCCATCGCCCCCCCCCGCCCGCCCCCGCCTCCCTCCCCCGCCCCCCCCAAACGATGTGAACTTGTGTTCATAATTCTAATGTATGCGACACCATGGGGGATGACAGTTGCATTTTTCGCTTCGAATAGGTTAGCCGTTTCCAAATTTGAGAAAACATATTGGTAATATTTTCTTAAATCCAACAATGGCCCGCCAACCATGTGCCTTGTGACGTAATAATTTTTACCATCTATGCATGATTGATGGACGATGGCATTTGAAAATTTTCGCTTTGATAGTTAAGCGGTTCATGAGAAACAATTATTTAATTTTTTTTAAAATCCAACATGGCCTGCCAAACGATGTGACGTATCAATTAAGAAATTAACAAACTTCCATTCGCTACTCATGTGCAATAGGTATGTGAAGTTTCTCCTCTTGACCTCCCAGATCAGCGTCTGGAGAAGAAGATGTTTGAAAGGTTTTAGGGTAATTCAACATGGCCTGCCAAACGTATGGAATAACCCCGAATAATTTAAGAAAATTTTAACAAAACAAAAAACCCCTTGAAACGGACTCAGGGGAATTGTGTGTAAGTTTCGCTCAATCTGTTAAGTCCGTTCTGGAGAAAGAAGATTTTAAAATTTACTTATTTTCAATCCACCGATGGCTGACGAACCATATGACTTATGACATCATAAGTTTACATCCTGCCTCCCTATCCCGTAGTGGAAATACGTGTGGAAGTTTCGTGTAATCGATAAGATGCGTTTTCCTCCAAGATGGCCCAAACTGTGACTTGTGATGTCAATAATTTTTACTATGAATGGCAGACATATGGAGGATGATAGTTGCAAATTTTCGCTTCGATAGGTTATGTTGATTCAGAGAACATTATTTATATTTTTCATGAATCCCAACATGGCTGTCAAACTCAGTGACCTATCAATTAGAAATTAACAACTTATATTCCCTACTCGTGGCAATAGTTGTGAAGTTTTCCCTTGATTTTAACGAGCCGTTCTGGAGAAGAAGATGTTGAAGGTTTTGGGGGTAAATTCAAGATGGGGCCGCCAAACAGTCTGAACCGATCATAAGAAATAAACAACTTGATAAAGACATCATGGGGAATGTGTGTGTAAGTTTCGCCTCAATCTGTCTTTACCGTCTGGAGAAAAGAATTTTTTTTAAAATTCAAACCAAGATGGGTGCCGACCAAGTGACTATGACGTCATAATATATTTTCTATCTATTCTAGCTACGGTCAATTGGTTGTGCAGATGAGGCATCAAGAATTTCAGTTTTTCGCGATGCAGCGTTGTACCTAACGATTTTGACCGGCATCAACCTTTGACCAGACCTCAGAAATCACCTGTTCCTTGCGAGCTTATCAAATGTATGAAGCGAAAAAATTTCCATCGCATGCACGTTCGAATACAGAGGTCCAAAGTTTTTCGGTTTTTCAGAGATGGCGGGCCCGTACACGTGACCTAATGACGTCACATTACCATTAAGTTTTGCTATCAAAAAAGATACATACTATGGTGAAAATTTCGTGTCGATCGGACTTACCGTTCCTGAGAAAATGATTTTTAAAGCGAAAGAACCGCAAATTGCCGGGGAAAAGAATAAATATATATAATAAGGAATAAACAGAAGAAAAACAATAGGGTTCCTTAGATGACAAGGGTATCTAATAATAAGGATAAAACGAAGAAAATACAATAGGGTTCCCTGTCCAGAATGCAGGGTCCTAATAAGGAAATAACAGAAGAAAAACAATAGGGGTTCCTGTCAAATGACAGGGTACTCTAATAACAAAGAAACAATAGGGTTCCTTGTCAGCATGACCGGGTACTAACTATTAATGAAATAAACAGAAAGAAAAACAATAGGGATTCCCTGTCAGAATGACAGGGTAACCCTAATAACTCTAAAGAACGAATTCATAGGGCTTCAGCCATGCTTTGAAGCCTATATAGCTTCCCTCGGGGACCTTAACAAGTGTTTGAATTTCGTGTAAATCGGATAAGGTCTATTTTTCTATCCAATGATGGCCCGCCAAACCTTGTACTGTGACGTCTAATTTTTACTATGAATGCAGACGTCATGGAGGATCGATAGTGTGGCAAATTTCGTTTCCATAGGTTTATGTGATTCCAGAGAACATTATTTAATATTTTTTTTTGAATCAACATGGCTGAAACCATGTGACTAATCAATTAGAATTAACCAAACTTAATATTATACTCTGGGCAATAGGTTTTTTGGCCAGTTTCCCTTGATCTGAGGGCCGTGTCTGGGAGAAGAAGATGTGAAAGGTTTTTAGGGAAATGTCGTTTACTCTCTTTTTCAATTTATTTACTCTCTTCCTCATTTTATTACTCTTTGATTCTTCTATCTTTTATTACTCTCTCTTTTTATTACTCTTCTTCTTCTTTGTATTACTCTTTCTTCTTCATTTTATTCTCTTCTTCATTTTGTTTACTCTTCTTCTTCATTTTATTATCTTCTTCATTTTGTTACCTTCTTCTTCATTTATTTACTCTTTAATTAATTTAAGAGGCTCGGCGTGTTCTTCTCTTCGCTTCTTCTCTTCTGGGTGAAGACCGATCCTTTTTAGACCGACTCGTTCATATAGAGGATCGGATCTCCTTAAAATACTAACCTTGTACACACCTCGCATTGAGGGTGCTTTTGAGAGTGGTCTATATGAATTTTTAAATTATAGTTCGACATTTGCTTTAAGTTTCGAAAAGTTCACGTTACTATTAAAGATTATTCCATTTAATGTTTGTAATTCGTAATCACTATTTTCTTGTCATGAACGACGATCGTCCATGCCGGGTCTGCTATTTGCTATCAAGGCATGTGAACAAATATCGGAAGTTTTTTTTTTCTTCTTCTTCTTCTTTAAGTTCTTGTTTCTTCTGGTGAGACAAACTTAATCGACGTCGGGCTCTTTGGACCCATTTGTCCTTGTTAACATATGTGAGGCATGGGGCTAGATTATAGTACAGTCTTCATGCTTCGTATAGGTTATTGTGGTTCAGAGAAACATTATTTATATATTCTTGGATCCAACATGGCCGTCCAACCATGTACTATCAAATTAAAAATTAACAAGTTATATTCACTACTGTGTGCACC
>CM068953.1:9590456-9600802 GCA_035128595.1 Eptatretus atami | reverse complement strand
TTCTTTGTTTATTTCCTATTATTAGGGTCCCTGTCATTCTGACAGGGAACGCCTATTGTTTTTTCTTCTGTTTATTTCATTATTTATTTTTTAATTATTTATTATTCTTTTTCCGCCGGCAAATTTGGGCGGTTCTTTTTCGCTTTAAAAAATCATTTTCTCAGGAAACGGTAAGTCGATCGGACAACAGAAATTTTTCACAGCATAGTATGTACTTTTTTGATAGGCAAACTTAATTGTAATGTGACGTCATAAGGTCCAGCGTGGTAGCGGCGGCGCCACTTGAAAAAAAACCAAAAACTTTGGACCGTCTGTATTCTAGAAACGGTGGCGATGGAAAAATGTTTTCTGTTCATACATTTGAAGTAAGCTCTCAAAGGGGAAAAGGGGTGATTTTTCGTGAGGTCATCGTCAAGAGGTGTGCCGGTCAAAATTCGTTTAGGTAGCAACGCTGCAGTCGGAAAAATCTGAAATTTGCTTGAGTGCCTCATCTGCTACAACAATTGAGCCGTAGAAAATAAATATATATGACGTCATAGTCACTTGGTTCGGGCAGCCATCTTGTTTTGGGATTTTTTTTAAAAAAATCTTCTTCTCCAGAAGCGCTAAACAGATTGAGGCGAAACTTTACACAGAAATTCCCCATGATGGTCCTTTATTCAAGTTTGTTAAATTTCTTATTGATCGGTCATACGGTTTGGCGGCCTCTTGAATTTACCAAACGTTCAAACATTTCTTTCTCCAGAACGGCTCGTAAGATGCAAGGGGAAACTTCACAAACCTATTTGCCCCACGAGTAGGGAATAAAGTTTGTTAATTTCTAATTGATATTGGGGATCAGGCTATGGTTTGACAGCCATGTTGATTCATGAAATATTAAAATAATGTTGTCTTCTGGAATCACATAACCTATCGAAGCGAAAATTTGCAAACTATATCCCTCCATGATGTCTGCATTATCGGTAAAAATTATCGAACGTCAAACAAGTCACAGGGTTTGGCGGCCATCTGGAGGGAAAACGGCTCTTACCGTTAACACGAAACTTCACACACGTATTCCAGCTAGCGGGATAGTGAGGCAGGATGTTAAACTTATGATGTCATAAGTCAATATGGTGTCGTCAGCCATCTTGGAATTGAAAATTAATAAATTTTAAAAATCTTCTTCTCCAGAAAGGCTAAATGCAGATTGAGGCGAAACTTTAGCACACACATAATTGCACGTCGCATGAGGTCACTTTATCAAGTTTGTTAATTTCTTATTGATCGGGTCATTTCACGGTTTGGCGGCCCATGTTGAATTCACCCTAAAAGACGCTTCCAAAACATCTTCTTCTGCGCAAACGGGCTGATCTGATCAGGGGAAACTTCAGCACTTCCTATTGGCACATGAGTAGGGAATGCAAGTTTGTTAAATTGCTATTGATAGGATCACATTGTTTTGGCAGGGCCATGGTTTGGATGTTAAGGAAAATATTAAATATTTTTTCTCTGGAACCGCTTAACGCTATCGAAGCGAAAATTGCAAATTTGCCATTGTCCATCAAATTCTGCATTAGAGTGGTAAAATAATTATTAACCGTCACAGGCAACATGTTTGGCGGCCAATGTTGGATTTAAAGAAAAATATCTAAATAATGTTTTCTCTGGAAGCGGGCTTAACCTACGAAAGCGAATAAATGCAACTGTCATCCCGACATGTGTCTGGCATTACATGGTAGAAATTTGACATCAACGAAGTCAAATCGTTTGGCGACCATCTTGGATAGAAAAACGCACCTTTTCCGATTAACACGAAAGCTTCACAACCATGTTCCACTACATAGTTGAAAGAAGAATATAATTTTTTTTGTGCATCTCATGTTATCTGCATGTTGTATCAAAGTGGCCGGAGGTCTGGGTAGTGCAGCACGAGTAGCTGAATAAACTTGTTAATTTCTAATTGATTAGGTCACATGGTTTTGGTCGGGCATGTTGGAATTCTAAGAATTATATTAAATAATGTTTCTTCTGGAACACAATACCTAATCGAAGGCAAGACTTGGCTGCTATAATCTAGCCGCCATGCCTGCACATATGTACAAGGACAAATGTGTTCCCAACGAGCCGCGTCATTTAAAGGTTTGTGTCTTCAGCACCAGAAGAGCAAGAACAAGAACTTAAGAAGAAGAAGAAGAAGAAGAAGAAAAAAGAAAACAAACTTCCGATATTTCCGTCACAGTGCCTTGACGGAGGCCAATAGCGAGACCGCGTCATGGACGATCGTCGTTCATTTAGACAAGAATAATAGTGTATTATCGAAATTACAATACATTAATGGAATAATCTTAAATAGTAACGTGAACTTTTCGAACTTTAAAGCAAATGTCGCGACATATCAATTTAAAAGTTTCATGATAGACGGCTCTCAAAAAGGCACCCTCAATGGCGAGGCATGTGTAGCAAGTGTTTAGTATTTAAGGAGATCCGGAATCCTGTTTATGAACGATCGAGTCGCTTAAAAGGATCTGTCTTCACCAGAAGAAGAAAAAGAACAACGCCGAGCTCTCTTTAATTTTAATTTAGAAGAGTAAATAAAAAAAAATTAAAAAAATGAAGAATTAATAATAAAATATCGAAAAAAATTATGTAATTATATTAAATAAAATATAATAACGAAGAGTGAATAAATGAAGAGAAGTAATAAATGAGAAGAAAGTAAATGAAGAGTAACTAATAGAAGAAGAAAGAGTAATAAAAAGAAGAAGAGTAAAAAAAGCAAGAAGAGTATAGTAGGAGGTAATAAAATGAGGAAGAAAGGTAAAAAATGAAGAAGAAGAGTAATCGACATTTACCTATAAACTTTCAACATCTCTTCTCCAGAAGACGGGCTCCGTCAGATCAAGGGGACAACTTCAAAAAACGCTATTCCACACAAGTAGGGGAATATAAGTTTTTGTTATTTCTAATTGATAGGTCACGATGGTTTGGCACCATGTTTTGGATTCCAATAAAAAGTTAATAAATAATGTTTTCTCTGGAATTCACAATAACCTAATGGAAACGAAAATTTGCCACTATTCATCCTCCACATGAGACGTCTGGCATTCATAGTAAAAATTTATGACGTCACAAGTCAACAGGTTTGGGCAGCCATCTTGGATAGAAAAAATAGACGCTTACCCGATTTTACACGGAAAACGCTCACATTAACACTTTTAGGGTCCCGGCGATGGGAAAGCTAATTAGGCGCTTCAAGCATGCTGAAGCCCTATTGAATTCGTTAGAGTTATTAATTATTAGGGTATCCCAGTGCAATGGACTGGATAACCGTATTGTTTTTCTTCTTGTTATTATTAATTAGGCGGGTATCCAGTCAAATGACTGGATAACCTATTGTTTTTTTCTGGTTTATTTAATTATTAGGGTATCGGCATCAAATGGCTGGATAACGCTATTGTTTTTCTTGCTGTTTATTATTAGGTTATGCCAGTCAAATGGACTGGATAACGCTATTGTTTTTCTTCTGTTTATAGGGTAGCCCGGGCTGTCCATTCTGAGCAGGGAACCCTATTGTGTTTTCTTCTGTTTATTTCATTAATTATTTTTTATTTATTATTATTCTTTTTCGCGCGCGGCAATTTGCGGTTCTTTCGCTTTAAAAATCATTTTCTGCAGGAACGGTAAGTCGCGATCGCAAACGAAATTTTACCATACGTGATGTATGCTTTTTGATAGCAAACTTAATTGGTAATTGTGAGTCATAGTCACGTGGTACGGGCCATCTGAAAAAACCGAAAAACTTTGGAACGCTGCTGTATCTCTTGAAAGCGGTGCGATGGAAAATTTTTCGCTTCATACATTTGAATAAGCTCCTCAAGGGGAACAGGGGTGTTTTTCGTGAAGGTCATCGGTCAAAGAGGTGTGCCGTCAAAATCGTTAGAGTACAACGGCTCAATCGGAAAAATCTGAAATTTCTTGAGGCCTGGCCATCTGCACAACAATGACGCGTAGAAAATATTATTAATGACGTCCATAGGTCACTTGGTTCGGCAGCCATCTGTTGGGAATTTTTTTTAAAAAAATCTTCTTTCTGCCAGAACAAGCTAAACAGATTGTAAGGCGAAACTTTTACCACACATCATTCCCCATGATGTCCTTTTCAAGTTTGTTAATTTCTTATTGATCGGTCATTACGGTTTGGCGCCATCTTGAATATTACCCAAAACTTCCAAGACTATCTTCTTCTCCAGAACGGTCCGTAAGATCAAGGGGACCAATTCACAAACTATTGCCGTACGACGTAGGAATATAAGTTTTGTTAATTTCTAATGTGATAGGTCACTGGTTTGACAGGCCATGTTGGATTCATGAAATATTAAATAATGTTTTCTCTGGAATCACAATAACCTTGTCGAAGCGAAATTTGGCAACTATGCATCTCCATGATGTTCTGCATTCATAGTAAAATTATGAGCGTCACCAAGTCACAGGGTTTTGGGCGGCCATCTTGGAGGGAAAAACGCATCTTATCCGATTAACAACACGAAACTTCCAGCACGTATTACCACTACGGGATATGGAAGGCAAGGTGTAAACTTGTTGATTGTCATAAGTCATAATGTTGTCAGCCCAATCTTGGATTGAAAATTAATAAATTTTAAAAATCTTCATCTTCTCGCAGAAGCGGCTAACAATTGAGCGCGAAACTTTACACACACATTCCACATGAGGTGCCTTTATCAAGTTGTTATTTCTTATTGATCGGTCATACGTGTGGCGCCATGTTGAATGTACCCTAAAAGCCTTCAAACATCTCTTCTGCCAGAACGGCTGATTCTGACAAGGGAAACTTCACATACATATTGGCATCATGAAGTAGGGAATGCAAGTTGTAATTTTCTTAATGATAGCGTCAACATCGTTTGCGGCAGCGGCATGGTTGGATTTAACGAAAAAATATTAAATATATGTTTTTCTACTCTGGAACCGGCTTAACCTATCGAGCGAAAATTTTGCAAAATGCCATCGTCCCATCAAATTCTGGCATAGATGGTAAAAAATAAAATATATAATAATATATGAAAAAATTATTAACAATTTATTAGTCACAAGGCAGCATTGGGTTGGCGTGCCATGTTTGGATTTAAGAAAAAATATTAAATAATGTTTTCTCTGGAACGGCTTAACTATCGAAGCGAAAATTGCAAGCTGTCATCCGCCCCATGGGTTGTCCTGGCATACATGGTAGACAATTATGCATCACAAGTCACTGCGGTTTGCACATTTGGATAGAAAAACGCAGCCTTTCCGATAACACGAAACTTCAGCAGACATGGTTCCACTAACACAGTTGAAAGAAGAATATAATTTTTTTGTGCACTGCATGTATCTCTGTTGTATCATAAGGCCGAAAGGTCTGGGTAGTGCAAACGAGTGTTGAATATAAAGCTTTGTTAATTTGTCTAATTGCATTAGGTCACTATGGTTTGGCGGCCATTTGTTGGATTGGCAAGAATTATATTAAATAATGTTGTTCCTCTGGAACCACATAACCTATCGAAGGGCAAAAGTAACTTGCTACTATAATTAGCCGCCAAATGCCTGCAATATGTTTAACAAGGACAAATGTGTCCAAGAGCCGCGTTCATTAAGTTTTGTTCTTCACCAGAAGAACAAAAGAACTTAAAGAAGAAGAAGAAAAAAAAAAAAAACTTCCGATATTCGTCACAGTGCCTTGACGAGGCCAATAGGGCGAGACCCGTCATGGAACGACGTCGTTCAATGACAAGAAAATAGTGTATTTACGGGAAATTACAATACATTGAATGGAATAATGCTTTTAAAAGTAACATGAACCTTTTTGAAACTTTAAAGCAAATGTCGCGAATGATATTTAAAAGTTTCATGATTAGACACTCTCAAAAGGCAGCCCTCAATGCGAGGATGTGTACAAGTGTTTAGTATTTAAGGAGATCCGGATCTCTATATGAACAGGAGGTATCGAGTCCTATATGAAGACTCTGTCTTCAACCAGAAGAAGACAGGAGAAGAAACAAACGCGAGCTTCTCTTAATTTTAAATTAAGAAGAGTAAATAATGAACGGAAGAAGTGTAGAAAAATGAAGAAGAGTAATAAAATGAAGAAGAAGAGTACAAATGAAGAAGAGGTAATAAATGAAGTATAGAGAGTAATACAAAGAAGAAGAAAAGTAATAAAAGAAGAAGAGTAATAAAAAGAAGAAGAAGAGTTAATAAGAATGAGGTAAGAAGAGTAATAAATGAAGAAGAAGAAGAGTAATAAAGATGAAGAAATCGAAGAAGAGTAAAAAATGATGAAAGAGAGAGTAATAAGAAGAAGAAAGAGTAATAAAAAGAAGAGAAAGAAGAGTAATAAATAAGAATGAAGAGGAATAGGAGAAGTCAGATATAAAGAAGAAGAAGAGTAATAAATGAGGAAAAGAAGTAATAAATGAAGAAGAAGAGGCAACAAATGAAGAGCCACAAGAAAAAATGAAGAGTAAAAATTGAAGTAAGAAGAGAAAAATGAAGAACAAGCAGTTAAAAAATAATGGAGCGAAGAGTTATAAATGAAGAAGAAGAGAGACGAGTAAATTAATAAAGAAGAAGAAGAGTAATAATGAAGAAGAAGAGTAAATCAATGAAGAAGAAGAGTAAAAATGAAGAAGAAGAGTAAAAAAATGAAGAACCGAAGAGTAAAAATGAAGAAGAGTAAAAAATTGAAGAAGCCAGAAGAGTAAAAATGAAGAAGAAGAGGAGTAAAAAATCGAAGAAGAAGAAGAGTAAAAAATGAGAAGAAGAAGAGTAAAAAATGAAGAAGAAGAAGAGTTAAAAAATGAATAAAAAAAAAGTAAGAAGAAGAGTAAATAATTGAAGAAGAAGAGATAAAAAATGAGAAGAAGAGAAAAATGAAGAAGAGAGTAAATAATGAAAGAAGAAGAGTAAAAATAACGATAGAAGAGTAAAAAATGACGAAGAAGAAGAAGAAGTAAGAGTAAAACTGAAGAAGAAGAGTAAAAAATGAAGAAGAGTAAATAAGAGAAGAGAGTTAAAAATAATGAAAGAGATTAAAAATAAATTGAGAAGGAAGAAGAGTAAATAATGAAGAGTTAAGAGTTTAAAAATAATGAAGATAAGAGTAAAAAATAAATGCAGAAAGAAGAAGGAAGTAAAATAAAATGAAGAGAAGAGTAAATCAATGAAGAAGAAGAGTAAATGAGATGAAGAAGAAGAGTAATATAAGAAGTGCTAAAATAAGGACATGCTAAAAATTCATGACGTAGCAGAAGTCCATTGCTTGTGGCGGCCATCTTGGATCAGAAAAGCAATTACACCTTTCCGATTAAAGCACTAAACTTGGACAGACGTGTTCCAATAGCACGGTTTGAGCAGAATTAAATTTGTGATGGTCATAGGTCACACGGACGGTTCGTCAGCCATTCTTGGATTGTAAATTAATAAATTTTTTAAATTTCTTCTCTCAGAAGAAAGCAGGGCGCGGACAGATCGATGCAAAAGATTCATCACGCAGGCACTTTCCAAGACATCCTCATTAAGTGTTAATTTCTAATCGATAGTGCAGCAGCGGTTTGGCGGGCCACGTCTAAAAAAAACCCATCGAATTTACCGCTAAAAGCGCTTCAAAACATCTTCTTCTCCAGAAGCGGTGGCCGGTCCAGATCGAGGGGAACAGTTCAGTTTTTGGTTCACGGATGTATCAGCACTGTCCACGAGCGGTGAATATAAGTTTGTTTTAAATTGCTAATCGATAGGTCACACGGTTCGGCAGCCAGCGTCGGATTCAAGAATGGCAACATTAATATCGTTTTCTGCCGCGAACGCCACTCATCGCCATCGACGCAAAACTTTGCGACCGTCCGTTTAAGTCTCGCGTCGTATCAAAGGCATCGTGTACGGGTACCTCGGTCATCACTGCGTCAGTTATAAGTGGGGCAGTTTCTAGTTAGGTAGCCCTGTCATTCTGACAGGGAAGGCCCTATTGTTTTTTCTTCTGTTTTATTTCATTATTTATTTATTATTTTTCTTTTGCGCCGGCAATTTGCGGGTTCTGTTCGGCTTTAAAATCATTTTGCTCAGGGACGTAAGTCGGCGATCGACACGAAATTTATGCACCATAGTATCGGTATCTTTTTTGACAGCAAAGCTAAATTGGTCAAATTGTGAGCGTCATAGGTCAGCGTTGGAGCGGGGCGGCCATCTTGAAAAACCGAAAAACTTTGGCCTCTGTTTGCTCTGAAACGGTGGCGATGGAAAAATTTTTCGGGCTTCATTTAACATTTGTAATAAGCTCCTTGCCTCAAGGGGAACAGGGGGTGATTTATTCGTGAGGTCATCGGTCAAGAGGTGTGGCGGCGGTCAAAATTCGTTAGGTACAGAACGGGGCTGCATTTCGAAAAATCTGAAATTTCTTGAGCCTCTCTGCACAAACAATTGCACTGTATGAAAAAATGTATTTATAGCGTCATAGGTCACTTGGTCGGGCAGCCATCTTGTTTTGGCGAATTTTTGTTATAAAAAATTCTTCTTTTTCTTCCAGTAAAACGGTGCTAAACAGATTCGAGGCGAACTTTACACACACATTCCCCATGATGTCTTTTATCAGTTTGTTATTTCTTATTGATCGTCAGTTAGCGGTTTGGCGGCCATCTTGAATTTAGCCGCAAAACCTTCAAACATCTTCTTGCTCAGAACGGCTGTAAGATGCAAGGGGAAGACTTGCAGCAAACCTATTGCCGCACGAGTTTAGGGAATATAAGTTTGTTAATTTTAATTGATAGGTCACATGGTTGACAGCCATGTTGGATTCATGAAAAATATTAAATAATGTTTTCTCTGGAATGCACATAACCTGTCGAAGGCGAAATATTTTGCAACTATCGATTGGCTCACCATGATGTCTGCATTCATAGTAAATAATTAGACGTACAAGTCAGCAGGGTTTGGCGGCCATGCTTGGAAGGGAAAAACGCTCTTATCGCCGATTAACTGAAACTTCACACACGTATTCGCAACTAGCGGGATAGGAGGGGCAGGATGTAAACTTATGATGTCATAAGTCATATGGTTCGTTGCAGCATCCTTGGATTGAAAAGTTAAATAAAATTTTAAAAATGCTTCTTCCCAGAAGCGGGCTAAACAGATTGAGGGCGAACCTTTACACAGCACATTCCGCCATGAGGTCCTTTATCAAGTTTTGTATAATTTGGCTTATTTGTGCGGTCATAGCGGTTTGTGGCGGCCATGTTGATTTAGCGCCTAAAAAAAACCGTTCAACAGCGCTTCTTGCTCCAGAGCCCGACGGCTGATCTGATCAACGGGGAAACTTCAGCATAACCTATTGGCACATGAGTAGGGGAATAAAGTTTGTTAAATGTTCTACATTGATAGGTCACATCGTTTGGGCAGGCCATGTTGGATTTAAGAAATTATTAAATAAATTGTTTTCTTCTGGAACCGGGCTTAAGCTATCGGAGCAGAATTTGCACATTGCATCGTCCGCACTCAAATTCTGCATACGATGGTAAAATTATTACGTCACAAGGGGCACATGTTGGCGGCGCATGTTGGATTTAAGTAAAAATATTAAATAAAGTTTTCTCTGGACGGGGCTCCTATCGAGTGAAAATTTGGCATCACTGTCATCGCCCCATGGTGTCTGCATAGGCATGGTAGAAATTATGACATCACAAGTCACATCGTTCTGGCGACGGCATGCTTGGATAGAAAAACGGCAGGCCATTTGTCCGATTAACACGAAACTTCAACAGACATGTTCGCACTACATGAGTTTGAAAGTAAGACTATTAATTTTTTTGTTCATCTCATGTATCTCATGTTGTATTCAAAGGCCGAGGTGCTGGGTAGGTGGCACAGCGAGTAGGTGAATATAAGCTTTGTTAATTTCTAATTGATAGGTCACATGGTTTGGCGGGGCCATGTTGGATTCAAAGAATATATTTAATAAATCGTTTTCTCTGGAACCACATAACGGCTATCGAAGCAAGAGCTTGGCTACTATAATCTGGCCCCATGCCTGCACATATGTTTAACAGGAACTAAATGTGTCCATAGAACCGGCGTCATTAAGGTTTTGTTCCTTCAAGCCAGAAGAAGGCAAGAACTTAAGAGAAGAAAGAAGGAAAAAAAAATCTTTCGCGATATTTCGTAAACAATAGGGTTCCCTGTCAGAATGACAGGGTACCCTAATAATAATAAAAACGATCTCTTATAATGCTTCATCTTCTTATTTCACACGTGTGGTACTCTTTACTGTATCATAATGCACTACCCTACGACTATTTAAACAGACTGCTCTCAATTCGACC
>CM068953.1:9521202-9534095 GCA_035128595.1 Eptatretus atami | reverse complement strand
TGCTCTGGGCAATGTTCTGCTGGGAAACCTTGGGTCCGGCTATTCATGTGGATGTCAATTTGACACGAGTCACCTACCGAAACATCGTTGCAGACCAGGTACACCCCTTCATGGCAATGGTATTCCCTGGTGGCAGTGGCCTCTTTCGCAGATAAATGCGCCCTGCCACACTGCACACATTGTTGGGAATGGTTTGAGGAACATGATGAAGTGTTCACGGTGTTGACCTGGCCTCCAATTCTCCAATCTCAATCCGATTGAGCATCTGTGGGATGTGCTGGACCAACACGTCCGATCCATGGCGGCTCCACTTGCAACTTACAAGACTTGAAGGATCTGCTGCTAATGTTTTGGTGCCAAATACCACAGGACACCTTCAGGGGTCTTGTGGAGTCCATGCCTGGTGGGTCAGCACTGTTTTGGCAGCACACGGAGGACCACAGCATTTTAGGCAGGTGGTCAGAATGTTTGGCTCATCAGTGTATATTAGATACACTCATGGACTGTTGTGCCACAAGAGTGACATTGAAGATAAGTTCTCAAAGTGTGGAAAATACTCTAATGGCTCAGCATCTCAACGCAGTCTGACAGTCTAGCCTCGCACCGGCCTTCTCATGCAGGGTTGTTTTTCACTAATGGGTGTGGAGATGAAAGGCGAATCGCTGGCGCCTTCAAACCAGTTGCTTTGGGCAGATGGGGCTCATTAGCCTTGGTAGGCAAATCATAGAGGAGAAGGAAACTTTGAATCCAAATCAACTGCTGCCTTAAGGTTCAGGTTTTGAAACCAAAGACTAAGGGTTTAATGGGGTAAATGCAGCAATCCTTATTAGAGGAGGTGGCCTTTGCATTCTTCAACCCATGGGCCACCCTTGGGCAAAGTGCACTACCCCACTTTACCCTTCCAATCAGCGTTATGTGAAGCCATGGGAGCAGGTGGTGGATGGCCATGCACGCATCTGGCACATATTGCCAGTAGTGGCTGCATTGCCTTGACGCTAAGCAGAGGATTCCCTTGTGGAGACCAATGGCTTGGATCACCCGTCTGGTATAGACTGTCTGGATGATGGCAATGGCAAACCACTTTTGTACATGCCAAGAAAACAATCATTATCAGAAATCCAAGAGTTAAAGCAATGTTGCCCGATTACGAGTCCTCCGGGTTTAAAAACACCCAAATGGTGACCGGGGAAGAGCAAAGTATTTTGGTTGAGATTAATAACTGAACAGGTTGACATGAAGTTCGATAACGGGTTGTTACCTTAAGGCTTGTGTTTCCGACTAATGACACACAAACCTTCAGTGTTATCTCTCTGCCTGGGGTACAACTGCTGCAATGATCCATGAAATTCCACAAAAGGGGAACAAACTGCAGAAATCCAATCGGTCATAAACAGTTGTTTTATTATTGGTTTTCAAAACTCTAGAAATTTCCTTTGCAAGCACAAGCGCGTATTTCAAAACAAATCAGACAAAAGTGATACAGAAATTGTCGTCAAGGTGCAACGAGGAATGTTTATAAGACGTAAACAAATCGTTATGTTTTGTAAAAGGACTGATAATAACTATTGTGATGGAGATAATAAATGTGGAATGAATCAAGCATTGTGGTATTTAATATGTACACAACAATTGGTAAAAAAAACAAAAAACAGAAAAAAAAACCACAAGTCCCTTTGTTGAGTTGTATTTATGAATCCCTTCATAAAGGAATCTCTTCGAACCTTTGCCTTCTTTCAAGGCCGACCGTCCTTTTGAATCCATCACAACATAACGACCATTTGTTTGACAGGACAGGCCATGCCGAAACTAGCCCGGTGGCAGTGATTCATCCGAAGAATAAAATCTCTCAGCCTTTGGCAAGAAGTGTCGTGAATTCAGGTCTTTCTTGAAAGTCATAATTTCATTTGGAAATTCACTTCTCAATCACAGTCTTCATTTCCCATTCCTGCAACACATGGCGAGATTGAGAAGACCTCTGTAGGTCACGTTAACAACAGGTGTCCGTTGTATTCGGTTGGCAAACCACAACAGAATCTGAGGTTGAATTAAGCAGCAGATAGACTACTTGAACAACGAAGCTTACAGAAAATGCAGACGTGGGAAAATAAAGTTAATAAGCAACTGATGGATTACGATAAAACCCACCATTGGGAAAATTGACTCGCTGTCGCTTACGGAAACATTATTAACCTTTGGAATTGCATGAAAAAGTTAGTAACTGTAGTTATATATTTTCCTTCAACTTGGTCGTAAAAAGTTTGCTTTAAAGACAAACCTCATGGACAGACAAACTGCGTTTCTTTTTGTACTTTATAGGTCATAAATGTAACAACTCTGACAGTACATGTCCGATGATGGAATAAGTACGATTCTTTCAATCTGGCAAACCGATTGAAACGGCAGGGCAAGGAAAAGTGGATAATTAAGGGGTGGTGGTAGGGAAGGTTAAGGCAGGCATGAAAGATTTTATCTTCATAGTTTTAAATTGTGCTTCGCCAATGAAAGGAGGAATGATCAACACTGCAGAAAGCTGTCGATAGTTTTACAATGCTGACAAAGGTACTCCGTATAACAACATGACACACACCTTGGCACGCTGCTGTACGGCGCCACCCTGCGCCAGTGCGTAAATGGAAGGTGGCCGATGATTCAGGGATGCTCTGCCATTTATGGGCGTAGTTCGTAGCTCCTTTTCAGCACAACACGTTGACTGCAGCCTTGGCTCGACACAATTATCAGCAGTAGATGTGGGTGCCTGACAGTAAAAGGAATTCTGTCTGCTTTTTCACAATCCATATGTTTTTGCCACTGGCTTAGGTTTGATATTTCTGATAAAACGTTATATTGTTGACATGCATATTTTGCAGTGACTGTGGTGTTTCAATGACTTGGTGATATGCACAGCACCAGAAGCATGAATCTACTATACCTGGGACTCAGGAAAACGAGGTTGGATAGATAGGCCCATCGACGGCCCTCCAGCCAAGGCCATATGGAGCTCTTCCTTCACACTTTTCAACTTCAGCTCCACATCCACACGTTCCACCTCACATGCCCTGCACGAGGTATCCAAAGCTTGCAGTTCATCAATGATGGCTTCCTGCTTTGGGGTTTCTGCCCAAACACAAACAACTGGGTAAGATTTCACGCCATCATTTGCTGAGCAAATACTGTTTTTGAAAGTGGTTCTTATTTTTTTCTTTCTGTATGCAATGCATGGCTGTGGGTAGCATCATTCACTGAGGGCACAACTGTGCCGGTAATGCAGCGTCCCCTGTAGCTTAGAGTACAAATTTGTAATTTGTTCAGGGTGCCGGCGATGGCTTGCCTACTCTTCACGAAGGACACCATGGGATCTTTAACACCCACCAACTAATGCAGGCAAATGGAGCGTCGAGTTTAACGACCATCCGAGGGATGGCAACGACTTTGATTAATCACTCCACCTCCGTGAAACACCAGGACGATGGTTTGTATGTGTGTCGACATTTGAACGCAGGCTACACACACCTTAGAGTGCAGTGTGCATAACTCTAAGCTCTCCTGCCAGCCCTCTGAGTGGTGTTGAGATGTTATGTTTTGAATAGTTAAGCTTGCTTTAAATGGAAACTCATTTATAGCTTCAAAAAGTAAGACTTGCTCACTCAGATTTTTCAGTTGAGTCATCATTTGCTTCATTAATGCACCTTTAACTATTAAATGCAACTTAATGTATTTCCCACTAATTTATCCAAGAGCACCCAGAACTCGTCTTTGTCTAGGGTCTCAGATTGATTGCAAAAAGCATAACTGTGTCAGATGTGATGCACGACCAATCAGGGATCCAAATGGCAAGACATGGCTGGCCGCTTCCATTTAAAATACCGGGAAATTAAATGAAGTTTCTTTTTAATGGTGCATTCCTAAATATTGGGATATGAGGTGAAATATTTAATTACGATGAGACCAAATAATTGTCGTTTTTATCAACTGTATCAGCTTGCATTTTGATTTTGATTATTAACCGACGACAGGTTATTGAAGGAATATTTATTGGATGGTATTGAGAGGTTTATTAGTACAGGTGGACAAGATGTTTCGATTCACCTGCCGATCACATCACGTGCCTGCTGGTTGAATGGTTTGCATTTGCGGGAACAATTGTCTGGGTTGCAGACGGACGGTTGTTCTTTGCGGATTATGCGGTTTTACCATGTGAGACATAATCCGCGGAAATGCTCGCAATAACAGCTTGGAGGTGTGTCTGATAATATATATATATATATATATATATATACATATACACATTCATAGATTAGCAGGGGTACCCAGCATTGCCGAGCAATGTCGGATCCCTCTTCAACCCCACCCCTTCCTCCCCTGCCTCCTCCCACCCCACCCTTTGAGGGACGAATTCATCGATATGGCTGAAATAATGATGTTATCGATGTTTATCCTCATCGCCATGTCATGAATCTGGGGTGTGTTCAGTTAACAACTTCTTTTGTTGAGTGCTTGCCAAGTAACTTTAGCACTCAAGCAAGCACTCCATTAAAAACCGTTGATAAGGAACAGCTGACTTGGCAAGCACTAACTTGCTGCTTGGAAAACTGAACACACCACTGGACATCTCAACAGCATACAGTACATACAAAACACTGCCAAAAGGATATTTTAAAAAAAATTAAGCACTTCAAATATTAATCATGAGTAGTTTGGTTGTAATGAAAACGTACCTTGTTCAGACCCACACTTCCACCCACAGACACAAACTCAGCTTTATATATTGGATTCAGCGAAAGTGAGACACCTCGCATGAAACTGCTGTGTTTGCATGATATTTCCTACTCTTCTTTTCTCCCTCTCATAGTAATCAGCAAATAAACTTTCTATTATCTATCCTCTATCATATCATTTTTCCATGAGTATGTTAGATTGAGATTGTTTTAGTATGTTATAAAAAGAATCCAATTATGAGTGCATTCCTGCTATTGCAGACATCGCTGCATGATGACATGATGTGTAGGGACATCTTTTTCATCCTTCGCATGGAAGCAAACACGGGATATTTTTGCTTGCAACAGTCATTGCAAGTTCTGGAAAGCAAACACTGAGTTATAAGCGACACGTCACTGTCTCGCAGACAGAAAGTAACTCCGTTTGACGTCCCACAAAGTTGTTTTTTTTAGATCCTCGTGGAGGATCTCTAAGTCTTACTCATGTTGTTGTTCTTCATCTTCTTCTTGTGGACTTTTTTGTTGTACAGCCTTCAGTTTTCATCGAAACTTCCTGAAACTTGGCATATATATGTAAAAAATACCCTGCGCAGACAGTAACCATCTCCGATTTTGAAAATTCCTCCTAGAAAAAAAGTTATGACGTCAAAATATCTCCGCTAATGGAAATCGCCTAAAAAATTATCTCCGAAACTAGGCAAGCTGTTTGAATTTTGTTTGCGGGAATCAAGCCGGGCATTAGCACAGATAATTTATCGCAAACCTGATACATCACAATGACGTCATATTCGTTTTTATGACGTCATCATTAAGAGGACGAGGATCTTCGCTCATTTGAGCTTGTTAAATGAAATATCACTATTTTCTTTCCTCTGCATAATATGAGAATCAACGTGCCATCATTGGGCGGTGTACATTAGACAGCTGCTGCGATCGCTGCGGACAAAACGTGCATTACCTCGTTCGAGTTGTAATGAAAATGTTACATTTTTTCCTCAAAACGGTATCTTCATTTAATGATAGAAGATGCGGTGTTCAGTCTTCAAATGTACACGAGGCCTTTAAACAATGTGAGCTACGTGGAGAGAAAAAGATGGCGGCAATTTCTGGATGGCTGGAGGGCATGGCCTGTAGAATGGGCAATCCTTATGACCCACAGACACAAACTCAGCTTTCTATATGTATATATATATATACACATAAATATGTATACATACACATACACATACATGTATCATACAGTAAAGGTAAGAATATGAATAAATAAAAACAATTGTGCAGTGAAACATATACCTTGAGAGGATTGTGCAATTTGTCGCAAACGTTTTCGTTCAAGACGGAGATTGGCAAGCTTGGCGATCAATTCATCACGTCTTTTCTCCAGCCAATCATGCTCTGCCTGCAGACGTCGAGCATCCGCCTCCACTCTCCAACGGCCATAGGTCATGCCACCTGCACCGTGCACGCCCCAGCTCACATTCCCTGTTGCGATAAAACTTATCAGATGTTTGTTTTTATCATCATGACTTCAGAGTTTATTCAAAAACAATTTCAATTCTGGAAGCATTTATTATATATTAGATAGAGTATCGTGAAGTTGTGACAAAAATAAAATCATCGGTTAATATCGAGCCTCTATTGATCCAGGAAGGAATATGATGTTGCATCTCAAAGACTTGTCAGTGGGGGAACGAATTAAAAAGTTAGCAAATAACTAAATGATTCAACACTCGGGAAAACACAAAATTGAAGATATTACGGTAATTGAATAATTGAGCTGGCAGGATAGCCTACAGGTATGTGCACTCTCTTCTGAGCTGTCTCGCCTGGGTTTGAATCTCGACCAAACTGTAAACTGCCATCCTGGTGTTTGACATTCTATACTGTCAACCTGGTGCAACATCGTTGTGTGTGCCGTGGTGGATGCGCGTTAAGCCGGAGGACCCATCTCCGATCACTGGGCATTGGTGCTGCTTAAAGATCACACGGTGTCTTTCGAGAAGTGCCAACGAGCTGTTGAACCCTGAACAAATTACAAATTCCTGCGCCTTCAGTCGAATGCCACCAGGCCTGGGTAGCAGGTTCTTGAAAGACTTGGACCAAAACCTCTTCGCGGCTGACTCCACAAGAAGATGTGAATAATTTGCGCAGTGAAAATGGTGGTAATATTGTTACGAATTTGGAAGCCTTGTGCACACAGACAGACAGCAGTCCCCAAGTTTAGTTATCTCGTCTCGATAAGTATGTGTTTATAGTTAGGGTCCCCTACCTGTGTCGGACGGGAAAATTACATGTGTGTGCTGCGGAGTTTCTTTACAACAAATCTCCTTCACTTCACTTCGCACACCAACGCCATTGCCCACGTGCGTTCGACCACGTACGTGGGCAGAGATTTCCATCGCCTCAGATCGAGACTCCGCCCAGGAAGGCAGGGGTGTGCCCCTTGTCCAATCACGCCACAGAGAGCGACTTTCCCACAACACCCCGGCCAATGGGGTGAGATTGCCCCAGAGGACAACTTCCCCACGACACCCCGGCCAATGGGGTTGAGATTGCCCCAGAAAGCGAATTTCCCACGACACCCGGCCAATGGGGTTGAGATTGCCCCAGAGGACAACTTTCCCACGACACCCCGGCCAATGGGTTTGAGATTGCCCCAGAGGACAACTTTCCCACGACACCCCGCGCCAATGGGGTTGAGATTGCCACAGAGAGCGAATTTCCCACGACACCCCGGCCAATGAGAGTGAAGATCGCCTCAGATGGCAATTTTCTCACCCCGGAGGAAAAAGGAATAAAAGGAACGCCAGGCTGGGAGTTGGTCGTCTTGGGGATCGCGGGTCTTGGTGCTGGCTGGTTCGTCTGGTCCTGGGTCATCGTCGTCTCTGATCTTCTCCTTGGTCTTGGTTCGTTGGTGCGTGGCTTGTTAGAGACGCGGTACCTGGTGCTTGGAGCGGCATCAGTTTGCGGGTTCGAGTCCCGCCGAGCCGGATTGTCGAAGACCACACGAGGTGCCAGGTCCAAGCACAGGCTCTGGTCTCCAGCTCACCTTTCTTCAAGCTGGAAGCCTTCAATAAAGACCGGCGGGGTCCATTTCTTTGGTGTGTGTCTGTGTGTGGGCCCGTCTTCAAGTAGGATTGACTAAGTGCTTTCTTTTGCTCATTGTACATTACATTTCTTATTCGTGATAACTCTGCTCTGTATCCCCTCCCCAATTATTATTGTTAATAAATCCCCCTCTGTTGAATGTACCAGCTCGTTCTTTGTCATTTCTGCCATTGGTTTGCCACGGTGCGTATTGGGGATTAGGAAGGCCGTTGCCGTAGTTGTACATTTGGACCGACGGGCCTCGGTAACCCTCCGCTCGGGTTACACACGGTTCGAGCACGGTAACGGCTCGTTCCGCTCGAGGCCTGCCGAGGGTGTTAATTGCCCGGTAAGCTTTGCCGCGTGTGTACTTAGGTATATTGAAGTTGGCAATTAACCCTACTCCACGCGGTCGAATTATTGGCGATTCATGGTCCTGTAAGGGACCGTACCTTCGGATTTATCCGAGGGTCACGACCTAAATTCCGGTGTGTGCGGTGGAGCCGACTCTACTGCTCCCCATAGCAGTCGTGCTCACCACGAGACCCAGCCCCACAACAATATAACTTTTACTACTTCTACGACAGTAGTCGTAGTAGTAGCAGCAGCAGCGCAGCAGCAGCAATTGAAACTAAAATGTCCTGTTTAACATCATGGCACCAATAAAAAAAAACATTTCATTGAAATGGAATAATCTGACAAAAAAAAGCAGAAATACACCATTCAGTTAAAGTTTGACATGCCACATGTGGTGTGCAGTCAGCCTGGATATTGGAAGTTTCACCAGGAGGGGGTTACTGGAAGAACACGTACAGTGCCTTCAGAAAGTATCACACCCCTCGACCTTTTTCACATTTTGTTGTGTTACAGCCTGAATTAAAATGGATTAAATTTCATTTTTTTTGTCACTGATCCACACAAAATACCCAATAATGAAAACGTGAAAAAGCGTTTTAGAAATTTTTACAAGTTAATTAAAAATGAAAGGGTGAAATATCTTGCGTCAATAAGTATTCAACCCTGACTCAATACTTTGTAGAAACGCCTTTGGAAGTGATTACAGGTTCGAGTCTTCTTGGGATGTGTATCAGCTTTGCACATCTGGATTTGCAGATTTTCTCCCATTTTTATTATTTTTTGTATACATTGACGAGGTGCGTATGAGAGCGAACACACACACAGCAAGGGGGGCATAAGACAAGATGGGAGGGAGAGGAAGGGCAAACCAGTGGGGAACAGAGACATTAGGAGATCTGTGGAAGGGCGAGGGATGGGGTGGGGAACATGGGGTATACAAGATGGACACTACAGGGACTTTCAGGAAGGAAAGCAGGGAATTTGAAGGAGTGGGTTTGGGGTGGATTAACGGGGGTCGAAAAGATTGAGGATTTGGATGGGAGACGATAAGAGGTGATGGTGAACAGCTGTTTTGAAGGCCTGGAGGGAAAATGGGATTGCTGAGAGTGTGGGAGTTCATTCCAAAGGCGGGGAAAAAAGAGGAATGAAAGAGTGAAGGTGAGCAGTGATTCGTGATTTTGGTAGTTTTACCAGAAGGGGGTTGTTGGCAGACCTTAAGCGCCCTGCAGAAATATGGTGGGGACAAATTGCAGACAAAGCGGGGGGGGGAGGTGGAGGAAGACCGGAGAGGAGACGGTAGAAGGCAGAAAAGACACCGACCTGCCTGCGGTGAGAGAGTGAGAGGCCCAAAGACTCAGCCTCATCGCGGGAGATACCAATGATCCTAAACGCCTTGGTTTCCACAGTGTGAAGCCGAGAAGGTGAGAGGCAGGAGCACCAGCCCAAAGGGGAGAGCAGTACTCTATCAGGCTGTGGGCGAAAGCTTTGTATGTGGACAGGAGCTCAGGTGGGCCGAGGAAAGACTTTGCACGATGGAGCATTCCCGTCGGTGACTGGCTTTGGAGGCCAGGTTGGAAATGTGGCTTTCCAGGAAAGATCATGGCAGATTCTTCCTTGCAGATTTGCTCAAGCCGAGTTGGATCGGGAGCATCAGTGAACAGCAATCTTCAAGTCTTTCCACAGATTTTCAATGGGATTCAAGTCTGGCTTTGGCTGGGCCACTTGAGGACATTCAAGTTCTTGTTCTGAGCCATTCCAGTGTTGCTTTAGCTGTATGCTTGGGGTCATTGTCCTGTTGGAACGTAAATCTTCACCGCAATCTTCGGTCTTTTGCATTCTGAAGCAGGTTCACCTCAAGGATTTGCCTGTATTTGGCTTCATTCATTGTCTCTCTATCCTTACAAGTCTCCCAGTCCCTGCCACTGAAAAGCATCCACAAAGCATGATGCTGCCACTACCATGCTTCACGGTAGGAATGGTGTGAGATGGGTGATGAGCTGTGCTCGGTTTCCATCAGACCTGCTTCAGAGTGTAAAACACCTTCGACAGCGGAGAAGACTTACATTCCAACAGAACAATAACTCAGAGCATAAGCCAAACAACTGGAATGTCTTCAACGTCTTCCTTTACTCTGCCCTTCTTTTAACTAACCTTTAAAAAATCATCACACCATTTTAAAGCCTTTTTCCCTGAGCAGGGTCAGCTTTTTCCGGCTCACATCATGGTACCCTTTCTTTGTGGCAATGTTTTACGGCCGGATGCCCTTCTGACGCCAACCCTTTAGTCGCCTTCGACACGCAGGAATAATTACCAGTATACTGGTGCTCATTTCACCGATCTCGGAAGGATGACAGGCTAAGTAAACCCCCTTATGTCAATTCAGTGGCCACGGGCTCAAACTCAGGACCCCGAGGATCGCAAAGCCACCACCACTAACCACTAAGCCAACACCAAGCTCAAGTCAAAAAAGTAGAATGTGGTCTGGAATATTTTTTTGAACAGCAACATGTACAACTAAAATTTTAGTAGCAACTGGAAGGTGATGCCCCATACAACCTGTAAGTTTAACATTGTGTGAAAATATTAAATGTAGCAATGACATTGATCCAACCAAGATATTCTACTTTGCATTTTTTAATTAATTTTAATAATTTGTTTTTCACTGGAAGTTGTGGGTTATGATGTGTCAATGAAGGTGGAAAAAGTCTGATTGAATACAATTTAATTCCAGGCTGTAAGGCAACCAAAGGTGAAAATTTTGAAAAACAGAGTAGAATTTCTATAGGCACTGCATGTAATACATATATAATATATATATATATATATATATATATATATATATATATATATATATATGCGGGGTGTGCATTACCATTGTGAAAGCATCAAAACCGTGTTTCCCATTGTCCCGGGTCGATCACCTGCATTTGATTTTTCATTTATTTATTTTCATTTATTTATATCTTCATTTACGATGCTTTCCGACGGTTCTGTGATTTTTCCTGGTGTATCGGCTTCGATGTCCATCGGCATAACAAAGATTACCTTGCTTCCCATGTCTCGGGTCACTTCACCTGCATTTTTTTGGATTATTTATATTTCGTTTCTGGACATTGTCCAACAACTAACCTTTAAAAATACGGTGTTTTAATTTTCAGATTGTGTCATCTCCTCTTTCTCCTGTGTGGTTTCACTGTTCCATCAAAATACACTACTCTTCTTCGTCTTCCAAGGCTTAGTTCAATTGACCTTTTCATCGATCCCATGTCGATAAAGTCCAAATGTTAGAGCATTTCTTTTCTCTATTCTCTTAACTCACCTTTATTGCATCCTTTCCTTAACGTCTTTAAACGTATCTCTGACTTAGAAATTTGAAATCCCATTTTGCAATGCATGTTCGTATTCCTTCAATCATTCTTTATTCCCCCCCCCAACTTCAGTGCCAATTCACCCCACCTCCTTAAATCTACCTCCTCCTAACTCCTCCCTGTTAAAACCCCTCCTTACCCCTCACATCTTGCTGCTCTTCCTACCTCCAACCTTAGCACCTCTCCACTGGCAGCTTTTGTCCTCTAGCAGCTTCTGTCCTCTGTTTTACTAACAGCTCCTCCTCTGGTGGCCCAAACTGTTTGGTGTTCAACATCTGTGGGCTCTGCTCCAACCGAACAGATATCTCAGTCTCTCAGTCAGTACATCTCCTCAACATCTCCCTCATGCTCTTTCTTTCTTCTCATCACACCACCCCTCAAATCTTGTTACTTTCCTTGCCTGCTCACATCTTCAAACATACCAATACCCAGTCTCATCCGGCCCCTCTCCCAACCTCTCCCATTTCACTGCTCCCCCATGGCCGTGCCATGGTCTCCCGTCTCCCTCCCTCTCAAAGCTTCCTTGTCACCCCTCCCTCTCAAAATCATCACAATTCTCCTCTCAAATAAAACTTGTAGCGGTCTTGGGCCACCTCTCCTAATACCCACCTCCACTTCTGGTTCCCTCGAAAGAGAGCAAGTGCCGCTTCCGGAACCGAGCACGACCCTTCTCCCATCAACTCTCACCCCGCCGTCTATTGTGGACTGCCTTCCAACAGGTCTGTGCAGATCGTCTGACCCCCTTTCTAAGTGAGCAGCAAGCGGGAGATTATGAAGTAGAGGGGGTGAGGGGGGAGATTTGAAGGGAGAAGGGTGGTGGGCGAGCTTTTGGAAAGGGTGAGGGGAGGATGGAGAGGGAAGAGCTATAAAGTTTTATTTGAAGGGGAGAAGTGATGATTTGAGAGGGAGGGGTTGAAAGGAGTTTTGAGAGGGAGGGGAGACGGAGAACCAATGGCCACGGCCCATGCGGGGAGCAGTGAAATGGGAAGAGTTGGAGGAGGGGCCGGATGAGACTGGGTATTGGTATGTGGAAGATGTGAGCATGCAAGGAAAGTAACAAAGATTTGAAGGGGTGTGTGGATGAAGAAGAGAAAGGATTGAAGAGGAGATGTTGAGGAGTTTGGTACTGACTTGAGAGACTGAGATATTGTTCGTTGGAGCAGAGCCCACAGATGTTTGAACACCAAGTTTTGGCACCAGAGAGGAGCTGTGTAAAGGAACAGAGCGTAGAGGGCTATGGCCAGTGGAGGTGCCTAAGGTTGGAGGTAGGAAGAAGCCAGCCAAGATGTGAGGGGTAAAGGAGGGGGTTACAGGGGAGGAGTTAGGAGGAGGTAGATTTAAGCGAGGGGGTGAATTGGGCTACTGG
>CM068953.1:9481941-9507087 GCA_035128595.1 Eptatretus atami | reverse complement strand
TAACCTGTTATTTTATCTCTGTGTTTACTATATGTTTCTCGTTCGGTCTTGTGCTAATTGTTGAGTTTTCATCGTCTTTTCATTTCCTTGAGGTCTACCCTTATTCCTGTCTGTGTGCACGATCTGTTTGTGATATTTTCTCCGTTTTACCGTAAGTCCCCCCCCCCCCACTATCCCTCCATCATTCCCTCAATTCCTCCAACTCTACCTCTGTTAATGTCTTAAAATATAAAATAAAACAAACAATCTTTTCCATTCTCACTTTTCCCTCCCATAATCAAGTGACTTCCTCTATGGACTCTTCTCTTCCTTCTTCTTTGCCTTCCATGTTTCCAATCCCACTTTGATCGTAAAGGTATTCACCACTCACCTCCGAAAAACGTGACAAAAACGACCGGAAAACTTATCTTTGAGAGAGTCGGCAGAGACCCTGAGGAGGAACCGCCACCGTCGCTCAAGAACTGCAACCGGAAATTGTGAAGTTGTTCTTTCCATTTCCTAATGATGGAGCTCACTGTGCTCTTGGGAACTTTCAACACTCTAGAAATTGTTTTATACACATCCCCATATCTCAGAGTTCTCGGGACAGTTCCTTGGACTTCATGGTGGAGTTTCTGCTTCGCCAACCACTGCCAACTGTGGGACCTGATATAGAAAGGTGTGTTTCTTTCTAAATCATGTCCAATCAATTGAATTGGCCACAGGTGGACTCCAATCAAGTTGTGGAGACATCTCAAGAATGATCAAAGGAAATTGGATGCACCTGAACTCAATTTGGAGTGTTATAGCAAAGGGTTTGAATACTTATTCAAGACATTTCAACTTTTCGTTTTTAATTAATTTGTAAAAAATTCTAAAAACATGTTTTCACTTCGTCATTGTGGGGTATTTTGCGTCGATGAGCGACAAAAAATTTAATTGTCATCTGTTTTAAATTCTGGCTGTAACACAACAAAATGTGACAAAAGTCGAGGGGTGAGAATACTTTCTGAAGGCACTGTATATCCTGGAGTAGTTTGGGGAGCATCGAAGGGCTGAGAGAACAGCTGAAGTTTCGACTGCAGGAGAGGTAGTAAAGAACGCAGACGTCACCAACCTGTCTGAGATGTGAGAGCAATATGAGGCCAACGGACCCATTGCAATGAAATCGAACAATAGAACAATTTAAGAAATCAAACATTCTGTTTTTAAATTACCAGACTTCATGGAGTAATGGTTTGGACCATCCGCTCCAAGTCCGAGAGGGTTGCAGTTCAAATCTCGACTGAGTCATACCAAAGACTGAAAAATATAGTATGGACTGCTTCCTTGCCCGACGCTCAACATTTACAGGATAGAGCATGGACAAACAACCGTATGTTGGCAACCATTACACAGGCTTGACGGGCCTAATGACTTCCTCCTGCATTAAAGTTCCTCGTAAGGGAGCTCACATTATTTAATGATCAATTCATCCCCAACACACACACTTTTATATGTCCTGGTCACGATGAGAAAATGATGCAAACCTGAATTTGGCAGCATAGATTTTTCCTCTTTGCTATTGTTTTCTTTTTCATCGTTTTTCTCTCCTTGTGAAAACGATGTACAGTCAGGCATAGCTTCCAGTGTAGGCTTTGTTTCCTGGAGGTGGGAAAGGGGGGGGGGGGGGGGGGGCAGAGGGGGATAATAACATGCACACATACCTATATTACAAACTAAGCCACAACCATTTAGTGAATCAATGAGTGGTGGACCATTTGTGGAGCCTGTCAGGATAGCCTAGAGGTATGTGCAGTCACCTTTGAGCTGTCTAGCCTGGGTTTGAATCCCGATCCAGTTATAATTTGTCACTCTGGTGTTTCACATGTAGGGTGGAGAAGTCAATGTGTCCACCATCCATTTGAAGGATGCCAAGCTGGAGGACCAGTCTGCCAGCAATGGTCCATTGGTGTACATTTAAGATCTCATGGAGTCTTTCATGAACAAGAGGTGAGTAATTGCCAACACCCCAAAAATAATTACAGTCTTATCAACTCCACTTGAGTATCCTTTGAAAGAGTGGTGACCCATCCAGGATTGGTTCTCGATGAGAACCCTCCCTTGACTTGTCATGATAGTCCCCGAAGCTCTGTAAAGAGTATGGGCCTTTAAATAATTTATCACTTTGTGATGGCAGTAAGAATTTAAAATTCTGAGTCTTTTATGCTGCCAAGAACCTTCATGTCCAGAGAATATGTCATTGTAATTGCAACTGCTTTAAAGTCCTGTAACCAGTTAAGAAGAATTAGAAGTGTATCTGAGAGACAATTAAATTTCTAGCACTCAATTGTTCATAACGAAAACGAACAAACATTGTGTCATTTACAAAGGCAGCACCTCAAGGTCAATGGGCAGGGCCACAAATCCTGGTGTGAATGAAGAAGCATCGATGCTGCTGTTCACATCTTGTGTCTTGAGGTCCTGTTCGTTGGCAGGTTGTGTCTGGGTGTCTCTGTTGGTTTCTGCAGCTGCTTTGTCCCCCGCATTATGTAATACAGTGTCTGCAGTCCCATTAGCCGTGGCTTCAGATACGACACTTGGCCCTTCATTCGTGACATTTGAGGTTGGTGAGATGAGATCCGTTGAGGTGTGACACAGATTTTCATAAGGACCATTATCGACGACACCACCGACAGCTCCACGGTAAAGGGGACTGTCAGTGTATACGTTTGTGGCCACTTGATGCCGGTGTGAGAGTCTGCGTGGGTAGAGTTTTCAGGGTAAACATCAGATTCATGCTTACTTACAATGTAACAGCATTTTAATGGAACACAATGCAAGTCACAATTATTGACCATATCAAAATTCTTGATCAAGTCTTACAAAATATGTGAACAATGAATCAAGCCAATTTTTAGGGCTCGAGTGGGCCTGCAAATTGTTATGAAATAAATAAATTAATGTTGGGGTTTTTTTTGAAGGCCTTGATGCTATTCCGATTCAATCCCTCAATGCAGTTGTTGACCAGGAATGGTCTAAGTGTGAAATTACACTCGATGTACACAAGACATTCAGCCAGGTTATCGGCCTAATTGCCTAAGATGGAGATAGGTATTTAACCATGGGATATTGAATGTCCATATTACAGATGGAACAGATGGCTTAATTGCCGCTTTGAAGGTGTATGATGGTGTCATGGATTCAGATACCATTGCACAAAATAGTGGTTACAATGGCTGACATTGAAATGGTGTGTGTGTGTGTGTGTGTCGGTCATTGGATGTAATGTCCATATGCAGGTTTCAGAAGGTGGAACGGAGCCTTTCCAGGTCTCAAAGTATCCACTTCTGTATGTGCGTGCATATATGTGTGGGTGTGCGTGTGCAAGCCGCCCCTGCTGGCTGCCATCTCCAGATGTGGGCAGGCCCCAGGAGGTGAAAAGGAGCTTCCCCAGGTCCAAAAGCATCCACCTCCGTGGGTGTGCACATACATGAGTGTGTGTGTGTGTGTTGGTCGTTATCTCCAGATGCAGGTTTCAGAAGGTGAAAAGGAGTCCTCCCACGTCTCGAAGTATCAACCTCCATTTCGCTAAGGGGGGTGGTGGGGGGAGGAGGTGCTCATGATTCATGGACCAAGCCGTGAAGTTTTCTCAAAGTTTTGGTCCGAGGGCTATTTTGAGTACCATCACTGAGCCCTGGAGAGCTTCCAACTGCAGTTCGATTGTAGTAATATTCCCAGGGATGGTTTTTAAGATCTCTGTAAGGTTCTTCTTCATCGTCCCCATTGCTCCAATGATCACTGGTACAATTTTGGCACAATGCTTTGTTTTCCAGTTCATGCTCAATGGAATCATCAGGTCGTATGTGAGCGTCACTTCCTTGTTCTCAATTATCACTTTTGGTGTGTGTGTGTGTGTGTGTGTGTGTGTGTTGTGTGTGTGGTGTCGCCATTTTTCACAGAATTGACAGAACGGATCTTCTCAAACTTTCATCAGTGAGTGCCACAGAGTGGTTTAGGCAAAAAAAAAAAAAAAGGTTGGGTTGTTGGGGATTTTTCTTTTAATACCCTTTTGTGGGTGAAGGGAAGTGTGTAGGCGCCCATTCCTTATGCTTCAGTCACATTTGGCTCAGCGGCCGTAGGGTCTAAAAAATCTATGGCCACGAGCAATAATTATAGGGTGCCGCAGTATCCACGGTCACACAATGTAGCAGTCACATATGTTTTTATTTTTCGGGAGCCACACAGGGTATTTAGAAATTGGGGAGACCGAAAACGTGGGGGTGCCGTACGGTCTTTGATTTGATGTTACACGGTGACCTTAGGGCGTCCCTGCGGCGGCCATAGAATTTTCAAGGCAGACGCAAGGTAGCCTCAAGGTGCCCGCAAGGCGACCGCAGGGGGGCCCGAAGGCGAACGTGGAAATAGTGCGGCCGCAGTAATTTTTGGGGGTTGGCAAAATTCATTTTTAATTGATAAGAGCCTACGGAAAACGCACGAATAACGCAAGCCCACCGTACGCCCTACGTAGGTCGACGTGGAACACATCTACGTATGGCTACGGCTTGTCGAATTGCTACGGCCAACCTAGAAATGAAAAAAGTTATAACTCCGTGCTATAATTCCACGGAGACCCCTACGGCCTGTAAAAGATAGCCATACGGCGTAGGGCCACCCTGAGGCACCTCAGAAACTCTGCGGCCGCCCACACGTTTCTGTCAATTCAGGGGGGTACGGCCACCATATCCTAGCCGTAGAGCAAATGTGACTCATGCTTTAGTGGGTGTAGGGAAGTGTTTTAGGCCCCACAAAAAAAAAATAGACCGGCAATGCCGGGTACCCTTGCTTGCACTATGATAATATTTTTGTCTTGAAGAAACATCTATTTCTGTGCCAAGGACAGCACACCCACCGAGACAGCAGGTCAGGTCGCATTAATGAATCACGTCACAAAGCAACTGCAAAAATGGCAAGGCCCAATCAAACAGGTACACATTTAGTGCAGACTTGTTGAGGAAGAACCGACTGTATAAATAGACACGTAAAAGTGTGCCAGTGTAAGACAGAGTTTTAGCCTTGGTGTGCTATCCAAAAGTATGACGTCAATGCCGTAATGTCTGGAAATGACACTCATGACACTCAGATGCATTAAAACTATCTTCACTCATATAATTGGCCCTCATTTTCTCACATGCTATTACATCTTTTTTTACATTTCAGGAGAGCTGTTAACCAATATGTGTGAGACAATGCTTGTGGAAAAATGGGTGAGTTCAAAAACTTGTTGCACAAAGAAGTGATGGTGAACATCTGTATATAATTCATTCAGGCCAAATAACCTGCCAATCGTTCAACATGAAGTACATATTATGTTTGTGAGACGGCATGGTGGGTGGGGGAAGGCGGATTTCTGGATTCTGGGGTTGAAATGTCACGGGTTATCAACAAAATCGAAACTCATATAAGAGTGAGTTTACAGGTGGCAAAAAGGCAACACACATATGTATAATGCTGGGGCAGTGGGGAAACAGGCAAATGATCAAGCAAGGGAATGAACGCATGAACGAACAGGAAAAGGAGAGAGACAGAAGACAGAGCAAGAGACAGAGACAGAGACAGAGACAGAGACAGAGAGAGAGAGAGAAGAAGAGAGAGAGAGAGAGAGAGAGAGAGAGAGAGAGAGAGAGAGAGAGAGAGAGAGAGAGAGAGAGAGAGAGAGAGAGAGAGAGAGAGAGAGAGAGAGAGAGAGAGAATGGCATCATAGTTGAATGCATCACCATTTAAGATTAAAGATTTCAAATCAGCCAAGGGTTCTCTGCCGACAACTGCTTGTGGGCGTTAAACAACTCACGATGCATTTCAACAAGATTAGGCGATCACGTTCATATCCGTGGACAAAATGGGTTTCTTTATTGTCTGGCCAAAGTTTGCTGCAGCCGATCTTAATTGTATCAAAGACTGCAGCCAACCAGTCAGTCAGTTGTATGAAATAATATGTGATCAACGAGGGCTACAGGTAGTACAATGTAAAAAAAACCCCAATTCTCCAGTAGAATGAACACAACATACATACATCCAGTTTTCGATGGCTGGCTAGATAACCTCGAGGTACGCACACTCGCCTCTGAGCTGCCTCGCCTGGGTTTGAATCTCGGCCCAGCTACAAAATGTCATTCTGGTGACTCGCAGGCAGGGCGAGATACCTTTTGCGTGCAGTGTGCCCACTCCTTGGCTTTTTTCACAAGATCTTGGCTATTCGTTGTTCACCTTGGCGTCTTGGTTTTCTATAGGTTTTCTTGCGTATAGGTTTCTATTATCATCGCTTTTCCGAAACCTTGGAATTCTTGGCTTTTTTCATTGGCTCACCTTGGCATTTATGAAAATGAGGAGTGGTCACACTGTAATTGCGTGTGCTGTCCCTCAAATGGACTTTGATTGCATTAGTTGTTGGACAATAAAGATCCCAAGGTGTCTTCAACAAAGTGTAGGCAAGCTATCCGAATGGATTATAAATTCCTTAACTTCAAGTCAATTGTCCAGCATTGGAGTGGTGATCCATCCAGGAATGTAATCCCAGCAAAATAAATCACTTCGACAGAAGCGACAACATGCATAGAGTGTGGAGCACAGGACGTGCCAAGTTTTAGTCATCACCTTCACAATAGTTTATAATCTTACATTACACACGTACCCTTGTGTCTGTGAGGCACAGCATATTTGTGGTGGTGTATCTGGGCTGGTGGTCACAATATCCAAGCATGAGGGACGAGCTTCAACCACGCATCCCGACTCAGACAGCAGCAAACCAATCCAGCGTTCCGTCTCATCCCAGGAGCTTGCCTTTGATAGGGATCGAGGTAAATTGGACGAGTTTCAGGTGGATTTTGGAATAACCCATGATAATACCGCCAAAGCCATTTTGTAGTTTACCAAGGCATAAGCGATAACTCAGTAATGCACTCTGGACTGCACATCAGGGTAATGTTTGCTTACGTCCTTGGTCAGTGTAAAAATAACTAATTAAAAAAACAAAAACACATATTGACCAAGCAAAGCCAATGTCGTCCTGCTGTATCATTCTCCATTTGGTTAATAGACACTTCTTATTTAACCCTCCCTTGTTCTCTCAGTCCTGAGCAAATAGGCCACAGACGACTTTCTTTCTTTGGGCAGAGATTATAAAGCATAAGAAGGCCATGAGAGTAAATGTGGAGACATGGCGCTGAGAGGCTGGGGTTGGTGGTTGGGGAGGGGCGGCGGGTTGTGGGCACCAGAGGGCACTTGAGGCCAATAATGGGAGCACTATGATCATTCACATCAGTCACCACATCCTGTCTCAGCGCTGTCTTCATGTTGACTGATCAGTCCTGCCTTCATCCTGCTGGGAGGCTATGGCCTGGAGAGCTTCATCGTAATCCTTTCTATGTGTGCTTCCATCGCTCTTATGCGATGAAGGCATGGAGAGCATGAAAGAAGGAGAAGGTGGAAAGCAGTGACAGTACATGAGTACAGTTTTGTGTTTTGCATTAGTACGATTCATTACATCCATTAATGATCATGGGTGGCTTGCATCGATTTAGAATGGTTGTTATGTCAATAAACATCGAAGAGAAGAGTAAAACTGTTGGAGAAATTGAAGGAATTTAAATCCATTCTTCCAAACAAGACAAAACCCAGGATGGTAACAACAGGATGTTGATCGTTGTATGCTAACCGCAGTGAGAAGCGAGAAACTCACATTTCAGGCGTTAACCCTTTGTTGGAGCAAAATTATTTTTTGCTGGTGCCATGCATTGCTGCACCTGTGCGCTGCCACAGAGTGACACTAGTCTTCAAAAGTAAGACAAGTTCTTCCTTTCTGAGAAAACCTGATTATATACGATATGACATGAAGGTGAAGATAACTTCAAGTAAATGATGGGATCGGAAAGACGAAGAGTTACCATGTTTGCATCCAGTAAGGCAAATTTTTAGTGAACAAATTTTGATGACTAAAGATTGACCAAAGCTTGCCGTGGTCAAAAGTCCACTACAGTAACGGGGTCTGATCTCGACTTAATGTATTTTTGGGTTCAACCAGTTCACTCCGGTGAGGAGCATCTGCTCCTTGCTGTAATGGGGGACCTAATTCTATTGAGGAGTGGTCCCAATTGTATGACCATGCATTCTGACCCTTTGGGGATGGGATGTGCGTGTTTGATTGACCACGTACTTCGGCCTTCGGGTTGACATGCATGTGTATTCATTCCGAAGAGATAGTCTTGTTGGACTGTGTACTTTGGCCATGGGGTCAAGGTGTTTGTCCCAAGCTGTTTAAATATTTTTGATTTTTTAAAACCTTTTTTTGTATTAAAAAAGGCTGACCTTATAAGGCGAGGACCAACAAGCATGAAACAAGTGTCCATGTTATGTTCCCTCTCTGGGGTGGAATGGTCTATAAAAATAAGAATTAAATTATCTTCCCTGTATTGGCAACATTACAGTCCTGATGAGAAGTAGGGGGCTATGGCTCTGCTAAGCTCAAGCCTAACAGGTAGAGCCAATGCAAATATGAAGCCGGAAGACCCTTTTTAAACTTATATCGTTCCGGGCTACCCCAAGAATTGTGTTTTTTGTACCACAGACAGGTTAATGTGTGGCAGGCATTTCCTATTCGTCAGGATGCATGCAGCAATAGCTGGTGTGGAAATTGCCTCCTGGTACCCGTTTCAGTAATGGGGCCTGGTATATTTATATATATAATATATATATATATATATATATTTAAAAATAAATAAATAAATATATACAGAAATATATATCCCAGCAGGGGTACCCAGCATTACCAGGCAATGCCCGAGGGTCCCACACCTCCCACCCCCTCTCTCTCCGGACTCCCACCACAATCCCTCCAGACTCACACCCCGTTATACACGTGCGCCTGTTATTAAAAAGATTGCTTTACACAGGTACGTATATTATAACACCTCCGAGTTCAGGCCTCGAGTGAGTATGTTCCCATACACTGCCTGGGGTTTTCCCAGGAGCGATCGAGTAATATGTATTGTGAAGATCATATGTCAAGGTTGCGAGTGATTTGTTGTATTTTAAAAATGAAATCAATATAATGAAGTTAAAAGAAGGGAAAACGGTCCAAGAGCATTTTGTAATGCCCAAGATTGGTAATTCAGACGAATCCATGAGACCACCATTCCCACATTTGTCATGCAGGAAATATTAAAATACAAATTTCATTGAACTTCCCCGGGCAACGCCGAGTACTTCAGCTCGTACTTCGTATTTGTATGAGTGAATGGCATGTGTTCATTGCTTCTCCCATTAGTCAAACCACCTTCCACAGGCTGTGCTATTCCACTCTTCCCTCAAGGTCTTCAAGCAGGTAGTGCAGCACACTATCATGTCAACCCCCATCCTTACCCATGATTTTTTATTACCCCCATTAACCCTTCATAAACCAATCCTCTTACTTGCCAGTTCCTGTTTCCTGGTTTGCTTGTTCTCCCTGTCTGTGTGTCTGTGTGTCTGTCTGTCTGTCTCTCACATATCTTCTCGTGTTCGTTTATTCCCTTGCTTATTGAATATAATATCCTAAAGTTGCCTCCGCCTCTCCTACTGTCAGTTCATATCCCTTCATCACATTTGCTCTTCCACGAGCCTCAATCTTGCACATAAATAAAACATAACATCTCTTAAACCTGTCGATCCTGGAATCCTGTGCTTGATCCGTGTAGAATTCTACTTTACAATGAACATTAAAAACAGATTATTACTTGAACTTTATCTTGGAATTGAATATGTACCCTGAAGCATTGTGGATATAGAGGTTCATTGATATTGGCAGAAATGTGCACGAGTGATGGCCCTAATAGCCTCCTCCTTGGTCAAAGTTCCTTGAATGTACTTGTATAACTTTTATTTGATAGCTGGTGTGAATAAAATTAACTCCTCAATCCAGCTTATTGAATTTGCAGAAAACACTTCAAGATGACATTGTGTCAGCCAAAAACTTTTATGACCACTAACCTCTAAAGTGATGACGTCCCGGCCTTCTCTCACGAGTTTGAAGGCCAGCGGGTGTTTGGGGGCCAACCCAGCAGCCAGGCTGCAGCCACGTAGTGGGACATTAGCCAGGGGTGTTCTTGCAGCCTCCTTGTCAACGAACAACTGAAGGGATTCCCTGCTGACCTGACACCAGCACTCTCGCCACCCACTGTCCGTCAACACATTGAGTTGACCTGTTCAGAGAAGGACAAATAAACATGGAATGCGTTTCGCCGGGGCTAACGCTTCTCCATCTTTTGGCACAATATTCTTACTTTAACGGAAAGTGGCTTCACAGTTGCACAACCATACATCGTCGAAACAAACCTCCCACAACACAGAAACTCGGAAATACACAGGAAGTTCACAACCAAGAACCTTATGTCAATAATGACCCATATAACCATTGTAGATTCAAACAGGTGAAATCATTACCCACCCTTTTGTTCTTCATTCTTCCTTCAACTCCCCCACCCCCCACCACCTTGTAATCACCGACACTTACAAACCTTATTTTCTCTTCTCAATGTCTATCCATTCTCTTTCACCCCCACATTACCCTTCCTGCTCCTTTGCTCTCCGTTATACCATAGATATCGCTCCAAAGTGTTCATTTTAAATGACTGATCAGGTGCATGGTGTCGTGTGCGTGGAGTTCAAAATTGTCTATGGACGAGGTACAATCGGCCAAAAAAACACCAAAAATAGCATAATGAGGTGTATGTGTATGTGTGTGTACATATCTATCTATAATTCCAGCAATCTCTGTGTGTCTGTCTGTGACCGCTGTTTCTCGACAATCACTGGTCCGATCTAATTGAAACTTGCCAGGTATATTGCTGGGGACCTGAGTATGTGCCTTTTCAAGGTTTGATATTAATCGGACAAGTGCTTCCCAAGTTATGGCCATTTATTTACCAAACCAATGACAGGACACGGTGCTGCATAGGCGTGGCCATTGGGGAAGAGATCCTCAGCCGCGTTCCCCATTATGGGTTACAACGTACGGACTTCCGGATAATGATGACTTGCTGTATTCTAATAATTTCTCGATTTTTTATGCGCATTTATAGATAAACACAATGTCCCAATCCAGTCGTCGTTTACGAGAGCGAAGGAACGGCCTGTGTGGTTGTTTGAAAGTTTTTTTTTTGCATGTATGGCCACGCAAGTACGGCCACGCACTAATATTTATATACACGATTGGGGCAGCTGGGATTACATATTTTTAAAGAAGAAGAAGGCACTTACAACAAAAGTAAAAAACAAACAACAAAAAAAACGATTGTGCCTGATGAAGCCGGCTGCGAAGATGGCGAAACGTTGCCTGAGACCAGGTCTGCTCTCACTTTTTTGCTCAAATTAGCAGTCGATCTAATTTTTTTTAATTTTTTAAACTTTGGTTGGAAGCGCCTTCTTCTTCTTCTTTATATTAAAAAAAAAAAAAAAAAAAAAATAAATATATTTATTATTATATATAATATATATATATATATAATATATATATATATATATATATATATATATTAACTAGCATATACCCGTGCTCTGCACGGAGTGAATGGTGGCAAAAGGTGGATGAGGCATAATAGTTGATGTTATGGGAAGCTGGGGAGGGTGTCATTAGGGATGTGATGCACTATGTATTACCTGTCCTTAGTTTTCTAAAGGACCTCCCTGTAGATGACATTTTGGCTGAGTGTCTTGTTGCTGAATAGTCCTTGTGAAGAATTATTGTCCACTTTGATAGATATATATAGGAGTAACCTCTTGCACGTGAAATGCAACATATAGTTGGCCATGGGAGAACAGGGGGCTGGGAGGTATATTCCGAGTTTGTCAAATGTTTGGCCCTGGGATTTGTTTATGGTCATCGAGTATGCGAGTCTGACTGGAAATTGCATCCTCTGCAGTGTGACTGGAAGGTTGGGTCTGATGGGGCAAGTTTAACATGATATAGGCCTAGCCCTAGACTGAACAGGAGCAGTGGAGGGTGACCGAGAATCAGAATGCAAATTTCAATGAACGGCACTTTTTGGCGCACATCCGACGACCGAACACCGCTGGAGCTTAATTTGAAGATCACACACGCAAGGCACAACACAGGTAACGATGGCGGTTGAGAAACGTCAAATTACACGCAGAGTTAACAAAATAATATTTTTTTTAATAAATCTTTACTTTATACAATGTTTCTTGTTACATTTTTTTTGTGTCAAATTCACCTTCTGAGGTATCAGCATGTGCAGAAGAGGGTTTTACATTGCAGACGCTGTTTTCTAGGAGTGGCATTACGCCTCTCGGTGGTGACGTCTGTCGACGACAGAGTAATGACTGAGCGAATGACCGATGATGTCAGACGGAATTACGCCTCTCAGCGTGACGTCACCGTCGCCATGCAAACGAATGTAAAAAATTAGAAAATCGCCCAAAATTCCCAAACGTGTCCGTCTGGCACGATCTCACATAGCCCATGCTGTTCATTAGACCACAGAGCAACCGCTGCCGAAAGTGCGACAATCCTCCGGCAGTTTTGGAGGAGATACGTCAAATTACACGCAGACGTCAACAGAAATAATATATTATATATATATATTTATATATATATATATATATATATATTATATATAATATATATATATATATATAACCTTTATATATTTTCTTTCAAATCATCTAGTTTCCTCATGTATTGAAAAAATATTTTGGCATTTATTGGACTATTGTGATTATTGTCATTCCACCTCATATCACAATGTACAGTGAAAATTAATTTAATTATATTGTCGAGAAAATTCTCAGGCGATGAAATTTATTTTGTTTCACTTGGAGCGCGATATTAATATGGACTGGCCAAGGTTCAAGGAAATGTGAAGTGTTATACTTATATTATACTTGTACTTTGAAAAAGGACTGAATGCTCATTATTATTGCTCACAAATATCTTGAAAACTAAACACCCCAACATGAAAAAGGTGTCAGAAATAAAAACATGGAATTCTAACAAGTTGTTAATTATTTGAAAGGACCGGCAGGAGTGATGTTGCTGACAAGCAAGTGATGTCATCTACACAAGCACACATCATGCATGCAAGTGATGTGCATATGAGAATAATAATAATACAGGGAGCGAGGTGGAGCGAACAATATGTCATTTTGTTATGGGAATGTTGAAGTTCATTCATCCATATCTGTATCTCTCTCGAAACCAGGAAGGCATGCTGGCAGTCAGATCCCCAGGTGAACACTCAGACGGATGGTGCCACTCACTGACAAAATGCCATGCTTCCGAAACACCAGACTGACAAGTTATAATCTGGTTTCGAAGTGAACCCAGATGAGATTACTCAAAGGCTTGTGTCCTACCTCGAAGCTATCCTGTCCACCCTACCAACAAAATACATCCACCTGCATTTCCAGGATCTTGGCTGTTTCTGTGGCAAAAATGCCTGCTGTGAGGGCAAGGTGGTGATATTTCTGGCTTTTTCTTCCTCTTCTGGCGGCCAATGATCTGCGTAAGCTTATTTCCCGTGCTTTTGCTCATTGTCCAGCTGGTCCGAGAAGTTTTGCCTATGAGAAAAGATAGAATATAGGCAGGTTTAGTTCAATTGTGGAACTGTAACCTTCCACATAATTCACCTTCAGATAATGTGTGTTCCTCAAAAGTGTTTATTTTTGATCTGGTATAAATTTCTCAGGGCAGCTCAGCAGCCTCGCACAGTAGCTGGGAGCGTTATTGATGAGGAGGAGGTCCTAATGAGGAAAACTGGTCAACCATACAAGTAATTGGTGGAGGAAAGGGCCATATGTATATGCTTTGCAAGATAAACTGTGGGATCTATAATATTAATGTGAATATGTGGGAAAAATGCACGCCTAGGCAAGGAATCGAACCCAGGTCCTCTGGTGAACCATACCAGTGCTCTGCCATCTGAGCTATCTGGGTGACCCATGGGCTGGACACGCCCTCTCGTGAACAGGCCCTCGCTGCTCCGATGGTTGGCAGCGAGTTCCCCGGAAGCAGCGAGGGAAAGAGAGGGGCATGTAGATATGGGAGAATTGCGGTGTCCAGCCCATGGCCTCAAAAGGCGGAGGATCTCCTTGTATATGTATTGATTCACTGTTTGACCCTGTGGTAGAAACTCGAAGTGGACGATGCCCTTGATGTCAAAAAACGTTGATGAGCATCACCTTGACCTTCGACTTCGACATCCTTGCTTTCTTTGGTCTTGGTGATGCCGGACTTTTCCACTGACGACTCTGCCGTTGGTCTCGGATCGTATTCAAATATCCATGATTGATCGCCAGTAATGACTCTCCGAGCAGGTCTGGATCGTCCTCAAGGCGCTCGATAATGTCTTGACAGACAGTGACTCTTTGCTGTTTCTGGTCCTTGGGCAACAGCTTGGGGACCATCTTTGCGCACACCTTGTGCATTTCGAGATTTACAGTGATGATGCTCCAGACATTGTCCTTGTTGTGGAAAGTTCCTTAGCAATCATCCGCACCGTGAGTCGACGATCTGCGTGCATCACCTGCTTCACACGCTCGATGTTGTCCGCCGTTCTGTGAGTTGAAGGTCTTCCAGACCGTGGATCGTCTTCAACCTCCTCCCGTCCCTCTTTGAAGCTCTTGTGCCATTCAAATACACGTGTACGTGACACGTTTCTTCCCCGTAGACTTGCTGCAGCATTGCGAAGGATTCGGAAGGTGTTTTGCCGAGCTTGGTAAGAAACTTCAGATTGACTCTCTGCCACGATTCATAGCGCGACGACTCAGACTAGACAACGTGTAAAGCACGACCTGTAAAAAAATCACACAATGAGCGCAGTCAACCATCACCAATCATAATATTGCTGGAATGTTGCGAAAGACTGTGACGCAACCGTTCATTCAAGTTGTGTAAGTGGAGCACACAGCAGGCTCAGTCCTTACTTTTTAGATGGACCTCGGTTGTTATATATATATATATATATATATATTATATATATATTATATATATATATTAAGACCCACCCACATCTCTCACCTGTGAATGGAGGGAATACAAGCAGCTCTCACCGAATCAACTAAAACAGTGGTTAGGATTACATAAATAATAACACCTCCCACACTCCTCCAGCGAAGATGCTGTATAAAGCACCCAAGAAGGCCTACACAAGGTAAGCACTTTGGGTATGCATTGCCATCTGCGCTGTTGCTCATGATTTGCCAATAAGTGATGAAACCGGTCTGGTAGCTGAGGGGGGTGTGTAGCATTGGGTTCTCATGTGTGTACGATGTGTGAACGTCTTTATAGCTGTGGAGGAACTCTGGAAGGACTTCAAACAGCAAAGTGCTTTCTTGTGTCGGCCTCTTGGTTGCTTATGCAGCAGCTTCGGCTGGAGGAGTGTGGGAGGTGTTTATATATTATATATATATGTAAAATATTTCAAGAGCTTTGTCTGTTCTCAAGATTCTCACTGACAAATTGAAACATCATCTTGTGAGCACCTTTTTCCTTCCAAAATTTCTCTCTCAGTTTCAACTGAATTTCATGCAATTCAAATTGATGGATGGTATTAAATCGCTTGAGATAAAATTGGTTTAGGAAAAGAAAATACAGGCTCAAAAGGCAAACGTATTCGCAGATGGAGATGTAATTAAAGTACGGCATGACGAAGCATTCATAATAAGCATAACGATAATGAAAGGCCGTGGGGAAACGACCAATTTGACATACTTTCCTTGGCGTCTCCATCGCTCGGCGCACCCTCGTTGCTGCTCATAGTCGCAATGCTTTCCCCGTCCGAGGTCACACGCTCCAAGGAGTTTCTCTGGTGCAGAACAGAAAACAGCAGCGAATTTATACTTCCCATTAATCCGTAAGGAAAAACCTCGTAATAAATGAGAACAATTCACCTGGGCAGCTGGTACGAGTGTTACACTCTTGCCGTATGATACGTCCGGCAAAAAGGTCAATTGGTGCTGACCTTTCTGTATGATAATCTAAGAATCTGTGGAATTTTCAAGTCGATATAATAGGTTTGACATCAAGTGCACTCTTTGACAACACACTTATCTTCCAATCCTCATAGTTAAGGCAGTTATTCCATTTCTCCACTCACCATAAGTACTGGATCACGTGTATGGCCACCTGTCACAAAAGTCTAAAACTTCCTTAATCAGTCATGAGTTTGCAACATCGACAAACCTCAATGATGTGGCCATTTGTGTTCTTTACTTTTGGGTTATAACTCTTCCATTCCTTCTTCGGGAAAGTAGTGAACGTATCAGAATAGTTTATATAGTGTCCCGTTGTTTCCCTCCCGAGCTGCCGCAAATTTATTCGGTTGGTGATGCGTTGATTTACACACTCTTCATAACTGTGTTTGATCCCTGGCAGGCTCAAATTGCCATCACGTGGGGGGATGTGAAACTGCTGTCCTACCCTTCTGGCCAAAATACCCAAGTGGAATCTGCATAACCCAATTCGGTGGCACAATGGTTCGAGTGTCCGCTCTAAGTCTGGGAAGTCGGTGGTTCGAACATAGTGCGGTCATACCAAAGACTTAAAAAACAACGGTACGTGCTGCTTCATTTCTTGAGGCTCAGCATTTAAAAAGGATAGGAGATAGAAAAACAACCATAGGTTGGAAATTATAGCGCAGGACTTTATGGGCCTAATGACCTCCTCCTGCATAGAAGTTCTTTATAAGGGAACTTGTATTATAACCTCATAGAGTACGTGGGAGTGCCAGGGAGTGGAACTTGGCCACAGGCATGATGTGCAAATACCCCTTACTTGTTGCCTAAAAGTCATAAACAACAGTTGCAGACTCTAATGGGATATTGTCCTTATAGTATATATTGTCCTTGTCCTTGTATATTGTCCTTGTATATTGTATATTGTCCTTATAGTATTATAGTAAACACAGTCGTAGCTATATGTTTTACATTAGTCTGCTATTCCCAGCAACGTTAAAATGGTGAGAAACTCAGCCTACCTAGCTCTTGAGGACCAACACAAAATCCCCATACCGCTCTGGCGCTGAACACAGAATCCTGTGATGTGAAATTACATGACATGTTACAGGCTATTGGAGGAGAAAAAGAAAATCTTTATGTCAGTGTGCATGTCGTTGTTCAATATTCTCAGATTACACCATCATCTGAAGAGGATTTCAGAGCTCTATTGTAGCAGAGGAATGCTTGTAGCGTACAGGGATCGATATCATCTCGAGCCATTGGGACCGTACAAAACCGGGAAATTACCAGGATACATGACTGATTGGGAGGGCTCCAACCCCCAACATGTGGATTTGTTTATGTGTATATTTTTTTCCCTTGAATAGTTGGATTGATGAACTTGAAAGGTTGGTTGCTTCAATGTTTTATACCGCCTCGAACCCCTACATTCCTCGCCGGTCTCTCCGGGTCGCATACGTTCTTCCAGCAACTCCCTCAATACGAAGTTCCCCAAATCCGACTTGGTTGCTTTCTTTTCACCCACTTGTGGCCGACTTGGTTGCTCTCTTTTCACCCACTTGTGGAAATACCTTACTCAGTCTCTTCGATCCCAATCTTCCCTCCAAGGTTCCATTCCTTCCCAAACGCACTCTTTTTCCTCCTACGTTTCAATGTTTCCTTCAATCTCCTCTCTCCTCCTTTCATTCGTTCCTTCCCTTGCTCGTTTACACCCACGTGTTGCCCCCACTGCCCCACTTCGAACATCTGTTACCTCGCTCTTCCATGAACCTTGATGTGTGTATTACAAAAAAGATTATTATGTGCATTAATCGAATGGCTAAGATAAGCCAGATGTCCCAGTAGAGGAAGTGGGGAGGGGTGAGGGTGGAGTGGGAGTGTGTTGGCAGAGTTCTCTGGGGCAGTGTATGTGTAGGCTTGTTTAACGAGAGAGCTGGGAGCAGCTGGTTTGCCATGTTGCAGGGTGGCTTGGACGTACCATAAGTGAAAGTGAATGTGACTCCAACTGGGAATGAAGCCACTGAACTTGATTGTCGGCTCGCTTGACAATGCAATGTGCTCTTCAAGCATAAATCATCCTATTTGCAAGATTTGATTGTTTTTCTGATCTCAGTCTGGGTTCATTTTGTTGTGTTTCACCGATGGTGCTTGACTGTAGTGAGGCCGGGAAATGTTCTCATGGAACAGTAAGGAATTGTAAAATAGCTTACTGATTACGTAATGATAATGACATGATGTGTGTATTACAAAAAAAACATCATGCACTAAAAAACATTAAAAAAAAACATTACTCGATCAAGTCACAGGTTTAAGATTCGAGTCTAAAGGTTCGAGTCATCAAAAAAAATTTTTTTTTTGACTTCTTCATTTTCTGCAAGAAAGCATTGCTGGTTCTTGTGAACCTCAGATTAAATCAACAGGATGTTGAGTGTGGTATGCTAACCGCCAAGGGAAGCAAGGAGAAGCTGACGTTTCGAGTATGAACCCTTCATCGGAGTGGAAAAGGGTGCCGATTTCATCCATTGTTCCACCTGTCCGCCGACGTAGATCGACACTAGCCTTCATCAGCAAGACCTGTTCTTCGGCCTTGCTCCAAAAAAGTGGACCACAAAACTGTTGTTTTGATGGGACCGACGTGCCTTACATTTTAACAAGGGGAATGCACCACTGCCACCTTTGTTGCTGGTTGGAAACCGAACAAAGCTTCTTGCAGAACTTTCACCGTTTCGACGGGCGACTGCACAACAATAGAGCTCTCGGAATAACAATGGCGAGGCACTCATCGGAGAAAGTGCTCACATGAGCCAAACTCAAGTAATTTCCAATTGCGAAGCAAGAATTTGTTTTAAAAAACCTCCAAGCCGACAATATTTTATGGTTTTTCTTTCAAATTAAAAATTGGTTTGCATCGATCATTAAATATCATCTTTTGAGACTTTAAAATTATATATAGAGTGTACTTAATATAGTATACTTTGAAATTAGTTGCAATTCATGCTATTTTACCAAAAGTAGTGGGGCAGCACATCCAAGTGAGAAACGAACCCTCCGAACCTCCACGAACGCCTTTAAACCTCCATCCATCTAAACATATTTTCCCCACAATGCACAGCAGAATGTGCTTTATAAAGATGGTATCTGATTGTGACGTGTAGGTAAATACACTTCTGGCTTTGATGCAATACAATAGCAAGGGCCCTTACATCCATCAGCAAGGAAATCTACCATGCCTTGCAGCTGTGCACATCGTTCCTCAAGAACAACAACATTGTAAATCTGTCGAGGCCCACCGAACACCACAACTTAAACCCCATGAAACCACTCAAGCGTATTATGAAATTCCTTCTGGATGTTATGGTCAGTAGAGCACAATCCACCGTTGAACTTGTGCTCATTCTGAAGGAGCAATTGTGCAATATTATATCTAAGAGTGAGCAACACTTGGCACGGAGTGTTCGAGACTGGGACACCATGTTAAAAATTGAAACAATGGTTGTAAATTAACAGCCATGCATAGTTCTATAATGTCCCGAAACTTTTGGTGATATAATCGAGGACATCGACAATAAACATGCCTGGTGTCAAGAATTATACAAACAAAAATGATACACCAATGGTACAACGGCTTGAGGAATACACAAACTATTTGCTTGTTTAACGACAAATAATAATGAAGAAATAACCTGACATATACAATCGAATATATAAAATTTATAAAAATGGTATTATATTCCATTGCTTTTCCAAAACTGAGGTTTTCTTCTAAAATTTTTTAGCATTTTCCATAATTTCATAAACCGACAACTGCATTTTGTTAGTTCGAGTAGACAGATTTTATCGTGCTTCGTGAATGATAATGGAATCTGGGTCACAGCGCCCCTTGCTGGCAATGGATCAGACAGATAGTTTTTGATTTACTGACCCTGTCTGGGATTGAATTCAGACGAGAGAGCTAAAAGGCTAACATGCCACCAAGTGAGCTATCCTGCTATTCTTTTCATATGTATATGTACTGTATGTATGTAATGTGTGTGCGTAACTCCAACTATCACTGGAACAACTTTGGCATTCTTCAGCTTCCAGGATCTTTTCACTTCATTCTTGAGGTCTTGGTATTTTGTCATTTTCTTGATTTCTCCATTGTTTAGTCCAAAATCACTGTTGTGAACACCTCACTAAGCAATGCTTTCTTCTCTCTTTTTTGTACCGAAGTATTATATATGGTTGCAATGCTTTGTTTTTGATATTCACGCTCGATGGGATCATTAGGTCATAGGTGAGCAATACTTCCATGTTTTCAGTCCATGCATTTGGTTCATGTTCCCACAAATTATCTGGAAATGAGATATCAAAGTTTTTGTAGACGTACCAGCGGATTGCATTATAAACTCTGATGTGTCTTTGTGTGTACAGTTGTTCTGACACGAGTTTTAAAAAATATATATTTGTGCTTGGTCATGAAGCATAACATATCACTCTTTACTAAGACCACCTCCACCCCTCACCTATCTCTTTTTTTTTCCTCCTCCCACCCTCCCCCACTCTCTCTGTCTGCACTCCTCGATCCCCCTCCAAATAAAATGTAGCACTCTCCCTCCCACACCTCTGTCTCTCTGTGTGTCTACGTGTCTCTGTGTGTCTACGTGTCTCTGTGTATCTGTGTATCTACGTGTCTCTGTGTGTCTATGTCGCTCTCTGTCTGTCTGTCTGTCTGTCTGTGTCTCTCTCTCTCTCTGTCTGTGTCACACACACACACACACAACACACACACACACACACACCACACACCTTTCCCTCCCGCAGTGTATAGCAACGTTTCATGAGGCTTTGCTCTCCCCACCTCCACCCCCTTCCTCACTCTTCTCCCTTTCCTCGCTTCCCCTTGTTCACCCACTCCTTGCTTCCCCTCCCTCCTCTCCCCACCCTTCCTATCCCTCTGTCCTCTCTGCCTCCCCTCTCCATCCCCTCCCCATCTCTCTTTCTCCACCCACCTCTCCTTCACAACCCCGTCAGCGAAGCGACGGGTTGTATTTGCTAGTCCCGAATAAATTCCTTCTGCTTCTCCTGAATAGCGTTCCTTATCTCACTGTTAACCACCCTGGCCTCTTTCTGCTTCTAGTTTTACACCTCATTGGAATGTACTTACTCTGCACTCTCCACATTTGCTCCTTGAATGTTTCCCATTTTTTGGACGATGATTGTCCTGTTGTTAGCTTCTCCCAATCTACATCACCCAATTCTCTCCTCATACAGCCTTCCTGAAATCTAACAGCCTTACTCTACTATCCTGAACTCTAGCCCTTATCAGAATATTTGCACACACACAATGTTATGGTCACTTGATCCTAAATGCTCCCCAACCTCCACCTCCTCCACCATATTGGGATCGTGACTTAAAAGGAGGTATAACACTGCACTCACCCTCATGGGGTTATCTACAAACTGGGTTAAAAAGCAATCCTGGACTAAATGTAGGAAATTATCATCTGCTCTGCCCTTTCCCTGTTCCTAGACCCAATCTATCCCTGGCAAGTTAAAATCCTCCATAATCAATACACTTCCCTTACCACATGCCCAGAGACAATATTGGGGGTTTCGTTGTGGATACCTCCCCTGTGAGTGATTCCGAGCGACAGCAAGCTGTTTGAGCAAACCGATCCTGAGTGATGGCAAGCTATTTAAGCAAACCAGTGAAGAGAAAGTGAGCAGGTAGATACACAACCCTGCCATAAAGGTTCTTGGCACAACTCCTCTGAGTGCCATCAGTGACCCCTGTGAAGCAACCGAGGCCCCACAACCTCCCAGGGAAAGCAATATGGCTGGCTGCAACAAAAATGTGCCAAACAAAGATAATCAGCCACAGAAAATGACGAGAGGGATACAGACCCCTCCTACGCAGATGAAGATGTCTGTGCGGCCACACCGTGCAGCCGGAATGTGCGCTGAAAAGGATAATGACTGCACCTCCTCCAATGAGGAAGGAAGGGGATTCCCACCTCATATGACAGTGCTCTACACCAAAGCTAAAAGCTAAAACGGTGTCACCTGTTCAACAACCAACAATTGCTAGGCTTCAGATGAATCGTACAAGATTAAACGACCAGAGCTGTTGCTTTGAGGAGAAGGAAATCATCCTCCACTGCAAAGTTTATTCTGCGCATGAAGCATGGGGGACTAGCGGTAAAGGAGAAAGATTCATGAATCAATTGAAAAGAACAAAGCTGGCAGCCAAAGCCGAAAAAGTTCCACTGAAAAAATTCAATGATCCACAGATACTTGACCCGGGGAAAAAAAAAATGAAGGAAATAACTGAAAAAGCAAGACAGCAAGCAATTGAAGATGTAAATCAGATGAGTCAAGAAGAGCGAGTCAGTATTAAAAATAGAAAATCTGGACAAAGAAGGAAAAGTGGACGTCATTATGGGCAATGGAATACGCCAGACGAAAAGGCGTGAGGAAAAAAAAAGGTGCAAACACCTGGGAACAGATAATCCGAAGACTATGCCTTGATCAAGGTAATTTTAATGGGGCAGCATGAAACAAAGAAAAACAATATCCTCCAAACAAAAAACATTCACAGAGGAGGAATTAAGAATCAGAGATGCACAAACTGAAGAAGCAATAAGACATGACTGGTCACCTATAAATGGTGACCTACACCTACCACCAATGCCACAATGGAATGACGGGACATACGTTTGAGATGAGATTCCCAGAACACAAACTCCCAAAGAAAAGGAGCAACCAACAGAATTTACTGATGCTGCACAGAGGGTAGAGCGGGAGAGGAAAACAGAAACAGATGAGATTTCAAATGTAATCACAATAACTGAAACAGAAATTGGGAAACGGGTTGGAGAATTGAATCAAAGAAACAGGACTGGAAACCCCACAACAGGACCAGAGAATGACAGGAGGAAATTCTGTAGCAGCACACCTCGAGATAGATTTACCTGAAATCACTAACTTAGATCAAATAGCACCTTTGCAAACAGAACGAATGATAGCAACAAGGATAGATTACAATGAGGAGGAGAATAATGGACAACAGAATGGAGAATAGGAAGAGGAGCTTGACAATGAGCAGCGTAGGTCAGAATATGAGCTGGCTCATAAAATAGAGGAAATCAAATTAATATCACCCAAGCAAAGACCACATCTCCACCGAATAAACAACAATAAGCAGTTGAAGATGCAAGTGAGGACCAATAAATCATGCAGTCATTAAAATGCTCCCAAAATCACCTAATTTAAGAGAAATTAACAATGTGAGTTTTGCAGCAGCTCTGTATGTCCAAGAGAAAATGACAGGTAAACGACACAAAAAATATAGATCTGATAACTTGAGCAGAAACAAAACACCACCATGGAAACAGAGAAATGCACCCACTGACAATTGACGAGGAAAAAATGAGAAAACATCTCGCAAGAGCACCGAACTTCAAATACCCAGGCCTGGATGGGATTCCGAACTTCTGGCTAAAACAACTACATGCTCTCCACCTTCACTACACTTGAGCATTTAATGAGCTCATCCAAGGGAAACAGTCAATGGATGGATGGCTCACACAACGTTACACTCTCATGATTCCCAAGTCTGAAGAAATCCATCCATCCAATAAATACAGACCAATAACATGCCTATCAACAACATACAAACTTTTAACAGGTATAATCACCGATACAGTCAATGACCACCTCACTCAACAAGGAGCTTGAGAGGCAGAGCAGGTCAGGTCAAGTCAGGTATGGGAGCATGCGCCAGAGCAGCGCGTCGCTGCGTCCTCTTTCCGCCGGTACTCCAGGGGCGCTGCCGTGCTGGCCATCCCCTAGGCAGATGCCAGGCCATCCCCATCTCCTTGAAGATGCTGATCAACTGCTGCAACAACGAGGCACGTGGTTGGCCCATTGGCCTCCTCCACTCACGAGACTCCCTCGCTAAGAGAATCTGGTGAGCAGGATCAGCGTCAGGAAAACGAGCCACATGTCCATACAGCCGCAGCTGACGCTCATGGACTATGCAGGTACAAGTCTCATTTGGAGTCTCTCTCAGCAACCGCTCGTTGGACACAAAATCCGACCAGCGATAGCCAAGGATTCTCCAAAGAGACATGGTACCAAAGGAATTAAGTCTCCGTCTCAGATCCTTGGTCAGAGTCCAAGTCTTACATCCACAGAGCAAGACTGGAAGCACCAAGGACCTGAAGACTCGGACTTTTGTCCTCACGCACAGGTACCGGCAGCGCCACACCCCATAATACAGTGAATCCATGACTCCCCAGGTCCGACCCAGACGTCTATTGACCTCTGACTCACAGCCAACAGAGACATGAATATCACTGCCAAGGTAAGTGAATCTCTCCACGACCTCAACATCCTCACCACAAACAGGCAGAGCAGAAAGGTTGTAAAAGGGGGTGTTATGGAACAATTGACCATTCATTGTTAAATAAAGCCATCCTCGAAAACTGCAAGCTCCGACAAACCAATTTATCCACAGCTTGGGTAGATGACAAAAAGGCCCTTGATAGTGTCTCACATTCATGGATTAAAAAATGCATGCAAGTATACAAAACTGACCCCCAGATAATCACACTGATTGAGAAAGCAATGATGCTCTGGAACACAACTCTGACATTACCTCACTTGGAAGGAAAGATTGAAATCTCAGGAGTAAAGATATGATGTGGTATCTTACAAGGTGACAGTCTCTCTCCCCTCCTGCTTTGTCTGGCTTTGGACCCACTGAGTAACCTCATCAATGAACAAGGACATGGATACAGTTTGATATGCAACATAAAAATGACCAAATGAAACAGGAAAGGTAACACACCTATTGTATAATGTACATCGATGATCTATAACTCTTCGCACCGAATGATAAGAAATTGGCAGATCAACTGAAACTAGTGAAGCAGTACTCGGAGGACATCCTCCCTACCATGAAAAACAAAAACAACAGACAACATCTCAATCGGTCAAAGTACAACAATACAGGAACTAGAAAACAAAGCATCCTAAAAATACTTCAGAATAGAAGAAGGTCCCCAAGTACAACAAAAAATAATGCGTAAAATAATCAGCAAAGAGTACCTGCACAGAACTAATTCTGAAGTCATCCCATCCCTCTCCCCAAGAAACAAAACCAAAGCTATAAATCAACTTGCAGTGCCGGTATTC
>CM068953.1:9462168-9477529 GCA_035128595.1 Eptatretus atami | reverse complement strand
ATTAGGAGTCACCTGAGGGCACTTAAGAAAAAAGGGAGGGGAACGATTGAAAATTGAGAAGATTAGATGAAATACGCCATGATTGATTGCAATTATCCAGGTGATACAGAAAGCATCTGGGAAGAGCAATGGCAAAACACTGTGTATTCTCCGCCAAGTAACTGCTCCAGCCAAGCCACCAGCACTGTGGAAATAGGAAGGCCACGCAAACGGAATGAATGTGGAGCGTACAATTCGATAGAGTATCTGTGTATGAGATCTTCAGAAGTATGGAGGACACTAAGCTCTCAGGCCTGGGTTTATATCGTCATCAATTCAAATTCGAACAAATTTATGTTGCATAAAAGTAACAACGTCCATTTGTTTTCCATGATAAATGGTTTGCACATAAGGCCTGTACATACATCGCATGCAAGGCAAAGACATTAGATGAACATCGGTGTAATGTACTATTATGTGACACACATAGACATCTCTATTAAACAATGGACAAATCAACACAGTACTGTATTTGGGATGTAAATCTACAATCCCAGCAATTGGTTCTTTGGGTTCAGATGGGGGAAAGCTGAACAGGCCCATATTTCTGGACAGCGACCAAAAGGCTTATCTTTTAGAAATCCATATCAGGTGCCACTTTCTGTCGAGGGTGAGCGTGGGATTAAATGTGTCACTTCATTTTTTCTCTCCATCTCCGTCCCTCCCCCTCCCCCTTTCTCCTCCTCCCCCCTCTCTCTCTCTCCTCCCTCCCTCTTCTCTCTCTCCTCCCTCCCCCTCTCTGTCTCTCTCCTCTCTCTCTCTCGCTCTTCCTCCCCCCTCTCTCCTCTCTCTCTCCCCTCCCCCCCCCCTCTCTCTCTCTCTCTCTCCTCTCTCCTCCCCCTCTCTCTCCATCTCCCCCTCCCCCCTCTCTCTCCTCCCCTCTCTCCTCTCTCTCTCCTCCCCTCTCTCTCTCCCTCCCCTCTCTCTCTCTCCCCTCCCCTCTCTCTCCTCTCCCTCTCTCTTTCTCTCCTCCCCCTCTCTCTTTCTCTCCTCCCCTCTCTCTCTCTCCTCCCCTCTCTCTCTCTCTCCTCCCCCTCCTCTCTCCCCCCTCTCTCTCCCTCCCCCTCTCTCTCTCCCTCCCCCCTCTCTTCTCTCCCCTCTCTCTCCCTCCCCCTCTCTCTCCCTCCCCTCTCTCTCCCTCCTCCTCTCTCTCCTCCTCTCTCTCCTCCCCCTCTCTCCCCCTCCTCTCTCTCCCCCTCTCTCTCCTCCCCCTCTCTCTCTCCCCTCCTCTCTCCCTCCCCTCTCTCTCCCTCCCCTCTCTTCCTCTCTCTCCCTCCCCCTCTCTCCCCTTTCTCTCTCTCTCTCCCCTTTCTCTCTCTCCCCCCTTTCTCTCTCTCCCCCCTTTTCTCTCTCTCTCCCCTCCCCCTCTCTCTCCCCCCCCCTCCTCTTCTCGTCAGTTTTGAAATGAGAAAAGGCCCAAACTGTTTTTGGTGGTCAAGAGGTTGTGAGCAGGAAAGTACAACTGAATAAGTTTAGGGGTTTTATGGGCCTGGCTTTATCAACCTTGGTTTGGTGTCAATGCTTAAAATAAAGTAACAGCAATGAAACTGGCACTCAATCGCCATGTTTAAGTACAAAAGAAAACCAAGCCACAGAATTCGACATAGATGAAAAATCTAAAATTGGGGAAGGGGGGACTGGACGAGGGGGACAAGTTTTGAATGCAATTCAAGAAACACCCGAGAATATTCAGATTGTTTGGAGAGTCAAGTGTTAGATCAATGCTTTGCCTTAAACCCAGTGTTTGGACATTCCCGCAGGCCTTCCATCAGAAACCATATACATTCTTTTCGAAAGAACGTGTTATCGGATTTGGTGATGTTGCATTATAATCTTCTTATAATGCAAGACATACCAACTCTTGCAAAAGAAAACATACATTACACCCACTCGATCTCATTATTTATTCACCACACCCTATGCCCTTTTCCACCCCACCAAAAATAAAGTGGGGCCCAATGAAAACCACAAGTGCTACCAAAACAGCCTTTACCTCACTTCTGTGTAAATTCCTCCTTTGAAGATCAATGTATTCCTTAACGCTCAACTTCAGAGGCTACGCTTTACGCTGCATTATTGTGGAATGTCCATCATGTGGCCCTTGCTGTGCAAAGGTCCCTCCTCTATGTTGAAAGATTGCTCCCCTTTAAGTACAAGATTCTTACCCTTCCATAGTAGTAATATTATGAAACTGAAACACCAAGTACCTTGCACCACTGTTCAGCCTGCTCGTGGCTTTGCACCGACAGCACAACGGCATCGCTGCCCGGCCTCACGATCCGCAGTTCATGCGTGGATTTCCGTCGGCCGGACTTCACCAGGTAGCCCACGGTGCAGCCAGGCAGGAGGAAATCAAGCTGAGGGTTCTTCTTTCTTGAGTTCTTATAGCACTTTGGCACAAAGTGGAGGTGGGTTGATAGATACTAGTGAAGGAATCACATAAAGAAGAAGCACGCCATTATAAATTGAACCGGTCAATCATGGTGGAAGTAATCCTTTGGCAGTCAGGGATATTTCTACACTCGATTTGCACAGAAATGTATCTCAGATATTATGTCCACACTTTTCGGCAGTCTCTATCCACACGGCAGTCCACACATAAAGCGGCAACAGATATATGTCGATTACAACGTTATGACAATGCAGTTATCTCGTTATATCAGACAACATCAGCAAAACGCTCACACCTTCGCTCTGTGCTTACAAATGATTCCTCAACTTGGTTCAAATACAGGTGTATCATATTCCCTGACCACCTGACTGTTGAAATGCAAAGTGACGGACAACACCCAAGCACAATACGAAACTCCAAAACACTGGAGGCAATGGTGGAGGCTGGGTGGTCGAATGGAGGCACATTCAGCAGAATGTAGTGAGTTTCCGACGGTGGGATGGAATCGTAGTGGGGAAGCACAAATGTAAGCAAAGATGCAGATGGTAAAACATCGAATGGTCTCTTGAAGATAAGTGAAAAGAAAACACGCGGCCAGCCCGAAACAAAACCAGATGAGCTACAATTTTTGAGCACGCCTTTATGTTGAATGTTCAAACACACGTTGAACCCTCTTCGTTGCTGTAATGGTGATGTTTTTGGCACAATCATTTATCCTGCTTCCACCAAATCTTCAAACATTTGGTTCACATAAAAATCCTGAGCATGCATTTACCGAAGCAAAGAAAATGCAGACGAAAGCTTTTGATTGCTTCACGCAAAGTGTACAACGTTATTTTTTAATGATAATATTGCAGAACAGTCCATAATACATTTCAAAATAAAACGTTATTACATCTCATTTTGGTTTGGACCCAATCAGGAGTTCAAGTCAGTCATACTGAGAGTTCTCTGAGAAACCACTGCTTGTTTAGGGTTGCCTGCTTCCCAAGTGCACCGTTACTGAGGAGACCTTCCATACATCACGTATGTTTTCTCATGAGACCTGATAGAAATATGATGAGACTTTCATCAGACCTCAGGATGAATTATTTGTTCGGGAGCTAGTAGTGCAGTGCTCGACACAGACAGTGATAAATTTAAAGCAGAGGCTGCTGGGATTCAGTAGAAGTTCAAATCGGTCTTGTCGAAAACATCTTGATGTGAACGTGACAAGATGTCAATGTTGCACCCATTGTTTATAAAAAAAAAAGAACGCGCCTTGATGATGTGCCATTTGTTGAATTGCATAAAGATGTCTTTTACAGAAAAAAGGAAGGCTGTGAATGTGTGGTGGGAACGATGGATCCAAGATTGTTTATGTTGAACCAGAGATCGAAGAAAAGATCCAAAGTTGAAGGAACCTAGTCTCAGAGGTTCTGGGTTCCTTCGTGGAGACACAAACTTGTCTGTTCTGAGGCCATATTTGAAAATTGAGAAGACCCATTCCAAAATTGTATTCTTGAACAGTTTTTGTAAATTGGTGGTGTTAATTTATTGATGTGATGTATTTACACGTCTCCAGTGCGTTCAAGTGTTTTGTACTGGGTTTGTGCGTCTTCGTCTGGGTTGCACTCTCTTGTAAGCCTCGTTCAGGTCTATTGTTGCCCCCATTGCCCCGCCGTCGGCGCGTTGTCTTTTTCTTATTTCGCACATTTATAATCTTGAGCTCGTATCCAAATTCTTTCAAAGAAGAGGTGGACGCTGAGGCATTTGAATGCTATTTACTTGTAAACAGTAAATACAAGGTATTATTCACAAAAAAAATTAATTCAATGATTCCCTTAATCCTCCTAAAAAGGGTAAGATTTCTTTAAAGGTTCTTGGAAATTTCTTCACACACCTGTCTTCCTGCTTCCAGGGATTGCCACGTTTCAAGCATCCCAGCTAATCCATTTAAGGTCCTATAGAATAATTTTCACATCTTCGAAATGATTCATGTGATTCCATTCAAACATTGGGCAGCCAACACAGAAAAAACGATGACTGTGAAAGGGAAGCAAAATGATGTGACTTTACAGTGGCTCTTTGTGTGTCCCAAAAAAAACCCACCAAATTCTCCTTTTCACCCCGGGCATGTGAAGCGAAACATGGGGTTAAGCAATTGGTTCACTTTTGTTTGTCTACCTGCCGGCCTGTCTGCTTGTCGGTCTGTCGAGCCCCTGCCTCACACCACACCTTGCTCAACTTGATGCTGTTGAAACCAAGGCCTTTCAATATCATTGGAATTTCCTGCGATTAAGCTGAGTCTATGGGCAGATCACTTCACAGACGCAGGTCGGTGGTCTCTCTATGTTCTCCTGCCTCCTTTTCTGGTCTTGCACCCTCTTCTCCCTCCATGATCTGTCCTCCCACAGGTTTCTGCAGTGTGCACGTTGTCTGCCAGCAAAATCGCTGCTCACCTCCACTCATTAGTTCCTCTTTATACCCGCCTGCGGAACCAACCTCCACATTCTTGTCAATCTTATTCTTCCCTCCACATCCTCAAGACAATTGTTCAGCACCATCTCAGATCATCATCCAAACAATACAATTCTTTTCTACCCCCATTAACCCTCACCAAGACCACCTCTTTTCAAGTTTCCAGTTTTTCCTTCCTGCAAGTTTGCGTCTGTTGGTGTGTTTCCACTCTCTCTCTCTTTCCACCGTTTCCTTTCGTCTGTTATGTTCAAGCTCTTCCACGTGCCTCACTTTGTAGAAATAAAATAAAAATATATGAAGATGAATTTATTTAATACATTTTGAATTTAATACATTTTCCTCATGAAAAGTGTGTTTCTGCTCGGATTTTATGAAAATTATCTACGTTAAGACTGTAGCTCCACCAGAACGTCCCAAAAGTGAAAACATAAATCGAATAGAACTTAAGCTAGCCTCGTGAGGCGGAATGGAAGGCGATGGAAGGCGATGGAAGCCGATGGAAGCCGATGGAAGCCTCCCCTCGGGGATACAAAACATTCAAATTTCACAAATCTTGATGCAGCCGAGTGTGAATCAACCTTAGCGACTGCGAAAAGTGAAAACATAATTTATATTCAACTTAAAAAATAAATAAATTGAAAACCCCTCCTATTGACAGAGTTAAACGTCGGGGTCACGTGGGCTGAGCAGACCAATCACAGCAACGACGTAAATGTGAGGACAATGAGGAGGAGGAGAAAATTTGAAAAGCCCTCTTATTGACAGAGTCAAACGGTGGGGTAATAAAAGAGATGGGGGAGAAGAGGTGGACTGGATGTGGAGAAGGGAACAAACCAAGCGACACGACAGACACGTACAAGGACAGGGAAACACGTAACCTTATATACTGCACAATGATAAATAAAGATACAATCCTAATTCAACCATGGCACCACACACCACACTTACAAACAAAGGGGAAGCAGGAGAGGACTTGAGCAGGGATGAAGTTGGTGGTGGCTGCAGGTTGCTGGTGGACATGCTAAGTGCAGCTCGGGATCGGAAGGGTGGCAGGAGCGATGCGGTGAAGGCGAGGGATTGTGAGGCGACGTCCGTGTCTCCAGAGAGCGGTCCTCCATGTCCTGAATGTTGAAGCAGAGTGGGAGATGAAGAGAGCCCGCGAGATGAAGAAGGTGAGAGCAAGAGGAGGGATGTTTCTCATCTTGAAGTCAAAAATCCCACTCGCGTGTACAAGCACGGCTACAGCTTTCATAGACCGGGACCGCCTTCACCTGCGGTGGGTCCATTGATTGGCTGCCTGCTACTTGTGTGAGGTGCCATATTCCGGACCATCCCATCCAACGGAGCGGCCACAATAAAAACTCTTCTGTCCCTCTCCAGCGCCCGCTGATTGTGGGAGGTGTCATACTCTGGGCCGTCCTGCCCTGCGAAGGGCTCCCATAAAAACTCTTTTGCCCCTATCCAGGGCTCTACAGCCGACTTTGCCACCATGACTTGTGGTGCACTGGCCAAACAGTTCATGATGTTTCCACATTAAAGCATGAAGCGCTTTCTCATGTGCCATTTGGTCCGAGTACTCACCTGGCCTCGTCCGCTAACAGGGTGTTTCTTATCCCCAGACACACCGTCTGTAAATCACATATGCTGCCGACTCAGTGTCACACTTCACAAGAGACTTACTGCGACATTTTACCTATTTACAAGGTTAAGTATACGCTACGTGAAACACAAGGGCCATACGATAATCTTCCTACATTCTAACTCCGGATCCCTCTCCCCCGCCCAATTCCATGTCACAGTATTATTAATCATTTCAACTAAAAGTCCTTCTTCAAATGTTCTTCTGCTATTATTTCAAGCATCATGTGTCCATGAATCCTATTACCACCCAGGACTGCATGTGCCATACAGACTGGTTTATCTCCGCGACGTACTTGCACGATGTATGACGGAGTACCCTGAAATGGTTTCATCGAGCCCCTGCTGCCCCTCAGCCATGTGTTCAATATGAAAGAAGAAGCAGACAACACATTTTCCTTTCGACTTGATTTCGATAACTTTTTATCTGCATCACAGGTGCCACAAGCACATTGTTTCATTGTATATTTATGCTTTGAGAACGCATACACCGTGCTTGTGGGACAAAATGGAAGATCCTTGTTGCTTGGACGTCACAGTTAGATTAATTGTCATACTTGTGGCAAAAGTTAATGGTCTCGTCTAATCTACTCGATTATATTGGATTCCTTCTTAGCTCTACTTCTGCAAATATCAAGTGCAGTTGTGGTATGAATCGCTTGACAAAGCTGTGGTTGATCCATCCATATGTAATAACCATTCCATGTAATAATTACCCTTACTTTACGTGACCCTATAATCAGGCTAAAACTTAATTATGAACCCCATTATTGGTTCATTTTTAGTCAAAATAAAACAAACAATATATGACACACACACACACACACACACACACACACACACACACACACACACACACACACACACACACACACACACACACACACACACACACACACAATCAGGGTCTATTTGAAGAGATTTAATCTTTTTCTAAAACTTAGCCAGGAAGTTCGTGCGGAAAAACAAAAAGAGACATCAGATTCTGAGGACAACTTGGTTATAAACAATCCATCAGCATAGCTATTCTGCTACCCGAGAATAGATTAACCGTTCACAGATACATGCCAGGCAAACAAACATGTCAGTTTAGCAAGAGATACAGTCAATCAACTAACAGATAAACAAAACAATCGCCTTCCATGACTCAAAAATAAATCACAAACAAAACCGTGTGACTTGAACGATAATTAGCAAACTTTCTGATGTGCACGGCTCCTCCGCAATTCCCTCTGAAACATTATATCATCTGCTTTATGTCACCTCCCCATAAGCAACGTTTCCCTTTATAAGACTTGAAGAGACCAGCAAAGGAATCTAGCCGCTTTGAAAATGAACCAACCACCTGGGGGTAAACCAACCCGGCGTCTCAACATAACCTACGCATGGCATGTATTCGAGGCCAAACAACCGCACCCCACATCTGCTCCTGCGTACGGAACTCAAAAATAAAATCCACGGCAGCACGACGCCTTTGTTCGGCCAAACGGTTTTTCTGTCCGCTCTGTAGTCGGCAAACGTTGCCAAGATAGATAGGGAATGAAGCCACCAATAAATGTGAGCGCGGACCCCCTGAGCACCGCGCTGTGCAGCTTTAATTTGACTGGTTTGAAGAGAGGAACATGATGAAAAGAACATCTCGTAAAGATTAGTGTGTTTCGAAGCACCGACTCTTCTTTACAGGGCCTGCGCTGACACAATCTCAGTGACTTGGGCTTGATGTTTAGGAAGATCCCAAATTTATAACATCAAACCTTCCACTTTAACACCCCCATTCCGGCAATTTTGAAATCGCCCTTTGGAGTCAAAATGATCCACCAATCATCTACAAGCTCTCTTTGAGGAAGAAGCCACGAAAGGACATCGAGTCGAATGACATTTCTCGCAATGACCATTGGAATGTGTGTTTGCCTATTCTTCGCATGTGTTACCATGGTGGGGACATGTTTTACAAATGGATTTCTGTTCAGATACAGACAGACAATCCAAGTTTGATTCTATGTCTATTTTGTTTAAAAGACTGGACAAGAAGGCAGATATGGGTCAGAATTTGCTGTTTTAAGAAGGGAGGATTGGACTCGTCCAACTTTATATAGTGGGGCAGATAACAGCAATTTTTGAGAGGAATCGTGCAAATGATGATACAAGCATCAAATTTGGCACATTTGTTCTCCAGGGGATTCTAATCAAATCTGCCCGATTGGCCATTTGAAAATCCAAATTTTTCGGGCAGATTTGATCAGAAAGCCCTGCAGAACAGAAATGCCAAATTTGATGCTTGTATCATAATTTGCACGATTTTTTCTACTATCTACTACACTAATACCACAGACTCTGCTCTGACCATTTCAGCTCTAATTGTTTTGAGGACAGGCCAGATTGCATGGTTTATATGGGTTTTGAAATGAGGTGTAAAAGGCTTTTTAAGTCTGGTTCCATGCCAAGTTTTAAAAAACTGACCAACGCAAACTGGCCGTCCACCACGAAGGAAAGTACGTGGGGCCTGTATACAAAAAAAAGACAAAGAAAGAGGGTAAACTAGTGCACACTTACATGTCGTCATTTTGATGCAAGTTATTAGTTGAGCCGGTTGGCCAAGCCATCATGAACCTTATAAATTCAGATCACTTCGATGCATGAATGGAATGCCTAAGGCCTAATAAAATACCCCATTACAAAGGTGAATGAGTGTTACTCAAGTGCTGTAGTTCTTGAAATCAAGATGATTTCATTAACTGACTGTTTCATACCTCGGTCTCCTTCGCTATCCTTTTGGTGATTAAACTCCATTATTCATGCTTATTGTCACCTTCTTTTGAAATCAAGATGCAGTATCATTTCTCAAGGTTATCGCCATTTCCATGGTGTGATGGTATAAGTAACTAGAAAATATAGTTTGACGTGAATGCGTCAATGGATATGCCTCTGCCCATATTAGATGCAAACCCACCGTTATGTTTGATCCCGATTAAAGGTAAGGTGAAAGAGAGATAGATAGACAGAGAGAGACAACATCAGATGGGTATGCCTGATGTTGGCTAAATGGTTAGGGTGGTGGCCTTGGGATACTAAGATCCTGAGTTCAAATCCCACTCGGCTGTTGAATTAATACCAGGTGGGGTTGACTCTGCCTGTCATCCTTCCGAGGTCGGCAACATGAGTACCAGCTGTAGTCGGAGTGACGACCCGTCCAGAATTGTGTCCAACAGCCAAGGAGACTGCTGAGGAAGCACCAACGCTCTGCACAGGGTATAGTCCCAATGGATGGATGGATGAGATGAGTCTATCTCGCGTTATGGTCTCCAAAATGATTTTCAATTCAAGGATGCATGACCTTTTACCTTTGGTCTTTTGAACCCAAAATCTAATCAGTTCATTTTAGTTCTCGAGTCCATATTTTCACCAAGTTTGGTTGAAATCCCTTCATTCAGTGGTTCACAAGTTATTGCGGTAAAACGTTTTTGTTTTGGTTTTTTTTCCTTTAAAGCACACATGACCTTTGACCGTTTGAGCCAAAAACCTAATCAGTTCATCCAAGTCAAACATTCCACAATTTTCCGACGTTTGGTTGAAATATCTGCAGTGGTTCACAAGTTATCGTGGAAACAAAAAACACAAAACAACTGGTAACGGACGGACGGACAACCCAAAAACATAATGCCTTCGGCCTTCTGCTGCGGAGGCGTAAAAAGCAGACGATGGGCAGCAGAATTCAGACCAAGGAGTGCAATTAAAATTACATTTCGATTTTATAAACACTAGAAAGTTACACCCAAACGTGTTGTTTATTTATCCACAGTCGGTGCTGTTGATGCTATTCAGTAAATCAGAATATCGTCGTTGGTCTGCAGTCTGCGATCGACCGTCTTCTTTTAAATGCGTTCTACCGTGCACCATCCATAATTTGGCTGTCCTCTCCGCTCATTGGTTTTTGCTCGACATCATGCAAGAATGGAAGATTGCAGGTTCATTCGAAACACGAGATGTGGGTTACTTTACAGAATTCTCTCCCCAACGTTGGTAAGAACTACAGAAATTATCAAACTCAATGGCATTGTAGTTCGAGCATCTGCTCTAAGTCTGGGAGGTTGGTGGTTTACACCTAATCCTAGCAGAGTCAAACGAAAGATGTTTTCAAGGTACATGCTGTTCGTTCCTATTATGTTCCTCCCCAAGCCTTTGCTACTCATTTTGGGGTTATTCCTGTGTCATGTCGTCGATTGCATAATGTTTGCTTGATATTATCCATTTTGGAAAGCTACAAGGCCTAATCTGAGTCACGGCAACAAATTTCATAATCGTCGATGCGTAAAGATTTTTGATGCAGGATTTCTTTGGCATCTTATGTTTTGAGATCCAACACCCACGCAGGCCGAGACCATGTTTCCAAAACAGTGGTGGATGCAGCACAATTAGGCAGAGGTGAAAGGTTTGCCAAGTCGGAGGGAAACACATACCAAGAGTCGGTCTCCACGAACCACACACAACTGCTTAGCCCACTGGCCGAAGCGCTTCTTCCGCAACAGGAAAGCGCAAATTTGCGATCCCTGCACCAGACCCAAGGAGGCCTCGGGAGAGGGCCACTGGAAGGGTGTTCTTCGCTCCTTCTCATCTTCTTCTTCCTCCTCGTATGATTCATACGAACTGCTCTGTGGATCTGAGTCATTGTCTAGAATCACACAGGGAACAAATGAAAGAATTCCCTTCAATTCCACCTGCCCCCTCGCCCCCTCGCCCCCCACCGCAAACTCCCTCCTCTACCACTCAGCATAAAACAAATGAAATAGCAGTGACCGACAGCATAGTAATACCCCCAAAATGATTCAGCACATCCCATGTTGCATTCAGCGTTCATGCGGATCAAAATGCATCGTGTTCAGTGTAACATTTACCTCTCTGCGCTGTGAAAATGGAACTGTGCATGTAGTTCCCATCCTTGTAGAAACCGCACAGCCCGTTGCTTGGTAACGTCTGAGATTTTCGACCTGAAAGTGACAATGAAGGCAATTCTATGTGAACTACAGTGAGAGATCATGTCGACTGCATGCTTTTTCAAAGACGAATTCGAACCTGGCACACGTGACGATGCTTTGCGAGATGCATAACGTCTCGTGACACATTCAAACCCTTTACAAGTGGAATATGATTGGAAGTTAATTTCCTACCCAAAAGCATTCCTTGCTGTGAAGGTCTGCACAGCTGGAGAGAATATGGCCTGGATTCGTTCCACTCTGGCAGTCAGGCGTACACGAGAAATGCCTCCTCAAAGAAAAATCCCTCTCCATATTGGATAAGATTTTCAGTCGGATATTACAACGTGCTATTGAAGGCATTTCCATCCAATCGACAGCCAGTGACAAATGAGTAAATAGTTCGGAAATGTGTTTGTTTTTCTTTTCTCAGCAACTTCATGTTCAAGTCTCTGATTTTTGTTGTGCAAGTAAGATGAGGGGCTGATGTGATGTCCGAGAGGTACGCACATTAGTCTTTAAGCTGTCTAGCCTGTGTTTGAATCTGAAAGAGCTATAAACTGTCATCCTGGCGTCTTGTCTAAGCTGTCGAGCCTGGGCTCGATTCCTGACCCGGCTATAAACTGTCATCTCAGTGTTTCACAGGTAATTCAGCAATGTGTGCGCCGTCCTTCAGATGGACGATAAACGGGCGTCCCGTCTGCTGGCATTAGTTGGTGGAGGTTGAAGATCCCAAGGTGTCCTTCCTGAAGAGTAGGTGAGCCGTCACCAGCACCGTGAACAAACCACAAATTACAAACTCCTGCACCTTCAGTCGAGTATCACGCATGGGATTGTTTCTGGCCGAAAAAAAGCTTTCCTCGAATAGTCATGATGTACCCCGGAGCTGTGTGAAGAGCATGGTCTTCTTTAGATTAATTAATTATTCACACGCAGAATCAATGAAACCATAGCCAATGCAGATATGATTTGTATAAACCGAATGCTCATTTCAGGCAAACCATTCTTTTAATTTCTTGGCAATCGGTGATGCAAATAAATTCACAAATAAAGTTATGTTTTTGGTTGCGGTGTTCCACGCAAGCAAATTTAAAACAAGTCGAGGTACATTCAAAGTGCACCGCCCCCATGCCAGATAAATAAATAAATAAATAAATAATAATCGTAGAATAATTAATTTCTTAATCATTTGCCTAATAGCACACCAAAACCACCACCGTTTCATCTGAATCTGGAACTTTCTGAAAACTAATTCATCGTAAAATGAATAATAAATTGATCATTGATTAATCAATAAATCAAAAATACCCTTTATAGCCAAATCACTTGTTCACCGTCATGTCCAAATATCAGCTTCCGAGGTCAAAAGGTGCACGAGATATTGCCCGGGTGAGAAATAAAAGAAATGTCATTAATAAAATCGATAATTATGTAATTCATCAATTAATTGATTAATCCAAATATATAAAAAATACTCTTTTTGCCAAAGCACATCTTCACTTTTGTCCCCAAATTTCAGCTTCTTAGCTCAAAGGATGGCTGAGATATCGCCCGGACAAACAAGAGAGAAAACAAGCAGTCATAGACTGGTACTTACGAAATCGTCAACTTGACCTCTGACCTTGTCTAATAAAAGCTGTCTAGAGAAGGTAGCGACGCAAACCAGAAGTTTCTACGATGATTCTGTACCAAACCATCAAAAATCGAATGTTTGACCTCACTGTGACCTTGACCTTTGACCGATTTTGACCAAAATCTAATCAGCGCTAGCCATCACCCTCCTGAATCACGTGGTGTAATTTGACATTGGTAGCTTCTTCCGTTCTCGAGTTACCGCGGATTAACGTAACGTAAAGGTCACACTTGATGGCCCCCCAACTCGAAAGGACGCGGGGTGAGCGCGATGACGTCAGCGCACACACGCAAAACCTTTACGTGACTCAACGACGCGTCTGCTCGAGCGCGCTGCGCCACGTGACGAGCCGTGACGCGGCGGTGAAATATTTTTATACAATCTTAAAACCTCCAAAACATCCGATTTTTACCAGAATTTCGACAACCGAGTGTTAAGCGTCCTAAGCGATCGCAAAAACCGAAGACAAAATTAAAATCGAAGTTAAAACGAACTCGTAACGTCGACCGAAGCAAAAATACTCCATTTCTCCACAGGAATTTACGGAATTATTTAATATTATTTTATCAAAGTCATAAAACCGTAATATTCGGCCATCCACAAACAATCTTTACACCATCCGACGGCTTAGCGAGTCAGGCATGCGACGATAAGCTTTATTGGGATGAAAATGACTTTTAAACACCATCTTTATCGAAAACACAACGCGGCCTACAACTAGGCAAGGCGTTCTGCGCCATGGGTGCTAACACTGAAATTTTAAAAACAGCCGTAACTGGACGAATTGACACACAAATTCTGCCGAACTTACCTCGATCTTCCAAACTCACGCTCCGTCAACAATACCTGTGTAACTTTTCTCGAGTTATCATGTTTTGGATGTTTGACCTCACTGTGACCTTCCCTTTGACCGATTTTGGCCAAATCTAATCAGCGCTAGCCATCACCCTCCTGAATCACTTGGTGTAATTTGACATTGGTAGCTTCTTCCGTTCTCGAGTTATCGTGCCTACAAACAAACACACAAAACACACAAACACACACACACACAAACAAACAAAAACACACAAACAGAGACGGCAAGTCATCAATATACTTACGAAATCTACCACAAGAAAACAAACAAACGGAGTAAAAACTGAGTACTCCCTTCCTTCGGTGACCGGCGATGACGTCATTCATCGCTTGGATGTGCAATTGGGAAGGAGCAGTGTACAATAGTTAAATGGAGGAGCAACACATTCATGTATATGGAAAACCTATCTATACATGTGGAAGCTTTCAACAAACAGATATCTACACGAGAGGACAATTTGCAAAAACTGTGAACAGCGAAAGAAAGAAATAGTAAATAAAGGAGGTTGGAGGGAGATGAGTATTGGAAAGGGAAGGAGAAAGAGAAGCATACGGAACATGTATGGGCACAGTTGAGTTGTGCAGTGAGTCAGACGAGAAACGAGAATAATCAGATTCGATAAAAGAAGAATTTAAAAATTTATAAATTCTCAGGAAAGGTCAGGTCGCGCAGACGTGTGTCATTTTTGAGGTACGATGCAAAGCAACAGCAAAGCATGAAATGAAATAAGAGGTTGAGTCTTCTTTAACGCGGGAAGTCGTGGAGACTTGACTTGGTTGCTTTCACAAACCAAAAGTACAAGCCTCGATTCCCGAATGATGGGCTTGAGGTTAAAATAAAATGCCAATCCTTGCCTTCCAAACCACATGGAGGTCATATTTGAGAGCATGTAGCACCATATAAAACACGTTTCTCCAAACACAAACAGAGGAAAAAGGGAAGATATAAAATGACGAGAAGTTGCGATACGTGGGGTACAATGACTTTCTGAAGTACTGTACCTTAAAAATGCACTAAACACATCAAGGCTCGTCACCAGGGCATCATCATCAGCAGCAGAATCCTGCCTTTCTTGGTTCAGTGATGATGGTGCACCTGCAGTGTCGGCTGTCAAACCGGAAATTCGATACACAGTCCTCGAATAATCCGCTCAGATCTTTTCATTAACTTTGTCTTGGAACTCATTTGAATTCTAAACTTCATGACCTTTGTTGAAACATTTCCTGGAAAAGTGCTCATGGCAAATTTATTAATAAAGGATAGCCATTTTAAGTTTCATATATATATATATGATTTTTATATATCAGACCTACATATATATGTATATATATATATATATGATTTTTATATATCAGACCTACATATATATATAT